>CM057163.1:12520954-12780954 GCA_029962745.1 Echinometra lucunter
AACTGGCCCTTTTGGAATAATCCAGATCAGAGGTGGCGGAACCTCGGACTCGGACAATATTATTCATGAGAGTGGAGACGCACCTTTTATTTGGCAAACATTTTCATTGCCACCTCTGATAGGGCCGCATTATCATTAATGCCTCGATATTAGTAATAAATCACAAGTTATTACTTTCTGCGATTAAAAAAAATCTTATTTATTTATTCATTTATTTATTTATTCACGTTTTCTTTATAAAAAGCGGGGTGGTCCCACTCAGAGCCGCAGATGGCCTGCTTTACAAGGGAGCCATGCTATAGAACAAATACAACAAATACAAACGTAAATATAGAATGGTAAATGAAAACATATTTGCAAAAAAGAAAATGAAATGCAAATATAACATAGAGTTGTAATGTAATAATGATAACATAACATCAAGGGAAAATAAACATACAAATATTAAAACAAATTAAAGAATTTGAAGAACAGGTAAAAAAAAAAAAGAATAAAAAACATTTTAAGTAAAGTGGCATGGTTACACATTTATAATAGTAATTCAACAGGTGGTCTGGTATTGTCTAAGGCGTTTTTTAAAAGTTGGGAGTGAAGGGGATGTTTAAATGTACGGTATAGGTAGCATTGCTAAGGTAGCTTAGCATTTCTGTGAGAAGACAACCAATAGCAAAATATCTAGGGTCCATCTGTGTTTGCCGTGGGCTAACAGAGGCCCATTTGCTCCATATAAAACCATATATGGGACCCACATTGTTTTCTTACTTGGGACCTATACTGTGTATACTGTAAAAAATTACCGTAAAAATTACGGTGGAAAGTCGTGCAGCAAGCTGCCACCCAATTGGCCCATTTTATTTTATTTTACCGTTAAAATAACGGTAATTATTACGTAATATACAGTGGTTAGCCGTAATTTACAATACAGTCCAACCGTAAAAATTGCGGTGGAAAGTCGTGCATCAAGTTGCCACCATGCAATTACCGTAATTTTACAAGTAATTTTTACAGTGTAGTTTAAAAAACAAAACAAAACAAAAGCATGGGACCCAGCCAGATGGGCCCACGGTTAAAATGGTATACGAGTCTCGGTCCCAAGTGAGGAAACGGGCCCAATGATTCCCTATATACAACCCAGATGGTATCCTTATGTCAGCCTAGTTGTGACAGATGTAACCAAATTTTGGTAGCTGTGAATGATCCAGGTTGTGATCCTCCAACACAAAAGCAAATGTCGCCAAACTGTTTACTTCTGATTCCAACAAAAAGGGATTATCGGCTTTTTAAGCATAACTCCTCAGAATAGAACGTTCCCAAACGACCGATATAATATGCTTAAGGGGTATCATGACCAGAGGCGTCGCTAGACTTTTTTTAATGGGGGTGGGGGGGGGGGGTTGTAGAGGCCAGATTGCCGACAAATTATGCCTCCGATTGCCGACGACCAACGTCGACAAATTCAACTGTATAAAGCCCACGAGGCATGTTCAATTGTGTGCCTCTATTATATTTTCCTTCTAAATTATATTTGTTCACCTCACTTGCTGAATGTGTTAGCTTTCCGAAAACATTCTTTATCTAAATATAATACGAGCGAGCGAGGAAAAATATACACTCTCTTTCGTAGAAGTGATAGTTCTTCATCAAACTACATGATGGACTTAAAGATATCTAAATCATATATTTGGTCACCTCTCTCACATGATTCATTCGCTTTCAAAGACCATCCTAAATCGTAATATTATACGAGCGAGCACAGCGAGCAAGGAAAAAATCTATATACTCCTTATCATATAATCCTTTTCATGGTAGAAGTGAAAGTTCTTCACCCAGATACATGATGGGCCTTTAAGATATCTATTTTGATATTTTGGTCACCTCTCTTACCTAATTTATTTGCTTTCAAAGACCATCCTGTATCTAAATATCATACGAGCGAGCGCAGCGAGCGAGGAAAAATATATATACTCTTTTATGGTAGGTGATAACTCTTCATCAAAGATCATGATGGGCCTCGCTTGCCGAATTCGTTTGCTTTCCCAAATCCAACTTGTGTCTGAATATTGTACAAGCGAGCGTAGCGAGCGAGGAAAAATACTCCTTTTCATGGTAGAAGTGAAAGTTCTTCATCAAAATACACGATGGGCCTTTAAGATACCTATTGTGATATATTTGGTCACCTCTCCTATCTAATATATTTGCTTTCAAAGACCATCCTGTATCTAAATATTATACGAGCGAGCGCAGCGAGCGAGGAAAAAAAATATTTACTCTTTTTTATGGTATAGAGGTGATAATTCTTCAACAAAATACGTGATGGGCCCCAAAATATCTAAATTATATATTTGTTTATTTCACTTGGCAATGTGTTTGCTTTCCGAAAACATCCTGTATCTTAATATAATACGAGCGAGCGCAGCGAGCGAGGAAAAATAGGCTCTCTTTCATGTTACCAGTGTTATTTCGTCGTCAAAATGCACAAGCAAATAAGCCGAATATGACTCTATTTGGGCACCTTACTCATTTTTCTTTTTTCTTTTTCCCTCCTTCCTCTTCCCTCTCCTTTCTCTCTCTCTCTCTCTCTCTTTTGCCGACAGCGATCGCGAATTTGCCGACAAAAATTTTTAATGGGGGGTGTCACACCCCCCCCACCCCCCCCCCCCCCCCCCTCTAGCGACGCCCCTGATTTATTCATGACTAGCCTCAAAGAATTAAATTTTAAAAAAGGTTATAACATTAGCAGAGGCAACGGAACGTCGGGCTTGGACAATGAAAGTGGTGGGAGTGGGGTGCTATTTGGCGGACGAAAGGTGCCCCACGATTCGCAATAGTTTTAATTCAATTCGTTCCTCTACTATTATCCGAGCCCAACGTTCCGCGGCCTCTGAAAGTAGGAGTCCAAGGAACTTATGAAGCATGCTGACTATCGAGGTATTTCAAGAGACACAAAGAGGATTGAGAAATCCGCAGAAATGTCAATGCCATTGGAAGGATAATCCGATGCTTCTTAATGTTTGTACACGGCATTCCTTATCTGGTGTGGTAGAACAACCGCACTGCATCTACAGTGTTAAAGTTCAAGAAATTAACTGATTACCTTCTTAATTATATGCAAGGGGGAGTAGCGACCGAGTGGAAGTTTTTTCCGTTATTGAATATTTAAACAACTGAACAATGTATTTCAGAGCACTTTAGGGAAGTCCACACAGCCTGTTGTAGCCTTCACTCAACAATGTCAACACTTTTGTTAACAAAAAATTTGTTTCAATTTTCCGACTTGACAATTCTCTGAAAAATCTCGGGAGGAGCTCCTTAGCCCCCACCTTTTAGAAAGGGTATGCTTTATGATTTTGAAATATTTTCTGGCACTCTTTCGTTTGAAAATCATTATCAATTCTAAAAAAGATGTTTAGGTTATTTATTACTGAACCACTGAAAATAAAAGGTACCATTTCCTCATCTCGCTTTTCAGCTCTGAAATCTTGAAAGGTTTTGTAAGGGAATATTCTCACTTTTTCAAGAAAAGACTTTAACCCTTGTTAGGGCTACAGGGTTGAGTATTAGGCTTAAGGGCGTTTTTCCAGGATGACACTTTAGAATACAGCAGTTCGTAAAGAATGGTAAAGGTGATGATGATAATAAGTAAAGAATGATTTAGGAAGCGCATTATAAACAAAAGAGTTTCTCTATGAACTTTACAAAGTAAGAATAAGAATTACATGTATATTTATATATCAAACTATCATAGTGAACACACGTCCCAACCAGAAAGGTCCTGTTTTGTGCTCTTTAGTCATCCTTTAGTGCTAGACGAGCGTCATGAAAACTTTTTGTTTTCCCTTTTGAAAAGTATACCTTCACATAACTTTCATGAACACAAAGTCATATTTTGTAGGGGGGGGGGGTAGATTTTTGGTCAAAGATGACCTTTTTCTGCTCATCAATGGACGGTATCTGCAATTCTGGCTTATATTACTCGGATAGTGTGCGAAATTGTCGCTAAGCCGAAGAACGTATCGGGCAACTATAATGATTCGGCAATTTCCATTCCTATTATTATATTACTGTTACAGTCTTAGAGAAATAGATAATATGAATCGAGGGGCAGATCCATTCATGATTTTGAAGGGGGGGGGGGGGATTTCTAAAAATTTCTGGCAAGCTTATCAAACAAACAAACAAACAGATGAACAAACAAAAAACTTGATAGGATTTACCGGAGCTGTTGGTGTGTTTTTGTATTTGAGTCGGAAAATTTAGGGGATTTCTATGTCAAAATGTATATCGGCTAACCATGGTAATTTGCTAGTGTATATTGTCAAATTATTACCTTTGTATATATTCAGTTTACCATTGTTTTACCTTGGTTACCATGGAATATTTTACAAGGGTTGAGCCGGATTCATTGCATTTCCTGAAACACTAGAAATCATGAAAATTGTCATATCGAAGAATGTGAAAATACAGCATCTTCTTTTCCTTTTAAAGGCAAAGGAGCCTTTATTTGGAATTATCTTCCTCGTCATATAAAACAAGTTTCATTTTTAAATTCCTTCAAATCTAAGCTTGAGGACAGTCACTAACTACTTAATTAATTAATTCATCCCACCATGTTTATCATTATGTGTTTTATAATTCTTTTCAGTACAAGTCGTAATTTATTTGATATTACATAGGGACTACCTCGACAGAACGTTTTTTTTTTTTTTTTTTTTTTCAGTTTCCCATTTCATGGTCATTACTATACATGTGCTGTAAATATCAATTGTAGGGGCCTACACTTTTAATCAGTCTTTTATCTTCTACCTCTCTCTCTCTCTCTCTCTCTCTCTCGCCCTCAACTTTTTGCTTGCTTTGTTTTTGTTGGTTTAGTGTATGTTTCATATGCTAAATGTACTTATATGCATTTGGACCTGAATAAATGAATAAATGAATGAAAATGAATGAATGAAGGATTCTGGGCTCTCTGCATGCATGACATGTATATACGTACATTCACTACAAAGTATTTTTCTTTCCCCAAGGCAGTATTTCAACCATTTTCTATACAGCCTCTGTACAAGGCTAACCTAACCCTTCTGTACCGGAGATAGTAATCTATTAGTTGACTTCCTGTTCTCTTATTCTAACCAGCTAGATAGGCTACCCAACGAAAAGCGTCTACCCGCATATTACCAGCTCGAAAGGAAAGTCACCATAAACATGAAAAAGCAGCTGTAATTGTTACCACATCTATGCGGTCCATTGACGACAAGCCAAAGTGAACCAGGTTGTATTTACGTCACCACGACTCTTTTGTCGCTGGCCACTGAAAATCTTTTCATTATATTTGATTACAACTGGAATAATTATGATAATATGGAGCTGGAAGCCTTCGAGGATTTGGTGAACCGTGTAGAATACCGTCTCTATTTATAAACCCAACTGACTGCTACAACTTATCATATCGTAGCGTATCGATACCAATGGATCACTATGCCATTTTAGAACAGAGCAAGGGAAAAGCGTAGAAGAAAGATCGAACAGTAAAATTCCAAGAGTGTGAAAGCCATTGACGTTATCGCGAAAAATTGATGTTATTTCATTAGTTTTGTTTCTGCCCATTCCACGGAAAGCAATGAACACTTTGGATTATTAGCTTTTTGATTGAACAACAAGCAATGAACAATTTGTGTTTTCTTGCACAGTAAGGCGACCTTTGCTTATTAATCATGTCACCCTACGTGGATTACAGGTAGAGTGGTTGATAAAGGTAGGATCAACTCGTAAGCTGTTTTGATTTGCTTTCAGTTTTACATTTGAGTGATAACAGTAATCATATAAACAGTTTCGAACAATTATTAATGCAGCGAGTAAGCCATAGTAGGAAAATAGATTAGACTCGGTTTATTGTCTTCCCTTTTAACCGTGCACAGCGGGCCGGGTAGTCTACGTGGGGTAGTTCACGCGCGTATTATGTGAGGTGTCATTATAATAACTTCACATCCTGTCTAACAGGGAACATCCATGACTCTTTAGATTTCATTTCCCAGCACAAGCTTACTTCCTCCTGTTTAAAATGAACAGGAAATACTTTTTTCTGTCAGGAGATAATTTGACTAAACTTAGGTTTAAGGGTAAAGAAAAATGAATTGTTGTATTTATGTCTGATGATTATCCGAAAATTTTTAATCCTAATGGCATTAATGTGAATGAAAATGGATAAATATGCCTGGTTATTTAAAAAATCCATCATTATTAGTATTATAGTTATAACTATTATCATTATTACGATTATGATTATAATTACTATTATTGTTGTCATCATTATCTTTGCTATCATCATTATTAATATCATCATCATTATTATTTATCATTATTATCATCATCATTAATATCACTATAATCATTATCATTTATATTTCTATTCATTCATGAAATCTGCAAAGATACAATTTAATGTACAAAGAGTACATAATAGTCGAATTTATTACAGGAAGGTCTTCATTTCCAATATTTATGCGACTCCTGACATAAGATAATAAGATACACAAATGACAAAAAAATAATTGGAAGTACAATTTAAAATGATTGAAAAGGGTTTGTTTTGGGGTAACCCATACCCTAAACTGTAATCAGTGGCAGCAGGTATATATTCAAATAATATTGGTGGTTACATTTTGGGCCAATTATATAATTATGTGCGAGTGGGTGTGTGTATGTGTAAGTGGGTGTTGGCTCGTGTATGTATAGTTAGAAGTTAGAATGATATTATACTTTAATCATCGTGCTACAGGCATGACAGGCATATCAATTCCAACGTATGCATGTGTGCTTCTTTAAAAGAATTAAAAAATAATACAGGAATATATATATATGCATTTATTTTTGAGAACAATTGAGATAATAATTGCGTAGCATGAATCAAAGTTTCCCAGAGCTGTCCTACCATTTTGGAAATTTTGCAAAGGTTGAAAAAATGTCTCCGGCGGGAATCGAACCCGTGCCTTTGGCTATGAACGCCAATGCCTTAACCACTTATATATATATATATATATATATATATATATATATATATATATATAAAATAAAATAAATAAAGTTACACAGTTAACGTATGGTTCATCTGTACTTTATTGTTTTGCAAAACAATAAAGTACAGATGAACCATACGTTAACTGTGTAACTTTATTTATTTTATTTCATGCTCTGCCTCATCACAGACATCGAGCACTCTTAATTACAAGGATAGCATTCACCAAGTGTGTGTATATATATATATATATATATATATATATACCCATTATAGTACAGAGGTTATTCCATGTATATATATATATATGTGTGTGTATATATATATATACATGGTATAACCTCTGTACTATATATATACCCATATATATATATATGTATATATATATTCAAAGAATGTCATGAATTTTCATTAAAAAGATACGCATTTCACACTCATGCTAACTATATGAGAAAGGAAATGAGAGAATGACGGAAGAGTATAGTAAGCTTCCCTAGAGCTGTCCTCCCTTTTTATCTATTTATTAATTTTTATTTCTTTATTTCTTTATTTTATTTTTTATTTATTCATTTATTCATTTATTTATGTGGGGGGGGGGGGGGGGGGGTTAGGGGTTGGAGGCAAAATTTGAAGAAAAAAAAGTCTCCGCCGGGCAGCGCGTTTCCGTTTTATACCGTAGCCTAGGCAGTTTTTCGATTAATTGCATCAAACGTGCTGGTTTCAAAGTCTAGGTTTCGTTTCAGCCAGAGATTCAGCTCTCCTACCACTCACAGCGGTGCACGCGGCGATCGTGTATGTGTACAGAGAGAATAGATGAAAGAAAAGGCAAAGAAATACAGAAGGAAAAGGGGCCTTCAAGGAACTGAAGGCGAAGAAACAGACGAGAGGATTGCCCAAAGAAATGTAAAAAGAAAGATAGGCCTAGAAGTCCATAAAGAAAAGGGAAAGGTATTAGATAAAAGAAATAAACACGAAGAAATAGTAAATTCTGTATCCTCTGTTCTTTCTTCATGTATTTCTTTATTCTTCCTCTCATCTATCCTCTTCCATGTCCTATGTTTTTATTTGTTCTTCCTTCCATCTAGCTTCTTCTCTCTCCTTATGTATTCCATTGTTTTTTCTCCTTTAGATAAGATCAGGCTCAGCCATAGAACTCTATGGGATCAGCTCGTTCGCGCACATTTACAACGTATGATGTGCATGCATGCAGTGGATATCTTGGCTGTCGTCTATATGTGCGCTGAGGACTTAGACTTGTAGGATTTTTTTCGCGGAAATGCCTAGGCAACGGTGTAAAACGGAAACGCGCCGCCGGGCACCGAACACGGATTCTCGGCTTATTAGAGCGCCAGTGCCTTAATGACTACGCCCTGGAGATGCATGGGCCAGTGGTTGCCACGACATCAGATCCACTTGACCGACAGATTCCTAACTTATTGTGCAAAAGATCTGAAGTATAAATGGAATTCTGTTAATAATAATGCAGTACAAGTGGAAGTGGGTTAGCGTAAATATTCCCAGCTGCTAGGCAGTGAGACCACACAAAAGAAATTCAAGGTCATCTGAAATTCAAATGAAGTATGTGCCCCTATATCAAAACTTGAAAAAAGAAGAAAGATAGAGGAAACAATTGGTTGCTAATGGGTTCAGTGAATTAGACAAGGCATTTTTTAAATCATCGATGCATTTTAGAGCCATCCATATCATGATTATCAAACATATCCCTGCACTATCTGATCTGCGATTTCTGTGTATTTTGAGAGCTTTTCCAAAACAAGCTCAGTATTAAAGCCAGTTCACAGTTAGATCATGTCCCGAATGATAATATCCACAGATATTTCAAACTTGGAGAGGTCCCTTTTTGTGCGCTTTGAATAGTCAATCCCAAAGTGACAGAGATGCCTCATGTATTAACCTTTATTTCCCTTTTGAAAAGAATACTTCTACGTGCCTGGGTATCGTGGAATGCGCCATGGGAACACATGTCATTTCAATCTCATGTCAAGTATTCGTGTTAGTAGGTTTTAGATTTGTGTCCTCGATGACCCTTATCTGCTCATGCTCAGATTGTATGCTTAATGCTTCCTTATTTCGATTCCGGGTCTCGATTATTTGTACATGTTGTAAGGAGGAAGATTGAAATGATTGTGGATTGGGTGGGGTAGGGTGGGGTAGGGGAAAGCAGGGAGGGTGGGGGTAGGGGACCTATAGGCCTAGAGTATTATTAAACATATGAAAGCAATCTCGCTTGTTTGGTCGGAAACAAGTTAATTTAGTGAATATTAGGGGTAGCGAATGTTTCCTGTAATACGCGTCACAGTTGTATACATGTACACAAGCAGGAAGTACTTTTTAGCTCTACAGGCTACAGAAAAAAGATGGCTGCTAGAGAGAGAGGGGAGAGAGAGAGAGAGAAATTAGTTTGCCATATACATTCATGGACGTATTCAGACGTTGGCCTTAGAAAGGGGGGGGGGGGGGGGCTGTCCGTCTATAAATAAAGTTCAGCCAAGCTCTTGGATTTCGGGTGAAGCTTTTGATATGGATGGATGGGGTGGCAAGACGAGAATTAGATTATTTTGGGATTACACAAAAGAATGACAAATTGAACGGTTACTGAGGGGCATTCCCCAACCCCATCAATTCTCATGAAAATACAGGGGCTGCAGAACGTTTGACGGAAGGGGGGGGGGGGAAACTGGCACCCAATCTGTCGGGGTCCAAAAAGCCAGGGCCCCTGCATTGTTGAGTATTGCTCGAAAGTAAACCTGTACTTGCGAGCAAAGCGAAGGTTATAGGTGAATTTTCTTTCAGGATGACTGGAATTTTTTCAGGGGGAGGGGGGGGGGGGGGTGGGAGGTCCATTTAAAGTCCATTCAACTCAATATCAACACGGGTGTGAGGATATCTCATTCCGTTTTTAATGTGGGACCATTGTGGCTTTGTGTTATCATATCATTTGAATTTCATCTTTAGTAAGATTTTATTCGTCCCCTGCCCTTTCATTTATTCAAGGATGAGAGGAAGAAGAAGAAGAAGAAGAAGAAGAAGAAGAAGAAGACGTAGTAGTAGTAGTAGTAGTAGTAGTAGTAGTAGAAGAAGAAGAAGAAGAAGAAGGGCATGTTGGCTCAATTGATAGAGCGTCCGCCTCATGAACGGGAGGTCGTGGGTTCGATCCCCGGCCGAGTCATACCAAAGACTTACAAAAATGGGACCTTCTAGTCAGGCGCTCGGCATTTAAGAATGGAGAAGGGTAATAACAACGTATTATGTTATGCAAGGCCCTAAACTTTATTTTTGCTCTTTCTCAAATGGGTTTCATACCCACCCCGCCCCCAAATTGTTCCAAATGTCTCCTTTTAGCAGAATCCGAACCATACAAAAACTTAGATATATGGGACTACACGCAATTTTTTTTAGACTTAGACAAAAAACTATCGGTTCTTTTGTAAATTTTTCAATTGGATAATCTGAAGGACATTGTGCCACACCAAATTCTCGCTACCCCAAATAGCGCTTTCGCCGAGATCCGGGAAAAATCCCTGTAACGCGCATTGCATTATGGGATAGCTTTTCGGTATTACAACTTCCTGTTCGGAAGCCGCGCGCCGCACGCCGATCGTCGCACATGCATATATCGTCTGCTCGAACTCGCTACATAGCTACACTCTCCTGCCGTCGCAAAGATTTTAATGTTTATTTGAACATTTCGTTGATTGTTTATTAGTATTATTACGTCTGTTGATTATCAGTTACGATGGTCTTCTTTTGTGAGGCTGTACAGTGCTGGGCTCATGATTCGAAGCGCAAGAACCCTGACATCCACAACAACACAACGTCGCTTTCGCTCGGAAAGTTCGTGATCACAACCCTCTCTTTCACGATACAGTTTAACGGCCTTTTCTGTTAAAGTCACTAATTCTGCCCAACGCTTTTCATTGCACGGTATTCCTCTGTCAGTTAAGATTTTTTTAAGTTCAGAAACTGATTTTTTATCCATTTTGTGGTCGACGAAAGATTGAACGGAATGAATGCAGTAGTGTATATGTTTAGCGTCTAGTCGAATGTGATCGTGATGTCAGGCTGGTCGCTAAATGAAAATTTTAAGATATTTATTTTTTGTTTTTATTTTTTCATAACCAGATTTAAACATAAAAAAAATATTTTTGCGTAAAATATATTTTTTATTTTTATTAATAATTCAAATTGAATTAAAACTAACCAAATTAAATAAAATTTATTATAATCTGTACATATTACGCTGATTGGCATCGTTTTCAGCGTGGTTGGAAACTAAGTATCGCGAACCTCGCGCGAGCATGACTCTGAACCGGAAGTGGTGATGACGACCCGACGGAGTAAAAATTATCTCGTCTCGCGCATTATGAGATTTTTGTTCCTATTAGGGGTAGCGAGAATTAAAAGAAAATATTCCAAACTAAGTTGCTGAATATAAAAATCTAAAATATGTAGTGCTGGACAAATTGTAACATGACTAACCGTAAGTTGACTAACCAAGATTTTAGGTCTACTTTAAGAAACAGAGAGGAAAACTTTAAATTTTTGTGGATAAACATTTTTTCATCATATCTGATATGGCTCTAAGTTTGAGGTACAACACAATAAGGAAGGGTTTTTTTTTTTTTCAAAAGTTTTGCTTATTTTTTGTGTCTTTTTTGTAACGTAACTAACCATGGTCAAAAGTTCTCATTACAGCTCAGGCATTGTCCAGTTGCTTTTTATTTATTTTTTTATGTATTGTAGACCTTGGATGAGAGAATATGTTGTTTCAAGATTAGGACTTGAAATGGATTTTTATTTTGCTGTATCGAAAGGTATGAACATTTGCTTAAATGTATCGTTACTAATCATGGAATTGCCCAGAAGAAGAAGAAGAAGAAGAAGAAGAAGAAGAAGAAGAAGAAGAAGAAGGAGGAGGGGAGAAAAGATTTGTAAAAATAAAACAAATACAATGCAGGTACCCATGTCTGTATATGTTCAAAATAATTACCATGTATATGGGATACCATGGTACTTTTTACAAGAGAAAGAGAAATTTGAGGAAGTCGAAGATAATGAAGAAAAAATGAATTGGCATTCAATTTTCAAATGAAATATTTTTAGGTGCGTGTAGGGGTGGGAGAGGACGGGAGGGTCTCTCCTTTTCCAAGGCCTGCGTGCTAGCGACAACCAAAACACATGGTCTTGATACCCGAGACAACTCGGTTATGCTATATTACATGTTCCGGCGACAATTACTAGCCCCTGGTCAAGTTCATCCTCTTTTCCACAAGATTATTCTAGCAACCCTAACTATCATCCCAAGCCTGCGACCTTTCACCTAGGAGGATCGGAGAACCCCGTAAACTCTTAAAACATAAGAATGCTGTTGATAGGAAGATAGGATTGTTACCTTAAATATAGCAGTACTTTGATTACATGGAACCTCTGAATTAAAAACACGTCCATTAAAGGAAAATATTTAGAGAATGCATTAGTTTAGACATTCCATTGTTTACAAATAAGCCAAGTCGGAATATCAAATTGAGGTTTCCAGAAATGAATCAAACCATTTTAATATTTGTGACAGTCATAGAAATAATTTTGGTTTCATTCTCTTTTCATCATGCAGGCACTTGAAAGTTTTTCCCCCCAAATTTGTGAACACTTTTGCTTTTTTCAGATGATAGCAAAGGGGGTTATGTATTTTACTTCAGATTACACATATCTGAAAAAAAATTCGCAGTGGGCTATTTCCAAAAATGTAATCTAATCTAAAGTTTTATCAATCGAGTAATTTGAAAGTTATTTACTCCACGAGTCAATATACACAATGTATGCGTTACGCAGGCAACCTTAACCCACCATGCCTTACAACTCTCAGTATTATGCAATTTGTAATTTATTGGAAAAGTAATGCGTTAGTATTATGCAATTTGTAATTTATTGGAAAAGTAATGCGTTAAAGGTAAATGTGATAGTTCGTTTCTGGGCATTTGAATGCAATATTGACCTACAGAGGCCACACGCTTGAAATTTTTTGTCTATAATGGCAAATTATCACAATGACTTGAGAATCCAGGATCCTGTACCGTGTAGACAACGTGCGACTATATACTGTTATACCTACAGTCAACGAGCAATAAATTCTCACATGTGATAATATCATATGGGACATGTGCTTTGATGCATGGCTTTAGAACACCTGATAACTTGTAGTCCTCACAACCATATGCAAAACAAAAATTGCCACTTCTGCTGATAAAAGACCATGACCACAGGCGTCACCTACTGACATTTTCAAGGGGGGGGGGGCAACTAAATTTACCGACAAATAATTAGGTGGTGACGCCCAAATTTGCTGACAATTATGCTGCACTCTAAATTTTATCTACCCCAAAACAAGAGCACACAGGCACCCACAGGCACACAATTAATTTAAATGTCGAAGATGTAGACCTTTTTTTTTCTTTTTACTTTAGGGGCCGTGAAGCGTTTTTGAGAGTTTAGGGAACTGACTCTTCTTGCTACATTAATACATTCTTCTTTTTTTTTTAAATTTTGCGAGCAAGCGAATCGGGCGAGTCCGAAAAATCCTACTCTTTCTTACGGTAACAGTGTTATTTCCTTATCAAAATACAATGTAGGCCTATGTCTATGAGACATCTGAATTACTTATTTGGTCACCTCACTGCCATATTCATGATATTGGCAAGTCGCCTGTCCCATGTGCTGTTTTGAAACCATACATGTTCTAATATTACGAACGAGAGAAGAGAGAGAGAGAGAGAGAGAGAGAGAGAGGGGGGGGGGGATACACTCTCTTTCGAACGTATAAGTTTTATGTCCTATAATATTTCTGAATAATATTATCATGATTATTATTCGGTAATCTCTGCCAAATGATTCTATTTTGGCACCCGCTGGCCCAACTTTCTGGCTGTTCGAAACAATCTTATTCACTGTTGTGCTAGTTATTACGAGGCAGCGAAGGGAGGGAGGAAAAAAACCCAACATTTTTGCAGTCAGGCCCCTGGGAACGTTTTTTTTTTCACAGGGGTGCTGAGCATCTAAGCCACAATACGTTACCGCACCTTAAGCAACCAGCGTTTCAGTATTCGGGGAACAAAAACAAAAAAACAAAAAAACAAAAAAACACACACAAAAAAAAGGGGGGGGGGGGATGGTATAAGACTTAAATTTGCTGACAATTATGCTGCATTCTTAGTCTAATCTAAGTACCCCCTCCCACACAAAACACAAGAAATCATTTTCAAACAATATTACGGGTGTAGATTTTTATTATTAGAATGGAATATTTAGGGGCCATGAAGCTTTATTGGAGGATGACTTTTTGTCTAGACTATGAATCACCCCGTTTTAAAATTTTGCGAGCCAGCGAAGCGAGCGAGCCAAAAATAGCCATTCTTGCTATGAAAGAAGTGTTATTTTGTCATCAACCTAATTTATCGGAATGATATAGTCACCTTGTTGCCAAATATGATTTTATTTTGGTACCTCACTTTTCCAAGTTTTTGTTGTCCTGCGACACCACCTTGTTTACAAATATAACAAGCGAGCGAAGCGAGCGAGAAAAAAATACATTCTTTTCATTGTTTTGTTTTCCGAAACAATCCTGTACCTAATTATCATACGACCTAGTGCAGCGAGTTAGGGAAAAAAAACACTTTTATAGGCAGAAGTGATAACTCGTCATCAAAAAAGACATTTATATGGTATTCGGTCACCTCGCTTGCCGAATTCGTTTCCTTTCCCAACCATCCGGTATCTAAATATTATACGAGCGAGCGCAGCGACCGAGAAAAATATAATCATAGTAGCAGAGTTAATTCGTCATCAAAATACATTGTAGGCCTATAAGATATCTGAAGCTGTCTCGCGAAGTCTCCCTGTCTACATACATTACAGGCGAACAAAGCGAGCATGCGGGAGAGCTAAAATAGTCATTCTTGTTAAGAAAGAAATGTAAATTCGTCATCAAAATACACTGTAGGCCCATAAGATATCTGAATCAGAACAAGCCAGAAATAGCCATTCTTGTCATGAAAGAAATTGATAACAATAGCGTTTATTCCGTCGACAAAATAGTTAAAGTACGATAGATATTCCTCAATCAGGTCGCTGATAGACGATCTTCGTTGTCAACCTCACTTCAGAGTCGCCTCAAACGTGCCTACCTAAACGAGTGCTGAAATGAATATTTCGCCCAGAACCCAGTTCAAACTTATTACCAAGTTTTCGCAACCGCGACGTGACTGCTAGTCAAGGTGTCTGCATGCGCATGCTCACACCCGAATTCTGTAGCCCATATTTAAAAAATAGTATAGGTCTAGGCCCCTTATTAAGGCAAAGCAGAATAATTTTCAGTGATCGGTAGGCCTATATGCACATCAGATCACAAAGGAAAAATTGGAAAGAATTAAACAAAAATCAAGTTGTGCAGTTTATCACACCGATGAATATTTCCATTCATGTAATAAATTTCATTTGATTGTTTTACAGACACCATATTCGTACCATCCATGAGGCATTTGTAGACCTGACCTTCCATAATCCTTCACGATGTGGCTGCCGTCATGTCAAAACACATTTAAGATGGTCGTCATCCTCTGTGTGTGCTGTGTAATAATCTTAGCAGGTTTTTCAGTGTACACCGATCGTAGCGGAACAGAGTATCTGAAACCGTTGGGTAAGTGAATATGCTCAAAATGTTGGAGTTGACATCGAAAACTCTTTAAAAAAAATTAAAGAAACTTAAAAAGAACATAAAAAAAAAATAAAAATAAAAAAGAATACCAACTAACAAACAAAACAAATCAAAGGATAAGATTATCAAAGCGTTTAAAGTCCAAAATTAATGTATAACATGTATACAGAGTGTCTAGATTCTACTTCTTGCAGCAAATGAAGCCTACAAAATAATGGTTATTTTGCAAAGCTGTTGTTGTGTTGAACAGAGCAACCCTTCCATCCAATTTGTATTACATGTATATGTATACTTGTTTTATGCTGATCGACACGTTGAATAAAAAACAAAACAAAACAAAAACAGCGAGCGACTGTGCCAATCAGCACATATGAAAGTTTGTAAGATATATCACGCTTTCATGATGCTTACGTTGGCAAATGTCGGCTCGTATGCCATAATACATGAACAGGGCTTCAAAGATGTAGATAGACACAAATGCATTATCGCCATAAAAGAGAATGTAATTTTCCATTTTTCGCGCAATAAAATGAACTCATTAATATTTCATGAGTAACGAATCATTTCACAGTGTTTCATAATTTCCACGCAACCACACACTTGAACCATGTCAATCAACGCCTTTGGTGAGGAGCTATTTGTGCAATACGAGTTAATGATAATGTTATTTTTAGATTTTTATCTTTTATCAGAGTTATCCGAGACAATGATTCTGTTTGCACTGTATGTGCACGATAACGTCATTGTTAAACAGTACTTTCACTCAATGATTCTGTTTGCATTGTATGTTAAAGCTGTGAAAAAGCTCAAAGTAACCACACCTCTCCCAACCCTGTTTTTGCAAGTCATGAAAAATTGTCAGGTGTCCAAATATTCCATTGGTAATTCGAATATCTCAACTCCTTCTACTCGTGTTTCCGTTTTTGGGGTGTAAATTTACAGAAGACATCTACTTCCAAATATACCTTATTGGATGCCCTAATAAAGGCATTATATTTCAAACAAACATGTCATAGATCCCAAGTGATTTCTCGACTTCGCAGATGCTTTTCAATCTTGTAATTGATTGTTTAATTAAGCTAAAAGCCGACAAATACATATTTGAAAGAAATTCTGCCCATAAAACCTATCCCATCACTTCATGTCTAGCCCTTTTCTTACCATTATCATTATTATTTATTTTCTATAAAAAAAAAGAATATTGAGCATTCGTCATCCTTTTGCGGAAGAATGTTTTTCTCGAACTTTTTTTTTTTTTTTTTTGGAAAACGTTCTAATACACATACATTGTATAACACTGTACAATATTTTAAGCAGCTACATCATATATCACAGCTTTAGGAATTATTTTGATTTTTTTAAAGAATAGAAATCATATGATTTTTTTTGGACCGATTATCCAATTTTCATTTAATTTCCTCTTGATTATTTTGTATAGGTAAATATCATGCTTCAGGTATGTATTTGATTTCAGTTTTGATTGTACAGCTAATACATGTAGAGAATGTATTACATTGCTATGCATTTTATGAATATAGAAATATCATGATATTTATTCCTTTATCATGTCATATCACAATTTCATTTTTAAACAACCTTCTCCCATCCTTCTACCTCTTGTCTGGTTTTATTTTCTCGTCACATTCCTTATCTTTCTCTCTCCCATATCTGCCATCTTCTTCCTGCTCACTCTCTCTCTCCCTCCCGATTCAGTTCCTCCATCTTATTCAAAAATGTATATTTGAATTACTATCTTATTTTTGTAAATAATGATGATTGAGTGTCAAAATGTATACCAAATTCGATTTTACTTTGTAATGTTATGCCTCAGTAATGTATGTACACTCCATGCAATTCAGCTTTCAAGCCGCAATAGGGTTTTATATACCTTTTCAATTCAAAATTCAGATCAATTGAAAAATTCAAGCTGAAGACCTTTCTTTTTAGAGTGTCCCTCCAAAAATATCAAACGGAATGACGCCCCTGATGTTCTTATCATTATCCTCTCCATCCTCCCCATTTTTTTGTTGCCATTATGACTATTATCATATCATTATCATTATCATCATGATAAATATTCTAAATTTAGATATAAGATACTATAATCATGACCATTGTATCTTCATTGCAAAACGTAATTGTTACTGTTCAAGTAGAACACACGATGAGTAACTTGGGCTGGAATTCTGTCTGCAATTGAATAGTTAGACAATGTGTTACAAAATGGTTGAAGGACAAAAATACACAATAAGTATACATAAGCATTAGAAATAGGGGACAAATAAAGGGACAGAAAAAGAAGAAGTAATAACCAAGCAACCAGGTAATAAGGGAATTATATGATATTTTATCATATTATATTTTGGTCGAATATTTTTAACGGTCACATTCCAAAATTTAACATTATTCTGATGTTAGTGATTACTGAGATACGTTTTTCCAAAAAATGATTTTTCCTGGTTGGTGTTTCTAGCCCCCCCCCCGGAACTTATTTCTTGTCTGAATATATATTTTAATAATAATAATAATAATATCGATGCTTATATAGCGCCGGTATCCGTCAGGTCCTGACGCTCATGGCGCTCAACAAATTACATATGACAATCGAGAAAAATACATATTGAAAAATAAATTCTTAGACTACAAAATTAAGTAAGGAGAGAATAATCCTAAAGTGAGATACATACAAATCAACATAATTCAAGGAAATGATAGCAGTAAAAGATTAAGGGTATCCATTCAAAAGAGATGAGATTTGAGGGCAGCTTTGAAATCACTAAGGGTTGATAGGGCACGTATTTCAAGAGGGAGCCTATTCCAAAGATGGGGGCCAGAGTGAGAGAAGGCTCTATCCCCCCAAGAGCTCCGTGTCTTGGGGATTACCAAAAGGGAAGATTGAGAAGAACGTAGGTGTCTTGTAGGCTTGTACTCAGTTATTAAATTCATATTGTAGGAGGGAGCAGAGTCATGAAGGGAACGGAATACTAGTAATAATATCTTGAAGATGATCCTATCACATACAGGAAGCCAATGTAGGGCTTTAAGAACAGGAGTGATGTGGGTTCTACGGGAAGAAAAGGTGACAATGCGTGCAGCTGTATTTTGTAGTTTCTGTAGTCGAGCAATTTGAGTGTTGGGGAGTTGATAGAGTAAGGAGTTACAAAAATCTAATCGTGAAGAGATGAGAGCATGGACAAGTTTCTCTGTAGCTGAACGACTTAAGTATTTTCGAATGAAACCTAAATTCCTTAGCTGATATCTAACTGACTTACAAATACTAGACACCTGAGTTGACAATGACATGGAAGAGTTCAGCATTACACCAAGATTACGGCATTGCAAGGATGGACTAATTACAGAGTCACAATTTTTCCACATTCTGAGTGCTTAAATTGCACAATAAAGATTTATTTTCGTCATAAAAACATATTTAATACCAAATTTAAAAAGTAGAAATTAATTACGCCATAACGAATGCACAAAAATTGAAACTGAAATGCAAAATTCTCATGTACAAGTAATGTCGCACCCTAGTTCTCCCCCTCCCCACTTAATACGTCTCATTTTAAAGAGAAGCTTAAGTTCTGGGAAAGGTGGATGTAAAATTATGTGGAGGATATCGTAAAAAAGAATTGTTTTTCAAATATGACCCCAAATCACCTTGAGTGTTTAGCCGAACACTTATGTATCGTCTCATATACGTATTTCTATAAGCGTTTGTGCTTTTCAGCGAGAAAGGGTTGCCTTTCTCAATTTGAAGACTTCAAACCTCAATTAAAAAAAAAAAAAATTGTGCATCGCATTCTTTCACATTATTTGATAATTTCCAGAACTCTGCATGGTTTATCTTTAATTTTTTTATTGTCCTGTCACGTGTCGGCAACGTAACCCCATTTCGCTCCTCAGAATCCAAGTTCATTTTATAATAGCTGAATAACTTCACGGAGGGTAATATTCCACAATATGACTCACAGATATATAAAGGTGTTTTGTGGAAAATTGCCTAAATCCTCAAGAGCCTTGGTGATGATTTATTCCTCGTTTGTATTTCAATGTTATTAATTTTCGTCACGTTGATGTTTTTAATATCATTTTTATCATGATTGTTATTTCCATTTATTGTTCTTATCACTGTGATTATTTCTTATATATTTTTTTATTATAATTTTCAGATTTATAATCATTACTATTAGAATAATTTCATGATTAATGATAATATCATTATAATCATTATTAATATTAGTATTATTATCATCATTATTATAGTTATCATTAGTAATGCTATTATTACTTTTATCAGAATCATCTTTTTTTTTTTTTTTTTTTTTTTTTGGGGGGGGGGGCTATTATCAATTCTTTCCGCCTTTCACTCTTCCCTTTTCTGTCACTACTCCTCACCCCATTGCTGTCATTAGTCATCGGTTATACACTGTACACAACTCACCACATGAAATTCTCTTCTTTTCACAATTAACAAACAACTTCTATTCGTATACCTGTTCAAATAAGCTATCCTGCTTAACTTGCTGTAAGTAGATGTGTATATGCATGATGTGCTCGTTGGCACTGTCTGAGTATTGCCCTGGGCCTGATATGTTCGAAATTTCTTTTCTTTTCCTTTTGCGTATATCGATCACTAATGTTAAGTACTTGTGGAGGTGTCGTAGTCGAGTAGTTTAAGGCACTTGGCTGAAAACGCGAAGATCAGTGGCGTACCGTGGGTCAACGCATTGGGGGGGGGGGCAAGGCGCGTAAAACTTTTGAAGAAATACAAAAGCGAGGGAGCGAAGCGACCGAGCTGGTCACGAGGGCGCTTTTGCATTTTTGAAATTGAAATTGAAGGATTTAGTACACACTTTTGGTGGATTTTCTGACGATTTTCTTTAAAAAAAAGTTAAGTATTCAAAATTGCGGGGGGGGGGGGGGCAACCTCCACCCTGATTCCCCCTTCCCCTGCTGTTTGATCGGGTGTGTTGGGTTATTTTTTTGTCATGTTAACAATACTGACAGTAATCTCGAACCAAGGTGTCTTTAGGGACGTGAAGCGTTTTAAAATTTTTGGAAAACGATGCGTTTTGCTAGATAGGCTACCACCCTGTTTTTAAATTTTGCGAGCGAGCGAAGCGAGCTAGCCGAAACTTACAACTTTACTTGCAATAAAAGACATGTTATGTCATCATTAGAATATACTATCGGACCACTAGGCTACAGGCCTATGTGATATTTCAATTAGATATCTAGTCACCTCGCTGCCAATGACTCTATTTTAGCACATCCCTGGTCTATTGTTTTCTGTCCGAAACTGCCACGTTTCTAACCATTACGAGCGGGAAGCGAGCGAGCAAGCACACGCTAACCCCTCTAGTAAGTTACATTTGGAGCATATGAAACATCTAAATTATTTATTTGGTCACCTCACTCGCCCAATTCGTTTGCTTTTTTTTATTGTAGAAGTTTTATGTTATAAATATGAATATCTGTAATTTATTCGATCCCCTGTGTGCTCAATATGAATCAGTTTAGGTACCTCGCTCACCGTCCGAAACCATTCTGTTTTTACAAGCGAGCAAAGTCAGTGACGCCCACCCCCACACAATATATATATATATATATATATATATATATATATATAGATAGATAGATAGATATAAACCCTATATGTATGGATTCGTCAGCAAATACAGTAGATGTTTTTTTTGTAAATTTGCAAACCTCCTCGCTGCCCAAATATTATGATACTTTGCTAACTCGCTTCTGAAATCTGATTGCCGTGCCCGAAATCGTTTGTTTCTAGCTTTTTCTAGCGGGAGTAGCGAGCTAGCGAACGAACAGATGGGAATTTCTGTTTTTGTCTAGGCCATCTACTGAAAGGGCCCCTATTAAGTAAACCTCTTAGAGTGATATCCAGATGTGGTTATTACTAACATTCTATGAGTGGAACAAGCCTTTAACATCAGATTGAGACACAAGAAGCAAACTAATTCCTTTCATAAGAATAGTAATTAGCATCGGCATTGGTTAAGTTACTTAAATGCTAGCGAGCGAAGCGAGGGAGCGCTTCCCGATGTACCATTTTCTTTTTCCTCGTTTCCCACTTTCTTTTCCTTTCCTTCTCCTTTCCTTCTCCTTTCTTTTTTTTTTCTCTCTCTCTTTTGCCAGCCGATTTGGGGGGGGGGGGGGGAAGCACGTGCACCCCGTGCCCCCCGTCGCTACGCCACTGGCGAAGATCGTGGGTTCGATCCCCGGCAAGGAACTTCTGTCTTATAGCAAGGCTCCTTATCCTCTACGTTGCTCTTTTATCGTACATTAAAATAAATTATCGTGCAACAGGCATATTAATACAAACGTGTGCATGTGTGTTTTATAGCAAGGCTCCTTATCCTCTACATTGCTATCTTATCTTACATTGAAATGAATTATCGAGCAACAGGCATATTAATATACAAACGTGTGTATGTTTGTTTTGAAAAGGTACCACGGTTGTCACTAATATTTTTGTTATGTAATGCAATTGTACAAAATATCTGTAGTAATCGATTTGTGAAAAAATATCTGTTTTAAGTAAAGTGTAGTATACTCTACTTATATTGAGTACTTATATATAGACCTATTCCACAACGCGAGAGGGCAGCAGACTGGTCGCCATACTTTTACAGTACATAAGTCAATAGCGCGTTATGTACTTTAGTTCGATTTTCTCTATTTTGGACTAACATATACAGATTTCTTTTAATATTTGCAGTGAGGAATAATTAGGGAAGGTCAGGTCGCAACTGCGCGGTGCTCAGATGCCACAACAATTGAAGAAAGCTTAAAAATGAAAGCTAACTGATTGCAAAATTCGTTTGCCTTTGATTCATGAAGCCTATTTATGTGAGAAGCCGTACTCCCTACATAGGTTTCCCGGCCTTTTACTGACAAAACTAAGGAGGAAAAAGTAACGAATGTACAAAAATACATCATATTTTCATCTGTCAGATATGTTCATTATCTTACGTCATCTACCTATGTATCCATGCTTTATTTTATTGATCTGGAATAAAGTTAACGAATCAATATCAGGGCATATATAAACCGGAGATAGAATTGGTCTATATGATGTTAATGTAATGATAAATCCCTGACGATGATTATTTTAAGTATTTTCGTTACTACTGCTATAATGGCTAATTCTATCATCATCATCATTATCTTTACTGCTATTATATTTATATCAATATTCATAGAATAATGAGGATGATAAGGATTATCATAATCATTATCATCATAATTATTCATATACCTCTTTTGAGTAGTTTTGACTGTGCTTGAACACTAATATTATCATTGATATTTTTTCGTGTCTTTCTTCAGTTTTGTCCCGAGGTTCTCAGGTGAGGTCAAGAATCGATTCCATTAAAGCATCGCACGGAATCATCAACAACAATAAAACAGTGTCATCAACTGATAAAAGAATAAGACAAATAATACGAGTTCAAATATGTCATCTGCCATTGTGACGTCTTCTAATTTGACTACAAGTGATAAAAGCAAAAATAAAACGACAGGTCAAGGTAAGCAGTTTGTCCCATTTTTTCTTGCTTTATTAAATAGCGAAAAATCTGTTGTTAATAGTGACAATAATGATCATAATAGTAATAATCATAATAATCATAATAACAATGATAATAATGATAAAACAGTATTAATTATAATACTCATCATTAGCATCATCATTGATGTTATGACTATGATATAATTATGCAGTGTTTTAGATACCAGAACCAAGATGAAAGGCAACCTTACAAACGATGTTCTCATGCGCAATATATAAGTTTGGAATAACTGCTAATGTGTAAATGAAATTCCTTCGTACCGCGAACCAATTTTATGCTTATCATTTTCAGATAAAATCATCGATGAACACACTATTAAAGAAAAACCCAAACCCCTTCGTACGTGCCTAAATTCCGGGGATCTCCCTAGTAAGTATATGTATTTTTGAAATGAAATATTCTTGAATTTTTGTTTAAAAAGGGCACTATATGCACCGAGAAACTGCAACTTAGTATCAGCATTTGTCCTGGTTTATAAATGATTCCGAGAGAGGACAAATGGAAGGTGTGCGAAAATATGGGCGTAACGAGAATTGAAAATGAGGAGGCCAAGCCACTTAGATTTAAAATACTTTTTGCACGTCCAGTCTTTCAGGATTTTAGATCGGCTGCACCATCTTCTCTTTGCTTATTTTTTCACTTTAATTATTTCTCTCATTTAGGTCTGTTACTGTCATTTTTTCAGTACTTGAAGATTATGAGACCTTCTATTTACTTGAAATTTCTTGATAGCGTTGTGTGCATATGCATGGTGCCATTAGAGTAGACTGATGTGTCCTTTTACAAACTGATGATTATTAATATTTTCCTCCTGCTCATCATCGATCACTGTCATTATCATCACCATTATGATTCTTACTGTTACTATCATTATTTCATCAGATGAGAGGATAACACCACATAAGGAAACAACAGCAATGGAGAAAGTCAACACCGAAATCTTCGGTTACCTTTTGCAGAAGGCCAAAAATTCAGCCGAAATTGCGAATAAAAGCCTGCCAAGCATCATGGTCAAACGAAAATCGATCAAGGAAGCAACTAACTCCATCGACCAGACGATCGCCGAGATGAACGTCGCCATCGATGTCGGTGATTACCGACTTCTTCCTGGGGGTCATTGGATTCCACTGTCATGCAAACCAACATGGAAGGTAATCTGAAGATATTAATTTTAAATGTTGTAATTCATTGCTCACACCCACACTCACACACACACACACACACACACACACACACACAGAGTTTGTGGTGTCAGTTAAAGTAAAAGCGAAAAGAGCATTATTTTACGAAAATATCAATGAAGAAAAGTTTAATGGTCCAAATAAATTTGACACCGTTCAACTTTTCATTATGACAAAAAATCAGGCTGATGCGAGTTTATATGGCGTTCGAGTTATTAATGATCAAAGGTGTCAAATATTTTCCCCCACCCTTTTTTCATCACCCTTTTTACTGCCTTAACATGCTTGAAGAGTCGAGTTTTTTATTGAGATTATTTAATCTATTCGTCATGTACTTTGATTTCCAGGTGGCTATTGTGGTACCGTTTAGAAATCGATTTCAGCACCTACCTATTTTCCTTCGCCACATCGTACCTTTTCTGAAAAGACAAGAACTTGAATTCTCCATCTTCATATCAGAGCAGGTAAATATCTTAATGTTAAAAGAAAAAAACAACAATTGGCATTTGAAAGACTTGCCTTTTTCTAATTATTATGAATGGAATTATCAACATTATCATCTTTTCGAATTATTGTTATTACTATTATCATTATCATTATCATTGATATTATTAATATGGTTATTGTTATTCTAATCATTATTATTATTACCATTTTTACTATCGTCATTACGATTAGTGAAGTATTTTTGTATTGTACTTATATATATATATATATATATATATATATATATGAATAATAAACAGTAAATGACAAATTTAAGGGAACTGGGAGGCTGTCAAATCTTCGGACATAGGCCTTACTATGGCTGAAAATTGGAAAACTTCCTAGTTTCATGGAATTCGCCATTGTATGTATGTGTATGTATATATATATATATATATATATATATATATATATATGTATACAGTGTATCAAAAAATTATTTGTGCACCTGTAAAATCATGTTTCAAATGGGAATAAAACCATCCTTAAAGAGTCACTTTCTTGACTGATTAAATATAATAGGTAATAGTTTCTCTTTCGGCACAATACAAGGTCAAAACATAATTTATTAAAATTCTATATTTTTTTCACAAAAATATGTTTTTTTGGCACACAATTATTTGTACACCTAGTGTACTGCTGGCTATATAGTTCTTTGTAGTACTTAGTATGTCTTTCTTAGGCATAACCATTAGCACACAGGCTTCTGGATATAAAGTCAACAAGCTTGTGACATAGTATGGGAGTTAGGCTGTTCCATGTGCGCTCAAGCATGACCTTCCAGGCCTCTTTGTTACTTGGTTCATGTTGGGGATGCATTCTCTCCATCTCGTCTAAGAGGTGCTCATTTGGGTTCATATCAGGACATGGAGAGGGAGGATTTTGAGTACTTGCATCCTTCTTCCAGGCAAGGAATGTCTTCCCTGCTTGTTTGGAATCATTATCAAGTCAAAATATTGACTTATGCCTTCACAGTTTGGCAGTAGATGGGATCATTTACTGTCAAAGGATGTTGTTATAGCCCTCTGTATTTAATATTCCTTCCATGAAATGCAGATTTTCAATACCAGGCTTTGGAATGCTGCATCTTCACCAACACACGCTACTAACACGCTACTTACATGCTCCCAACATGCTACCAACTCTGTACTTGACAGCTGCATGCTTTTTCTCATTAAGAGCTGTACTCCTTGTTCTATATACATGTATGCCATACTCTAAGACGACCATCCAATTCACTTGATACTTCAATTCATGAGAACAGAGCACTGTTTTCAAGAACCTGACAGGATCATATAGACATGTTCTTTGGCAAAGCTCAGACATTTCAGCTTGTTTTAGTCAGTGATGAGGGGCTTCTTAACAGGAACCTTGCTGTGCAATCCATATTCCTTCAGCTGTTCCTGACAATTTTGTGGAAACCTGGATGCCTGTAGATCCTTCAACCTGCTTGATATGTGCAAATGATTATTTCTTCTATAGTCTGTCTGTTCTCAAATGGGATAGACATTCTCTATCTCCCTCATCCCTTCTGCTTGTCAACTCTACCTGTCTTGAATTTCTAAATGATGTACTGCACAGTATGCTTCTTAACATGTCTGCTATATACATGTAGTATGAATGTAAATGCCATCTTTACAGAACTTTAAACCTTTTCCCTCGAGGCATAAGGCATTCATCACGTCTTAGTCAAGTTGCAAAACCACAACTAGTCCTTCTGCTGAATGACCATGTAGAGACTGAATGAAAATTTTACCTGTAAACTCAAAAAGATCAAAACACTTGCTTCCATATGCGGGAAATCAGTTGGAAGACTTACAAGAGAAATGATGCTATTTCAGGCGTATTTGTAATGCACCAAGGGTAAGTGCGAAAGAATGGTCCAAAAACAAGTGTTTGGGCCTTTAATTATACAGGGAATCTCGGGTGACATTCCTGATATTGTGTACTATGCTGGGTAATCCATATTTTTCATGGAAACCCTTCTATTAGGACAAATTACACTGACAAATGTGAATAAAAATGCTTAAAATGCCACGTGTACAAATGATTTTTTGAGGGCCAAAAATCACTTAATTTTCACAAAAAATCAAAATATGCCAATAAACAAATTTGTTTTTGGTTTTGGTTCATAGAATACATGTAGATCTTACAATATAAGTAGTTTTAAGGGATTTATTTTCAGAATTTTTTATTTTATATGCCTTGAAGTAGTCTTTTCACAGGTGTACAAAAATTGTTTAATACACTGCAAATATATTATCATCGTCATCATTATGATTTACGGCTACATCTAATACCTGCCTACCTATTTTTTTTCGACTGCTCCCACATCCATTACAGAGAAACGCCCTCAGTTTCAACAGAGCCATGCTAATGAACGTCGGGTTTGTTGAGGCCCTCAATTTCACCAAATTTGACTGCGTTGTATTTCATGACGTCGATCACCTCGCCGTCAACATCAAGAATTTCTACGGCTGCGAAAATATGCCTCGACATTTTATATCTGGTGAAGCGCTATGGAACTGGAAGTGAGTTGCTTGCTGGGGGAATTTGTAAACAACCTCAACCAAACATAGTGAAAGAGAAAGTTGTGGAAAAGCTGAAATACGATTATGCGAGCTTTTGAAAAGCTTCATGTTAGTTTGGAAGGATATCATAAAAGAAATGTCCCTGGAAAGGATCGTTCTTCAATTGCTATCATATTTCTAATATGACACAAAACAGCTCGAGTGTTCGGCAAGAACACTTTTTAGCAGTCCCATTTTGATAATTTTATCATTTACATAGTTTAAAAAAGTAATGTATATAAGATGAACCAAAATGAATTATAATCACAAAATTCAATTGAAAAACTACCAATTTCGACAGGGAAATGATGATTATGCAATTTCCACTGAATTGCTGATTTTAAGATTTTAATGATTAGTTACAATTAAAATCTTCTTATTTAATACTGAACACAAAACACACTTCATTGGAAATGGACTCTAAATTTCAGTTATTTTGCTGTTTCTGGTCACATTATAATGTGTAATCCCTAGGATCCTGGATCAACAGATACTGCAAAAGTGCCTCTAAAAGGAGACACTGTACTGGTTTGAGTTAACCGCGTTGAATCGAGTTTGAATAAAATAAATGTATAGTACATGTATCTCGTTTCTGCTATGCTTTTGTCTTATCTGCTTTTCCTCTCGCCATATATTTTTTATTTCATTTCATTTCATTTCATTTTATTTCCATATCCATGATATCACAAAGTATATAATATAACTCAGACATACAAATTACACAATTTATGTTACTGAACGATAAAGCATATAATAATAATGAACAAATTTGGATATGGGGGGAACATGCAAAAAAGCAAAGCTTGTTACAAGGCAAGTTCCCTAAAATAACAGTATGTAATAATCATAAGTTATCCTTAAACAGGAAAATAACTCAATAAGAACGGACATTCTTGCTATATACGTATACAGTTTGAAAAAAGGAAAAAGTAAACAATATATATATTACTACTTATATAGCAATAGAATAATAATAGTGCACCTGATACTAAGAACAGAACAGAAAGAGGAAGAGAGAGAAAGACAAACAGACAGACGAGATATACATGAGAGAGGGACAGGTAGAACAGACATGACATAACATGAAGACAAAAACACAACTATACAAATACATATAATCACATATAGGGCTAGTAAGATAAGACAAGAAATAAGAGGTCAGCGTACAGTGTATCTATTGACAGTAGCAACAGCATTTGAGATGACAGTATATTATCAGAATTGTCATGTAAGCTTGCGCATGTGTGAGTAGTTTAATATTTATGAAGTAAGAACTTTTTCAATTTACATTTAAATGAGAGAACACTGAGAGATTTTTTAATTTCGTTCGGTAGCGAGTTCCACAGTTTGGGTCCTGTATAAACAAATGTCTTTTGAGCAAAAAGAGTACGCTTTAATGGCAAGTGAATACAGCTAGCCTGTCGGGTAGGATATGAATGGATCGAGTTATTCGAAACAAACATAGGAGAAAATATGGACGGAAGGTTGTTCGTATGTAAATTATACATGAAGAGGCCTAGTTGTAACTGATATAACTCATATATCTTTAAGAGTTTGTTTCCTCGAAATAAGTCACTTGTGTGAGAACGGGGTTCAGCATTAAATATTATTCTAAGTATCTTTTTTTGAAGTAAATATAATCTGTTAAGTAACGAAGAGCAGGCATTGCCCCAAGCAAGTATCCCGTAGTTGATGTAAGGTGAAATTAGTGTGAAATAGAGCATTAGTAAATTGGTTTGTGGAAGAACATGTTTAAGTTGCATAATAACACCTATGTTACGGGCAGTTGTTTTACATACATTATCAATATGTATATTCCAGGAAAGTTTGTTATCTATTGTAACTCCAAGAAATTTGGTCGATGTAACCTCTTCAATAACAATACCATCAAATATAACAGGTTTGGGAAAATTATTCAGGATATTACTAAAGAGCATACTTTTTGTTTTTTGCAAATTTAAGGATAGCTTATTGGCTTTTATCCACTCTGAAACATGAGAAAGTTCTTCATTTACTTTGTCGATCAATTCAGTGGGATCAGGGTGGGAACAAAAAATATTAGAGTCGTCGGCGAAGAGGATGAATTCCAAGAAATTAGAAGAGTTTCGAATGTCATTAATATATATGAGGAAAAGAAGTGGACCTAATAAGCTCCCTTGCGGAACACCGCAAGAGACAACTTTACTACAAGAAGATACACCATTGACAAAAACAAATTGTTGACGATTAGTTAAATAACTACTAAGCCACTCTAAAGGTCTCCCTCGAATTCCGTAGTGTGACAATTTACGTAATAATATATTATGGTTTATAGTATCGAAGGCCTTGGAAAGATCTAAAAAAATGCCTACAGTATGGTGAGAAGCGTCAATTGCCCTTGCAATTTTATCAGTAAATGCTAAGAGAGCATGAGATGTGCTATGTTTCTCACGGAACCCAAATTGTTCTTTATTCAGAATATTATGTTTATTTAAAAAAGTAATTATACGAGTATATACGATTTTTTCAAGGATCTTTGATAGTGAAGTTAATAATGAAATTGGCCTATAATTAGTTACTAAGTCATTGTCACCTTTTTGTAGACTGGTATGACTTTAGCAATTTTCATGTCTTTGGGTACTTGACCATTAGAAAGGGACAAATTGAAAATATAAACTAAGGGGTCAACGATTTGGTGTATGACATTTTTCAAAAGGTAATTATTTATCCCATCACACCCAGGACTTTTATGGGAATTCAGTTTATTTACTATAGTGATAATTTCATGAGCACTAGTAGGCTTGAAAAAAAAAGCAGTTGGGGTTAGGATTTGTTAGGAAATCATGAAACTGTTTAGATGAGTTAGGAATCGTTCGGGCAAGATTTTCACCAATACAAGAAAAATAAGAATTGAAAGATTCCGCCATAGCGTGGGGATCGTCAATAATTTTACCATCAATATTTAATTGAGATATTTGAGTTGTCTTTTTAAATTTATTAAGTGCTTTGTTTATTACTTTCCAGGTATTTTTCATATCGTTTTTATATAAAGCTAACTGATGAGCGTAGAACTGCTTCTTCGCCACACGTAATAAAGTTGTTAAAGTATTCTTATATTTCACATATTTCTGCTTTAGATCAGGTTTACAATCAGATTGCTTTAGATCAGGTTTAGAATCAGATCAGATATACGCAAGTCTACACTCTAAAAACTTAAACAGTGAACCACCATTTAAAAGGGTGGAGGAATGACGGCATTTCAAAAAAGATTAACACTCTGAACATACAAAGAAAATGTCATTGTTATTATCATTATTATAATTACTACTATATTATTATTATCATTATCATTACTATTTTAATTATTGTTATTATTTTGATTTTTATTATTTGTATCATTATTCTCAATCTCTAATACAGGTTAGCTTACCCAGCTCTCTTTGGCGGTGTGACTGGTGTGACCAGGGAACAGTTCTTCGCCATTAACGGCCTACCAAACGTTTACTGGGGGTGGGGCGGGGAGGATGACGAATTCGCCTCGAGAGTAAGCGCCAAAGGATTTAGAAGAACACGCCCCGAAGGCACGATTGGATACTTCGATACAGCAGAACACAAAAAGGCACAATCTAGCCCACCGAACGAAGCAAGGTAATCATAATCTCTTCTCCCGGCCTCTGTGTAGCAGGTGTCATTATCGTTGAACCACATTAGTACAGAGTTTTCTTAAGGCGTCAGTTAATAAGCTTTCCCTACTGGCGTTTATGGGAAGGTCAGCGGCTTTTAATTCCCTCGTCATATTGGCAACAATTATTTTCATTTAAAATCATACACACACAAAATGTATGAAGATGCTTCCACAATATAATTAGTGAACTCTTTATTCTTTTTTTTTTTTATAGATATTTTCAAATTGATACATCTTTCATGTTTTTATGTTAAAGATAATCAATAAAAATTCGGATATATGCTGAGACTGAATTGAAAGAACTGAAAAATCATTTTCTACAACTAATTTCATCTTTTATGGAGAATCTGCAACATTACTGTACAATGACTTTTTTCTGTGAAACTGAGGAAAATATAAATGAGAAAGAGATTTGGTTTTTAGCGTAGTTTAATACTGTATTTTTGGATGGAACGCACTAAATCACTGATTCACATTATAAGTAAAGAAAAATGAGGAAAATGTGATCTAACTCTCTATACTTTCAGATTAGACAATGTGTAACCTTACTAACCCTCGGCTTTTGAATCTCACTTAATTTGCCGATTGGGCGTGTAATGTAAAACCACAGATGTTCTTAACTTGTTCTTAAATGTTCTTAACTGTCCTTGTTTGTAATGTTTCGCTCGCTCGCAAACAAGAATAAGAGCAGTATGCACAATTGCAAAATAGTTGCCACCATGTGAAGATAGAAGCAAAATGTAAAACATGGTCATTAAAATTGTGTTAGATGGAATGGAGGGGTATACGAACGCCTCTTGGAATTTTTCCTTTTTGTGTTCACCCTTTGTAAGTGCCCCTTCCCCATGTGCTTTTTTTCGATTGTGTCTCCACATTGAAAGAGGCTCCACCGTCCCTAAATTATAGCCTTTTTGTTGAATACCTGCAATGTCAAAGTATAGATCCTCCCGCATACTTCCTTGTTTTCGATATTGATTCATCACTTTTTACCATATCTTTAGAGACAGAAGGGCGATAATTCACAGTTAACGTTAGACTTTACGCAGCGTCATCTTCATGTAATTCCTCAAGTTTATCTCTTTTTATTGCGAAATATCACTCATGGTCACTTTTTACATGTAGAAAATGCGTTCAAATACCTCCCGAGCTTCTGAAAGGGAGGATAGTGCATGATGGGAAAATACGATGCACATACATTTTCCAGATCCTGTTGATTAAAGGATGGCGTTGCAGCTTTGGAAGTTCAGTTTTAGGCAACTTTAAATCTGCACAGAAGGATATCAGGGTTAACGCCTTTTTGGCTCGTAGGAGATCCCTTTTCCATGATCTTAAACCTCACAAAACACAAGTTGAACCTTGTAGAGCTTCTCCTTAACTTCCTCTTTTATAACTAAAAAAAATCTCCGAGGATCAAAAAATCAAGGACCCGGAAATGCAAAAAGTCGCAAAATATAATAAGTTTAGACATATCCAGCACCAGTATGTGAGTAAAACAGTGCAAGCTAGGGGGAAAAAGGATAGTCAATTCACCAGCTTTTTAAATCGTATTTTATGTCTGCTTTTTTTTTCTTTAAAGTGAAATACTCAGTACTCGAAATCCTGACTACATTCACCGATTTAAATCATAATCGGGAGACATACTTTTAAATACACACGCGCGCGCACGCACACCCCCACCCACCCACAGCACACACACATGTCTGAATGCCGACAAATTTATCAAGAAACGAGAAACGGTATAAGTATGCTCTTCTTGATTTATAATCCAACGTACCCTGATTTGAACGAATAGGTCGGAAATGGTGTCACCTTCATCTGCTCTTGTGTTTCAATCCAGGTTTTGTCTCCTGAATTCATACGCTCAGCGAATGTCCACCGATGGGATATCTAACTTGGTATACGAACCTCCAGTCATAGAGCTTCACCCCCTTTATACCAACATCTCAGTCAACATCCAGAGGTTGCCATGGAATGGAAGTTGGAAGAAATGCGAGAGGGGATGATAGTAATATTAGATAATAAAGTTGACCGTTAATGATTGATTTAATTACGATGATAATAATTATTATTATTATGATTTTTTTTTTTTTTTTTTTTTTGGGGGGGGGATGGGGAGGTTAATATCAATGACCTTACTAATCATGTTACAGTGGGTAACCTCTTACACTACTAGAAATCTAATTCACTCCTGGCACTTCAAGAGAATGAAGGATAAACGGCCAGTAATTTGCCTTTACTTAAACATGTTAAAAAACGGCTTAATCCGAATAAAGATCTAATGTGATTTGTGAATTTGTGTATTTGTGTATTTTTATTCTATTTATTGCATTAAAAAAAAAGAACATCAAAGAAGAAATATCTTCTTTGAAGAAAATCATCTTCAAAGTGCCCTCATATTCGAAAAATGTTAGTAAGCAGCATAAACGTCTGTAACATACCTTCTTGTCACATTCATGACCGTAGTCCAGTAAATATTTTTTATTGCTCATACATTACATGCAAGGCTGAGACAGTTTCTTCTTATTCCAGTTTTAAAAACACACACTGCCTCTTACCATGCTTACTTATAAACTAAATATCAAACGTATCTTTGCTTCAGTTTCTTCTCTCACAATAAACAGCATGATAAAAATAAACGTTATCAATATTGGCATGCTTAGGATGCCCACATTAATTATGACAAAAATCAGGGCAATAAAGCGTAAAAAAGATGGTACTTGTAGATTTCATTTATATGGTCTTATATAAAGGAAAATTATGGTTTCGCAAATTTAAGGTTGATCGTATTTTTTATGGAAATAAATGAGGTTGAGCTGTCTCCGATGGTTTGAACATTTGACTGGAGATGCCTAGGTGGTAGGCTCGAGCCCACGGCAGTAGTGTCCTGTTATGCCTGTGGCGAGATTTTGATTTACATTTAACACTCTTCATCCAGGTATGAAATGAGTAACGGTAGCAAGGAATTCCTTGAATGCCGTGTGCACCGAAATTGCCAAGCCGGGATGATATTGGAGCACCTTGAGCACCTCCGTGGTGGAAATGAGCTCCACAAAATGTTATTGTTATTGATATCCTTATTCCGCAAGTGCTTGATATAGATCAAGAGACCTTTAAAAAAGGCGAGTGCTTGTCTCATTAGAAACTTTATCACGGTTTATATGAATTTACTTCGGCACAGTCTTATTACATCTGTGCATATTGTTAAGAGCATAAGTGAGGCATCATCTTTCTCCAAGATTTTTATCAGCCGCTGTTCTCGCAATGACATGCCATTCACGATTGATTGCCTTCAGGGCCCCGTAACACAAAGCTTAGCGATTGATCGTACGATTGATTTTTACGATTTTTACACAGTGATCAATGTAATCTATCGTAAAAATCATTCCTACGATCAGTTGCTAAGCTTTGTGTTACGGGGCCCTGATCATCCTTCGAAGATGATCCTTGGCCTTCCTCTCTTGCGTTTAAAGTCTGATGAGATCCATTGCATAAACTGTTAATAAACATGTCTGTGCCCAAAGGTAATTATAATGCACTGGAGTCTTTCATACTGATACAGCAATAAATGGCGCAATAACCATTACCAGCAAGTTTGATAAGTGTCTTAATTGCTCCTTGTCATTTAATGTGTGTGCAAAATATCTCAGTTGTGTGTATAAACTGAATTTCAAAAATCAGTCATTTACATTAAGTTTTTTTTTTTATTTGCAGCAAATAATAAAAGATCAATAGATTCGAAGATTCATAAAACATTCTAAAACCTGATTTTTTTTCTCCCCCTTTCCACTAATTATATTGATGGGCGTTCCCCAACTCCCACACAATATACAAACTGTATTGTTGAAGCGTATATATTTGTAATGAAATATTAGAAGCGTAAATTGATATAACTTTTTCACTTCATTTGTTCTTGAACCATAGAAAAACATGTGTGCTCTATTTTTCTATTTTGCCCGTCCTATCAAAAACAAATTTCAATGAATAAAAATGAAAAGATTAGAACTTCAGATTATTTTCTCATTTTATAGCAGGTCAAGGAGAAGATTGTGTTTATGGGTCAATTTTTTTCATAACTGATATGGTAGATGACTCCAAACTCTCATAATACACCGTTCACTATCGTTATTATGTACGACAAGTATCAATATGTAATCTGTTAACATGTGCATATAGGCTGTATTTTTTTTTCACAAACACAAACTGGCCCCTACACACCTGGATGTATAAATAAGTTTGGTAACTTATCTATATTCATTAAAAATGCTTTCTGTCAATTCTGTGTAGCATTAGAATGCTTTCTGTCAATTCTGTGTAGCATTAGAAGAACAAGATGCGCCCAGGAAAAGGGTTTTGTTGAAAAAAAAAATCACGACCCTGAAAAAGTCAATAAACTTCTTATCGTATGAGGCATACTTACCAATGCAGTAAAGATTTTAACAAACGAGTTTAAAGTATATTGTATGATAGAAGTTTTCAAAATATTATTTTCCAATATTATCCATAAAATAAATGTCAGTGACTGTTACAATCATCTTCAGAAACAATGATACCTTGGTCTAGATGACAGTTAGTGTTTGTATAAATATTATCAATAATCGTTGTTGAAACATCACAAATTCGAGTGGGCTTTGTAATACAAGGAATGAAAGAATTAGAAATCATTGTATCTAGGAATACCTGCTAGTGTGGCTTTTCATGATAATGAAGCAAAATCTATATTAAAGTCACCCATTATGAAGCAATGCTTATTTTCAGTACGAGGTGAATCCAAACTAGAATACAAGATGTCAGTGAAATCTGTTAAATTGCAGTTTGGTGGTTTATGAATTTCACCTACAAGTATATTTTTTCCGGTTGGTATTTCAATTTCAATAAAGATACTTTCAAAAGCTTCAGTCATATATGTTAAGTTTTTTACCACTTCAAATTGCAGGTCCTTCTTTACATAAAAAAGCCACACTACCACAATGCTTAACCACTCTGTTATTGACTACGAGAGAATAACCTTCCAATTGAACAAGAGAAGGGAGTGAGTCTGATAACCAGGTCTCACATAATCCTATAACAGAGATTTCGACATTCAATGAATTCAGGAACAGTTGAAATTGGTCAAAATTCTTGCATAAGCTTCTTATATTATAATGTAAGACTGAGAAATTATGTGATTCAAAACCTTTACTTTTATATAATACATATTAATGATACATTTTAGAATGAGTATTCTGTGAAGACAAATCATTCATGTCGTGAATAAGATTTAAATCAGGCATTTGTGCATTATATCTGTTAATAACATGATATAATTTCCCACCATAAAGTCATAAATATTAGTTTGACAAGAAGAAAATCATTACTATAATGTTATACAGACGGGTTTACTTGTTCTTTGTACACAGTTTCCTTATTTCTGTTCTTAGTTATCTTCCTTATTCTTCTTATGCTTCTTCATCTTCTTCTTCCTCTTCTTTAAAAAAACCCTTCCCATAGTTGTACATTCCTATCGCGGCTTATGCATAAACTACTTCTGTATATATATGTATGTATGTATATATATATATATATATATATGCAGCAATGGAAATACCCATATGAAAGTCGACTTGAGGTCTGGCCACCACAGTTCGGCTGACCTCAAGTCGACAACGGAACTTAAAACAATTTACGAGCTAGGCCGCAATGTATTGCTGCGTGTTTGCTATATTCAAATGGAAGGGATGCCTCTGTGTTACCAAATGCTAGCCACTGATGACTTCAAGTCCACTGTTTGACCCAAACAATAACTCTAGATATGATCCAGATATACCGACCCCACTCCCGCAAACGAGAGAGAGAGAGAGAGAAAATGGGGAACACTTAAAATTGAATATACCAAAAAATCTGACAACTTGAAGTCAACTTATGGTCCATCAATGGTTATTTAAAGTTAGCTTATTGAGGTCAAAAGCAACTCTAGGGGAACTTTGACTAAAGATGGATCAGTTTCATCTGTTCCCCGTCCCTTCTACCCCCCCCCCACAAAAGAAAATAAATGCTCAATGGAAGCGATACTCCTGTGTTACCAAGTACTAGCCATTGATGATTTCAGTCAACTGTTTAACCTAAAAAATAAATCTAGGTCAATTTGATCCAAGATGTAACCCCCCCCCCCAAAGGAGAGGAAAGGAATGGGGGGGGGGGGGGGCACTTGGAATTGAATCTAAACAAAAACCTGACAACTTCAATCCAACTAATGATTATTGCAAGTTGGCTTATTGACCTCAAAAGCAACCCTATTTTAGGTGAACTTTGACAAAAGATGGATCATTTTCATCTGTTCCCCGTCCCGCCCCTACAACAAGTGAATATTCAAATGGAAGCGATACACCTGGGTTACCAAATAGTACAGACAATGATGACTGCAAATAAACCGTTTGACCTATCAAAAAACTCTGGGCAGTAACTGTTCAATAACTGAACATACATTACGGACTGTACTGTACTGGATTGTATTGTATTTTCTAAGTTCCGGTATCGATTTGAGGTCTACCGACGTGAGATGGCCCGACCTCAGGTGGGTATTTCCATTGCTGCATATATATATATATATATATATATATATATATATATATATATGTATAATATACACACACACACACCGCCCTGGAAAAAATTATTAGACCAGCTATTTTTGTAGGTTGAAATAGCAAGTTTTTACATCATTACTGGAAAATTAGAAATTAGTTTTACTAGCTATAAACTCTTGATGAGTGGGCATCTACTCCCCCTAACATGTATCGCCCACATTCACCAACCCCCAGGAAAATTACCCCCTGGACAATTACCCCTAGGGCAAGTACCCCAGGACATGTATCCCCAAAGGACAACTACATCACAGGGTACATAAGAAGGATAGATACTTTATAACCATTAACAGAACACGAGTGTCCTAGATGGTAATTGTCCAAGAGATGCTTTCCAGGGGAAGGGGTCTTCAGTGAAATGTCTCCAAGGCAGTATTGGTCTGGGGATGATTGTCAGGGGTAAGGCTGATTGTTTAGTTTAGCCATTTTCCACTTTTCTGTGGGTACGTTATTCCAATCATTTCATAGGGGCAAATGGCTACTTTGGATGATAACGCAATTTTTCTTGGGCTGCTTTCCAAACATGCCAAATAGTGTTGAAAAATTCCCCTCCGCTGTAGTCCTTTCATTTTGCAAGAATCCTTTGTTGTATGACGACTTAAATTTTCTATCGTCTCTGAATCTTATGTCATTCAGTGTCCTCATTTTACATGTTTTAGAATAATGAGAAGGCCATAGTGCACTGGCGTACTGGAGGGGGGGCTTGGGGGGCGCCAGCCCCCCCAAATAAATTTCAACCATGGTTTATTTTCAATTTTATATAAGTGTTATCACACGAATTTCATTACTTCTCCCTAGACTCCCTTTCTACTGTTAAGTAACGCATTCACAATTTCCCAAATAGCATGCATAGCAAGGCAGAAAACACGCATAATATCAATACTAATGTGTTTTATGATATAACACTTGATTTTATCTGTTTATCTGACAATGGATTCAAACTTTGATAATGAATATTCTTAGATTTGCCAAAACTAGACACGGGCTTTAAGTTTGCAGTCCCAAATAGTGTTCTTTTACAGAGTTGCAAACCATCAATACTGCAAAAAACTCCTTTACCATGGGAGTGCACTTGCGTAGCCAGGGGGGACGATGGGGGCGGTCACCCCTCCAAAACACCAACAAAAAAGAAAGAAAAATTAGAAGGAAAAAAAGCAGAAGCGAGAAAAGAAAAAAGGTAAGAGAACGTAAGAAGAGCGGGAGCAGACAAGGAACAATTCAAAGAAACGTTGGAGCTTCCGCGCTTCGCGCGGGAGGGGGGAAAAATCCCCCCTTACTGGACCCTCCCCCCTAAGGAGCGCGCTTCGCGCGCTCACAACCGCCCTACTAAAATGAAATCCTAGCTACGCCACTGTGGGAGTGAAACCCTGGTACCCCACCGCATCACACCCTCTCCATGCTCGTCCTTTTTATTTCATAGTGTCTTTGTCTGTATTATTATCATAAGTAATAAAGTATTTTGTGTAACGCTGGCATTTGTTTGAAACTTAAGAAGATTATTTGGGCTGCATGTTTTCATAATCATGTTTCCAAGTTCATGAAAAAATATCCTTTTCCGGTCGGTAGGTTCATGACACGTTTATCCATAACAGTACATGTCATCAAACGTCGGAGCTTCCGCGCTTCGCGCGTGAGGGGGGAAACTCCCCCCTCCCTGCACCCTCCCCCCTAGGGAGCGCGCTCATTAAGTGATTCACACGCTTCGCGTGCTCACTACCGCCCCCACTAAAATGAAATCCTTTTGTTGGAAATGAGAGAAAATAAAAATTGAACTGAACTCAAGCTGGAATTTAAGTCGAAAAAATGAAAAAGCTCCGTATCGTGAAGGGGGGGGGGGGGGGGGTTACCCCGGTTCGGTCGCTACACTCCCTCAGGGTTGGTCGCTTCGCTCCTCGCAAAGATTGAGCCCCCCCAAATATTTTGGCTCATTACGCCACTGCCATAGTGTATAGACCAAGAGTAGTAACAATAGCTTTTCATCCTCTTGAACATTTTATAGTTCATCAAGTGGTCAAAAACTGTCTTCAAGAGGACATGAAGGGAGGGAATAATTTTCTTGGAAAATTTATCCGGGACAATTTTTCTTGGCAGAAGTTGTCTTATTGGCAATTATCCTGGGATAATTGTCATAGGGGTAATTTTCTCCGGCTTTATTAGTCCATTCATCTCGTATTAGCTCCTAATAATCATTTTTTTAGTTTCACAAATTATGGAATTAACACTGCTCATCTGTCCTAAAATAGAGCTGGCCTAATATTTTCTTTCCAGGGCTGTAAATAAGTAAATATGTGTGTGTGGGTGTGCGTTGTGTAATGAACTGATCATTAACCTTGTAGGAAGTATCATGATACCCACAATCAATGTAATTTGAACACCATTAGCTTACCACGACTATACTATGTGTACCGTGGTACTCTTTTACACATGAATCGAAAATAGTCTGTGATGAACTCGGATCATCCCAACTGAATAGCCTGCACACTGAAGCATTCTCCATGCTCTCCAGCTGCCACTCAATACTTCCCGCCTTGTTGGCATTATATGCGTAAATGACAATGTAACTGGTATTATAGTGAAACACAAAAATGAAGAAACTCACATATCCACAGAGGGCTCTTTTCAGAGGGCCCTGTTTTATGTATTTTTTAGAATAGCCACTCCAGGACATTATAGTTCCTGTTTCCCCCTTTCAGAAGAATTCTTCCACCTGGGTATGATGGAATACACTGGGATAATAGTCGAGAATAATCCGTGGATGTTCAGAATATGTCACAGATAATCTTCATGCGCTCATGCGCCCCAACGTATTTTAGCCTACATATCCAAAATATATGCAGCTGTCCTCTTGGGCACGCTAACATGATCGCACACAATATAATTTTCTCATGCGCCGTTATTTTGTTATATGTAGAGGCTTTTGAATTACTAAATCCAATACACAGCATTGTTGGGTGGCATTGTCCCGTTTGAGGTTTATTGAAAACGGCAATATGGTTATTCGGCACTGGATTTTGCTTATTGTATAGTCATGGACACGTGTGTTCTCCTTCATGTTGTATGACTACATGGCAACATAGCTTGTATATGGTAAGCGACACAATTATATGCAGGTTTTTATTTCTATCTTATAACCTTCTTTATACACAGATGCTGAAAAACTATGTCCGGGGAAAAACATTGAAACTTATGATGATATCAGTATTACTATTTGCATTGATTTATACGGTTCTATCACAGTATGACAAACAGAGATTCATAAATATATTATAAGAAACAAAATTCTAGGATTATGTCTAATTATTCAAAGGACATATCATTTCAGTTGGTTATTTTCTCCATTTTTTACACAAGCATGTGCTGGAATTCCACCATCTTTGATTAACTGGTTGTATTCTGGGGCCATCTAACATCTAATTCCATGGATTCTGCGTAGTCCTTTATCATGTAGACCTATCTTGATGTATTGATGATAAATCACGCCTTTATTAGAGATCACGCTTATCATGCTTATAACATACATATCAAATCAGGCCCACCAACCCACTGGCTTTGACGGCAGGTTTAATGATATTAACATAGCAATATACAATACAAAAAGAATGTCATTATAACAATATACAATCATACAATACAATTATAACAATAATACAATGCAATCACATTACACGTGATAACGAGGACCAACGGGGTAGAGAGAGAGAGAGAGAGATAGGGAATGCACTACTATTCTTTTGACAATATCTCAAAGACATATTCGGTTGATTTGCTTTTTTTTCTCTCCTTTTTGGCACCAAGAAAAGGGTGAAAAATAAGATAAGAAAAATAAGAGCACAAACATTAATCGCATGACTATCAATCAAGTAAGATTTTTTTTTTTAAAAGAGGTCCAATATCTGTTCGTTTGAAGTCTTCAGTTGTCTAAAGCTAAAGCTACTGTCATGATTGTATTATCTTTCATACATTTTTTTACAGTTAGAAATGTATGTTTAACAGCATAACACATTCAAATATGTCATAATATAAATAAAGTGTTTCTCATTGCATATGGGGGCTAATGATTCATGTAAATTGTAAAAACAGTACTAGTGATGTCAGTGCGATTATAGTAAGGGTGGGGGGATCCAGATATAAGCAAACGTAAACATCATTTACCCCGGGCATTTACCACTGTTTTAAAACAAAATGTCCTGGGAAACACTGCAACAGTAATATAAAGCCTATGGTTGAAACACATCTTTGAAATATAGACAATTCATGGGAAAATGTATTTCGATACTTATATCAAAATTTAGATGAAAAAAATGTCAATGTAAGCTTTCTACATCGCCGGGTGGTCATTTTCACAACGATGCTAATTGTTTGGTAGCCTGTTTTGTGTACGCTCTGGAATGGGTGCCTATAGCGGTGTCGTGTCGGCGCTTCCGCCCCTATCACAGGCAGGTTTTTCTTTCACCGTGGATAGTGTGCAGATTGCGTAGGTATAGGCTGCCTACAGTGCCGAGCAAATCTAGCTCCACGGACCTTTCAGCGGCTCATGCCTGATGAGAACGCCTGCGCTGCAGGGATGCATTTGCTCGTTGGGGGCCGATAAGCTTAGCGAGATTTTGTCAGAACGCTCTTGGATTGCATCGAAGTGACGCACGCCACATTTGCTCCGGGACGGACCGGAGACAGATGCTCCAGGTTGATATAGAGTAATGATAAGCATATGATTGGGATTGTGATTGGGTTTTAGATAGGGAGTAAGGGTGAAGGTGACGGTTAGGTATAAGCGTCATGCTTAGCATTCGTCGTACAACTAACCAAACTGGAATGCACCGCTTTACCGGTTTATTACAGTGATGTTGATTTGCAATAGCTGCGGTGCATATAAAACTTTTGATTATTAGGCCTGCTCTAAAATTTTAAAAACTATCTTTTCCATCTTTTGAAAACATTTGATTTTTCTCATCATTTCCCCCATCATTTTCCCCTGGATTTTCTTTCATTTTTGCTTCCTGCATCCGTTTACATAGGCCTTATAAATAAACCTGCAAGGATAGTGTCACTGAGAATAGGACAATATATAGTTTTTACATTTAGACAGCATGTTGAGTTTGATCAAGTAATATGGTTACTCCTTTAATGCTTTCATCAGCCACCTTCATATTTGAGAGTTTTGGACAATTTATATTATAGGTACTAGGTAACACTGTAAAAAAAAAATCGGTGAAATTTTAACCAGCACGAGGGTAACTATTTGTTCAACCAACGGTGCAATATTTTTACCCAATAAGAGAAGTATTATTGCCCAGTTAGGGTAAAAATATGCAGTAATTACTTTAGAATGGGCAAAATTTCCATCAAATTGGATAAAAAGAAGTACCCAGGTTGGACACATTACCCTCATGGCACATTTTCACCCATTATTTTTTTTAGATTGTACATTAAAAAAAATAAAATGTATATATATATATATATATATATATATATGTATACCCATATATATATAATAAATGATAATTATTAAGATGCAGAAAATAATAATAATTGTAATATATCACATGCTTATCCTTACGTTTATTTCACACTACGATGAATCTTTGCCTCCATTTGTGTTTGTATATCGAAATTTGTTAAATCATTTATCTTATTTATTAAAGTTTTTTTTTTTTTTATACATGTAGAATAGAGAGTAGGTACTTCAACCCTATCAACTACAATAAACTGCATTCCAAATACGCCTTCTAGGAAGATACAGCAACACGCGTCTAAATACATTACAATAATTACATGAAAATATAACATTCATAAAACACATACATGGAAATATATGAAGCAATTCAATAGCGTACATAGATTAAGCTTTATAAAATAACTGATTGGGATATCGAGGAAAACTCGAACAGTGATTCTTTTATATTGAATCTTTGGCCACTTGGCACCCACGTTTGAATGTTTTAGTTCATGTGGTTTATTGAACAGAGAAAAGGAGCTTGATTTCACAGTGGACCGTTTTTTAAAATTCTCCTTTGGAGTGTGGAATGTTAAGTAGTGAAGGTGCGGTGATTAACAGCAGTTTTAAGCACTTTTAGGCCATGTAACTGATGACTTTTGAGAACTAACCATGCTAACCAACAGTAATGATATCATAGTCCTTGTTTAACTGACTGAAGGTTGTAAGATATGAAGTGGTATCACCCTATCAAATTTACTATTGCCTCGTTTCGTGTGATATTCGATTTTGATGAGTTTTGCTTTAGATTTAGCGCCTTGAACGAGACAATTATTATTATTTTCTGCATCTTAATAATTATCATTTATTAATATTAATATTATTATTATCATTATTATTATTATTGTTATTACTATTATCATTATGATAATGATAATAATAATAATAATAATAATTATTATTATTATTACTGTTATTATATTTCAGTTAAGATTTCATGTAGGTATTTTGTTTGATCATAAGGCTTCTCTTACTTTACATGAAACCCTTTTTCGGGGAGGGGGGGGGGGGGGTCATTTCTCCTGTAAATTCAATACTATGACCCTGTGGTAAAGTGCACTTAGAACAAGGTACTGTTCAAATATGTCTTGCACTTATCATGCTTCCACGACTTAGTTTCAGTGCGTGCACACCTACAGTAGATTTTGAAAAATCACCTTTTTTATGCAATAATTGTGCAGCCTTGCACTATATTTTGTTAGCATTTTATTACAATATGAAAATAGTTTGATGTATGAATTTTTATAATAACTTTAATTGTTTAATAATTTTAATTGTATATAATCATTCCTGTTTCTGATGCCCATTTTATGTTGCACATTGCACTGTTTACATTTTATATCAATAAACTGGAATTGAATTGAGTGAAATTGAAATGAAATGACTAATACTGGTATTATTATTGATATGAATATTATCATTATCACCCTTATTATTACTGTTATCATTTTTTAAAATCATTATTTTCATTATTATTATCATTATTACTTTTGTAATCATAATCATAATTACAACTAGTATTATTGTTATTATTAATATCATTATCATTTTTATTAGCATCATTATTATCATTGTTATCGATATTTCTGTTTGTAAAACTGATTTCTAAATGTTCTCGAGCGAAATGCACATATCCAAATGGACAATGGTTATCTAATGCTTAATACTTAATCATCATTAATATGATTGATTACTGGATATTCCTTTCGCTAATCTTGTCCATCAGGTACCGGAGTAATAAATAAAGCCAACCAGAAGATGTCAGAATGTTGGTGTATAGGTGCAGAAACTCTTCAAAGATCCTCTGCATTTCCTTACTATTTTCGGTGATGATGATCATGCTTAATTTCTTATCCAAAAGTGAAGAAACAGTAAAGCCCCCTAGTGAGTATATTGTGAAAGTGCTCTTATCTAAGATCTTGCATGTCTGTTTGTAAATTTAGAAGAAAAAAAAAGCAAAATGTAGTGTGTCCCCTTTTCCTCCCTTTTATCCACTATAACAGAAACTTTTCTTTATATTTGATGTCGAGTTTCGACAGACGGTAACAATAATTGTTACCGTTGAAGGAATTATTCCTTCTCATACTCCTGATATGTAATCGGGTGATATTTTTGTGTTTTCTGCTTCCTGTTTTTTTCCCCCTAAGTTTTGAAAAATTCTTTTAATCAGTTTCTGTTATGCTTCTGCCTCTCTAGGAGGTTTTTTTTTATTCGCATGTGAAATTCCTCTATATTCCCGAATACAATGATTGAAAGGGAAAAAGTGGTGATCAGCGGTAAAGTTCACAAGATAGTTATTGCAACGGGTTGAGCGCTGTACAAACGTTATACGGAGAGTAGAGAATATTGTATTCAAAAGGTTAAATCAGAGTATTACACGGTAGAGTTATCCTCGCATTAAATCGCATGTAATGTTATTTTGCAGTAGGTCATTTGGATTCCAGTTGCTAATTACAAATTTAGATGACCAGACTTTTTTTCTTTTCTAATATTGCATTTTTTCAGAATGCGATGAATCTGATATACCATATGATACTAGTATCAATATTGCTATTATTTCCCTTGTTACTATTATCATTATTATTATTATCATTAGAAGTAGTAGTAGTAGTAGTAGTGTCATCTCAAGATTAACTGTAAAGACAGCGTTTTTGAAATTGTTAAAACTTAGGGTTTCCGACACTTTTTTCACAAAACTGAAAACTTAAAGTATCACACGAAAAAGGACTGCATATTGAGCATTCTTGAGCAAAATGTCAGATACGGGGGGGGGGGGGGGGGAGATTAGAGATAAATTTTCTGGTATGACTTTCTGCAGTTGTCTTCTCATTCAAGAAAACTGCGAAATTTAGAGTAAATATAATAGTCTATGTTCTTTTCCTACCGTACTTTTAAGTTTGTGGTTTACTTTCACGACAGTCTGAAAATAAGTAGAGTAATTATCATAAACCTCAATTTACTTTAATAAACACGGTTGCTCCTATCTTTCTGGATATATCACACAATGTATCAACGAGTAAATGTTCTACAGCTTTTTATCGGACAATATCCCTAAACATTCATTAATGCATCATAAATACCTCCAAAGTAATTTATTCTTGATGCTCTTCTCATTTTGTTACCTTGGTTACAATTGATATTCTTGATAAATTTCCGTTCCTGTGATCTTTTGTTAACATATGCAACATTATGTATTTTATGTTTTAAAAAAACCAACAGAATATTGTTCACATTAACATGATTAATGAGGTTCAATACAACACAATACAATACAATACAATGCAAGACAGTTACACTCTTAGAAAATATGGTGCTGATTAAAACCTTTCTTGTCCCACATTTGGAATGTTTAAAGGTTCTTCAAAAAACTATTCATAGCATATAAAGATTCTCTAAAGAGTTTTAAAGGGGTCTTCAGAACCCATTTCGCTCGTACAAGGAACCTTTTGGGTTTCAGTGTTCAAAATGTAAAGAACCCTTTACAGAAACCCATTTTCGGGAGGTTCTAAATACGGGACATAAAGTTTCTTACTAGCACGTTTTTCTATTAGCTAAGAGAATATTGACATGTTTTCATCTATTTCACATCCAGTCCAGGAGAGGCACCCACCCTTCTCTGATGAGAAAGCAAACAGTGCCTTCAAAGTTCAAGAAAAACCATTGTGTTTACATCCTTTAGATATTCCAGGTGAGTCTTTTGGTGTTTCTTCTTATCAATCTGAATACAATTTGAAAAAAAATAGTAAGTTATGACAGACAGACATGAAATACGACTTGATTCTTGTGTGTGTGTCTCTCTCTATAAACATATAGAGACAGTAAATGCATTTTTCAGTAATGCATGACTGTAAGCAGGTAAAACAATTTATTTCTCTTTCCTGTACACTTTTCTTCCTCTCTCTCTCCGTTTCATTCTTCCAGAACGATGGATAAGTCCCCCAAAGAAGACTACCACGATGAAGGCTGTCGAAAACGAAATCCTTGGTGACTTTGTCAATGAAGCACAATATGAGAACGACTTTGCCAAAATCTATATCAGGAATATTGGCAAAACAAGGAAATCGTCGAGGAAAACAACCAGACAAATCGACACCATTTTCGTTGGGATGGATTTATTTGTCGACGTCGATGATTATCGGGTTCTTCCTGGTGGTCACTGGCTGCCCTTGATGTGTATTCCGAGGTGGAAGGTGGGCCTGGGCAATTGTCTTTATTTCATACAATTTGAAACAACTGTCAGTCACAACTTAGATTCCGTTCACTATTAGTTTTGAAAAAAAATGAAAGCATGTAGAAGAGGTTAAGTGCCTACTACATAAGCATTGTTGTTCACAGTGCTAGAATTCGGAATCACAAGACTTCTTGAAAGGTACATGCATTGGTCAAAGAAGTATGTGAGTAGACCACATGCGAGTACACGTGGTTATGGTCCCCACATTTCAGCTATTTTTTTGTCATATTTCGAATTAGGGAAGCTATCATTTTCGGGGGATATTGCTTAAATCATACTCTTACAAACAGTTTCTAAAGAATATTATAAACCTTCAAAATATTTTTCAACTTTAACTGAATCAGTATATTCTGAGTTTGATTAGTTTGTCAGGGAAGGACATTTGACAAATTTTGTAAGTTTGAAGGCCTGTAGAAAATAATATAAGTACTATAAGTACTTAATTACAGAGAGCTGTTTCATGTTTCCATGCTAAGAGCACCACTGACATGACTGAAGGAGTAAAAACTTGACGAAATTAAGTTGCCAGGGTCATCAAAAATTTAGAATCCATAAGACGTTCATTGCCACGAACGGACAAAATCATCTTCCTGTATGCCGTAGAACTGTATCAAGAAAAAGGTCAAATAAATCAGAAAGAAAATGACCCAAAAGACAAAATCTTTGTGAAAATCACAATAGAAGCAAAGTACTATATACACGCAAATGTTGGAATATACAGTAATTGGTTACTGAATTTGGTTTAGAGAAGAAAAAAAAAAGAAGACACTTCAGGAGCATATAGATCATTCCTCTGCCAATAAAAAACAGAAATGTTACTGATTAATATTCTCTTTAAATGGTATTATAACTCTTTTCTGTTTAATTTTGGCTTTATTTAGGTCAGATTTATTGCTTTATCTAGAGATGTTTTTAGCTTTCTTGCAGCTTCTATGATCATCATGTCGTCATTTATTTCCATCTTTCCATACAGGTGGCAATTGTCGTTCCATTTCGAAATCGATTTGAACATTTACCTATATTCCTCCGACATATCATCCCTTTCCTCAAAGGACAACAACTAGAGTTCTCTATCTTCGTTTCAGAACAGGTATATCATGCAAAAATTGTTTTCTAAGCTTTGGTTCGGGAAAACGTAATTCCACCTTAACATAATGTTTCGCGAATCTAAATGCGGCTTCAAAACATTTTTGATTACATTGCATATAAATACTTTAAAAGAATCTATTACTTCCAATAGCATTCACCCAAGGTTGATTATGACGCAAGTGGATAAATTGATAACCATAAGAAACAAGGTTTATAATTTTCTTTTGAAAATTCCTGGCTCATTATGGTAATTATACGTCAACAATATCAATCACGAGTAAAGTGCTGGAAAAGCTTCTTAGGTTACACCATGTATTCCTTCACTCCTATACTAACAAAATCATTTTATAGATAAATTGTTAAAAACTGGCGAGAAGTGATAGTACAGTTAATGGATGTTTATAGCACGAGGCAGGAACGCAATCAGAAAGAGAAAGAGAGAGAGAGAGAGAGAGAGAGAAAGAGGGAAAGAAGCTCATACGTCTATATGGGGATCCCACTCATTGGAATGTTAAAAGTGACTTTGAAGGGGCTGGAGATTTGAGCCTTTACGTTCGGGAGTGGAGATGCTCATTGACAATTATCAGTCTAATCATCTTCTAGTGTACGTTTCAAACAAAATAGTAATGTAAATGAAGACGACTTTTTTTATTCTTTATTTTTTATTTATTTTGTTTCGATTTGAGAGTATTTCTTAAAAAAAAAAAGAAATAAAAACCTCCAAAAGAAAGCTCTTTTTAGGTCAGATGAGGAAATGGAGTGATAGGGCAAATGCGTCACCCCCTCTGACAGATTGGCTGGTAATACTATGGAAAAAAGATCATAGATGTCAAAGATTGTTGATGGATGATGGCAGACAGGTCGATACACATGAGATTTTTTAGGTTTCTTCCCGGTTTCAATAATGCGAAACACAAAACTACTAAATCGAGTGTTTATATGAGTCTTTGTGTATTTTTTAAAGATGTAAATTATTTGTCATTTCAACCCAGAACAACAGATTGCCCTTCAACAGAGCCATGCTGCTGAATATAGGATTCGTTGAGGCTCTTAATTTTACCAAGTTCGACTGTGTTATACTTCACGATGTGGATCATTTACCCCTCAACACAAAGAATTACTACGGCTGTGATATGATGCCAAGGCACTTCATATCAGGGGAGGAAGCCTGGGGATGGACGTAAGTAAAAAGAGAACAAAACAACACCAGTGATAATAGCAGTGATAACAGCAGTAACAACAACAGCAACAACAATTATAATAACAATAATAATGATGTCAAAGAACAACTGCAGTTTTGTAACAACTACTACAGATGTGAAATGATGCCAAAGGTTTTCATATTTCGGGAAGAAGCTTGGAGTGGAGGTAAGAAAATAGAAGGAAAAAAAAGCTACCCCAGAGAAGAATATCAGAAAGAAGAATGAGAAAGGGTAGGAAGACAAGAAGAACAGAGAAGATAGAAGAAACATGAGAGAAGGGATCAAAAATAAATTAAGTACAAGAAGAGGAGGAGCAGAAGAGTCGTAGTAGTAGTAGTAGTAGAACTTGAAGAAGTAGATTAGTTCATGATTATGTTTCCAGGTTTGTAAATGATTTCGTTAAATTGATTTCGTTGGTTAGCCTACTTGAAGCCTGATATTACTTAAAGATAAAGTCAAATTTTGTTCACACAATCACATTGTTATAAAAAGAATTGGGCTCAAGGTAATATGGAAAGATTGATAATGAGTGTATTCATTGAGATTTATGATCACTTAAAATGTTCAGAAACTAACCCAATCTTTCTGAAAAGCAAATGCACAGCAACAGGTATATGGGACTACACACCCAAATCATGTTACCAGAACTCAACCTTCTCTCGAAAAGTCGATGTTTAGTTCTGTTGAACTTGAGGAATAAATTTCTGGCTTATTATCGAAACATAAATGTCCCTTGCAGGTTGCTTCTTCTACCTCATATTCTAATTATCATTCAAAGCATGTGAAACGTTTGGACAAACATGTGTGGGCGTTCGTATGTGTGCATATAAGACCTCACACACGTCCCAATTCATATACGCCATTGGGAGGTGTGTATGTATGTGTGTAGTCCCACATATTTTCTGATATTTGCTATGTAATATCAACCATACCGGTCCCTCTCCCCTTCTTTCCTTTTTGTGCTATCCATTCTGACCTCTCTTCTTTAACGCCCGCCCGTCTCTGTAAAGTTGCCAACAATATTTCTCTCGGATCTGCATATTAGCGTTCACTATGACAACCTCTTTGGCGGTGTGACTGGTGTGACCAGAGAGCAATTTTACGCCATAAACGGCCTGCCCAACGTCTACTGGGGCTGGGGCGGGGAGGATGACGACTTCGCTGCAAGGGTCAACGATAGGGGCTTTCCACGATCACGACCGGAAAATCCAATCGGCTACTACGATGTAATTGATCACACACCCGTACCCGAAAGCAGAAAAAACTTAGCAAGGTATGACAGCTCCCTTCTGAAATATGATCGTATTGTAGGAGGGGGAAAGGGGATTTACCCTTTATAACAGGTTTTTGTCCAAAGAGTGTTTACCTATCTGAGCTTAGGCATTATCTTGCGCTGAGATATTTTCCACTCTTTGGGTCAATCCGTGGATAAGCCACTATTGTAAACATGCATCCCTATATAATTCCTTTAACAGTCTTAATCCTTTAGATATTTGATATACATATTTTTCAATTTTACATCCGATAACCGAAAGCAGATGAACGAGAAGTAGGCACACTTGTCCATACTTGAAAATGACATTGTTTGGCAGGCACTTGGCTGTGAGAAACTTTCGATAAACTGTGTCATGTAATGGCTAGGAATATCTTTAATATGCAATGCTTGTGTCATTTTTTTCAAAGTGCTATCTTAGTTAATACAGAATTAATAGAGGCAGGACATAGTTGCCATAAGATAATTTTGAGTATAACTGCAAGTCACCTAATCGATAAACTGTTTGATTACAGAAAATGTTATTCTAAATTTTACTTTACCTCTCTCTTCTTCCTCTATCATATTTGCTCTCCCCCTTTTTTGTCTCTCTGCATTTTCTTTTAGGTCATGTTTATTGCAGTTTTATTATCAGCGAGCAAGAGGTGACGGGTTATCCAATCTGGCATACGATTCTCCTGATATAGATCTCCATCTCCTCTATACCAAAATCTCAGTCAATCTCCGACGGTTGCCATGGAACCCAAGATGGTGGACGTGCGGATACGATTTTGATGATTATGATGATAATGGCAGTACCCTAGATTTTATCTTATCTCTAATATTATCATTGCTCAGCAGAACTCGCGATCTGTTACCTTTTGGGGATTCTTAGTTAAAAAAAGCTTATGACCTGTGTTTTATGCGGTTGATGAATGCACAGCGGTTAAAAAAAGCTCGTTTGAGGATAAATTATTGTGAAACGTTCCGTCACTTGGAGGAAAGGAGACCAGCACACAAAGACGACTTGAACAGTAGCTCTCAAGACAAGACTCCAGTTTGCACCTGTCGGTTCTGGTCATGGATGCAGACTAGCTGCATTTTCAGCCAAATTCGAGAGGAAGTCCATTTGATCTGAAGTTGATTATGATTATTATGAAGCGGGTGAAAATAGAGAAAGGATTAGCATAAACCCATATCAGTACAGTGTCTTCCATTAGTGACAGTTTTTTTTTTTTTTGCAATGTAGTTTCATCCAGAATGCTAAGGGTTCTACATTATACATGAGCAGAAAGCAAAATGCACTGATAAATTTGAGTGCATTTCCAATGCAGTACTCAAGTCTGACGTTAAAGGCAAAGGATCTCATTTGCATTTTTTTTGCAAACCGCGTGAATCTTACCACGCTTACCAAGGTCGAACAGTATACCATACTGATCATGTGTAGAAAATATCATAGTCATAGGCTTTGTAACTTTTGTAAGGAAAAAACCCCCCAAAACATATCCATTTCCTTTGAACCGTTCAAAAGTTTGAGCTCAAACATAGAAAACATGAGCGCCATCTACTAGGGTAGATTTTAAGGGACAGTCCCGTATTTGAACCATTTGAACCATTTGTCCCGCGTCCCTTGCGACCCTACCCTAGACGCCGTTTTGTCTTGCATTTCAAACTTATTGTTGAATATTTAGCCAAAAATAGATAAATGATATACATGATGTATACTACATGAGGTAATGATCATGCGGAAGGAATTAATTTTTTTCCTTCGCTCGCTTTGCTTGCGTGCTAAGTTTTGAACTGTCTAGAAAGTTCACTACCGGTGAAAACACCACTGCCCCTCCCCCCCCCCCCCCCCATGCACAGCTTTTAAGTCACATGACATTTTCTCCTGTCTTAATTTCTCCAAAGACACAGGGTTAGGGTAGGAGTTGTGATAGGGATTTTGGTTCAGAATCATGTCAGGACTCCGATTAAGGTTAGTGTTAGGTGTGGGGTTAGGTTTTATGTTTGGCTTAACGTGCAGATTTCCATGGGAGCAATGTCGCTGGAGCAAGTGTCGTGGAACTCTGTAATCTACTAGTAAATACACAAAGTGCAATAGTTTATTAAACAAAGACACATTATTCAGGTATTATTTATGTTAAAATGTGTAATATCGTCAATTGTTTCTGCACTTTTCCCCCGTAAATTTTCATGCCCATAATTATATTCTGTTGTGTCCTGTATAACTGTTGATGCGATTATAATATTGTGATCAGTTATGGTTGCACCAGATTTGGTTTGGGTAGGATTGTCTATACGGGCTGTAGTCATAATATGATTGGCTTTTCCATCCCCCGGCTGCCCAGCCTGGTGCACCCATAACGGACATATCCAAATATGTAAAAACTTGATTTTTAAACCATGTTTGTTTATCTATGTATAAAGTGCCAAATAATAATAATAATGATAATAATAATCAATTATCAGAAAGTGGGCTGGGATGTTAGACTTCGATCAAGATATCTTTGCTCCGATGAATGGCTTGATATCTTCAGCGCCAATTATGAGAACAATTTAACATTCTTTTTTTTTTTAAAGCGGATCCTTGATTTTTATTAGAAAAGGTGTGGACAAAATATCTGGAAACTACCCGAGCCCAACATCAGTGTGAGTACCTACTTTGGGTTTTCTTTTCTAAAGAGGATGCCATCCACTGAATGGCAAAGGAAAAAGTAGAGTAATTAGCTAGAAATGGTGCACCCTCTCCCTGTCCTGGTGATGTATAGGCCTATAAGCCTAATCCCGTGAAAATTCTGATCTGAAGCTTTGAACCATAATTGCCTGAAAGTAGACCTATGTAATTCTCTCCAACTTTCAAACTTAGAGAAATACGTTGAAAATATCATTTTATAACCTCATCAAATCCAAGTATTATAAATCCAAGATCATAAATTAAAATAACACGAAAAGTAGGAGTCTGGTGTGACGAGGTGTTTTCATTCTTACAAAATTAATCAACCATAAAAGTTGAAGTGCTCCTTAAAAGAGATAGGATGAATGGGTGTGAATTCGAGGGGAAGGGGGATGGGGCATATTTTCACCCAATATTTCAGGTGATGGCCTGTATTATTATCCCTCAATAATCCACCTTCAAAATATGGCATTATAAAATGCTGAATGATGATTGGGAGGTTAACAGATTACATATTATATTAATATCATATGAGTGATAAGAATAAGAAGTTTAAGAACTTCAAGAATAATATTCATTTTTACATTTACATGCCCCCCCCCCCACACACACAAAAAGAAAAATGCTGATTTGGTGTTTCGTGCAACAAGTGGTAAATGAATTAATAAACGAGACATTTGAATTTGTCACATGACAAATTAGGTGGTCTGTCGGCATCTTTCAGGTTTCGACGTGGATTGTGATAAATTCGTTGGTAAGACTTTTGATACATCTCGATAGGAGACTAACGTCATAGAAATTGGATGATTTGATATATCGCAGAATACTTAAAAGGTGAATCAAAGCTTTAATTCACTTTAACTAATCAGATTTTCTATAGGGTTCTACATAAACTACTGTGCACTGCAATGCAATTGTCATAACGGGCGAAAATCAGCAGTTTATTTCATTGACTGTGACTGTATATGTAATTATATAGTTAAAGAGGATAGTAATATAACATGTAAAAAGAAAGCAGAAGGGAAAAAAAATGCCCCCTTCCCTCCAGGACTCGAACAAGGGACCTTGAGAATATGAAGCAAGTGCTTTGAAGGTATACCTGCATAACAGCTCATAGAGATAACACGTTGATTCAAAACGGAATTCTGATTGTAGGTTTTCCAGTCAAAATTTCGACATGTTTTCGACATTTGTTTAAACAACATATGAATGCATAAAATAGAGAATTTTCTCAGCTGCAACATACTTAAAGATGGGCGAAAATCAAGCAGAAATTACGGAGATGTTGAAAAAAAAAGACGAGAATGTAGAATCAAGAAATACATAAAGATCATGTCCCATAGAGAATACACGTAAAATGAGAAAAATTGATATTGTACCTTTAATCGTGAATTTAGACCATGATAACGTCATCAAACTGAGTAACAATGAATAACATATTTGTAGAGAATTGTCTCAGCTACAACATATCGAAATCTCGGCGAAAATTGATGAAAAATAAGCGAGATAGTCTCGGTTAAAGGCAAAAAATATAACGTCAAAAATTAAAAATCAAAATTTTGAGTTCACATAAGAATAGGATGCCCTCATGATATCGATAAGATAAATTTTTGTCATGGATTCACATCTACAACTCATAACCTTTCAGAATATGTAAAAAAAATTGGGGGTATACATGCATTTTGAGAAGCTATGGCGGATTTTGAAGGGGCATGTTTTTGCGTGTTTTTACATCATTTTCAATATTGACGCCCGCACGAATTTTGAACTTTGACGCGCGCGTGCGACCTTATGGTTAGTCAAAATCAGTTCTAAATTGATGGAAATTGTTAAGAAAAGTATCAGGAATGCAAATCAAGTGAAAAAACGGCGTTTTAACGTTATTTGGGATGTGCGCGCGCATATGACGCGCATCCGGACGCGGACGCGCGCAAATTTTTTAACTGCTTAAAATGGCCTGAAACGTGTGCAAAATGAATATGAGTCGATTTTGAGGATTTCTAATTTTTGCGCGCGCGCTGACGCGCGGACGTACGCGTACGCGCGCGTCTGACTATCTGAAATTCATTGGATTAAAATTAACTTTAATCATGCCAAACATGAATGAGAAATGACCATCCGTTACAAAGATATGACCCTAAGGTGATTTTCACAAAATGGCGCCTGGATGACGTCACGATAACCCGATGAGCATGAAAATATATGGAACGGCGAGATCTAATTATGACTAATAACTGACCAAAATTTCATGCAATTTGAACCAGCCGATTCTGAGATTTCGAGTGCACAAAAAAGTGTCTAGAATAAAGAAAAATAAATAAAGAAAATTCTGACGAAATTAAGAGGTGATCTGTCAAAGATGACAGACCACCTAATAAATATCTAAATCGACACTCAAGCTTCTAAAATACTGGAACTCCAAATCGACAATGAAAGTCACTCAAGAAGCATATCAGAACTTCAAAATATGGTCAAAGATCAGCAGGATCGCCTAAGCTCTGTCGACTTACAACTAAATGCGCAAGAGCAGTATAGCCGACGGAACTGCATTCGACTTTTTGGTTGCCCTGAAACGAGAGGAGAGAACACAGACAACATAATGCTGGAACTTGCCAAGAACGTCCTGAAGGTGGATCTTACACTGGCAGACATCGAACGTAGCCGCAGAGTTGGTCAACGAAAGGAGAACGCGAGCAAGAAAGTCCCACCTAGGGACATAATAGTTCAGTTTAAATCATACAGGAAACGTGACGAGGTTATGAGGAGCAGACGTAAACTGAAGGGTCACAAAAAGGCAATCGTTGAAGATTTAACATTGAAGAACCAAGTACTTCTTAACCAAACTAGATTGCATGAAAAGATAGAAGCTGCATGGAGCTTTGATGGGAGAATCATTGCCCTGATGAAGGAAACTAAAGACAAGAAAGTGATGCACAGTAAGCAAGACTTGAAAGCATTAAACTAAAAGAAGTAAAAAGTCTCCTGGAAGGACTCTCTGTTGTCTCATACCTTTAAACAGCTTTATGTACTTAGCTCTTTTTCTTTTCTTTTCAGTTAGTTAATCTACTTTGACTTTTTCCGATTTTGTTATTGTTGTACATTCTGTGAGTGTGCGTGTGTGTTTTGCAGAGGTATCGCCTTGTGCATTTTGAAATATGTCCACCTCCCCCATGGCTGATCCATTTGAAAATATTGATCCCGACCTATATACTGGAAATTCTTTTGTTAATTGTAAATGTTACACACCTTGTGAGTTTAATTCTACTTTCAGCAAAAATATGGGTTTTAGTCTCATTCATTTTAATGCACGGAGTCTTCAGAAAAACTTGTGGTATTACAGATTTATTATATACACTTAAAAATTCTTTTTCAGTTATAGCAATATCTGAGACGTGGCTTTTTAACTCGCCAGTTATCCCTCTTCAATTAGATGGGTATACATTTATTAATTCTAATAGGGTAATAGTCGCGATGGTGGTGTGGCATTATTCGTGAAAAAAAATATACAATTTTAGTTAAGAAAAGATATCTCATATGATACCCATACTGATAGACTATGTGAATATTTATTTATTGATTTTGTTTCTGAATCTCGGATGAAGTATACTGTTGGTGTTATTTATCGAAGACCAAATTCTGACATTGAAGAATATTTACAGTTTTACAATCATATGCTTAATATTGTAAGTAAAGAGAGAAGGAATGTTTTTATAGTTGGCGATTATAATATTGATCTTTTGAAATTAACCCATCCTAGTGTTGCCAGTTCTTTTATAAGTTTGAAACTCATCATTTGATTTTTCTCCCCTTATTTCAATTCCAACTCGTGTTACATCAGATACAGCAACACTCATAGATAATATTTTCACAAATGTATTGGATGTTAGATATTTTTCTGGCACTATTTCTGTTGATATTACCGACCACCTACCAATTTTTCTGATTCCAGTTGTTGTCAGTAATGGCTCTGATTTTACATCAAACTCATACTCTTTTACCAGGAAGATTACTGAAGATAGAATACAAGCTTTACAAGTTGAACTTTTACAAACTGACTGTTCTATTTTATATAATAACACAAATAATGATGTAAATTCTCTGTATAATATCTTTATTCATATTGTGACGGGTTTATATGATAAACACTTTCCCCTGGTAAAAAAAAAGAAAGTAAATTACGAAATCGTATATCACCTTGGATATCACCTTCTTTACTTCGTTGTATCAAAAGGAAAAACAGATTGTATAAAAAATACTTGTGTAATACTTCTACATCTAATGAAAGGAATTTCAAAAAGTATAGAAATAAGGTGAATAATTGGTAACGTAATGCTAAAAGGGAATATTATTGCCACAAATTTAAAGTAACAAGAAATAATCCTAAGGGTACATGGTCTGTAATAAATTCTGTCTTGAATAAACCCCAAAATTCTTTACCACAGTACTTTCTAGACAATGGAGGAAGGATTGAAAATTCTCAGCAAATAGTAAATGCATTTAATTTAAAATTTTCTACATGTTTTTCTAAAGCAATTATGAATGAGTTACCTCCAAGACCCACTCCGATTATCTTAAGGATTTTTACCCCAATTCTGTATTTTTTTATGCCTGTTACAGAAAATGAAATAATTGAAATCTCTAAGTCTTTGAGTAATAGTACGGCATGTGGTTTTGATAATTTAAGTAGTACAGTTCTTTAAAAAAATTTATTCATTCCATTGTTAAACCATTAGTTCCCATTTTCAATATTTCATTATCTACTGGAACATTCCCAGATAAATTTAAGATTGCAAAAATTACCTCCAGTGTATAAAAAAGGTGAAATTCACTTATTTCAAAATTATAGACCAATATCAATCTTGCCTAGCCTTTCAAAACTGCTTGAAAAATGTGTATATAGTCGTGTCTATCCTTTTCTTTTAAAAAATGATATTCTTACAGATAGTCAGTATGGTTTTAGGCGTAACCACTCAACTGCACATGCTGTTATTGACCTACAAAGTAAAGTCATTTCTGCATTGTTAAATAATAAATTTGGTATTGGTATTTTCATGGACCTTTCAAAAGCCTTTGATATTGTTGATCACAAAATACTCCTTTTTAAATTAAATTACTATGGTATTCGTGGGCCTCCATTACAATGGTTTGAAAGTTATTCATCTCATAGACTTTAATATACTGTTTATGATTGACTGTCATCAGACTATTCCGTAGTGACCAATGGAGTACCACAAGGATCCATATTAGGGCCGTTGTTGTTTTTAATGTACATTAATGATATAGTATATTCCTCAGATAAGTTTGAATATATCATGTATGCTGATGACACCACATTATTTTATACTCAGCCTGTAGTGGTAGAACTCGAACAAAATGTTAATAATGAATTATCTCATGTTTCAAACTGGTTTAAGGCCAATAGATTACTTGTTAATTTAAGCAAAACCCATTTCATACTTTTCCATAGCAAGGCTTTTGACATACTTTCAACACATCTTGCAATAAAATTTGATTCAGCATATATTGATAAGGTAGATGTTGTAAATTTTCTCGGAGTTTATATCGACAGTACTCTACGTTGGGATGTACACATTGACAATATTGTATCAAAAGTTTCTGAATGTTTAGGTATTATGTACAGATTAAAATATTATCTATATTATTTACTCTGTACAATTCCCTAATACTACCATATCTTTCTTATTGCATCACTGTGTGGGGAAATAGTAGTAAAATGAAATTAGACTCTTTATTGAAGTTACAAAAGAAATGTGTACGTATTTGCACAGGGAGTCATTATCTTTGTCATACAGCCCCTCTGTTTTACAAGTTAAAAACATTGACTGTATTTGATCTTTATAAGTATCACATTGCGTTAATTGCATTTCTGTACTTTAAAGGACTCCTTCCAAATACTATATCACTATATGTCTGTGTCAATAGTCAAATACATGATCATAATACTCGTAGTTCAGATATGATACATTTGTGGAAAGTTCAAAGTACCTTATCTCAAAAGTAAGTGCGTTATAATTTACCTGTTATATGGAATTCCCTCCTAAATAGTATTATTCAGTGCAAAACATTATTTCAGTTTAAGAGGGCTTTAAGTTATTACTTTTTATCCAGCCATGTGTAAGCACAAATACTTTATAATCTTACTTCATTATCATTATCACCACAGTATACATGTACATGTAGTACATAGGCCTCTGGTTCCTCTGATGTGTGTTCCAGGTGTAGGTGTGTGTGTGAGTGTGGGTGTGGGTGTGTGTATTGGGGTGTGGTTTTTTGTTCGTAAGGAAAGGGGATGGGATGAGGTATGACATATTTGCAATTTTATATGCCTGAATTATATATTTTTTTATTTATTTGAGGGAACTTACATTCACAAAGTCTTAATAGGCCTTTCCTAAGTTCTCTCTCTTTCATTTCTTTGTTATATTATTAGGTTTATAATGTTTGTAATATATTATATGTTTGTACTCGTTTTCTTTTTATGGAAATGAAAATGAAACGAGAAATCAATCATTTAGGACACCTAAATCAATACGGATCTGATATGTTTGTTACAATCTTGCCAAAGTAGTGAAAGTAATGTAAACTGAATGTTAATAAGGTTTTACTTTTTAAAGCAGTATAGGAATATTATTAATCGTTTTGAATTTTCCGTTTCGCCTAGAAAACGGGGAAGGTATTAAGTTATCAGTTTTATGAAATTCTATGAGACTGATTGAAAACATGCACTTATGGCAGGGCAGCATATAGCTGAAGTATTTTGCAATCTGGTCTACAACCATTAGTACTGGGATACTGGTATACCTATACTGATCACCATTCGTTATGGAAACACTTCAAAAATGTTTTATAAGGTTATTTTCCATGAAGTTATGATTTTATATTCGACCCGACATCAAAAGATATCGTTCATTAAAACAATCAGCCCCTACCGCCAAGTGCTAATAAGACTCTTGGCAGATTTGACAAATAACTCAATAATACCGATCCTATGGAACCTTAATGTATACCTTTATTACCTTTCGTTTAACCTTTATTTAATCTTTTTTGTCCTTCTTCTTATTCTTTGCTCCACTACTAAATGTTTCCTATTTTTCTTTCCTTTGTTTGGGGGGGGGGGGATTCATCTAACAAATTTATAAAGAAAAGCAGGCTGCTTTTACTTATTAGGGAATCTATAAGTTACAAGCTTAGCCCTTTGAATAGATTCCCTCATATTATTCACCACAATTTACTTGTCTGATTACCTCGAATACTCCTTATAATTGTTCTTACATTTATGTATGTTTATATAGATGGTATATGTTTTTTTAAATCTGAAAGATCGATTTAATTCATTGTTATTATTTATGATATATTATATAATGATCATAAAATATAGAATAAACTAAACTGAAACTGACTGAAACAGAGAAAGAAAGTGTACCTACATTCAGAACATGCGTTGTTGCCAGGCATCAAAATCTATTTTCTGTTGGTCAAATTCGGAAACAATGTATACACAGCCCTTCTGACTTGATAAAGAATACGTTGGTAAAATCTGTCCTGAAGCTTTTATCAGGAGCTTAGTGTGGGTCCGCCCAAAGATGGATTTTAGAGGAAGGCACTTCCCATCCCTCCCCAAAAGTGGCATACCTTAATCATAATGTGTATGCTCTTTTTTCCTGGACTGGCAGGACATTTTTCGAACATAATGCCCTATCATTTTGGTTATCATGGATCTATCTATTTTATTATTCATTTATTTTGTCTTCTCTATTTCAAAATGTAGGGTTGACAACACTAACAAAAGCAACATCAAGATCAGATTTCACTCATAAGGTTAAGAGAAATTGAAAGAAAAAAATAATAGAGAGAAGAAAATTATTTTATTAGCAAAATGGATGACTCTAATGCAACAACACAGCAAACATTTCTGGAGGCAGAAAGATCTTGAATGAATACTCATAATAGGCCTACTATTTAAAAATTCCTGCAGTGTGAATCCATATAAATAACAATAACAACAACAGCAATAATAATGATTATAATGATGATAATAATGATAATAATAATAATAATGAGAATATTAATGATAAAAATATTAATTGTAAATAATAGTGATAATAGTAATGACAACAAATGTAACTCATATAGCGTCAAATCCACTCTGTGGAGTGCTCATCAGCAAAAAACACAATATTTTCAAATTTCAGAGACAATTTAGCCAACAGCTTAGATATTTGTTCATACCAACATACCTGCATAGGTAGTTTTGTAAGTTCACGTAGCAGGATGAAGCAACCCATCCCTAATAATTGACGCGACTTGCTCCAGAACTATCCTCCGAACAATTACCCCCCCCCCCCCCCCTCAGTGTCTACCCCTGGACAATCAACCTAAGCCAATTAACATTCCAATCCCATCCCCTAACTTGGAAATGTTAATTATATACAGTAATTGACCTTGGGATTATTTTTGGTGCTGTGGCCATGGGGGGGGGGGGGGGGGGTACACTGGAGGTAATTACCTGAGGAATAATAGTCCTAGAATGATTGATTTTGGAAGCACAGCTTCTGATTACAATTTTTGTGTTCCCCTATTTTTTCTGTTTAAGAGTTGTTAAAATTGTTTTGATCCATGGTTCAAATAAAAGTACAAATTTATAAATTCTATTAGCCTGTCATGAAATTAGGCTCAAATTTGAATTTATGTGTACATCTTTTAAGCAAGATGCATAAATGATTTTTTTTTAAGGGCTTGGGGAAGGGTGTACTTCTTCAGTCCTAAAGCAGCGGGATACTCTATAGGCCTTGTAATTGAACTTCTTAGACAATCTGCAAATAGAAAACAAACGAAAAGAGAGAAATTTGTAAACATGCTGCAGAGTCAAAAGGGAGGGAGAGAGAGAGAGAAAGAGAGAAAGGCACCTGATAATGGTACATGATAAATGATCTGATGAACTGCCTGAAACTTAATTCTAACTATCACTACTATCATAGTACTACTACTATTATACTAGGAGGTCTCCACATAAACTACAAGCTTCAGTTTGTGATAATTAGTGGTTATTATTAGGCTGAGACTTGTTAGTCATTACTTTGTATGGCTACTCACTGTAGTACAATATGTTTGTTGTTTTTAAGATACCCACGGCACATGGATATTTCTGTCTAGCCTAATACTACATAAATGATAAACTTAGTTTGAAAATCTACACTTTTCAAAGCTACAAATGGGCTTATTTCATACCTTGCCAGTACTTGGTCCAGTGGAGTTGACTTGATAACCGAATCTGCCTGAAAGGTGCCATTGGAAGACTACATCAGGTTCAGTTCCCCTTTGAAAATTAAAAAGAGAAAGATTTATGTCATGAGTACTATTTAAAAAGCTTTGTGGTGATAGGTGATAGACCAAGCCCATACATAGACTTGGTCTAGGGCTATATAGTCTGATGATGGGTGATTTTCATGACAAAGAAAACCTCAACTAGTCGAAGGAAGTTCCAATATAGGATGTATCATGAATTCACACCAGGGTATAGATTAACATGAATAATCACGGCTGAAGTTTTAGTCCAGCTCAATGTTCCCAGCAAGGGACACTGGAACACTCACTCCAGCCGGCTAGCAATGGCTTAATCAGAATTAACAATACGCTTGGGAATATAATACCCGTCCGTCTTGCAGTGCGATCAGCCTCGACTCCAGTCTCGAACAGGTTAACATCTACCGCTGATTAAGGCTAATTTAGCTAGCTCCATTTGTTTATCCACCAGAGAAATTTCTATAAACAGTTCTCTCTTTGAAAAATATCGCCATTACATTATTTTTCTCTGATGAATTAAAGTTGAATGGCATTCCATATCAATTCCTTCGCGTTCCTTTTGGGGGCTCGAGATCAACCGACCCGCGCGCATTTTTATATTACATGACATATTGTAAAATTCTCGACTTTTTTTACACTTTCTTTACCATTAAAAATTGAAAGGAAGTTTAATATCCTCAATCGAGATATGAGAAGAAGGGAACATTTCCATTACATTCCTTGTAAAACCATGCCCTTACTTGAAAAGAAAAAAGAACCCTCCGTCATTTTGATGTTAAACCTTACAATCCAATTAACTTTTTTTGTTCTTTCTCATACATAATGTCCATTGATCGGTCGCACTGTGCTCGATTGCCTTTCAGCATACCAATATTCAACTTAGCAGCAACACGTTTTGCGTCGAATTTGTAAATCCTCAATCCAGACAATGACATATGATATATAAGCTTGATTAGTTCATTTTAGCCCCGTCAATTTTCATGTCAAATCATGCTCCATGTCCGATTTTAGAAGCCCGACCCAGGGTTTATGTGTGCCAGCTAGCCGTACCGTGTACATTTCAACGGACTCTGTTGTACATGTACGTAATGCACTGAATACACACAGCGCGAGCACTGTACATGTACTACGTCATCTTACTTATTTTTCGCAACTCGAGTTGAGGGAAGGTGAGCACATGAAGAGCAAATTATTGCAACCTTTTGACCCCTTTTTTGGTACGTGAAAATATTTAAATATATATTTGCATAAAAAGTAATATTTTATTATTTTGACTTATCATTTGCTTTGCCTGAAAGTACTGGAAAATAAGAACGTATAATTAGGGAAATTTCTGCACCCCCCCCCCACAAATAATGTATACGGCCCGGCCTCACTACACACAGATACTACACATATACTGCACAGTCCGGTCAAGGAGGTGCGCGTAGCGTTAAACTGCCAAATTTACAGATATTGTGAGGAGCGCTTTCGCTATAAAAGGAATATGAACAATAGCTTAAAAAAAAAAATTCTGGGGCTTTGACTTGATGTCCCATACACTTTGTACAGGTAGCCTACTCACTGCTTGGCGGACGATTCACAACTACGATGAAGAATGGTTAACAAAATGTCACTTTACTTACTTTTTAGGTCATCTTTATAATCTCATTCCATTCTGAATGCTCACATTGAAGATTTTCTGCTTCGTTGGGGTTAACTCTAAATTCTTTTCACAACACAGATTTGCTGAAACAAATTCCTTGAGAGCTTTTGCTGAAATGGTGAAAAAGTTGCACTCCTCTTCCAGCCGCCATTTTACCCGAATGATTAGTGCTCTAAAATGCAAACTTTCAGCATTCAAAAATTAAAAATTTTCTTATTCGGGCGCTACGCTCCCTCGTATAGTAAGTAGAAGCAACGTTTCTCAGTATATAGAAATACTGCCTATCATCTATGAAAAAGGGGCAGATGCTTGCTTTATTCGGGGTATTATCTTGCCCCCCCCCCCTTCCCCTCCTCAGTATCCACGTATATTGGCATAAGGGCGCCCGTAATTTTTCATATTTGGGCTATGCCGCAATATGAAATTTCTGTTCATTTTCACCACCAAAACTGTAAAAAAAAGTGGACAAAGTTGTGAAACTGAAAAGTTGATTTTCGGGCAAAGGGTGTCGGCCCCATCGCCAAAATTTACCAGTATGCCATTCATAACCCTCCCATTGCCATGCCCGGTCTCCTGAGTCTCCCACGCCATCCTAACATGCTAGAAGCGGTGAACAAATAATGATGTTTCAGTACTAATGATGAGAGAAGATGGGAAATTGTTTTTGATAACAGTATTTTCTTAATTAAAAAAATATATAAACTTGTCCTTTTATATATAAATAGATATGTACATGTATAAAGGGGGAGATGTGTGCTTGTTCGGGGGGGGGGGTGTATTATGGGTACGTTATATGCTGGTAGTAAGCATTTGAGATGGGCCCCCATAAAGGTTTGGGGTGGGCCCCCAAGAGTGTTTGCCCCCCCCCCCCAAAGCTGAGACCCTTCCGGCGCGCCTGACCTATAGAATGGAGGGCACAGAAGTGCAAAGTTCAAGCCTTGCAGTATCCTTTGGTACACTTTTAACAGAGCTTTGAATTCATACATGTTTTTTCCGTAATGTGTGGCATATGGAATGAAATTATAGCGACATCTTTAGAAAGTCTTGAACAAGTTTTTGCCAGTACGAAATTAAATTCCTACATGAGTGGAACCAGGACCATTGCCCTAAACTTTCTTCTCACCTTTACGATTTCCCTGTACTGTGTGCTCATTCAAGCGTGACGTTACGCGATTGGCAGTGGAATGGAATATTGTTATTACATCCTCGCATGTATTTTGATCATATTTTCAGTTTAGGAAGTCAGATTTTTAAGCACACACTTCAACCCACGTAGCGAGGATTGGGGGTCATGGCACAAACGTGACACCCACGAGTCATACTGCTCAAGAGCTAGATAGACAGTGAAAAAAGGGTCCACCAGTCATACGGCCCACGAGTTAGACACTAAAATAGGTCCACGAGCTCGGCACTACATAAATTAGGCCCACAATCATTAGGTTTGTTGACATATGAACCTACCAACTGTTGAATAGCAAATTTTGTATGTCAAACATGTCGGGATTTTTAAAATCAATTGTTAGTAGGCTCATATTTTAAAGCCTTAAATGAGTAAATTTAAAAAATCTGAGCTGCATGGCCCATGCTGTCACGATCAGTGTATGTAATAGTGTGTAGACACGAAGCCATGAAAATTGCACTTCAAAGGATCACCGTGTGCTTCACAAAAAGTGAAAATGTGCAAGTGATAAGAGATACCAGACCTTTTTAACCCCATAGACTGCAGTGTTAGACAAAAACATACCCAGGTTGCTTTTGCAAATGGCGGAATGATATTTTGAAAATAGAATCTTATATTTTTGAATCTTTATATTCCTGGCTATTTATTTATTCTTCTGAAAATCTGTATACAACACAGACATCAATATTCAATAATTCATTAAATAAACGAATTTACCTGATCCCTTTAATCAAGCTAATGATTTTAACGAAATGTTCTGAGAGTGTATGTCTGCTTAATATTCAGGCGAGTGATTATCGTGAAATAGGAAACCACCATTCACTCCCTACAGTAACGCTTCACTTCGTCTTACCGTGCTTACCATGGATAAAAGGTATCGGTTTTCTCATTCCCCTCCAAAGTACTATACGTTATATACATGCACAAGTGGGCGCGTGCAAACAAACCAGTGGTTTCCTAAACCACGGAAGAGGAGGTTTCCAAAAAATTGTCTCGCCAGAACCTAATTCAACGACGCGGATATGACGGTGCACTAGCGCCATTTATTATCATTATTGTTATTATGACTGTGATCATTATGATGACCATTATTATCGTTATTATTATCATCATCATCATAGTTTTCATCATTATTACTAATACTAATTAGGGCCTAGCTACACAGAGCAGCATTCATTGTAGGGATGTGTAAATTTCTGCGACAGCCGACCTGGGATCCAGTCTCGGACTATAGGCTCCTTTAACACACAAAAGTACAGAGCTTTTTAGAAGTCTAAATTAATCATGTTCAATCCTAAAGTTGGCAATCAATATTATTTTTTCCACTCTTACATGATTTGACAAAAAAACTAAATAAATGTGGATATAACATGAACCCAAATGAATTATGATTGCAAAATTTAACAAAACCTTATTAATTCTTGTATGCATGTGTTTATGTATAAACATAGAATGTAATATTTGATTGCAAAATTTAAGCCGAAACTGCCAATTTGAACACGGAAATGGTGATATACAATATTCATTTTTTTGGGTCAATTCAAAGAGTTTAATGATTAGTTATATTTAAACTGCCCTAGTTCGAAAACGCAACAACATACTGCATTGGGAATAGACTCAAAACTTTCAGTGAATTCTACTCATGTGTATTGTGTAATGCCCAGCATTCTGGCTCAGCAGATACTGCAAAAGCGTCTCCTAAAGGAGACACTGTACCTATGTGGGTTAAAAATCTAATACGCTGGTTGAAGATCTCTCACACGAATGCGGAGTTATACTGACCCCGCATTTTCGAAACTTGTAAAAAGGGGATGAAACGGGCAAAAGTCCCAGGAACAAAACCTTATTATTTCTTGTATATAAACTGTGCACAAAAAGTAATTCCCCCTAAAACGAACTTTAATCATGTTTTAACTAGGAAGAGTTATGAAAATCTTTATATTCCTGGCTATTTATTTATTCTTCTGAAAATCTGTATACAACACAGACATCAATATTCAATAATTCATTAAATCAACGAATTTACCTGATCCCTTTAATCAAGCTAATGATTTTAACGAAATGTTCTGAGAGTATATGTCTGCTTAATATTCAGGCGAGTGATTATCGTGAAATAGGAAACCACCATTCACTCCCTACAGTAACGCTTCACTTCGTCTTACCGTGCTTACCATGGATAAAAGGTATCGGTTTTCTCATTCCCCTCCAAAATACTATACAGGGGCGTAGACAGCGGGGGGGGGGGGGGGGGATGAGGGGTATGCATCCCCCCACCTCACAAGGTGGGGGGGATGACATGTACAATCATCCCCCCAGGTTTTAGGGAAGGATGTTTGCTTACAATTAAACTGAATTAACATGTTTAGAAATGATAGGAACAGCAATAATAATAATAATCATTATCATTATAACAACAACAATAACAACAACAATAATAATGATAATAATAATAATAACAATAATATACTACTAATAACAATAATTAGTAATGTATTATTATCATGCTTATCATAATAATGATAGTTATCATCATCATCATCATCATCGTTAATGTGACTGAAATGACGATTACTACCATAACTATATCGATCATTATTCTGATTTATGTAGTTATTTATATTACTTTAGGGTAATTTCGGCGCCGTCACAGTTTTTCTGAAGTGGTGTAACAACAAAATTTAAAAAAAGATATATAGCGTGATGCAAATATGCAATAATGTGTGTCATATTCTATATTCGTTTGTCACGGCGCGTATATCTTCTATTTATGTCTGTGCATTCGAGTGTATGTGTGTGGGTGTGTGTGGGTGCATGGCCGTAGCAGCGGGGGGGGGGGCAGAAATTTTGAAAATTTTCACAAAATTCAACAAAAGTGTGCACCAAATCCTTCAATTTCATTTTTTAAAATGCAAAAGCGCCCCTATGACAAGCTCGGTCGCTTCGCTCCCTCGCTTTCGAGTTTCTTCGGAAATTTTTACGCATCTTGCCCCCCAGGAAAAAAATTTCTGCGTACGGCCCTGTGTGGGTGTGGGTGTGCGTGTATCTGTATACGAATTGATCCTCGGTTTCTCGTGAACGGCAAATCATCCCCCCCAGGTGTAAGAACCTGTCTACGCCACTGGTACTATACGTTGTATACATGCACAAGTGGGCGCGTGCAAACAAACCAGTGGTTTCCTAAACCACGGAAGAGGAGGTTTCCAAAAAATTCTCTCGCCAGAAGCTAATTCATCGACGCGGATATGACGGTGCACTAGCGCCATTTATTATCATTATTGTTATTATGATTGTGATCATTATGATGACTATTATTATCATTATTATTATCATCATCATCATAATCATCATCATTATTACTAATACTAATTAGGGCCTAGCTACACAGAGCAGCATTCATATGTAGGGATGTGTAAATTTCTGCGGCAGCCGACCTGGGATCCAGTCTCGGACTATAGGCTCCTGTTCTATCTTTAACACACAAAAGTACAGAGCTTTTTAGAAGTCTAAATTAATCATGTTCAATCCTAAAGCTGGCAATCAATATTATTTTTTCCACCCTTACATGATTTGAAAAAAAAAAAAACTAAATAAATGTGGATATAACATGAACCCAAATGAATTATGATTGCAAAATTTAACAAAACCTTATTATTTCTTGTATGCATGTGTTTATGTTTAAACATAGAATGTAATATTTGATTGCAAAATTTAAGCCGAAACTGCCAATTTGAACACGGAAATGGTGATATACAATATTCATTTTTTTGTCAATTTAAAGAGTTTAATGATTGTTACATTTGAACTGCCCTAGTTCGAAAACGCAACAACATACTGCATTGGGAATAGACTCAAAACTTTCAGTGAATTCTGCTCATGTGTATTGTATAATGCCCAGCATTCTGGCTCAGCAGATACTGCAAAAGCGTCTCCTAAAGGAGACACTGTACCTCTGTGGGTTAAAAATCTAATACGCTGGTTGAAGATCTCTCACACGAATGCGGAGTTATACTGACCCCGCATTTTCGAAACTTGTAAAAAGGGGATGAAACGGGCAAAAGTCCCAGGAACAAAACCTCATTATTTTTTGTATATAAACTGTGCACAAAAAGTAATTCCCCTAAAACGAACTTTAATCATGTTTTAACTAGGAAGAGTTATGAAAATCTAATCATATATCCGGGTAGCTAAACTTCTTAGCAACCCTTTGTGTAGAAATTATGGAGAGTCGCCATGTCATGCTTCAGTGAACATGACCTAAATGCAAAATTGTTATTTTTTGAAGTTCACAAGCCCGATGTCATGACTTTGGTGCAATGATATCGGAACATACTTTAAGTTTTCTGCGTTTGAAGGTATGTAACATAAATTTTATTCGCTACCAAACATATCACATGAGTTGTGCATAAAATTTCATGCCTGAATGAGCAGGAAGTGACAATGGCAAAAACTCAAAGTGTGACATCTTTTTCATGAATTTACGAATTTGGTGAATTTGATCTAATGCAGAGGAATTCATGTTTTAGAAGGGTGTTTACAACTTTTGCAATTGATACCTATCAATTCACGGTTGAATGAACGCATAATAAAAACAAAATATCACCAAGTTGAAATCATAACTTAATTACTGCCTCATATTTGTGCTCTAAACATCATATTGATAACATTTTTAGCATGTTTATATGACCGGTGTACATGTATTAATGATCTCATGGCATTTAATTGAAAGTTCACGCTTCACGCTTCACGTGAGACTGGGAAAGCTTGTTTTTCACGCTTTAAGCAAAATTCAATTGCTTAATTTGGTTAACCATCAGGAGTCTTCTCGGGGAGTTCATCTGATTTGATTTTCATCGAAATCCCGATCTCTTACGCTTCAGTGAGCGAAAGAAACAGGAAAATTATGCAAATGAGGAGAATGATTAGGGCTTTCTCCCTGCTCCGTGCCATATTGGATACTTAACATGGTGCACGATCCTGTTAGTTAATAACCTCAGGAGGATATGTGCCAAATTCCATGAAAAAAATCGCAGTTACAGTAGAACAAACAATCATAAATGGAAATATGCCAGATTTCATTTTTTTTAATTCTTCCCCATTGACACTCTGTACAGTTAGGGAGCAGAGTTTTGACAAAAGTGAAAAGTGGCTTATTTTCATTGATGATTATGAGCGTTTATTCTGCTGGGAGTTATTTCATGAAAATTATCACATATCATCCTGAGGTCATTAACTAACAGGATAATGCACATGTTGCACAAAATTAAGTATCCGAAACGGTACGGAGCAGGGGCAAAGCCCTAAACTTTCTCCTCATTTGCATAATTTTCTTGTCTCTTTCGCTCACTGAAACATAAGAGATCGGGATTTCGATGAAAATCAAATTAGAGGAACTCCCCAAGAAGACTTCTGATGGTTAACCAAATTAAGCAATTGAATTTCGCTCAATACGTGAAAACAAGCTTTTCCAGTCCCACGTGAAGCGTGAAGCGTGAACCTTCAATTAAATGCCATTAGATAACTGGTACATGTACACTGGCCATATGAACATGCTAAAAATGTTGTTAATATGATTTTTAGTGCACAAACATACGGTAGTAATTACCTGATGATTTCAACATGGTGATATTTTTGTTTTAATTATTTGTTCATTCAACCATAATTTGATAGGTATCAATCGCAAAAGTTGCAAACACCCTTCCAAAACATGAATTCCTCTGCAGTAGATCAAATTCACCGCGCAAAAATGTCAAACTTGCAGTTTTGGCCATTTCCACGTCCTGCTCACTCAGGCACGACTCAATTGAGATGTTTGGAAGCGAATACAGTTTATGTTACATACCATCAAACGCAGAAAACTTATACTGTTTTCACACTGCCGAAACGGCATATCCATGCCGTTATATTTCATGACGCTTCACTTTCAAAACGCTTCCAAAACGCTTCTGGTTTCTGTTCACACTGAACCAAAGAAGTTCGTTTTGAGCGAAAGCGTAATATTACGGTGTGAGAGAGTGCAGAAATACGTCATTACCCACCATGCATTTTGCTATCTCTAGCTGTATAATTTTTTTGTTTTATTTGATATATGTAACAAAACAAATCAGTTATTCAGAATAAAACGTATAATTATTACTTAACTTATTGCAATTTGTTTAAATTTACTGAATAATTATTTTTTTTATTTGCATGTATAGTTTAATTTTTAAACTCATGTACGAATGCTAATGCGTTTGTTTCTTCATACATGATTCGCGTCCATGCAGCTAGTAGCGTCGAATGTACGCTGCACTGCCATGCCGATCCATGCAGCTCGCTAGCGCTGCGATCGAAGATACCCGCGCTTTCACTCGTTTCCCGCATTTTCCAGGTTTTTGGTGGGAATCTGGTTGACCTTTGACATTTCATTCCGCTCTATTTCCTTTTTTCTGTACATACCAAAAAATAAAGCGTCATATTTGGAATATTCCGTTTTCAAAACACCTCAAAACCCAGTGATAGACCTCACACGTAGATTGCGGAATATTTTATTCCGTTTTCAAATATGACGCTTTGCGGAGTGTTCATACCAAAGCGTTTTTTTTTCAAAAAACTTTTATTCCGTTATATTTGTTTGGTGTGAAAGTGGTATTAAAGTATGTTCCGATATCACTGCTTGTGAACATCAAAAAATGACAATTTTTCATTTAGGTCATGTTCACTGAAGCATGACTTGGCGACTCTCGATAATTTCTACACAGAGGGGTCCTAAGAAGTTTAGCTAGATGGATACATGAATAGATTTTTAGAACTCCTCTTAGTTAAAAAAAATAATTACAGTTTGTTTTAGGGGGGGGGCTTACTTTTTGTACACAGTTTATTTGTTTATGTATAAACATAGAATGTAATATTTGAATATGTAATGAAAGGAGCTTTGATTATTCTGTTTTACAGATTTTTCTCTCTTTTGAACGTTCTACACGTGAAGATTCTGTTATCGTCAGTAATTCCCGCCCCCCTACAAGATTGATTTTAAAAATATTTCTGATCAGAATAATGAAATACCATAGCCAAGCCACTTGGTACCATGCACTGACGTTACATGCCTGATGCCATATATGCTGTATTCTAGACACGCTAGATGACAGAATTATGTGCAAAGATTAACGAAATCTCTTTCAAATCTGTCATTTGTATTCAGTTAAGCATTAAACTCTTTTATACTTCATAAAAATCGTTGATGTGAGTACAGCCATCAAAGCAAAGTAGTAGTATTCAGTCAACTCTTTAGTCAACTCTTTATAGATACATATAGTTTAATGTAACTGAGTTTTTGTTGATAAATGCTGAAATATGTGATTTTTCATCATTTTCTTTTATGTATGCTAAAAGACTGAATTGAAGTGAATTGGGAATGGTTTATTTTGCACAATATATCACAGCTTGAAGCTTAATTCAGTGTAATTTACAATAATAATAATAATAATAATAATAATAATAATAATAATAATTCCGTTCTTGTATAGCGCATATAACGTTATTATCTAACGTCATAGATGTTTGTATTTTTAAAAAAAAATCGTCATAAAGATATACAAATGATTAACACAGGACTAATAATCAAGTCAACTAAAGAAAAGAACATAACATAATATCTTACAGGAATATCATCGTCATGGCTGTATTGGACTCTGAGGTTCGCTGAATCCGTGGTCATACTCTGGGGGCGTATCTCTTAGCATGGACTAAAACGTCAGCGCAAAGGTCAACAAACTTTCTCATATAGAAACGTCCCGAATGAGGATCGACAAGGTATCCTAGTGTGGGCTGCCCATGAAAGGGAAAGTGGGCTTGTTCTCCGATGAATTACGGGGACTTCTGATTTTATCCGTGGACCGTGCAAAATTCCGTAATCTCAACATGATAACATTCCTTTAAAACACTATAGGAGAGAGGAACCGAGGAACAAAGAGGAATAGGAAAGAAAGGAGTAGAGAAGAATGTGGTAATTGAGATTCGACTGAATGGTGACGAGAAAGCTAGAGGGAAAATCAGAGAGAAACAGTGAAAGAAGTCGAAGAGAACATGGATTGACAAAATAAGGTAATATCAAAGAGAACGCTTCCTTATAGGTCCTGTCCAAAACTGAATTGAATTAACAATGTAATGCATATATTTGATGTTTCAAGGGAAAGTATGCGCCATTGTCTGTTTGTTTCTACCTATAGCTTGAAATGAACTGAGCTGAGCTACCTGATACCATATACATCCGCTTCTTTATGCCTGATACTACATGTATGCTATGGATAAACCCATGTGATTATAACAGTATGTGCAAAGAGTGATGAGTTTTCTTGCAAAACAAGACAGTTTAAACTCACATAAATCAGTCAAACATTACTCTCTTGTACCTTATACATGTTATAGATAGTTTGATGTGAATACGTTAAAGATGTATACAGAAATCTTTCGACTTCAGCCTTTTTAAATCGCCATTTCTTATAATTCTGATTTTTCCTTCATAGGTACTGTATCAAGTATTTATCTTTTATTGACTGTTTGCTCTCACGTTTGAAGTTTGCTTTTAAACTATATTGGAAATGATTTTTTTTTATAGAGTACAAAGGTATACTTTTATGTACATATTCGGTCAAGTATTACTCTTTGGTACCTAATATACGGTAGTTTCATATAATTTCGACATTAAATCATCAGAGTAAAGATGTTCAACTGACTTCATCATGCCCTCAATGAACATGCTTGTAATCATGTTTGAAATTGACGTTTATGTTTGAATAGTATTTACCTTAATATTCGTAATGAAAATAAGTCTATCCAAAAAGATCGTTTTTCTATTATCATTTATTTGTTTTTTTTACCACTCAGTCTATAATTCGCAAACAGAGTGAAGCTGTATTTGATTTATTAGATACATACTTCGTCACGTAGAACTGTAATGTAAACTTTAATTGTCATAACTCCTCGTAAAATCTTTTCAATCTTATTTTCAAGCTAACTTTTATATATTTCCTTCACTGTATGATGTAATGTCGCAACTTTGATATTTCACCTTGAAAAAAGAAATGAATAAAAAATGATGAGCACTCTATTTACACCACTGCATATTATCAACAATTTACTTCTGTGACATACACTGTAAATGTCCTTCCCTCCCTCATTAAAATCTCTATACAAGTGTCATTTTATTCTACTGTAACATATTTCTTATATCTTTTGCATTTCTCGTACTTTGTAGAAATATCCCGTCTCTTTGCCTGTCGAAATCTTTCCCTTTCACACATCTTCCACATTCAATATCTTTTCCTTTCACACCTATTTTGAAGTAGCAATTACTTCCAGCTTTTCATTCGTTTCCACATTAACAACAGAGTGTGACAATATATAAATGAGTGACAAACCCTTAAAGGGGGGGGGGGAGACCATTATTCCTTCACTGAACCTTCCATTTGCATGAACACCATAAACACCAAAATACGTTGCAATTACAAAAGTCATTTATCTATTACAACAAAAACCGTAGATTTCAGACAAACTTCGCATGCAAGCCATACGTTATACGCAAAGTACTTTTGTACAGTGAAATTAGGACATATTGCAGCATTATCGTTATGTAATACATACTTGGTGATTGTACGGGTATATCTGCTAGTTGCATTGGCGTAAATCCCGGGGGGATGGGGGGATATATTCCCCCCCCCCCCACTTTTTGGAGAGGGGGGATGGCGTGTACAAATATCCCCCACACTTTTTAAGAAAGAAAATATATTTTAATTAATCCGTTAGTAAAATCTTTGAATATCTGTCATAAACAACCATCATATTTTAGAATTTCTATTTGAAAATGCGATTGAAAACCAAAAAAGTGGTTATTTTTGGCTTGCTCGCTCGTCATTATTTTAGAATTTTTATTCGAAAATGCGATTAAAAATGAGAAAAGTGGTTATTTTGGCTTGCTCGCTTTGCTCGCTCATATTTTAGAATTTCTGTTAGAAAATGCGATTAAAAACTAGAAAAATGGTTATTTTTTGCTCACTCGCTTCGCTCGCTCGCAAAATAAATATTAAAATGTGTGTAAGGGGGTCTGTGGGGGTCAGTGAGAGTGTGTGCTTATACCTAAGTGTGAGATCGACAGAAAAAAAATCGTCAAAAAAGTCAATCATCCCCCCCACTCCTCAGAGTGGATTTACGCCGGTGGCTAGTTGAAATAGAAACGTCCATATTCTGGACTATACTCAGTTGTGTATTAATGACATTCAGTCACAGAATATACCTAGTTGCCTAAAAAGTGTGTGCTATTTTGGCACAACAAAGTTCAAAATCTGAAAAAAAGCATGTGAATCGAAGATCACTACCAGAAGTAAAACTAATTTGCGCAAAATGAAAATCGTCTGTTTGTTTTTGCGTAAAAAGACTCCTTTCAATAAACCACCTCCAACGTTTTCTAAATTTTTTCGCTTTTTCTTTCACACTCTCCGTGCTTACAATTCAATTCTTTTTTGCAAGTTTATATTCTTCTATAATTCCCTGGCCATGTCTTACTTGTTTATTTTCTTATTTATAGTTTGCTCTACATAATTTTGTAAGCCATTTTCAAACTTACGCATGCACATGTGTCCCGGTGTTGTCACTTCGTGTACGCATGATCGTTTGAAATTTCGCGTAAAAAGGGGTCTTTTTTAGCATGTTCGCGAACATTTCATCGAAAAAACAGAGGGTTGTTTCCATGAGCTTGTACTAGAAACTGAAAAAGGGTGGTTTTTTGTTGCTGTTGTTTTTTGTACTTGAAACACCGCGAAATAGGGGTCAAATTCTGGGTTGCCGAACGATCATAGTTACAACTTTGAATATAGGGTGACAACACCGGGACATGTGTAATGTTTATGCAAAGTTATAACATGTTAAATATCTACGAAAAGTTACATTTGTAAACGTGAGCAAGTAAACAAATGCCAACCTCGGCAATGAAGATGAACTGATTTGAATTGACTTAAAGATGGAGCACACAACCCAAGTACGTGCCCCTAATAAAATGAAAAAAAAAAAAGGACAATAAAAAGAGAAAGAGAGAGAGAGAGAGAGAGAAAATGATAGGAGAGACGAAAGGGGGGGGGGAGAGAGAAAAGGGGATAGGTAAATGAGGTAAGAGAATATCAAAACGAACAGGACGAAAAAACATTACATATCCTACTTCTATTTTTGCTTTCACTTTACTTCTTTGAGGCATATTTTCTGCTGAAATATATACTATAACCCAAATCGATTATGAAAAATATTGTACTTATCAAACTAATATGAATTTCTATTAAGAAATTATAACCAAGTTTGATTATGATTTTATGTTTCTACAAATAAAAGAACCACCACATCCGGTCTTTGGGTACATGAAAATGGTAAAGAGAGAAAAGTCAGAATCCCTATCGGAAAATTTGATTGACAATACCTGCAGAAACATTAACTTAGAAGTTCAATTGCTTATGACACACGATGCGTTATTACACCATGATCAGTGTATAGGATGACTGTAGAACCTTGAAAAAGGAAACTCTGATTAAAGTCAGAACCAGTTTTTGTTTTCAAACACAGCTCTATGAAACCTCTAAGAAAAAGAGGTGCACAATTTTGCATTTCAAACATGTCAAATTCAACAATAGCAACCCTCTTTTGTGCGCAATCCTGCACCCTACACACTAAGAAATAATTGCACCTTAAATGCAACACTGGCTGCTCCTTTTTGGGTGCAATCTTGCACGCCGGACGAAAAAAAGGTGCAATAATGCACCTTTTTGTTTTTGTTTGCACCCTGAAATGCCCGTTTGCACCCTAAAAGGTGCAAATTTGCACCTTTTCTAAAAGGGTACAACTCCGCTAATTGCACCTTTAAAGGTGCAAAATCTTGTATAAGGTGCAAATCTGCACTCTAAAAGGTGCTCCCAGTGTTGCATTTGTAGGGTGCAAGATTGCACATTTTTTTCTTAGTGTGTAAATGAAATGTTGTTTTACTACGTTGACGGTACCCTGAACACATTCTGATACACAATATTGCAAATGGTTTGGAGATTTACAACATAAATAAAGAGAGAGAGAGAGAGAGAGAGAGAGAGAGATGGGGAAGTGGATAGGAAGAAAGTATAATAAACATGCACACAATAGAATGTTTCCCCTTGAGGGAGGGGGTGGGAGGTGGGTTGGGTAAGATGCCTTTTTATCTTATGACTATTATGCAACAATATCTATCAGGATATTTATTTATTTAGGTGATGTGCCAGTTAAGTGGTCTGTTTAAAGTGCAGGAACTTCCACTCTTCATATATAACCCATGCAGAAACGAACACTATAGCGTTCATGCACGAATGGAAACCAGGATGGGTGATGTTCGTTATTCCGAAGGTTCGTTATTCCGAAGGTTCGAATACTCCGAAGGTTCGTTATTCCGAAGGTTCGCAATTCCGAAGGTTCGATGTTCCGAAGGTTCGTTATTTCGAAAATGAAATAAGGTTCGTTATTCCGAAGGTTCGTTAGTCCGAAAATGAAATAAGGTTCGTTATTCCGAAGGTTCGTGAGTCCGAAAATGAAAAAAGGTTCGTTATTCCGAAGGTTCGTTAATCCGAAAATGAAATAAGGTTCGTTAGTCCGAAAAATGAAATAAGGTTTGTTAATCCGAAAATGAAATAAGGTTCGTTAGTCCGAAAATGAAATAAGGTTCGTTAATCCGAAAATAAAATAAGGTTCGTTAATCCGAAAATGAAATAAGGTTCGTTAGTCCGAAAATGAAATAAGTTTCGTTATTCCGAAAATGAAATAAGGTTCGTTATTCCGAAAATTAAATAAACTTCTTAAGTAACAAATCCGGTGTTTTAATTAAAAAATGATAGGATATTACGCAATAAAAATATTGGTATAGTCTCAGCGGAGGATGATACATTTGCATATTTTTCGGCAGAGCATATGTTGCATCAAAAAGTGGCGTAGATCAAGAATTTTGATTTTTATTTTATCTGAGTAATTGCCGCCTGAGCGAATGGATTTAGAGTGTTTTTTTTTTTGTGTGTGTGTTGGGGGCTGTTTGTGGGTCATCCGTAACTTACCTACACGCAAGAGGGATTTTTTTTCTGGGGGGGGGGGTGTGACGGGGTGTGGTTTATTCTGGGTTTTTTTTTCGAGGGGGGTCATTATTTATTTTAACAGCTTCTGCTGCTAATAATAATGATAATGACGATAACATTGATGATATTAGTAATAATAACGATGATAAAACAAAAATATGAATATGAATAAGAATGATAATGATGGCAGTAATGGTGATAATACTATTAATCATGGTAAAAATGATAAAAGCAATTATAATTATTGTTTTTATTTCATTATCATGATCATATGGGATTTGAAGAGGTATTGTATTCCAGTTCGTTTCCCCGGAACAGCATTGTGTGCGGGTGTGTGTGTTGTGTGTACCGTGAAGGTGCCGTGGTCGAGTGGTGTAAGGCGCTTGACTGGAGACGCTAAAGTCTGGGGTTCGATTCCCGGCACGGCACTTGAGCAAGGCATTTCATCTACATTGCTCTTTTATCGTATACATCAAATAAATGAAAATGCTACAGGCATTATTGATACCAACGTGTGCACGTGTTTAAAAAAAAGTGTGTACAGTGGACACTCGGTATAAAGAGATCTAATATAACAATATTCCTGATATAACAAGGTAATATTGTGGCGAGAAATTGGCGTGGAGGGAAGTGGAAACGCGGCACAGGGGCGTTGTATGGGATGGTAGTGATGTGACGACGTTCACTCTCTCACTGTCTTGTTTGTCCCTAATTCACACACGTTCCCTCTCTCCTTTTCTTGGTAGCGAGCGATCTTTTAGCAACAGTGGGCCGGAGATTTGTGAATGGTATATAACTGTATGACACTCCACAATGACGATACCGAGAGCATATCTTGCAGTGCAACTCTATTGGAGCGCTAAGGCTTCCTTTTTATTACCTAATAACTTTACACAACCTTTCTTGTATATTATATATACATTTGTAAATGTGCAACTGGACTTGTAACTATTTGGTACGTGCGTATGAAGCGACTTAAAGCTACACACTTGATTTCGCCTAACTCTTATTCCTAGTCTCCCAGGACTATTTACAAGGCATGTACAAAAGTATATAGGAGTTTGGGTAAGCACAGACATCTCTAATGTTTTGGACTATGTAACCCTTGACCCATAACAGTATATAACGGTCCCATATTCCCATCTACTTATTACTTGGTTGGTATAATCCCTTCTTGATACAACACTCTGGGGCTGCCAATCAAGCAAACATAACGGGCAGCTAGGGAGTGGGACAGGTCTAAGACAAAGGGGGAACTGTAACGAGCTTTACTCTGTACACCAGTTATGCCCTGCATTAAAATTAAGCTGCCTCCTACCTCCCTTCCCTTAATGTGAACTTGGCTTGGGCTTGGCGCCCAGCGTGTTTTGTATGTCGAGGCTCTTTATTCCTAACTATACCTAATGACTAAGGCCTTTTAGCAAACAAACCTAACCAAAGGGGATAATAAGGGGCTATTGGTGACTGCCAAAATACACCCCGGCCTGGTTCCCTGTATTAAAAGCCCCTTCATTATGTCTCTCCCCCCCCCCCCCTTTCCTCCCCAAACCAAAGGGGGTTTGCTTTACATGTCTATTACCTATGATGCCTGGCTTCCCAATCTTAGAATTTGGATGCTCGATACTAGAAGTTGCTCTGCTCGAGTCTGCCTCGAATCGGATCTGATCAGGTCCGATCTGAACTCTCTCCAAAAATCTTGCCCTTTTTATACTTTCCGAGCGAGCCCTACCATACCAGTCAAGCATGCATCCTGGAAGAGTTATAAAAGCATTACTTCTACTCATTAACCAATGTGCACTAACTAGGATTATTTTACCCATAGAGAGCTATACTGAACAGGTTCAACCAATATCTCTTCTCTAAACAACCAGGCTGAAAATAGCCCTGCCTGGGTAATTATATCTGACCTTAATCAACAGCCTCCATTGTTTAAAAGCTTCTTGAAGTATAATTACTTGCTTAAGTCAACCTCTCTCTAACTCTACCTTATCTACTGGAGTGGAGCTGGGAGTAGGGCCGTGTGGTATTGGAAGGGTTAATGCCAGTTTGAACAAGCTGCCTTTGTCTGGGAATTGTTGGTCATTTAGAAAGAGGGGTTTAAGCCCATTTCACTCTTGGATACTGTCGGCCAGGGAATTTGAGTGTGGGTACTAGTCGTCTGGGAGTGCAGTGGTTAAACTAAGGGGAATTTTGATTGTCTCCCTGCTCCCGCAAGAGGGCTTTTTCCTTACAGTGACATTTCGTCACAATATTCTGGTCCCAGCTCTTTATATTCTATTGTTTTTTTGAAACCTGATATAATGAGATTCCTGCTATAACCCCGGGGGGGGGGGGGGGGGGTCACTCTCCACATGGCCTGCTACGCACCTGCGTCCAGAAAAAGCGTCGAAAAGGGTCCCGTTTCAGGCACTCAGGCGTCGTCGACGTCTTTGGCAAAAAGGGTTGCTTTTCAGCACCATTCGCTGGTAAATCGCCTCTTAGGGTTGCCTTTTCTCACTCTCTACGCCATTTAGGGTTGCTAATTTGGTTATGCGGATTACGGCATTTAGGGGTGCAAATTTAATCTACGCCATTTAGGGTTGCAAATTTAGGCAAATTTGAACATACCTACGCCATTAACCATAGGGATTCAAAATAATCCTCGCACATGCCGGCGCGGCCAGCACTTATGAGAGTGACCCCCGTACAGTCCCCCAAGCTAGTCTCTTACACCCGGCTCTATACTAGGCAGCACGCGTTACCATACACACGCCCATAGGTCGCAGAGGATGCTATGCTATGGCTATGCTAATCATCGATGCTATAATGCAACCGTTCCGTGCCTGTTTGAAGCGACTATGCTCGGCTGCACGGCATGCATTTGCACCATCGATATTTTAAAATATGGATAAAGCAACAGTGCCCTCGTTGGAAGCCGACCACAGACACCGGAAACACTTAAAAGTACTCTCATTTTCCAAACGTCTCAAAACACATTATTATGGCATCGTGAGTTTCATTTGACGGAAATTTTATTATAGGTTTTCCCGGTCAATTTCATACTTTTTTCATTCCAATTCATGAACGTGCATTCAATTTCACGTAACGCACGCCCCGCGAAGACATTCGGGCTTTCAAATTCCGAATCCGAGCGATCAGTTTCATTTATGGGCGCTCTTATTCTCTTTCCGTTAATCAAAATCCCGCATGAGCGTTCAATTTCCAAATGCGAGCATTGTATTTCCTACTTGCGCATTCAAATTCAACTCGTAGTCACGATGACGCTGTTTTGGGTGTTCAATTTCATTTTCCGGCGTTCAATTTCCTACTTCGTGCACTCAATTTAGAGGAGAAGATAAAAGGGGGTTATGAGGGGGAGAGCGGGACGAGCGTTGGTTGTTTCTGATAAACGAGCACACTCCGAAAAAGGATTAGTCAAAATAACTATTATTTTGGTGCATATTTTGTCCGACCAAAATTTTGGTGAAGATTGACCAATATGATGATGGTCATGATTACCCAATTATTTGTTGAAAATTATTGTACCCAAATTTTGGTTGATTTTTATGTTCAGACAAAAATTCACCAACACATTGGTTATCTTGACCAATCCCTTCGTAGAATGTACACAATATACCCGCACATCCCTCATCCCTAACACACAAGAAAAAAATCCCATTTTCGTAGGCCTCCAGTATGCTTATTCTTTTTTTAAGGGTTCTATGTCGTTCTGAATTTGTATCCACTGACAATGATATCCATAATTATTATGGATAATATGAATATACAAAGATAGGAAGAAAACTCCGATGAGAGTTATAGTGTTGAGTTTCAAATTTTCGACTTGTATTTAGATCATCTTCAGGAACTGAGGTAAAACAGAACAAGAACTGTTTTTGTATACACTGATATAAGAAGGCATCAAAATGTTCAGTTTTACCTACAATTTCTGAAGATGATCTAATCAAAGGTCGAAAATGTGAAACTCAACACTATCATAACTATGACTCTCATTGAAGATTTCTTCCAATCTTTGTATATTTACAATGATATCATGTCCTTTTATGCTCATGTATACTTCAATACTTTAACAGCATAACAGCATAATTTCTAACTTACACTCCTTGATGACACCACCCATAAAAAGACAAAATCACAACACTAACCACACAATGCGTCAATTAAAAAACCAAATGACAAACAACATGATCTCAAAATCTCTCCTGTGGAAGCCTAAATAAACAGCAATATGAAATGTTTATAATTTCCCCGTTGCCAGTTTACAATGGAAGCATTTATGGCACAAACCTAAAATAGTGGACCTAAGCATGATAACATTATGGCAAATGTCTTGCCAAAGAAGCTCAATTTATTCCGAACTAAGTGAAAACACCCGCAATTACCCCAAGCTAACTAAATGCAATGAATATTTTAAATTGAATGCACTTATTTGGAACTTGGTTGCCTTTTCACGAATATGAATGACCAAGGAGATTCGGCCGCCGGCTTGAAATGAATTTGATTGCCCATTTATCAAAAAGCATGCTCCAACTTTGAATTTGAATGACCCAAATGAACAATTGATTGCTCGGATAGTGAATCTGAATGACCCAATTTGAATTTGAAAGCTGCTTCAGAGCTGCGAGCGTGAAATACGGGAAATTGAATGCTCGGAATATGAACTTGAATGAAAAAATCATGAAATTGACCGGGAAAACCTATACCATAGAAGAGCTGTTTATTGGTGAGTAAATATATCAAGTCTGAGAAAAAATTTTACTCGTGTGTACTTTGTTTCACTGGTTTTCTTTCGTGTTGTTATTGCTAGAGGCTAGGCCCCATATACTGATAATTGTGTTGTGTTTTTCAATTCAAGTCAGTAGTGGCCTAGCGTTACTTACATGTAGATCTACCCTGTCCTTGATTGACCCACTCACGGGAGTGATAGCTTGACTTGTCTTTGTGTACAATTCAATGCAAAAACAAAATTGCATTTCTGAATGAATAGACTAGTATATTTCAGCTTAATGAATTATTTAACCACAAATGATAGGTGCAAAAATCACACGAGTAAAAATTTTTTCTCAGACTTAAAGGGTAAGTCCATTCTAGAAATTTCACTGTTTCAATAAAAGGAGATAAATTTGAAGAGCATTTTAAAAAAGAAATGAACAAAATATGGAGTGTCCGAGGCGTCGCAAGAAATTCGAACATGCTCGATTTTTTTTTTTTTTTTTTTTTTGGGGGGGGGGGGAGGAGACTTTTTACAATCTCTGCAAAGTCTCCGCGACGTCTCCGAGACGTATCCATTAGTTGCGGAGACTAATTATATCCGCGACTGCTGAGACGTCTCTGCAATATCTCCGAGACGTCTCTGAGCCATCTCAGAGACGTCGCGGAGACCAGGAGGAGACCAGAAAGACTGATGAGACGTTGCAGAATGCAGAGACGTCTCCGCGACTCTACCTGATGATGTTTGACCCACTTTAGAAACCGCGTGACTGAACGTCTACTGACATTCCTCCTGGTCCAAGTCAGGTACATGATCCTGCAAATGCTCCATTATAATTATTTTGAAATTTGTCGCAGAGACGTCTCCGTTGGTGAGATAGGGCCTTTAGGTATCAAATTAATCGATTTCAATGTTTACGCCACTTAGGGTATCAAATTAGGGGATTTCCCTGTTCACGCCACTTAGGGTGGCTTTTTTCATGGGTTACGCCATTTAGGGTTGTAAATTTGGTTAATGTAGTTACGCCATTTAGGGTGCATTTCTGAGGTTGTCGGACACGGGTGGGTAGCAGGCCATGTGGAGAGTGACCCCCCCCCCCCCGGGGCTATAACAAGGTAATTTTGATGGTCCCAAGGACCTCGTTATACTGATTTTCCACTGTATGTGTATGTAGAGGTGTCGTATGGTTTAAGGCGCTTGACTGTAGACGCGAAGATCCTGGGTTCGAACCCCGGCACGGCACTTATGCCCTTGAACAAGGCATTTCATCTACATTGCTGTTTTATCGTACTTCAAATAAAGTGATGTGCTATATGCATATTGATACAAATGTGTACATATTTTGTAACAAAAAACAAATGTGTGTGCTGAGGCGATGGGGCTGGGTTTGTACATAAAACCCCTGAAATCCTTGTTTCGATGCATGTCAATCTCACTCCCCCCCCCCCCCTTCCCAAGAAAAAAAAAAGGTTTGGGCTCATTTCGTTACAATGGTGAGGTACTAGGCAAAGCAATAATATCAATAGTTTAAGATAATTAAAGCTATTCCATACATGATACTGACTCTTCGAGCCATTGACATTAGCCTAGTCAGAGCGGGACGGGGGGGGGGGGGGGTATATATATACATACAGAAGAGAAAAGTGACATTAATAAATAGTGAAAGTTATGCTTAAATGCTCCTTCAGGTCCTAATTACTAACAGATGAATAAAAAGTACTTGTAATAGAAAATACTACTACTACTACTCTCCATGAGAACCTGATTCACAAGCTTTAGGTTTCCTCCAATACACAGCGAGCATTGTTTATTTCATACTTGCGAAATTAGTGTGTATTCCCCCCCCCCCCCCCATTCCAAAAAGTTGGCCACACTAGCTACGGATGGCTGTCCCCCCCCCCCCCCCCCCCCATCAAAAAAAGGGGGTCGACGCCCCTGTTTGGGGTGTTAAACACTCCTTCTATTCTGGTCCAAACAAGCCCCCTCCGGCCCCCGCAGAGCGACATTTTAAGGTTTACAAGTGGTAAACATCTAATCGAGAATGGATCTCCGAACATGGACAAAACAATGAAAAAATGCATGAACCCCCCCCCCCCCCCCCGACATCAGCAGGACTGGCTAAGAGCGGTAAACATGACATCGATTCTTGCATGGATTTAGGATTGAAAATGAACTAGTCCCATAAGCCTATGATCACCCCTTTGAAAGAATCCTGCGTACGTATACGCCCCTGGTCACGATAGATCAGCCCCCCCCCATAACTATTGAACAGAAAGGGTGATTCTCCCAACGTCCGTCCCACCCGGCTTTCCCGACTTCGCCACAGATTACTGTATTTTCGGACTTACGAACCTATTTTCAATTAGGAATAACGAACCTTATTTCATTTTCGGACTAACGAACTTTATTTCATTTTCGGATTAACGAACCTTAAATCATTTTCGGACTAACGAACCTTATTTCATTTTCGGACTAACGAACCTTAATTCATTTTCGGACTATCGAACCTTCGGAATAACGAACCTTATTTCATTTTCGGATAAACGAACCTTCGGAATAACGAACCTTATTTCATTTTCGGATTAACGAACCTTCGGAATAACGAACTTTATTTCATTTTCGGACTAACGAACCTTCGGACTAACGAACCTTCGGAATAACTCCACAAATGTTCGGATTAACGAACCCTTTTTCATTTTCGGACTAACGAACATCTAGGTATACGCAATTTGCGTGTTTCGGAATAACGAACCTTCGGAATAACGAACCTTCGGAATAACGAGCTGTAACCACGAGGATTGTGCATTCAGAGTGAATCATTTTGCACACAGATACAGCTTTATGACAAAGACTGCTTTATAAACGGAACATGAATCCTTTGAAAATGTGTCCGTTGGCGTACATGGGTGCTTGTGTGTAATTGGCAATAGTATAACTGTAGTTCCATAGGTAGGAGCCACTACTACATGGTGGTGTGAAGATTTGGATTTTTCCTGATCATTGTTACATACCCGTACCCTAGCATCGAGAAACCATACGATGGACGACATACGTAAGGTAAGGATGCAATTTTTCTTTCTGTTTGAGGAGTAAGGACAACAGAACAAAAAATGAAATAGGGTATAAAAAAAGGGAAAATGATACTTTCGTGGTACGTTACTACTGCACAAATGCCAATTACAAATCATGGCTATATTTTGAAGAAAAAAAATATAGTTTTCCCACTAATAGCATATTTCAGGATTCTCCATGGAATGCGAGGACATTATATTTCTGCTTAAAAGAAGAAAAAAAAAATTATGTCTTGTGTTATATTGGAAATAAAACCTGACATTCTGTTTTTATCGGATTATCAATATTTTTTTTCTCCTCCACTTCTTTTTGCGACAGTGTACAGGCCGTTGAATTAATACTCAGTCTTTACTACACATGCTACATGTATGTAGATAGAAGGCACACTAGAAACGTTTGCTACCTTCATACAAGTGAGCTCTGAGAAATGGAAGGAATTTTGAGTCTCTATTTTACATAATCTGTATTGAATGAAAGTTGATCATATTACACAACTGTGTATTGTGATAATATAGCCGCCTTTAAACTAGTATACTTTTTGAAATCAACTAATCAGTTTTAAAATCTAGGAATAAAGCATGGTTTGGAATAAAGTCGGTTTTCTGATGTCAGGTTTTTCTACTTTCATAGAAATCGGAATTATAGAGTGTGTGAGTGTAATGAAAGTAAACACACAAGTTTTTTTTTTCCAAAGTCAATACTGAAAGAAAAAAACCCAATGAATGCAGCATTTATTTTTTCAAAGGAACTCTTCTATTTTATGCAAGTCGGACAATGAGAGACTATAGGCTTCATCAGTTCATTTTAGATGTGAAAATACTTGACACTACCAGTTAGGCTGAACTCGTAATTTGTACATAAGCAGGAAACTTTCACAGAGAGCATTTTTCAAGAGCCGAGCCATATACATGATATAAACACTGTGCAAATATCAATACCTCTTCCTGTCAACCTCTGGTGAACACCGTAAATCTCATCTTGGGCATTGTTTTGGAATGTTTTAATTCAATCTTTGAAATTGCTTCGACATCGAATTCGACATCATTTTCGAGCTCGTGGTGGGACTTTTATCACTGCTCGTATTACCCTGGATATTTATATGTATATTACATATACTTCATCCCCCCAGAATCCTATCCTTATCTGGGACACCGAATTTTTTCTTAAACTCGGATTCTAAATTAAAAAAAAAAAAACAAACGATAATTAATATTCATTTGTGCTTTGTAGAAAAATCCCCCCCCCCCAATTCATCAGTTGTGTGCTCCAATCGTTCAGTTTCAATTCAAAAATACAAAAACTCCCTCGAGTTGGAAGGGGGGGGGGGCTCTTCCTTTGCTCGGCCGCTTAGCTCCTACGCGTGTGTGTTCTCTCGAATATTGAACATATTCTTGCCCCCGAAAAACAATCCTCCGTACGGCCATGAAACCCCGAGATTTTATTTATCTTCCCAGTCTACTTTATTTAAAGTCTTGACACATAACTGTATTAATTCTGACAGTTCATCAGTTTGGCCTCCAGAAGAGCTGTGAATATCATAAACAAAACTGAATATTATTTAATCATAAATCATTTTGTTACTTCGAGCTCTTCACTAGAATTGACAAATGGTATTCTTCAAACGAAAATGGAAATGATCGAAATGAAATGACAGTATTCTCTAGAGCAGCGTTTGCTATATCCTACAGGCGTGTGTCAATATCCACCAATCTTTATGGTGTCAACAACAACTATGTATATTCCCTTATCATGCTTTCTGCTTGTAGTGCTGTATATCATTCCATTAGCACAGACAATGGGCTATGCTTGATTCTTTAATAGTGCTGTGATAATAAAACCTATTCTAGAAGGCGTTCAATATGAGCGATGACAAAGCCAATGTTGCCAATGAGTGAGTAATGATTTATTATTTGCGTATTTGATATTAAAAGTGTGCTTTGTGGTCATTAATCCAAACATTGATTTACTTTATATACTTACTTAAATATAGTTTTTTCCGATGATGTTTCTGGAACATGTTTCTGAAATTAGAAAAATAATCTACAATTGTTGTAATAATTTCCTATTTATAAATGAAAAAAAAAAATAGGAAAGGAAGAAATGTGCAAAATGAACAAGTAATCACAAGCAGGTCCATGAACCTATTCTGGTTCAAGGCATGTTTATAAGTATGGTAATAATGGTAATGTATCTAAAAACAAGAGTACAGTATACAAAAACATGATTACGAAGCAATCATAAAACAAAGATTATACTTAATGATCAATAAAACAGGAGTATGGTGTAATAACGTAGGAACAGTTTACAGTGCTGGCATTACGATGTAATGATGGTATATTTTCCCTTTGATGAATAATGGCAATAGTCATGTTGTTGTAATAACGTAGGAAGGATAACCGACTTTTAACCTAAACTAAGTAAACAAAACACGTTGGTAATTCCTTGTACTTTATTTATTCATCTTTAATAAGAATCTTTCTGCTTGTAAGTAAGAACGGGTGATATATGGAATAACCTTGAACAAGTTAAAACAGACAGAGAAAAGGATATAGGTCATTCCATTTGGTCTGATGAATATAATTTTTTTTATTTTTATTTATTTTTTTTTTTTACGTATGTCGCTATAACTTTCAGTACTGATCCTTCCTTAATATAAATTTAGAAAATGACAAAAGAAAATAAATGAGCGTGTCTACTTTGATCAATTCCTAAAACCCCTGGTCTGACGGCACACTTACATATCAGCAAAAGTTTTCAGTCTCACCGCGATTTCAATTAATACAAAGAAGACGGGGATTCTCTTTCTTTCTAGACAAGCTGTGGCTCAGTGGTAGAGTAGTGGTCTCGTTACCGGGAGTACCCGGGTTCGAAACCAAGCGGATGCACTTATGCCCTTTGATAAGGTATTCATCCTAATTTCCGAGTCCTTCGGAGGGGACTTAAAGCCGTCGGTCCCCTGGCTGCTTACTAACAAGCATACACATGCTTTCTTAGCAGTCAGGTAAAATAAGCCACCATTTAACCATAACCATTTTATGTCGTTCATATTTTCTGGCATGTGCATCATGTACATTAGTTTCAAAGGGAACTGTGAGTTCTACTAAAAATATGTTCTTCACATCTTCCCGTACAATAACAAGGTGTTTTCGTTGGCTTGTGACCAGGGAGTGAAGGGGAATATTTAAATTTTAATTCTTTAAAATGTTATTTTTTAATTTCATTTTTAATGAAACCGTGAACCATGCCAAATCCTACGACGTGTTTTATATACTGGAGGACAGCTCTGGGGAACTTAGATTCAGTTCAAGTTCAATTCAAGTTGAGAAAGGTGAAGTAGAGTGTTTTTTTTTTACTTCTCGCGTATCAAAAAAAAAAAAAAAAAAAAGATGACAATATAACATGAAACCAACATTTTGAATATTTAAAAACTGATATAACTGGCAAATGATATTATATACATATACAAACTTAACATGATTATAGAGGAAAGAGAAAGAAAACATGAGGAATGAGGAATTAAAAAAAAAACAGGGCTTGCAAAAACAGTAGTCCTTCGGTGGGTTAAGTGTTGTTTGAAAGTTACAAAATTAAAAAATAAAATAATTCAAACTAAAGATATAAAATTCAAACTACGTCGCTGCCTTTATTCTGTCATTTCTTGCCCACGAGTCCACGAGAAGTGACAAAGCGGTGGTACATGTTAATTTTCTAACAGTTATACTGTATAGTATATGTAAGGTAATGCCTCTTTTTTCAGGAGATGATTTAAAAAATCAAAACTTTTCTCATTCACTTATGTCCTTCATGAATGTAAATGCCACTTCCACTGACAAATGTTGCCATACTGCCGGTATATTTATGGACTTCACCAAGGCCTTCGACAGTATCCCACGAAAATTCTTCTTCACAAACTATCATATATGTCAGAGGGAAGGCCTTGCAGTGGTTCAGAATTTCCAGTATCTCACTCATGTCACTGGTAGAAGCCAGTATGTATCTAACTGTAATGCATCTACACTCCCGACCAACTGTGGAGTACCGCAGGGCAGTCTCGTAGGCCCCCTTCTTTTCATCATCTATTTATCAAATGACATTTAAAAATCCTCAGGTATATTATCATTCATATTCTTTGCAGACGTTTATCTTCTTCACCCTATTGCAAACCGACTTCCTATAAATATAAACACAACAACAACAAAAAAGTACTCGCCCTAATGGTATGTGATAATAAGACCAATTTCACATTTTCTATAATTTATCAATACTTATACTTCTACAGGAAGTAAAACAGGAAGTTAAATGTTTACAAACTTCATTCTTCTTCAGAAAGTATTACTCATACATCTTCCAACTAAAGCTATGACGCACTGGACTTCTTATTCACTACATCACTCCTTCCAGATAACTGACCCACTCCCCAAATACTGAGTAAAAGTTATGACGTACATTAGGCCTTTGGTCAAGAGCTCAAGGTTGACCAACTCCCAATAGAGGGTTTACCCATTATAAAAGGGGTTCACTTCAGGACTCCAATCAGAGAACCAGAATACTTCAGAATACTTCAGACTACATTCAAGACATCATCAGAGTACAGTCACCATCAGAATTACTCTCGACTTCTGTTCATATATTTTTGATCTTCAACTGAATAAATGTTAACTTCATACTTTAACTGACTTTGAGTCTTCGTGCATTATGTGTTCTCTATGCTGGAAGAACGAAACAGTTAAATTCCGATCCCAAAACACGACATGGTGGAGAACCCGATTTCGACCAGCTAGAGTATAGAGAGCAATAATATCAAACAAATTAGCAATGCAGCCTGTTTAACAAAAGATGGAGGATTGCCCTCGACAGACCCAACAATGACATATATTTCAGCACTTCAGAAATGAAATGTCTATGATTATGATGCACCACGAAGTGCTTCCTCCGGAATGACTTGAACCTGATGACCTGATAATGATCCTGACTACCGAAAAATACTGCTTGATGATGGCCACAACGAAGACAACATCGCCAAATACGGTGATGGCGATGACTACTATGACGACGATGACAGCGAAGATAAGCAGAGATGACCTGTATACAAACCTGATGATCGACAACGAAGACGACAATGACGACAGCGTCGAAAAGACAGACAAAATACCAACTTTGACATCTAATTTCATCCCAAGACTGACCAGATGGAGGATCATGACAGATTGACGAAATAATTGACACTAAATCTTGAAGACAGACGTTTGAGAGGACTGCTTCTATACTACTAAGGTTTTTTTTTGTTGTTGTTTGATTATCTGTGTCTTTTGATGTTTTCAATAATTTCCTGCATTTCTCTGATTTGGATGACTGTGGTAAGTCAAACCACTTTACTTAATTAACCAATTTTCTCTTTGCTTTGAATTACACTTAATTTACCACTAGTATTTTTTATTCTAAATTGATATTTTCATTCAAGAGTTTGCTTAGATAACTTTTGTTAGTGTATTACTGTAAGAATGTGGTATAAGGGATTGATTAATGTATCCATGCGTCGTTATTACTGGTTAGATAAATCCCTCTATTACCGCTGACAATTAATTTTTTTTAAGGAATAAAATAATGAATATTTCAACCCAATTAAAGGCTACCAACAAAAACAAAATTTAACTATTTCATTTATCATATTTTTTCTCAAAAATCTAAGATATGTAATCATTGAACATCGCACATGTATCCAAAAGTTCCTAGAAAAGTATTAAAGGAATATTGATCAAGTGACGTAAGCGTGAAATCCCCAGGGGAAACTTTAAAAGCATTAATTGAAATGATGCTAACACGTAAAAGCTTGATTTGAATCATGTGGTGTATAGACCGACAATTTTGAACAAAATCACATTATGATATAATCAAAATAGATACTACAAAGCGATAATTCATGTATTTCAGTCTAAACTTTATAATGCCATAATACGGTTAACATGTAAAGCAAAGCAATTTTCCAGTTTGAATTATACTGGACTACACTATAATGTGTCAAGGAATACCAATAAAGGCATTGTATGCTCCAATGTTAGAGTATTTCAACGCTTTGTGTATAGCATAAATAAATATCGAGTTTGAAAGTACTTGAAAAACCGTCAGAGAGACGTTATCCGAGCAATTTGGAGTAAAATTCATATAGGATGATTTGGTTAGTGCGAAATTCTATGTTTTATATGTTTCAGAAGAGGAAGTACAAAATGATTTAAATATTTTGGCATATATGCACATCTCCCTGTGATGAGGAGCCCGCAGCTCGAAACTGATTGCTTTATATGATGTTATTGTGAAGTAAGGCAACTATTTTGATCACATTATAATTTGTTATACTACCCCTACTTCAATTCGTCAAAGTTATAATTCATCCTGTCTTAGTTCAAGGAGGTAAACAATAGCGGGAAACTACCAACAGTATGTTTCAGTTTTGGATTTATAAGTGTTTACCCCAACTTCAGTTTTATTGTTTTCTACAATGCCTGTCAAAGGATGCTGATTTGGTATTTTATTGAAGGATTTCTGTATATGATAATAATTACATTCCGTTAGTAATTCTTTACTCTTCAAGGCAGAATTAAGAATAACTGAAATGTTATTATTTCTTTAGCGTTCCAGTTCGATGAAGTTAATTATTTTATGTGGGTTTTTTTTTTGGTGTGTTTATAATAAACTCTGAACTTTTATACGAATGCAACAGCATGAATCCATGCCGATATTATAAGCTTTCTTGAATATATAGAAGGTCAGTTACAACTATGCTGTTTAGCAATAGAATCACATGTCTCCCAGCCTGACAACTTAATATTCGATAACACATTCTCATAAAAAGTCTTTACAACCAAATTCTTAGCCGTTCTTATTAAAAGTGGAAACTGCATATCGATAACATAATGTAAAACCAGTTCACTTTGGCATCATTAACTAACTTAATTATTCCTTCCGTCCTTCTCCTACCTTAATCAGTTTGTATAATACCTTACTACTGCTGTATATCATGGATTATTAGCCTGGGGCTGTGCAATACAAAATACAACAAACATGATGCTTTTATTTTAGTAAGAAGTCCTAAGGACGGTTTTCTTATAAACACTAGGATCTAACACGGATATTCAATTTTTTGAAAATGATATTCACAAGGTGAAGGATATCTAATTTTTTCGTTTTTGGCCAATTCATGTATAAACCAGGTAAAAATATCTTCCCGCCTTCTTTACTGATATTTTCACACACAAGAAAAAGCTCTGGACATAACTATCCCACAAGACAAGGTACCGCTTATCAGTGACCATCTACAAGAACACCTTTTGCCCAAAAGAAATCTGTTTTCTCTGGCTCAGCATACTGAATTTGTTTGAAAAATGAAATTAAGCAATCCGCCAGCCTCAAAGTTTTTAATGGAAACCTTAAAGGTGGGGATTCCTTTTACTGCCCCCCCCCAAAAAAAAATCAACTTACATTTATAGCTCGTCATATTGAAGAGGTAGATGATTAAGACAAAACTGCAAACATCTTATTAATGGGGAAAACATGAAGAAAAAAATATCAGTTGAATTAATGACGCGCCTCCACCCAAATTATGAATAGGAGCACGTTGGATAAATGTGTTGTTTCGAGTGAGCAGGGGGGGGGGGGGGGGGAGGGGAAAGGTCCTTTTATTGTTAGATCCGGTGTTTAGAATAATAAGGTTGTTTAACATATATACCTGCCAACTGTTTTTGAAAGAATTTATATGTAAAACATATGGGGATGCTTTTTTTAACAACTGCTGGTAGGTTTATATTTTAAAGAACCTGATGATTTTTAAGGAACTTTTCTAACAGTATTATGCGACCCCTGATTACGCTCATGAATGTAACATTTATGAAATCAGTGGAAAAAAGTTCTTTGATAAGTTCAATATGAAGGCCCGTTTAAGTGTAGAAGTTTAATTGTGCACGGTTCAAAGAACTTCGTCACCTTCTTAAGCTGCAAGTTCTCAAAATGGTCTCAGGTACATAATCATACTTTTTGGACGAAGAGAACGGGGGGGGGGGGGTGTTTCCTAAAGCGGTTCGTAAAATTACGCATGACTTTACGAACGACTTTAATATGAAGTGCCAAATGGGATGCCAAAACTTTATCCTGACCATTTAACAAAGTGTGACTGCATTTCTCATAATTTCAATTAAATTTTGGTAAAAAAATATACTTCGCAATAAAAAGGTTGGTAAACAAAGGTAATGTTAATCTGCGTCTGTATATATCACCTTTAGCTGATTCGATTTAAGATGATTAAGAATTTCATTTGGCTTGCCATATTTAGGTCGTTCGTAAAGTCATTCGTAAGTTTACGAACAGCTTTATGAAACACCCCCAGATCCTTAATATATCAAAATTATCATAACGATCTAATAATTTGGTTATCAAGGACAGCCTAATCATCTTCTATGCTGTTTTACTGAGAGTCCTGCGCTCATTATTCATCTATGGGAATTTGGGAATTCAGTAGTCAACGGGTTAATTGAACTCAGTTCAAACATGCATTTTCTTCCGTTCATTCGCTAAGGTTTTACAACCATTTTTCCCATTATGTGACATGGTAAGCATAGTGAACATATATAATACATGGAAAAAGGTACAGTCCCTACAGGCAAAGTGCTTGTGGCTGGTAGGTACAAACACGATTTAAATAAAAGAAAAAAGAATGGGACACACGAATTGAGGTAAACATTGGACAGGGTTTTTTTGGAATAAGGAAGTAGGAAGAGGAATGGTGCAACATAGTAACGATTGGGAGACGTGATTAGCGTATTTTGTATGTTGACAGGAAGATCGATTTTTTACGACCCGGATTCTCTTTCAGTTATTTCTATCACCGATAATCATCAACGAAACTGGGAAATGACTGACTACACATAGAGCAAAAATAAATCACATTGTCACGAATGATAAGGTACGGAAGCGTTTAGGTTAAAGTCGCTCACTCGTTGGCTTTCATGGGGAGTTTGACACCATGGGTGCTTACCCAGTAACAGGTGTTGTCCATCACTATTGAGTTTCATGACCAACAGACCTTATGTATTGCACTGTATATTCCACCCTTTGCCCCATATGGCAAAGTCATTATCTCACTTTCCCTGGCTCGAGAATGCCGGAAGCAGGCCGAGGAATGTTTATGGTGGGACAGCTTGTTTTGCTGTGCTCTAGAAATGTTGCTCTTTATAGGTATTTCCAGTGCTTTTCACAAAGTATGGTGTCTGTAAATTATGATCCATTCCCCATGAAAGCCCACGACAGAATGTCTTTAAAGTCCCCATTTTCCGCGATACGGAAAACGGAAAAAAAATCACGGAATTCGGGAAGAACACGGTATTCACGGAATTTCACGAAAAACAATAAATTTTTAGGCCAAAAAAAATTGAACAACAAAAAATACAGCTAAAAACATTAAAAAAAAACACAAAGCAAAATCCAATGAAACAAAACTGTGCATCAGCGGAAAATCTGGATCTATCCTGTTCGCAGTGTTAAGCATGTGTTCGCGAAGCTTCAGTTCACTGCAGACAGTGCAGTGCCTATATATTAGGGTAACTTACGTTTTTGTTTTAGATTTCATTATGTTTTTACTTGTCACCGAAGAAAACGGAATTAGAAGTTTGGAACACCGAAGAACACGGAATTCGCATTTTAGAAAACGGAAATCTGGGGACTTTAGTTTAGGTGCTATTTTGCTTGACCACATGACGAGATATTTCATCTTGTCAAGTCGAGTCGACTTGATATCCATACCATGGCAACATGTAATTAATTTTTACCATGTCGACTTATCAACTTTTATTAGTTGACATGGCGAAATAATTATTCTGTAAAGTTGACTTTAAAAAATGTTAATGTCATTATGCAAAAAGAAATAAAATCTTTTGTCAAGTTGACTTTTAAAAGAGTTTATTATGCCATTTATTATCTCGCAAAGTAGACTTTCAAAAAGTAAGTTTCGTCTGGGCAAGATAATTCATGTCGCCTTGATGAAATGTACCATGAGGGACGTCAACTTGGCAAGATGGTTTATGTTACCGTGACGACACGAACTTTATGTTACGTCAACTTGACAAAATAATTTACTTTATTTATTTATTATGTCGTCAAGTAGAATGGCACTTTTCAGGCTTCCTTAATAAGGAATCGGCTAGTGTTGATTTAATTAAGAATCGGTTGGGCGCAGAGGCCGAGGTATCAAATTATTTTCGATTTGATTTCTTCCTGTTTTCATTATCTTTCCCCAGTAAACATGTCCATCGATGACTGGATGTAGCTTCCATGTAGGTACTCTTGCCACCATGGAATCACCGCCATGTTTGAAATCTAGGGCGATCATAATTATCATTTTCTTCACAGCGATGGTAACCGTTGTAAGGCTCTATGGCGAAAGTTTCGACTTAAAATCAAAGATAATAACAGGTAAGTCAGATTTCTTTTCAAACGTCATTTAAAGGGAGGGAAACGGGGGTCCCTGGGTTTCTTTTTTTGTTTGTTTGTTTGTTTGATTTTTTTTGTTGTTGTTGATGAAAATAGCCAAATATGATCACGGCAACAATGGGAAATGAGAGCGTTTAGGTATTAAATAGTTAAAGTGATAGAGCGTTTGCCATAAATATGTAATGTTGGCCAGTTATGTAACTGTTCATGCATAACAAGCATAAGCTCAGCAAATACCGACAAACAGTACTACATTACCTTGGAACGGCTTACCTTACAGATTCGAATTATATTAGAAATGCATGCACCATTACTTTCCTCATTTTCTCCTTTGTCCGTTTCAGTGATTTAGCAGGTCCATTGTGATGTGTTGTTGCTAAACACCGAAAATATATTTTGTAATGAATTATGTTTGTTCAGTTGTGTTGGGCGTAGCAGCAGGTATTTGTTATACATTTGTTGTAGGGCCTCCATGACAAACAGCGCTCAATCAGCAGAGGGAGCCACACTACTGAAAAAAAAAAAGATAATGAAAAACAGACAGAATCTTCTTGCTGATAATTACTTGCACTTGACCAGCAATTTAGACATCATTTTTATTGTCATCGGCAAGTATTTACTTAATCCCTCCCCTCCATTTCAGTCTCTACGGAACAAGCTGGTCAAATTTGCATCTTGCATGTGATATCAAAAGAGACGACACAACAACAAACAACCAAAAAGAAACATGCAGAAAATGTAATAAGCCTGATATGGCCATCACCTTTAAGGCAGTACAATGAACTGCTCTTTGTTGAAAATTTATTAGACGGTATACAGACATGACAGACATAACACATTCTAATGATGTGGACGCTGCTTAGCGGTACAGAGACCCCCCTAGACAGTTCGCCATTCACGTTTACCAGAATTCATTGTTTCCTATCGACATAATGTATCTGCTAGTCTGGTTGGCAGTTTTGTAGATACCATACGTTCAGTCGTGGGATTTGTGTTATAATGGATCCCTGTTCAGTGATTGTATTGCATACCTTTTCGTTACTTGCTTTTAATGTTCATTATTCTTAATGAAATCGCCACTCCGCACGTATATGGTACGCAGTAATTGTAAAAATAACAATTAATTTAAAAACGAAAATAGTCGTAGAAGGGTTAATATTTAGAGCATTCTTTCTCTCTCTCTCTCTCTCTCTCTCTATATATATATATATATATATATATATCCACAGGCCGGCAATGGAAATACCTACATGAATGTCGACTTGAGGTCTGGCCACCTCAAGTCGTCAATGAAACTTGGAAAAATTTACGGCCTATACTGTATTTGCTATATGTATTGAGAAAAGCTTAGGTTCTGAAAGAAGGTGACAAATAATGTGTGAGCTTCCTCATTCTTTTGATGTCTATTTGGAAGGACATCATTATGTGAATGTCTCCTGAATAGGATTGCTCCTCAAATGCCCTCATATTCAATATATGCCTAGAAAGATCTTGTAAGTTCGACCCAAACATGGATGTGCAGTACTATACTTGTGTCCTTTTTAACAAGATTGAGTTGATTTATCTACTACTTAACAGAACAATTTGAAACAGTTTCTATCATATCTTAATTACATTACCAGAACTCAAGTTTATATTTGAGGAAAAGTTCGCCACTTACCATGCTTACTAAGTGCGCAAAGTGAACAAATGAGGGAAATGAGTAAAAATTTGCAGGGCCAGTCTAATAGGATGACCATTTTCACTATTTCTACGTCTCAATTTTCTGTCAAACATTATGCAATGATAAGCATAATAATAATGAGCATGAATTTATATAGCGCAGTTACTATACAGATATATTCAGCTGCGCTGATTCATGCAGAGTTCCTTTTTACTTGATTCTGCAAAATGTAAACAAATCTGATTTCAACTAAGATTTAAAGACATTTAGGGATGGAGAGCTTCGTACTGCAATTGGCAAGCTATTCCATAGTTTTAGAACAGCAATGGCAAGTGCACAGTACCGAGAGTGATTTTAGTTTTACTATGGGGAATTTGAAGCAACAATGTATCTTTGGAACTGCGCAAGCTATGACTGTGTGACTGGACTTTGAGTTTATGTAATTGTGTTTTATGTAACTAGGAGCTTGTCCACTCAAGAATTTATACACAATTAACAAAATTTTAAATGAAATTCTTTGACGAAATGGCAACCAGTGGAGCTTTCTCAGAAGAGGTGCACTTGAAGTGAATTTTGATTGACAGTAGACAAGTCTTGCACGTGCATTCTGGACTCTTTTTAACCTAGATATCAGAGAATCAGAAATTCCGAGCAACAATCCATTACAATAATCGAGCTTACTTGTAATGAGGGCACGTACGAGCACTTTCATGCTTTCCTGGTCAAAAAATATGCGGATGCTTCTGAGATTATATAGAAGATAATAAATCATTAGTTCTGAAAACTCTCTAAAATTAAGTTGTTTGTTCAGAAAGCGGGATGCAATATTAATTTCATTATTGATATAAGGAACTGGCTTTCGTTATTGTACAGTCCATTTAAAAGGAACTTCTAGCCTGGTTTAATGTTACTTTTAACTCACAGCATTCATCGTATCCCATGGAAATCCAGAATATCTATCTATTTAGGGCCCGCAGCAGTGTACGCTATGTTATTGAAAAGCCACTGCGTTAGACCTTGAAGGTTAGGGCTTCTAGCCTTAAATCTTATCATTTTGATAAAAAGAAAAAAAAAATCCCCTCATTTTCTCGTGCAAAGTGTACAAGAAATGAACAGTCATATAACAGGCCCCTTTTTCTTCTTCTTCTTCTTCTTCTTCTTCGTTCAATGAAAGTTTTACACGTGTGCAGGCACTGTGGGATGATGTGTTGTTTTCGGAGGCCCGAAAACTCATCTTTGATTTCATCATTTCGATTGTAAAAGACACCCATTTAAATTAGTTTTTATGTAATATCCTTCCCATCATAACAGCTCAAGGATACAATATTTCATACCATCTGGAAATGAATTCAGTTGTAGTTCAAATTTCTTGTTTATGATTTCCCCAAACTTTACCCTATCTTTAAGCTATTTTACAATCCGAGCTTTCAAGTCACAAACGATATGATATATGATATATGATATGGTACGTGTTCATTCATTTCCTTTATTACTCGTTCAAATTTATGATCTGTGCATCGAATTCTTCAAACTGCAGTTGTCGAGAAGATTCGTAATAAGGAGCAAAATGTTTCAGGAATGGGAATGAATTTTTTTTTATTCGTTTGATTTCCCTATACGAGCAACGAATTCTCATATGGTTCATCCGTTCTAAATACAGCAAACGATTTCACAAACGGGCGTCCAAATTCATTTTTACAAGTACGAATTAACTCTTTGTGCAACAGATTCTCAAAATGCTTCTTTCAAATGTAAGATTTAGAATTCAAGCATCCGATTCCATCTGCGCACGGCTTCTGTTACTCTTGATTTATTCAAATTTATCAAGAGGCTGTCAAGCTGAAATAAGTGCATTTCATTTAAGGTGTCTTAAAAAGGAAGGCTAAAAACAAAGCAAATGACCCGTTTGTTCCAAACTGAGACGCACCTGACTTCAAGATGAAAAGAAAGAAAACACTGAAATTAACATACCCTTCTATGAACGATAATAAAAATAGCATGCACTTGAATGTCATGCCGAACATACAAAACAATGAATGAAAGAAATCATATACATAAAACTGAAAGAAACTTCATGCTCGAGGCGCTCATCTCTCTCTCTTCTCTCTCTCTCTCTCTCTCTCTCTCTATCCATCTATCTATAACTATATTATATCTATATCTATATATTTATGATCTGTCTTTAACTCCGTCTGTCTATCTGTACCTTTCCGTTTATCTATTTAATATCATGACCTCTCCATTCTTTACGGATATATATGACACTTGTTTGTCATATACCTGAAGAATGCATAGGTCTCCTGAAAAGGAGGGACTTGATTAGATTCTTCTAGTTCTGTGAAAATATCATTTGTCCTCATCTATTAGTAAATTCTAAGTAAAACTTTACATCCTAAATGCAATAATAGCAGCACCTTTTGGGGTGCAATTTTGCACCTTACGTGGAGCAGATGTAAAGATGCACCCTTTTGTACTAGTCTGTACCCTTTTGTACTAGTTTGCACCCTGAAAATCCCCATGTGCATCCTTAAAGGTTTAATTTATGTACCTTAAAGGAAACAGAAATATTCGCATGCAAATTTGCACCCTCCGTTTTATAACTCTGATCTGCACCCTTAAGGGTGCAAGAGGTAGCTCACTGCTGAACGGTACGTATTGCTTCTTGGGGTGCAAAGTTGCTCTATGAACAGTGATAAAGGAGTTCCCGGTGTTGCATATGAAAGGGTGAAAAAGTGAACTCTTTTTTTTTTTATTTATTTTTTTTAGTGTGCTTGCACAATCTTGGTTACAATGTCATCATATCATTATGACTTTTTTCAATGTGTATGTGGTAAACAACTTTTGAATAACTTTATACAGCTTTACACACAACAAATTTAAAGCGTATGCTCTTGGAGAGCAAAATAATTACTCTGTTTCGTTTGTTACTGTAAGCGCTTAAAGCATACATATTATGTGCTACATGCATATCAACACGTATGTATTGGTCTTTAATACAACGGCACTTGTGTTTGTTCAGGCTTTGTCTCACATTATAGAACATTAATAGATTTGTCTCTCTCGCTCGGTGTGCATTACATGGATTCTTGGAAATGTTGGGGCTGTTATTTATGCTATAGACAGCGAAGACGATCTACTTTCATTATTTATGCCTATATACAAACATATACATGTTAACGTCTCGTTCCTGTGATTAATGGGGAAATAAGGTTTAGATCATGTAATGCATACTTATAATGCTCTCACTTTCCTAAAGGTGATGCAAAATGCTAAGTACATTTCTTGAATTTATTTTTCAAAGTATTAGCGATCTCGGTCGGTATTTTCTTTTCTAATTTATACTATCCCCAGTATCGCCAACCTTGGACTTAAATACCGTAAATCCCGGTGAGCTCTCCAATGCATCATATTCCTTTCTTACGTCACTTAGTTGGATTAGGAATAGTAAAAGAAAAGGTGAGTTGTGTAGGGAAGTTTTAACAACTAAAAATCGTTTGAGAAAATTTTCGTATTACCAATGAGTGCACAAATGTCATCAAGGAAAAAAACAGCGCAAACCAACCCAATATTGCCGAAAAGTGTTCCCAAATTCCAACAGAAAGCAAAAATCGTAAAATTGATGAATCTGCCTTCATACCTGTATTTGAACAATATGCATTGCAGATGTATTTCACATTTAATCCAGTATTTCCAAATATTTCAATAGAGCTCCGTGAAATAAAATGATTGACATTTGTCATTATTATTATTATGATTATAATATTGGTAATTGAGATGATAAAAACAACAATGATATTTATAACAAAATAATATATAAAAATGATAATAATTACAACAATAATAATATTAATAATGATGAAAATGATAATAATGATTTAGAAATCTTCGTCGTTGACTGAAATCGACATTGATTGAATCTCCCAATGAATGTATAGAGGTGCTTCAAATCAAAGAAAACACGGGAACTTTGAAGTCTTGTCTGAATCCTTCTGAAATTCCAAGTAAGTTAACTTTTATTTGTTTCCCATAGTTAATGCATTTCTTATCTAAAACGGTCATCGCCTTGATTATTCTGTAATGTTTCTATGTTTATAAAGTTAAAACACAATGATGATTGCACAAGACTCTGTACTGTGTGCATTTTACACTTTTCCAATTTCAGTCAATAAAAAATTGACTAGTCGTGTCACTTAGTCAAGCTGTCATGTATAGTGTAGGTTTTCACTTTCAAAGGCATGAAAGGCAACTCTATTCAAAGTGAAATCCAATGAAAAGTCTTTATAATACCCTATAATAAAAAAGAATATTATTGATGCAGTCGAGTAGCAGCCAGTCATCATTATCGAAAAGTATATTCACGCATCAATATAACAGAGAAACGATATAGATAGATGGTAATGTGATGTTGAAAAATAGTTACAAACATCAATATCGAAAAATGGGTAATCCAAGTAATGTTCCTTGAAGTTGGTAAAATAAATACAAGATTTACGGACATTTTTAGTTATATACCCTCTCCCCCCAATCTTTCAGTATCCCTATCACTAATATAATTGCGTTGCCCTCTGTGAGAACAGTACATAATACTGAAGCGGCTAGCTACCCTGGGGAAATAAGAATTCTTATTACTATCATTCTCATGCTTTCCCTTCCATAATACTTGCCTCTCTCCCTTGAGCCTCCCCTGTTTAATGTCATTTTCCCTCACCTTTTTTCCCATAATTTCTCCCTTTTTGTTCATCAATTCTTCTTTTATCTGTTCCTATTTTACCTTACTTGTACTTCATCTTTCAGGAGCTAAGATAGAAGCACGAAAGAGTGAAATCGCGTTGGATCATGTCTACGTCGAGATCTTCCGCGACTTGCTCCCCAAAGCCAGGTATGCAGCCGGCATCGCCAACGAAACTCTTCCCACGATCAGGAGAAAGAGAAGATCGGTCAAGGAAGCGGCCAGCTCGATTGACCAGATGATTTCCGAAATGCATGTGGCCGTCGATGTCGATGATTACCGACTCCTTCCCGGCGGTCACTGGATTCCTCTGTCGTGCCGACCTTTATGGAAGGTAACTTTACAGAACTAATGCACGTCTACATCCTTCGGCATGTATGGTCAATTTAAAAAGCACCATTTTCTTTAAAGTCTTGCGATAAAAGAAAATCTGTCGTGTTATCCCTTTAGGCCCTCTGCAGAGGACTATAAAACAAATTAACAAACAATAACAACAAAAGTCCAGTGATACACCTCTCCCCAATAGAAAGGGGAGAAAATGAAATCAGTCAAGGAATGCAAGGAGACCATTGCATGCAATATTATTTGGACCTGGAAAAAAAGACCAATTAATAATAATAATGATGATGGAAAAATATGAACAGCGTTATAGTAGGAAATGCATCACCTACATTATTCCTGTGTTTGCAATGGATCTGTTCATTTTTCAAAACCTTTGTCCTGTTGATACGCGTTCTCATACATACTTTAAGGTGGCGATCGTAGTGGGATTTCGAAATCGATATCAACACCTACCCATATTCCTTCGCCATATTGTGCCTCTTCTCAAAAGACAACAGCTCGAATTTTCAATCTTCATATCAGAGCAGGTAAGGGAAACATATCTTGTGTTTATCCTCATTACTATCATATCTGATACTTTGGTAATCTCTCATTTCCTTCTGTTTTTGTATTCATCTGCATTTTTTCCCACTTCTTTTCTTCTTCATTATTATTAATACCTTATTACTATACTGAATTTTATTTACTTTTTTTTTTATACCTGATGAAAGTCTATAATCATCTCATTATTTTACGCATCTGAAATGTGAATCTCGCCTATAGTATAACATGCTTTGTATGAAAGTCATCATGTCTTCGGCGTCCCCAATACAATATCCGTTTTTTTACGTTCTCCTCCTTCCATATAATATACTGTGTAGATGTAGATAAGGCCAGATAAAATTGATAATTTCTCATTTCAGCCCACCTCCTTTTCGATGCCGCCACCTTTTTTTTTTTTTTTTTTTTGTTATTTGATATCTAAGATAAAGCACCACTGACAGGACTAATGGATCTAAATTTTAATCAGAGGAAAAGCATAACATTGCTTACGTTAAACGAAATGTCGTATAGTTCATTTGGACATTAACTCCCTGGCCCATCTTTGCGCATTAGTGCACATTCGTACAATTAAATTGAACAATCGTAATAATTAGCTTTCTACTTCACCACTTTACCAGTGAAACTAAAAGTGAAATTTAAGTGATATCTACACTAAGAGAAGTGAAATTTAAAGAAAACATCAACAGAACAATTGTCATTTATTTCCTCCTCAAAATTGATTGAGCATGGAATGAGTTAAAACACTGTTTAAAATATATTTAAATGGAATCAAATTTAATGTCTAAAACAGTCCAAGGAAAGTGCGATGAGCTGTTTTGATTTACAAGCCCAACTTTTGCATTAAATTTGCTACTTTCCTAATTAGGCCCCAGTTACGAATAATCTTTCAAGTTCCACTACTACTGCTGCTGCTGCTATTACTGATACTACTATTACTGTTGCTACTACCTCTACTACGGCTACTTTTTTTTTCTTCATCACATCATCATTAGCATGATCGTCATCTTTTATCAGGATTGTCATCATCAACATCCGCATCGTACTACTTTTACCCTGATTACTACTACTACGACCAATTTTACTGCTGCTATACTACTACTAACACCACTGCTACTTCTACTACTACCGCTCAGGCATGGCCGTACGCAGCGGGGGGGGGGGGGGGGCAGGCAGTTGCCCCCAGAAATTTTGAAAACTCGCATATTTTTAACTGAAAATTTTCCACAAAAACCATCAAAAACTGCACCAAATCCTTCAATTTCACTTTTTAAAATGTAAAAGCGCCCTCCTGACCAGCTCGGTTTCTTCGCTCCCTCGCTTTCGAGATTCTTCAAAAAAAAATTACGCGTCTTGCCCCCCCCCCCGGAAAAAATTTCTGCGGGGGGGGGGGGGGAATGGTGTGTACAATCATTCCCCCCCCCACGCTTTCTGGAAAAGAAATGGGGAAAAATTATATTCATCTACAATTTTTCCGTCGTTTTTCATTCTGTCCTGATGTACAGTAACACTCTAGAAAGTGAAACTCATCTTATTTAGATTGTAAGTCAGGGATGAAGATAGCGGGGAGTGCGGGACACATCCCCCCCCCCCCAGCATTTTGGGATGGGGAGATTTTGTGTACAATCATCCCCCAGCTTTTAGATAAAAAAAATCATCGTTTCTTTATTCCCTACCCACGTATTATTTTGCTGTGTACGTATTAGTTAAAATCTAATCAATTAGAATTTTTTTCGGAGAATAAGCATTCTTCCTTCCCTTTTTTCAAAGCTTACTCACTACTCACTTTAACACTTACTTATTTATTGTATTCTAGGCGTGGCATATCAGTCTGTTGTAACAAAGTATTATCTATTCTCCTATTCAAGTTGAGAATGTGCTTGAAATTTAAAATCATTTTGCCAGTGCTTGCACTTGGACTTCCTTTGCTCTAATGAAATATTGGTCGTGACGAGACTTCAAAAATGCATCAAAACTTTTAGCGTGATCTAGCAGGAAGAGCTACCAGATTAATGGATGAAAATAACACTGAAATAACGATAAAAAAGCCCTAAAATACATTTGTGACATCTTTATGATTAAGTCACTGTAAATGTGAATGGATATACCACGGTGTTCAGCAAAAAAAAAAAAAAAAAAGCTTAGTATTTTTGCTAGCTAGCTTCGCTCGCATGCAAATGAATAATCAGAGCAGTACTTATACAAAGAAGTTATTGTGATCAGAAGTGATCAGAAAAATATGGAAAGTAATATTTTTAGTGTGTTTAGTAGAATTTCGGACTATACCAACGCCTCGAATGCGATTTGTTCTTCTTGTGTTTACTGTTTGTAGGTGCCCTCTTATTACAAAAATTGCCCCTCTTTGCTGGTGTCCCCCACTTTAAAAGGTGCTCGGCTCTCCTTGTGTGTGGGTGTAATTGTGGCCTTTGAGGAATCATTTCCCCCCCCCCCCCCACTCAAGAGTACCTGTATGCGCCACTGCTACCGCTGTGACTGCTGCTACTAGTGCTACACAATATTAGGAACAAAGTTCTGTATATTTGTGTGCAGACTGTCAATAAGTGGTCCGCGTGGTTTTCCTTGAGCATATTTTGTAATAGAAACTAATGTCTAGGATAATCACTTTCTATCAATCAAGTCTTCTGTTGCATGACCTTCCTACGGAGTTTCTGATCCCGTGATTTTGAGTAATAGATCCACGCGACGTCCTTCATGTCTGTATAGTGTTGGAACCTTGGAAAGCTGAAAACATCAACCACATACATTCCATCCTGCATGTAGAAAAACGGTCTATTAAGATCTCAAAGAGGAAAGGAAATTAGAAATCAGCCATCTTCCAAAAGCAATTCAAAAAGAAAAATGTAACCTGCATAATTATCATTGTCGCGCCTTGATCGAAAGTTTTCGGATATGTGCGCGTTTTTTAAGTTGATATTATTATTATTATTATTGTTATTATTATTTTATGAGAATAGGGAGATTATCTACTTTTTTAAAATATGAATTAAAATGTTACGAATTCGACTGCCCATTGGCGAATTTGAATGCTCAATCTGTCCTTTCGGCAGTTGCCGATGAATTTGCATGATTCTTTATGATTGGACGAAGTTGAATTGCACTGAAATGAAGGTGAATGGTACAAAAGCAAACCCCTTGTTCGAAACGTTAAACTACTGTAAGACCCAACATTACAGTCCTCAGTACAGAAACCCTTTAAAACAGTGGTTTAAACACATCCACACTTTGGAATAATTCATCATGGTCCACCATATAAAACCCCAGAAAACTTGTTGATAAGCACATTCCTTTGGACTTCGTCAACCACCTTCTACTGAGAATTATTATTTTATCATGACCCTATATGGTCAGGAAGTCCTCATGTTTTATTTATGTGAGAATGATAATGTCCTCATATCTAATTATTCATAGATACTGACCATGACTAAATATGGTCCAAAATGATGCACGTTTTATTCATGTTTCCAAACTATTATCATGAATATTCATATATTCCAATTCTCCTGAAAAGTATATAAAGGTAGATTTAAAGTGAAACAGGGTTCTTCAAAGCCCTCTCTACCTTCGAGAGAGGAGCTGTCAGCTCCTAGCTATATTGTGTATGATCATCTAGTTGATACTAATAAATAGACAGAGGAACTGATAAAACACCTGTGTTGTGTTATTCAGTGACCTGAAAGTGCTTATATTTATCTAAGTGACACTCGCCAATGAACGCCATCGACTTATTATCAGTTAGCATTATATCGACAGTCTAGAGTGTTACACTACTATTGCCTTGGGCATGTTGACCACACTTCTGAATTCCAGAAGACCGGTCAATGAGGTTCTTGCTGAATTTAATTTCCCGTTACATCGTTGGGACTGACGAAAGTGCTACATTGGCTGGGAAGACCAAAACTATATGACTTCTACTACTTGAACTACTACTAACTACTACTATCACTACTACTACTACTACTGTAACTACTACTACGACTACTGTAACTTCTACTACTGCTGCTGCTGCTGCTGCTACTGCTACTACTCCTGCTACTGCTACTACTCCTGCTACCACCTCCTCTTGAGGCTACTGCTGCTGCTTCCAGTATACCCAGTTGTTGGATGTCCGGACAGGTTGTATATCCGGACAATCGATTTTAAACAGCCAATTGAAAAAGTTCACAAGCAAATCTCTTAAATGTATCAGCACAAACTGTTAGACAATATTATAGCGAACAAAGATTGATGATGATTAGCACAAATCAATGCATAGTTTTTGTTTAATCCAAAGACAAAAAAGAAGGCTTCATTTTTTTTACACGTCCGGACACCCAACCCCCCATCCTACTAATACTTCTGCTAATGATACTACTTCTCCTATTACTACTTTCAACTACTGCTACTGCTATACTAATACTCTACAGCTGATATAATCATTTCCTGTTGCTACCGTTTCTACTTCTACTAGCCTATTATACCGGTACTACTAGGCTACTATACTACTCCTCTAATTAATAGTGCTATTACTAATGCTACTGCTACTGCTTCTTCTGATATTACTACTAAATAAACATCACAGCAATACCGATTATTATACCATTACTAATAGCAGTGGTGAGAATACCGATAATAATTTTACATTTCAAGGGAAATGAAATTTCATATAATAACTTGATATCTACAGAGAAACAACCTGCTTTTCAACAAAGCCATGTTGATGAACATCGGGTTCATCGAGGCATTGAAATTCAGCGACTACGACTGCGTGGTCTTCCACGATATCGACCACCTCCCTCTTAATGTGGGGAATTACTATGGTTGCGAAAGTATGCCAAAACATTTCGAATCGGGCGAACCGAGGTGGAATTGGGGGTAAGTTTTTGCAGTTTACAGGCTAGCTCAAATAAAAATCGGACAAGCATACTTCAAATGATGCTGGGTAAGTTTCACCAGGAGCAGTAGATGAGGAATCGTTTTAGAAGAAAAGTGATACAAGAATTTGCAATAATTTATGAAATATTCCTTTTTTTGGACTTATTTCTTTGGTGAGAAATGGGGAAGGCATGCACTAGTCATATAGTGGACGTCATTTTATATTACAGATCGCTTAATAACTTGTTAAACACAGCATCCGGTAGTGGATCTTTTACGTTATTCCTCAGAAACGTACCTAGAATTTAAATTCAATCTTTTGAAATATTTTCCGTTATTTTACTCTTACCATGCTTACCGCTTAAATTTGTCCGCAGTATTGGAAGTATGGTTGTCCGTTTTAATTCGGCCACCCTGTATTATCATCATCATTATCATGATTATGATCATGATTATTGTGACCATAAACATTGAGTATTGCTATCATTATTGTTATAATAAGGATTAACCGGCCAAATTCGGAAATGAAGCCTCGACACGTAACAATGAATTTGAATGCTAGTTAAGCAGTTTTTAAATTGAGTGATATACTATGAAACCTTTCGACTGAAATGGTAAATTAAATAACATAACGCGAAAATTGAATGATAATTTTAATATACAGCAAAACCGATTTTGGCAAACAGGAATGCATAGAAAATGAATCTGAATCTCAAACTTGCGATTTTTTCATGCAAATCATATTATCATATAAATATCATAATTATCATTACGTTATTACCATCGTCAGTATTCTTACTCCTTATCATAAACAATATAGTAGCGGTAGAAATAGCAGTAGTAACAACAGGGTATCATCATGATCTTTATCATTAACATTAATTTTCCTATCACCTACATGGTTTTTCATTACTACTACCAAAACCGTTTTTATAGTATTTTAAAGGTAGCGGATCATGAAACCTTCATTTACATACAGGTTTAAGAGTATACCATAGGCTGATCATGTGTTTGAAATAGGTTTCAACTTTTTTGTTAGAACTGAAAAACTGTCCTCAATCCCTTTGAACCGTTTCAACAATTTGAATGCAAACGTCGAATAGACGAGTGTCCTCCCCAATAAATGTGTCCAGATAAGTATGTGAATATGGGCGCACGTATTAGTGTACTGTGTATGTGGTGTGTGTTGCTCGTAAAGTTGTTATTTTAGCTGAGATATTCCCCAACATGTACATCACTGAGTTGCAAAACATGCCCCTTTTATGTAGGCGCGTCATTATTTCAGGTGAAATTTATTTTCATTTCCCCCCATTAACAAGAAGATTAAAATTTTGTTATTTTGAGGGAAGATCTTAATCATCTACGTCTACACCATGACAAGCTGTGAACATGGTGAAGGTAAGTTGACGCTATCGCATATACACATACTTATCTGGACACATTTATTAGGGCGGACACTCATCTATTCGACGTTTGAACTCAAACTTTTGAAACAGTTCAAAGGGATTGGGGACAGCTTTTCATATCTTACAAAAAAGTTGAAAACCTATTTCAAAGACATGATCAGCCTATGGTATACTCTTAGACCTGTATGTAAATGAAGGTTTCATGATCCGCTACCTTTAAAATACTATAAAAACGGTTTTGGTAGTAGTAATGAAAAACCATGTAGGTGATAAGAAAATTAATGTTAATGATAAAGATCATGATGATAGCCTGTCGTTACTACTGCTACTACTACCACTACTATATTGTTTATGATAATAAAAAAAAAGATCCCCTACCTTTAAAGCTAATGTACAGTTTGAGAAGCTAAAAAAATGGCATGAAACTGATTGAATATACAGTCATAAGTTGTCCGACTTTTCTGAAAAGAAGCATTTGTGATCATGTGATATTCTATTCATAGTTTCCGGTGAATCTATTTCGGCTACACTCAACTCTACTCCAATACCATCAACGATCACATTGATCATAAGGCTTCGTTGTCGCGTATCAAAAATATTTTTTCTCTTTTCATGTTTTAGGAGTCAACTTAAGGGGCAAAGAACTTTACAGCATCTTAGTATTGCTTTCATCATACTGTTGGCCAGCAAAAGCAAGAAAATATAACGAGAAGTGCTTGAGGGCCTACAAAATCTGTACTTAACCTTAAAATTGGCGAAGTGAAACTGAAAGTCATAATCATTAAAAAAAAAAATCAATTCAGACAGTTTTCTGTAACACCGTACTTGAAAACAAGGATGCTTCTTTTCATTATATATACGACAGTCTCGTGACAAACCCGCCAATAGAGATGTTCCCAGGGAATGTATAGTGGGCTTACTTTCGGAAATTCTCCATTTTCTAAACCTACTGCAGGATAAAGATTGTATCGGTTCGAAAGAAACCTCCCAGCCACTCCCCTCCCCCCAAAAACCCAAGCCAAACAAAGCAACCCCGCCTTCAAAAAAAAAAAGGACAAATGGGAAATGGTGGAAAAAAGGAAATACACACACAATTCATATTCATGCCACATTTTCTTTCCGTATTGGGTTAGAGAGAATTATTTTAGTGCAGAGCAATGTTATCCCCGAATAATGTTTGTACGACCCTTTCTCAAAGTGTCCTTTTCTCTGTATCCCTGGCAAACTTTCTTTCAGGCTTCCTTACCAAGAACTCTTCGGTGGTGCGGCGGGTGTAACGACTTCCCAGTTCCACGCGATCAACGGTCTACCCAACGTTTACTGGGGGTGGGGCGGAGAGGATGATGACTTCTACTACAGGGTCATCGCCAGCGGTTTCAAACCATCACGACCAGAAGGAGAACTTGGTTTCTTTGATACAATTGAGCACGACAATAAAGTCGCAAGCCCACTCAACAGAGCAAAGTAATCCATATTTCATCATCCTGATCATACTGCTTTGATTATAAAATATCAGTTACATTGGTGACAAGTCAAAACAGAATCAGGCTAATCTTCACGCAAAGAATCCAACTTATTCACAGTGTTCTCATCTATTCGAAGTGTACATCGGGTCTTTGTCCATTGATAATGATATCTTTTATTATGCACATCACCACGGAAACCTTATAAAATTAGTAATAACAATAACAATAAGATTAATTCATACAGAGTAGCTTCTTTATCAATACATTCTACTGGACTTTAAAAAAAGTTACCCAACAAATCTAATACTAATCTAATACTAGTAATTTCCAGAAAAACTCATTGGCGATAGTTGTTTGAGCTGACAGTATTGCTCGCAGAGGAATTTGGGAACGGACCAGTTCTCTGGTGATATTTTTCCTACGAGGTGTAAGGCAGGGGGTAGAGCTCTCTTCAGGAGCTATTCAGGTAGGGGCGGTGCAACGGGGGGGGGGCAGGGGGCGACCGCAAAAATTGATTTTAAAAAGTGGACCAAAATTTAAAAAAGAGGAGGAAGAAAAAGCACCCCAGTATTTGGATAGAGAGGACTTGGTCATGCAACTATATAGCACCCCTATTCATTTAAAACATTAGAAACTTACCTATGAGTCATCTTGACCTCTATCAAAAATTTAATGCCCTGGCACCAGCCCTGTATTCGGGCATGTTTTTCCAGTGATAGCTTAATATTAGTCCGTCAAATTGGATACCCTCCTAATGCCCCCCCCCCAAAAAAAATGCAGTTATCCTTAATTTGTCTCTTCTGTTCATTTTTCTCCTGGGCCCCGTTGCATAAAACTTACCATTAATGGTAACTCTGCCATCAATAGTAACTACCATGGTAACGTGCCCAACAGCCAATCCAATTCAAGGTTTCAATGGAAGTTAACATTTATGGCAAACTTACCATTAATGGTTAGTTTTATGCAACGGGACCCAGAAATGAAAACTAAAAGAGGACATACCAGACTCACACGTTAATATTTTGTTTCATTTCGTCAGGTTTTGTCTCCTGACAATGTGTCGCGAGAGGATGTCCACTGATGGGATATCTAACTTGGTATACGAACCTCCAACAATAGAACTTCACCCTCTTTATACCAACATCTCAGTCAACATCCAGAAGTTGCCATGGAATCCAAATTGGAGGAGATGCGAATTGATAACGACCATAATTACCGCGATTATGATGTTCGCGATATTAATATTGCTTTGGAAGCTGTTTATCAGGTTCCGAAGTATTCTTTCAACATATTGTGATTGTTTACATAAGAATCTGAAAGAGAAAAATCCCACTAATTCCTTACAACGACCAAAAATGAATTGTTCTGTTTGAGTCGGTACATTTTTTTTTATCGAAGGATCGTAAGTGCAAGGGTTGTTATTTCAAAGATTCTTAGTTTCCGAAGGTTTGTCCTGTAAAGTTTCGTAATTTGAAAATGAAATAAAGCTGTAAATCCAAGAAGGAAATTCTTAAATAAAGGATTCATGCTTCCACAGACTCATAACTTTCAAAGTTAAGGAAAAGCGTCTATTCTTTTCGGAAAAAATTACTATTCAAAACATTTTTCCCTATTCAGTTAAAGAACCTCAAAATCTATGCAATAAATGTTTGGAAATAAACATTTATTGCATAATAAAACAATGTTTGGAATTATCAAAGTTGAATTGGAATACCGTCTTATTGGAAATTCATGTTTCGGAATTATTACCATGATTACTCTTCTGCAAAAATAATCCCTGCTTATACCAGTGTCTTTCAAATGAATACCTAATCCACATTCGTTTGACAATAACCCTTACGTTAAGGGCAATTCAAGGTTCGAATTTCATTTGCACTGTATAGTCGTCAAACCTGTGAAGTGGTGAATAAGGCACGAATTGTAAAAAAGAGGTTTGAATTAAAATTGATGTTTATGTGAATAAAATAGGCATAAGTAAGAGTAAAAAAAAAAGTGTAGATAAGCATATGTGAGCATACAAAAGCGCATTAACGCCCACCCATTCGACACGAAGAAGTACGCGTTTTACGCTTTGAAGATTTAGACCATGGTCTAAGTTTAAATCTCTTTTGTGCTTTCGGGTACCGGTATGTGTTTAGGTATTTCAGGGAAATTTATCGTGTCGTGTCGTGCTTTTTTTTTTTCTTCTTCTTCTTGCCATACTCGACTTAAAGGATTTTTCCTATTTATTTTAATATATATATCATATCCGTTGACATCTTGTTCCACGATGGTCTCCGATCTGTGGAGCGTTTCATAAAGTTTCTTATCAATGATTTTTACTGACACATTTGCTCTCAGCCAATCAGACGCAAGGATTTCAGTATAGCTCATAAAAGTTGTCGGTAAAAATCACTGACAAGATACTTTATGAAACGCTCCCCTGAAGTATTTTGATGTCTTTAATTAACCTCCAGAACAACAGCCAACACACGAGATCGACATGTCGATGTCTTATGTCTTATGATTCAAAAACTTTTTTGAGGGCTTATAAGACTCACATCATTTCGAGGTCTGCTTGGATGTTACATATTGGCTTATAACATGTATTTTTTCAAAATATATTGCCATAATTAACATTGTTATTATTATAAATTTGGCGTCACCTATGCCTGGGAGAGGAAAGCAAGCTGTGACCTTCTCTTTCCGGTATGACTGAATACTGTCAATGCAATATCAACATGATTCTACTTTATATTTTCAGCATTTAAAGGAACCCAAACCCTCAAGTCAAGTAGTTTTTAAATCAAACCTAAGACAGAAGAAAAGAGCTCAGAGAAAATATGAATGAAATCGGACACGGAATAAGGAATTTATTCACGCCTGGTTATGCCTGTATTTAAGTCTTCTGTTTCGGGCACCTTCGATAGTTCTTGGTGATAAAATTTGTATAAAAAAAAAATAAAACAAAATAAAAAAACTCTCAGTAGGTTTCACTTATTTTTTATTTCATTGAAGAAGACATGTTTTCATTGACCTTATCCAAAATATGTTTTGGAGAAGTACTCAAACATTAAGCCAAATCTTAAGTTTGACATTTAAAAACGTGTAGATCAATAAGCAAAATGAAAATGGCTAATCATGAGTGTACAAAACATATTGGAGGTTGTCCATAAAATAATGTCATCGAAATTTTTGGTAGTGCGAAAAAATGCATAACGAAAAATTCAGTAAGTTATAACATTCGTATTGCTTCCTTATTACTTTATTATTGCATCTTAACTTGACTTGAGAATTTTGGTTTCCTTTAGATTAACTTTATTTCCTATAGATTTACTTATTCATTGAATAATGTTTTTTATTTTGTTTTTTTGCATGAAAGATATCAATTTAGCAATAATTTGAAAAATGAGATCACTTGTATAGCAATTACGTAAACAACACTGAGCAATGTATCAATAGTCAAAAATATTGTATATGGCTTGAATGTACAGTGTTCGAGATGAACGTAATTTCTTTCATTTTAAATGAAAATTTCAATACTTGATACAATTTTTATACAAAGCAGCTGAAGAATCACACTAACCTTCTTGACTAATAATTATACATTTTATATGTTTGACGCTTAGAAAGTTTTACCATTTTGAATTTACATGAATATTTATGCAATATAAATTATATTGATAATGTAACACCGTGATATAAAATGGAAAACATTTAATGTCGCCACACCAAATCTAAAAGAAAGACATTTTTCGAAAAATAGTGTTCTCAATTCATCAAATGTTTTTTTTTTTTATCGGTGGGTTTATACTGGCCTATACTTATATCAAACAGAGTGATTTGACCTTACATTAAAAAAATCAAATGCAAAATAATTGATACGCAAGGGTACATTATAATGTTTGTTTGGCGGGTTTTTTTTTTTTTTTTTGCCTATTATTCTAGTCATTTCTTCTATTTTGAATAGGGCTGTATGTTATCAAGAATGACTACCTGTCTTAATATATGTTATATTGTATGATTCCATGTACTGTGAAAGGGGAAAAATAACTTATGTTCAGTATTAGCAGAGCAAGACCCATGGGCGATCCTTGTGGCACATAACAGATATCTACTCAACAGGCGATTTGTACCTACATAAGGGGGGGGGGGAGACTTCCCCCTACGATTTTTCAGATGATCCCCCCCCCCCCCCCCAAAAAAAAAAAGAGGAGAAAAATAAGAAAAAGAGGAGGGAGAAGAAAGGAGAGTATGGGAAAAGTGAATACTGGGTCATACAGCTTTACAATACCCCTATTTGTTCATTTAAAAGGTAAATAAACTGACCTGTTGGTCATCTTGCCTCCCGGTCAAAATACCCGGGCGCCGCCCTCCTTTATCCTAACTCCCTTGTAAAAACTGGTGCCAAAGCTAGTGTCATTGTTATCTTGCCCAAGGCTTGATTCCTTGTGACGGTGTTTCTTTTTAATCACCTTTGCTGTTTTTTTCTAGATGGTGACTAAGCATTGCAATATTTTCTGGTTGGAGTATTAAGTCTTTAAATATCGAAGGATATGAGAACATTCCTGGAGATGTAAAGGTCTCACGTTCGAATCCTTCTTTGGCACTCATGAAATGAAGTAGGACATGGTAATTACACCATTTCTTTCCTCCGAGATGATCAATGTCATGTACACCCGGGAGGATGCATGTTAGTTGAATTTGGTCAGCATTGTTGGCGTCTGTAATGCCTGAGTCATGCAAGGTATCATATCGTATCCTTCATTCGCGCTAATCGAGCCCAGGGTTGAAGAGAGAGAGAGAGAGAGAACTGAAGCATAACAAATATGATTGCAGTGATAATCAAGACAACACTTTTTAGCAAATGTACTAGGTTATGACACACAAAAGACAGTCCAAGTCCCTGACACGGTGCAGACATTACTAAAATGATGCCTTGTGTGAGCCGGGCCTAACACAGCGCCTGGCTGGAATGTTCGCCGGAAGTGGAGAACTTGAAGACAGTTTGTTCGGAAAAGCCTTGATCCTATGACCGGGGTACGTCGGCAGAGCACTTATATGTACGACGGAATCTTATTGCTCGCTGCAGAGCTTTAATACTTCATTATCACAAAGGCTTTCAAAAGATCAACTTACATGTAGGTTAATTTCAGTAGCTTCTTCGTCACGAAAAGAAATGCGCGGACTACTCTTACGTGATTACCAGCAATGAAATTACGCTTTATTGATTTCTTTTGCGGATAGTGTGTTATAATGTATGCATTGTGTTCCTACTATTATTGTTAGGATCGAATTTGAAAGTGATTTTTGTGATTTTCAAGTTAGAGATGGATTTGTTCAAGATTGATTTTAATTTCAATTTTACATCGGGACGAGCAATCCTGTTTTTTTTTTTTTTTACTATTGGACTTTTCGTTTCATATCAAGGATATTCCATGTACAACTATGATCACATTTATGGCTTTCAAGTCACTTTATGTGGGAGTTGCCTGTACTTATTGCGATTCTTGACATTATGATAATCTATTTTGCATGTTTTTACTTATATGCGGGAAAGTGCTTTTTTCTTTGAATAAATGCCTTTCACATTCTTAGAAAAGTCGGCTGTCTCCTTCATACAATGACAGAAACGTCTCTTTTTGTGTCTGGATTATGTGAAAGATTTGTACTGATGAAAAAAGTGAGCATTACCTTTTCTGAAGGCAGGTGCCCTTGAAATTTACGATCTTAAGAAAATAGACAAACTTTGTAATATATAAGTTAGTAATAGGTCTATATTACCGTATGTAAAAAGTCCTCCTCAGTTGTATGTTTGAATGCAGTAATTAATATAAACGTGATAAAGGGGTTGTGTATGATCTACCCCGAATTGACTTGTTATAAGTAAAAATAACAGAAAATAGACAAACGTGAGGAAGAGAGGGAAGGAAGATTGAGAGAGAAAAAAAAATGAAATGAAGGAGGAGGAGAAGAAGAAGAAGAAGAAGAAGGGAAAGACAGAGAGACAGAGAGAGAGAGGGGGGGGGGGAAGAGATAGGGTGGGTCAAGTGAAAGGAATTGAAAACAAGATGAATATGATCCTGTTGTCTCGTATTTCATTTACCGAGCAACAACAGTCTTGTAGCAATGAAAAAAAAAAACAAGAAAGAAAGAAACAAAAAACCAGTTTACCGAGGGCCACCCCCCCCCCCGACCCCAACGGCCCTCAATGGCTGGATCAGGCCACAGTATCAACAGTCTCGTAGCGATACAAACAAGACCAAAAAGAAATAAACAATAGGTCCTTAACCCAAGGCCAATGTGTGACCTTCCCATTGCCTCCCACTAACCGCATCATGAGCAGTTCATATATAAATAATAATTTTGTAAAGGCTTTCATTATCATTGTTATTTTTATTCATTTTTTTGAGCTTCAGGAGATCTGTTCTTGTTTGTTTAAAAATCAATTAAACTTACTATTGCAGAGATTCTTGGGTTTTTAAGGACGTAAACTCCCACAACATCGACGTAAATCACACAGCGCTTGCAGACGTGTATAATCACTGAGGGGCTGTTTTTAGTAGTTTATACATTGTAAATCTTAATGTAATTACTGCAAAGGATTTACTTTCTTATTACTTCTGGGTAAAGTTTCCTCAAAATTTCCATAGACTTGTCGGAATTTTGATATTATTTTTTGTTTTATGGGATTTTATTCCTCTGTGCCATTCAAATTCATCCAAACAGACAAGGGCGTCGCTAGAGGGGGGTGTGGCAACCCCCCCCCCCCCCCCATTCAAAATTCTTGTCGGCAAATTCGCGATCACTGTCGGCAAAAAAAAAGAGAGAGAGAAAGAAAAAAAAAGGAGAGGGAAGAGGAAGGAAGGAAAAGAAAAGAGGAGTAAGGTGCCCAAATAGAGTCATATTCGGCTTATTTGCTTGTGTATTTTGACGACGAAATAACACTGGTACCACGAAAGAGAGTAATATTTTTTCCTCGCTCGCTGCGCTCGATCGTATTATATTTAGATGCAGGATGTTTTCGGATAGCAAACACATTCAGCAAGTGAGATGAACAAATATATAATTTAGATATCTTTAGGCCCATCATGTATTTTGATGAAGAATTATCACCTCTACCATAAAAATGAGTATATAGATTTTTCCTCGCTCGCTACGCTCGCTCGTACATGTTTAGATACAGGATGGTCTTTGAATAAATTAGGTAAGACAGGTGACTAAATATATCTAAATAGATATCTTAAGGGCCCATCGTGTATTTTGATGAAGAACTTTCACTTCTACCATAAAAGGGAGTATATATGTATTTTTCCTCGCTCGCTATGCTCACTTGTATAATATTCAGATACAAGATGGATTTAGTAAGGCAAACGAATTCGGCAAGCGAGGTGACCAAATGAACATGGCAAAACAGATATCTGATAGTTCCATTGTGTATTTTGATGAAGAATTATCACTTCTACCATGAAAAAGAGTAAATATTTTTTCCTCGCTCGCTGCACTCGCTCGTATAATATTTAGAAACAGGATAGTCTTTGAAAGCAGATTAATAAGGCAAGGGAGGTGACCAAATATATAATTTAGATATCTTATAGGCCCATCGTGTAGTTTGATGAAGAATTGTCACGTCTACCATATATAATTTTTTTCCTCGCTCAATACGCTCGCTCGTATTAACATACAAGATCGTTTGGGAAAACAACGAATTCGGCAAGCGAGGCGACCAAATGTACATGTATAAGTTGCGCTCACTCATATAAAACTAAGATTTAGGATGGTTTTTGAAAGCGAATGAATTAGGCGAGTGAGGTGTCCAAAATATAATTTAGATATTTTTAAGCCCATCATGTAGTTTGATGAAGAACTATCACTTCTACCAAAGAGGATGTATATTTTTCCTCGCTCGCTGCGCTCGCTCGTATTATATTTAGATACAGGATGGTTTCGGAAACAAACACATTCAGCAACAGATGAAATTCTTACCAGCATTAGTAAGAATCAGGTAACTATGTATGTATATATATATATATATATATATATATATATATATATATATGTATACTTTTTTATGGTAGAAGTGACAATTCTTCATCTAAATACACGATGGAATTAACTATGAGATAAATAACTTATACATGTAGATTTGGTCACCTCGCTTGCCGAATTCGTTTGTTTTCCCAAACCATCTTGTGTGTTAATACGAGCGAGCGTAGTGAGCGAAGAAATAATCTATATACTCTTTTTTATTGTAAACGTGTCAATTCTTTATCAAATCGTAAATTACAATAACAAGATTCTGCGTGACATCAGAATGGCCAAATTGAAGTACTACCGAAAAAAAATAGAGTGCCTGAAAAAGAGTGAACCTGGTAAATGCCACAGACAGATTCGTTATCTTACCGGGGCTACAAGCAACCTTTGAACATCTCTAGCGACAAAACTCCTCTACAAATGGCAAATGATTTGAACTCATTTTTGCCAATATTCGTACCCAGTTACCTTCGTTAGACTTAAAGTTACCTGCTTATCTCCCTGCGCCATCTTCTCCTCCTCGGATTATGGTGCATCAGGTTTATGCTCGTCTAAAGCGTCTAAATGCTTCGAAGACTGCCCATCCCAGTGACATCCCTGTCCGCTGGATTAAGGAATTTGCCTTGGAACTTTCCTCACCTCTCACCAAAATCTACAATGACTGTTGACGTTCAGGATGTTTTCCTTCGAGGTGGAAAAATGCCTCTGTTCGCGCCGTGCCTAAAGTTCCAAATGTGAGAGAATTCTCCCAACTTCGGCCTATTTCCGTAACATCAGTTTTCACCAGAGTCTTGGAGAGTTTTCTCGCTGATTGGCTTACTTCAGACCTTGGACATCACATGGATCGTTCACAGTATGGAAACCTCAAGGGTAACTCCCTCAATCATTACCTTGTGAGCTTGATTGATGTCATCCAGAGCAATCTTGATAAGCAAGGGCACTATGTGAATTGGTGTGCTGTTGATTTTATGAAGGGCCTTCGACCTCATCAATCACACTTTGGCAATTCAGAAGCTCATCAGTCTTGATGTGGATACCTCTATTCTCCTGACGGTCTGTAGATTCCTCACACATCGCTCGCAAACAGTGCGTTATCAGGGTAAGACTTCTTCATCCTTGAACCTCTCATGTGGAGTCCCCCAAGGAACAAAATTGGGTCCGGTAATTTTTCTTACCATGATGAACGATGCCGCTTTAACCAATAATTATCGTTGGAAATATGTGGATGACTTGAGTGTTCTTGAAGTTGTTCGCAAAGGTCAAGTTAGTTCATTGCAGAGCCATATTGATGCCTTGAGCGAATGGTGTGTCGCAAATGACATGAAACTAAAACCTGAGAAATGTAAGGCCAGCAGTTTTTGGCTTCATGAAATCTCTCCCTCCTAAAGCGTCTCTTCATATCAGTGATTGCCGTTTAGAATGGGTGGAATCCATGGTGTTACTCGGAATCACGATACAGTCTAATCTCAAGTTTGATCGTCAGGTTGAGCTCATGATCTCACGCACCGCACGGCGATTCTACATCTTCAATGTTCTGAAGAAGCATGGCGCAAATGTGAATGATATTGTGACCATCTACAAGACCTATATACGCCCGCTATTAGAGTTCGGATCGCCAGTTTGGAGTTCTAGTTTAACTACAGCCCAGACTGAAGAAGTAGAACGCGTTCAGAAGCGAGCTTTAAGCTGTATTGCATTCCCGAAAGTCTAGCCGTATGCTGAACAGCTTGCCTTGTATGGTCTCTCAATACTTAAAGAACGAAGGGATGGACTCTTGCTTCGTTTCGGTCTTGGTTTGCTGAGATCTGAGCGTCATCGCGATTTGCTCCCCCCTACCAGACAGTCGCAGTCCCGCTCTAGACTTCAGCTAAGAAACTCTGAATGCCTGGACACACCACTCTGTAGAACTCGCAGACACTGGCGTACTGGAGGGGGGGGGGCTTGGGGGGGGCGCCAGCCCCCCCCCAAATAAATTTCAACCATGGTTTATTTTCAATTTTATATAAGTGTTATCACACGAATTTCATTACTTCTCCCTAGACTCCCTTTCTACTGTTAAGTAACGCATTCACAATTTCCCAATAGCATGCATAGCAAGGCAGAAAACACGCATAATATCAATACTAATGTGTTTTATGATATAACACTTGGTTTATCTGTTTATCTGACAATGGATTCAAACTTTGATAATGAATATTCTTAGATTTACCAAAACTAGACACGGGCTTTAAGTTTGCAGTCCCAAATAGTGTTCTTTTACAGAGTTGCAAACCATCAATACTGCAAAAAACTCGTTTACCATGGGAGTGCACTTGCGTAGCCAGGGGGGGGGGGGCGATGGGGGCGGTCACCCCTCCAAAACACCAACAAAAAAAGAAAGAAAAAGTAGAAGGAAAAAAAAAAGCAGAAGCGACAAAAGAAAAAAGGTAAGAGAACGTAAGAAGAGCGGGAGCAGACAAGGAACAATTCAAAGAAACGTCGGAGCTTCCGCGCTTCGCGCGAGAGGGGGAAAACTCCCCCCTTACATGGACCCCCCCCCCCCAGGGAGCGCGCTTCGCGCGCTCACAACCGCCCCACTAAAATGAAATCCTAGCTACGCCACTGTGGGAGTGAAACCCTGGTACCCCACCGCATCACACCCTCTCCATGCTCGTCCTTTTATTTCATAGTGTCTTTGTCTGTATTATTATCATAAGTAATAAAGTATTTTGTGTAACGCTGGCATTTGTTTGAAACTTAAGAAGATTATTTGGGCTGCATGTTTTCATAATCATGTTTCCAAGTTCATGAAAAAATATCCTTTTCCGGTCGGTAGATTCATGACACGTTTATCCATAACAGTACATGTCATCAAACGTCGGAGCTTCCGCGCTTCGCGCGGGAGGGGGGAAACTCCCCCCTCCCTGCACCCTCCCCCCTAGGGAGCGCGCTTCGCGCGCTTATTAAGTGATTCACATGCTTCGCGTGCTCACTACCGCCCCACTAAAATGAAATCCTTTTGTTGGAAATTAGAGAAAATAAAAATTGAACTGAACTCAAGCGGGAATTTAAGTCGAAAAATGAAAAAGCTCCGTATCGTGAAGGGGGGGGGGGGGGTACCCCGGCTCGGTCGCTACACTCCCTCAGGGTTGGTCGCTTCGCTCCTCGCAAAGATTGAGCCCCCCCAAATATTTTGGCTCATTACGCCACTGCTCGCAGATATAAACAATCTGCGCTACCGTATATCGTATCTGTTCTCAACTCAGCTGCAGTATGATTATGGGTTTATCATGTACATATATCATGTGTAAGACAAAACACATGAAAACAAATTAGTATGCTTCTACAAGGGGAGGCAATTCAAACAGGAAATTTCGGAGTACATTTAGCAGAGGAAAAGCATTGGTACTTAGACATAAATTTCTGTCTTCCTCTGAGAGGTGCTCCCAAAATCTTGGGAACACATAAAAACAGGAGAATCTCAAACAATTGGATCTAGTTAATCCAAGGTTGAAAATCAGTGTATGTGTTCTTCTATGACTTGGGATGAGTAGCATACATTCGGGCATGTCATAAAATCTGTGTAAGCACTTAATGACAAACGACATAGATAAGTAAAAAAAAGTCTGTTATACAAAGGGGGTATGTTTAGGCTAGACAGATGTCCGTGTATGATAAGGCCTTAGCCACTTCGTAAGGGAAACAGAATCGAATAAAACGTCTTTGTACATTTTCGATAGCTCTGATATGATTGTTTTGATGAGGAAGCCATGCGGGTATGCCGTACTCAATCACAGGTCTACATAGTGAGCAAAAGAGCAAAAGAGTTTTGTTGTTACACTTTTCTTTTAGTTTGCTACAAAAATCTTGATATTATATGTTCTATTTTACGACCTTGTAAATATGATATAAGTCTTAGGACTTTTATCATGTACCCATTTCTTACAATCAAACCGAAATTGCACTGAAGTGAACTGAACTGATAAACATGGCAAATCACTGTGATCGTTGTGAAGGGAGATCTAGGGGTGCACTGGTCCTAGTGTGCGAGGCAATTTTTTTTTTAGTCTCAATTATATTCTGTTTTCTATTGTATATTTTGACACTTTGTTTTCCAGACTTGATGATTTGCATCTAAGTTACCTTTGACCTACAAGACCTCATCTCTCCCTGCATCTTCATACACAACGCTCACTGTCATGCCACGCCTTGTTTCTTCCATTCAATTTCCACCCGACATAGCACAACTTCCACTTCCACTACCACTGCACATGATTCCATTGTTTAATTGTAATTTATATATAGAACATCTCAGAATCACCTTTCCTTTCTGTATATAATTCTGTCTTCTACTTGGGTTGTCCCATTATGTTGTTATTCTCCATTTTTATCTTTTTGATTGGTTGTTCATTTTTAATGTCATCTAACATGTGTAATGTTCATTTCTGTCCATTTCTAGTTTAAAAAGCAGTACTTTACGAGACCTGATTGTAGACCTCTGTTATACTGTCTAGCCCATTACTGATAATGAGGTTTGCTAGCCCAATGGGAGCGCGAATAAAGGTGAGAGAAGGAGAGAAGTTGGCACAGAGATAGAAAGGGGAGGGGGTGTGAACGAGACTTTACATAACAGCAGGGCCCGGGTTCTTAATCGTTCGTTATCCGAAGGCCAGAAATATTTCTTTAATTATACTTCGCGGGCCACTAGGTACTTCTTGCACATACATACATTAGCGTATAGGGCGGACCTCTCCAGATCGAATATCAGCCTTCAGGTTTCTAATTTTTGTTAGTGAACATAGATGGATAGAGAAATATAAAAAAATAAACTCAATTTCAGTTCAAAATATTGTTCAAGCACAAACAAGGGTAGATGTTTACAAATTACAAAAAAATAATTTCAATGCTCAAACATGAGGATGTGGGTTCCCGAATGACATTATGATTTATTATATATTTTTTCTCTTCGTGTGTGCGTATGCGTGTGTGTGTATGTGTGTGCGGGGAGGGGGGGGGGGGAGGATGCAGGGGTCAACTCCCATCAGCTTCATACATTATATCCATATGCCTTCGTACCCAAATTGTCTGTTTAAATGAGGATAGCCAAATCAAAACTATCCATCCTTTGTAATAGACTATAATGAAGCATTCTCTTCCTATTTCCCCCGGTTTTTTTTCTCATAATATGTTTTCATAATCCAACACCTTGACAGTTAATGTGTCGTCATTTTGCGAGCCAGTGAAACCAAATTTCTGAAACGAGATATATTTCATTCAGGATTAAAATGGACCTATTTATTCTACATTGTGCACCAAAAATGGGTCCCTACTAAAACAAACGGCAATTATTTTTCATACAGGTGTTGAAAAAATCCAATCATACATTCGTGCAGCTAAACTTCCCGGAGCCCGTTTATGTAAACATTATGAAGAGTTGTCATGTCATGATTCAAAGGCAGAAGACAAAATGTCTACTTTTTAAAATTCCCAGGGTTCATGTTGAATTTTTAAATTACTGATGCTTAAACAAATTCTGGATTTCCGTCTCTTCAGGGTTTTTGTTATGTTTCTTGGTTGCTTTGAGACATTTTGTACGACTTAGCTTAGTTAGTTGAGTGAACACGCCACCAAGAAGAAAACAGCCACTTTGTTGACAGTATATTTTCATATTAAATTTTAACTCAATATTTTTGGGCAGGCCACATCAAATCGTCTGGCGGGCCGCAGTTTAAGAACAGGAAGCGAGTTGGCTCAGTCGGTAAAGCGTCTGCCTGTCGAACCAAAGATCCTGGGTTCGAGTCCGTCCCAGGTGGGTGACTGAAGCCTGCGTTGTGTAATATTTGCCACGCCTCTGCTTTATAGACGCAGGCTATGTTTCAGTGGAAACACTCCGTCCCTCGGATAGGACGTTAAATGGAGGCCCCTTTGTAGAGGAGAGTCACCACGTTTGCACGTTAAGAACCCATTGCACTATTCGCAGAAGAGTATGGGAAAATCCGGTGTAGTGGTACACCTGGCCTACACATCCCAAAACGTTATATCGGGAGGAGAGACACGAGGATCACAGTGATTAAGTTCGCTTTTCCCCTCCAAGGCCTAGTTGATGCCAAATACTTAATAATAGGGTAAAGAGCGGTTTAATATTTTGTTTTCTTTTCAGATACGCTAAATTAACTGGAAATCATTGAATGAATATCATACGATCTTGCACAATTTTTTTTTTTCATGCAAGGTAGACAATACAAAAATATTTTCGGGCTCTTTCATACCTTTTTTGGGGGGATGGGGGTGGGGGGCTACCAGCAGTGTACATTATCTCAGTCCCCAGGTATAAAATTCAGTCTGCGCTTTATAAATTTGTCTTAATGTATTACCGCTTTCCAAATATTTTCGTTTATTTTCATCAAACAGAGAGAGAGAGAAAAAAAACGTGAAAAATCATCAATACACTTACCAAATAAAATTAAACTTATTTTCAAGTTCAGGTTTTATAACATAAGGCTTTCATATTATATCCAATATATTATATAAAATTAAAGGAAATTCAATACCCTTTTAGCGTGCTAACATAAAGATAAATTTAATGCATGACTGAACACACATGAGTTTCTCTTCCAAGGTGCAAAATTAAAACTGCAAAAAACTGCCATTGATGTGTAAATGCCCATCCGCAGAACAACGGAAACATAAGATCAACACAATGGCTTTATCTTTTAATGAGAGACAAAATTGGTTTATGATTCAGCCCTCGCTCCCCCCCCCCCCCTCTCTCTCTCTATCTCTTCTTCTTCTTCTTCTTACAAGAAAAAAATGGAGAAGAAACTACTGCTAAATGAAAGTTAAATGGGATCTGGAGTAGCCACAAGGAAAATCAGTATTGTCAAAAAGCCCCAACATTTTCTGAAATAGAAGGCTGGAGTACATGTAATGCGTAATGCAAGATCCTTTCACCGAAGACCACGGGGGAGCTGCCATCGGGTCCCTGGAATCTTGAAGAACGGTTGCTGACCTGTTTTGTTGGTCAACAACAACAATATCTAAGTGGACGCTACAGACTGTCAGAGCTCATCCGAAGTCAGGTTGTCCAAAGGTAACCAAACCTGTCGAGGACAGACTCAGGAAAACTGCACTTCAAAGACGATGTGTACCTGCGCCAGATGTAAGGTCGCAAATCCACGAAGCCAGATGTGAAGGTGCTCGAAATGTTTCAACACAAACAATGAGGAAATAGACTCCGTGCTCAAGGAATTAAGTAAAAAAAAAAAAAAAAAAGCAGGGGGGGGGGAAACAACGGTCCAGTGCTTGCACGCAGATAAGCTGTCCAAAACCACCCTGTTTCTAAATATTATGAGGAGCGAAGTGAGCAAAGAAAACACACCCTTTCGATGAAAGTACACCAAAGACCTCTAACACATTTAAATACATTAGGTTACCTCCCTTGGAGACCCAATTCGTTTGCCTTCCTAAATAATTCTTAATCTAGATATTACATGAATGGGCTGAGCGCAGCGAGCGAGGAAAAAAAAATATGCAAAATATACACAAAATGATTTGATAATGTACACCTCCCTGCAGAATCTGAGGATACTCTGACACCTCGCTGCAAAAAATATTATGATATTCGGGCATCTGCTGCTGGAATAAGAGTGATTTCTGTCGGAAACATCTTGTTTCTCGCCTTGAAGACGTGGTTCGGTACCTGACCGAGGAGTGGAGAAACCTTTCACAGGGCAGAGTACACTTAGTGATAAAAAATGAAAGATTTTAAAGAAAAATACTGACTCCAAAGAACGAAAGATCAGTTTTTTATTATAATTTCTTTCACGCAAGTAACATGCCAACGTTAAGCACACTTTGTCTTACTTTTCTGTGCAGTATAGGGGGTGAATTTCGATTTATTTGATTGTGTGTAATTGATTCTGAATAAATGGGAATAAATGTGTAGAAAATTGAAAACTTTAAATTTGGCTTATTTGTTTTTTGTGCAGTTTTGCGGTTTTTAATTTTACACCCAGAATAGATGAATGAATGTGCTCACTCATGCGTATGATTAAGGTTGTTCTTACCTATCATGCTGAAAGACAGTTAATTTTCCTTTGATTAGATACTGATTTTTTTTTTCATTATTAAAGTCTTTTGTGGAAAAATGAAGTTGAAAAAAGAGTATCTTTTTTTTTTCTTTGACTTGGTGTAAAAACTGTGCAGAGGATAGCCAATTTCAAAAGCATGTAAAACCACTGCTCTTTCAAGTGGTTTCTAAAATTGTTCGTTCAGTCCTCTTTTGCATACTTTAATCCCTCCTCTCTGTCCGTATTTGTACTTTATTTCCCAGAGTACTATTTCACAGATTATTACGCGGACATAATTTCCACCCACAACGTTTTGACAGAATGTACAGGAACGTGATAAAAATCATTACAATCAACAATACGATGGCTATCTTCGTAATCACGATGGTGATGGTCGTTATCACTTCGCATCTCATCCATTTTGGATTCCATGGCAACTTCTGGATGTTGACTGAGATGTTGGTATAAAGAGGGTGAAGCTCTATGGTTGGAGGTTCGTATACCAAGTTCGATATCCCATCAGTGGCCATCCTTTCGCCGCAGAAAGTTGAGAGACAATACCTGGGGTATTGAATGTATTACACAGAAAGGTTGGTGAATTAAGTGATTCGTAATGTTGATGAAACTACTACTCTTCAACCGTATTGTTCAAAATTGTTGGGAATTGCGAAACCACCACCCCCCCCCCCCCCCCCCAAAAAAAAGTAATCCGGGCATATCCCGCCTGGCTAAAATATCTGATTGTACTAAGTAAGCGGAGGGCCAAAAGCAGAAAAGGGGGGTTTCGTTCCACCATCTGTACAAACTAAGTAGACCATGCTCATTTTCAAGCTTAAAGCATAACACACAATATTCAAGAGGTCTACCTCAAAAAATTAGTAGCGAAAGCTTCCAAATCCAAGATGGCGTCCAAAATGGCCGCCATTTTGACAGAATTTGAATTTTTCAAGATAAAATTTGATAGAAACATCCAATTGCAACAAAATTGATCTCATCTGAAAGAGAATTAAATTCCCTACAGCTTGATGCCATTTGTGAGTAATGTCGCAGTTAATTCGGTCCAGATTTTTAGTCAAAAAGTGTGTTTTTTGGCATTTTTTCCCAAAAATTGAAAATTTGCAAAATGCATAATTTAGCATAAATCAAGAAAAAATTTAAGAATTGGCTTAAAACCTTCCAAAAAAACTTTCTTGATATTCACTTATCATCTGTGGAAAATTAGAGAGCAATACCATTCTCCGTTCTAAAGTTATAATGTCTCAAACTTGAAAACTCATATTTCATAAATTTCTCTTCTTGCATATGCATGTGTTATATTCCCATAGACTATAATGCATTAACATGCATGTGCCCTGTACAAAAGTGCAGACGTGGATTTTCACTCTACAAACCAAGTAGGCCATGCTTATATTCGCGCGTATGGACATGTTTGTAACTAAACTTGGATGATAGATGCCTTACACAAACTCCAGTATTATTGGGGAGTCAAAGGTCACATATGTAGGTCAAAGGTCATCTGAGGTCAAATGTTAACATTGTCATGCATATTTCTACTGGGGTTGGTAACTTTAGAACCATAAGTCCATTTGAAACCAAATTTGGATAGTAGATGCCTTTCAGGGACATAACTGGTATTTGAGGGTCAAAGGTCATTTATATAGGTCAAAGGTCAAATGATAAAATTTTCATGCATATTTCTACAGGGGTTGGTAAGTTTAGAACCATAAGTCCATTTATAACAAAACTTGAATGGCTATTACCCTTTAGGGACCTCATTGTTATTTGGGGTCAAAGGTCATGGGTGCAGGTCAAAGGTCAAAGGAGGTCAGATATTAAAACTTTTTTTGCAATTTTCTACTGGGATTGATAGCTTTGGAGCTATGACTCCATTTGTAACCTAACTTGTAGATGCCCTATACAGGGTGGCCCAGAAAGAACGGAAAACCTGTGATCCTTAATTTCAGCGAGATTCATAACATAATGTGATAATTTTTCTTTTGGTTTGAAAGAGAATTTTCTTTGAAAACGATTTCACATTTAATATTCCCAGGACTTATTTTAGACAACCACTAGGAAAATGGCATTTTCAAGAGTTTTCTCCTGTTTCTCCCTGACCGTACCATTTACTGGTTCAGTTCACCTCCATGGTGTCCCATCACCGTGTTTGAGTCCCTTGTCTTTAATACTTATTAAAATAAAAACTAGAAACTTTGGGATTGTGTCAAAGAATGCATTAGCCTCAATCCCACATTGAGTTGTGGATAATTGTATCCTGAACTTTGTTGATAAAATGATAGAGCAAAAAATGGTAGGTATCAATACAGTAGGAACTTATTTGGGATTCCCCACGTGTCTGCATATACTGAATCGCTGTAAAACAAATATCTACATGCTGAGATGTCTGGAAATAGTATAAGGTACCTCTGAACTATACAAATACATTGTATAATTGATATATTCATCCTTTCCTTCAGGATTAAGCTTTCGTCTTCATTGGCAACTTGAGTATTTAACAAATAAAGAAGCTTAATGGGAGAAATTCATGATTTGTAAACAAATTTGTTTACAAATTAAGTACTCAACCTAGTGAAATTTTCAGCTCCCTGAAGGTATCAAGACACATGCCATGAAAAAAAACTAGAATAAGATTACAAAACATATGAGAAAGTCCTTAAAATGAGCTCATTGGAAGTATGAGATGTAGATTGCTGTGTCTAGACTTTTTCATTGCCTGTTGCCATTAATATTATGTACAATTTAATAAAAGCACCAAAATTTAAAAAACAGAAAGGTTACAAAACAGTCCTTTTTGCCGTATCCGATTGATACACGAATAAGAGACAGTGTAAAGGTACAATGTTGTATGTATTTGTCTTTTAATTCTATTTTGTATTAACTGGTCCAATTTCTTCTGTTGATATTTGTATGCATGCACACTGTTAATTTTATGGATTTTTATGGATTTTATGGATTGATTTTTTTTTGCCGCTGTTGAAATTAGCTGTCTAATTAAAATTTAGATGTATATAAATGTGCTGAATAATAAACTGTAATATATAAATAATGAGTTTTTAACAAATGAGAAATTACACATTTTTTCTTTTTTTTTCTTTCTGCTAATCATGCTTATGATAGCTTGATCATAGAAGATAGATTATCTTGTGAAGTAATTTTGTACTAATTTATATTCAATTTATATAATACATTACCACAATTGCACCAGATAAATCAAAGAACAACTTCCAATGAGTTGAAAAAATATCTTAATGACACTAGAATATTTAAAGTGTTCCTTGAAATAATGCTCTAGCTGCCATTTTACGGCATTTCTATAGTTCTTATTTTCTTTCCATTAAATGTGACATGTGTAATTTGTAATTTCAAAGAATATAACCCATTCAAAATTGTATAGCCATTATGCATTGGCTGCGAAGCAAGATGATAATGACCATTTCATTTATCTATCATCTATCTATTTACATAATGATTTTTTACATAATAACAATTTTTATGATCTAAATATATTTCTGCTCATGTCTCCCTGCTTATACGTGGAAGAGTCACAATGATTATGTCAACAACAACATGAAAAGTTGTGAAGAACATACGTACATGTATTTCATTTGCATCCATATATTTAATATCAAATGATATAAAACTATGACCCAAACCCCATAACAAAATTGAGGTCCCTATATAGGGCATCTACCATCCAAGTTTGGAGTCATCATTCTAAAGCTATCAACCCAATAGAAAATTGCAGGAAAGTTTTAACATTTGACCTCCTTTAACCTTTGACCTGCACCCATGACCTTTGACCCCCAAATAACAATGAGGTCCCTAAAGGGTAATTACCAGTCAAGTTTGTTATAAATGGATACAGTGTATTGTTCTAAACTTACCAACCCCTGTAGAAACCCCAGTAGAAATATGCATGAAAATTTTACCATTTGACCTTTGACCTATATAAATGACCTTTGACCCTCAAATACCAGTTATGTCCCTGAAAGGCATCTACTATCCAAGTTTGGTTACAAATGGACTTATGGTTCTAAAGTTACCAACCCCAGTAGAAATATGCACGAAAATGTTAATATTTGACCTCAGTTGACCTTTGACTTACATATGTGACCTTTGACTCCCCAATAATACTGGAGTTTGTGTTAAGGCATCTATCATCCAAGTTTAGTTACAAACATGTCCATACGCGCGAATATAAGCATGGCCTACTTGGTTTGTAGAGTGAAAATCCACGTCTGCACTTTTGTACAGGGCACATGCATGTTAATGCATTATAGTCTATGGGAATATAACACATGCATATGCAAGAAGAGAAATTTATGAAATATGAGTTTTCAAGTTTGAGACATTATAACTTTAGAACGGAGAATGGTATTGCTTTCTAATTTTCCACAGATGATAATTGAATATCAAGAAAGTTTTTTGGAAGGTTTCAAGACAATTCTTAAATTTTTTCTTGATTTATGCTAAATCATGCATTTTGCAAATTTTCAATTTTTGGGAAAAAATGCCAAAAAACACAATTTTTTACTAAAAATCTGGACCGAATTAATGCAACATTACTCACAAATGGCATCAAACTGTAGGGAATTTAATTCTCTTTCAGATGAGATCAATTTTGTTGCAATTGGATGTTTCTATCAAATTTTATCTTGAAAAATTCAAATTCTGTCAAAATGGCGGCCATTTTGGACGCCATCTTGGATTTGGAAGCTTTCGCTACTAATTTTTTGAGGTAGACCTCTTGAATATTGTGTGTTATGCTTTAAGCTTGAAAATGAGCATGGTCTACTTAGTTTGTACAGATGGTGGAACGAACTCAAAAACTAAGCTAGATATTTGACTTTGGCCCTTCGCTTAAAGGGGAAGATGGAAAAAAGTACTGGTGTTGTTGATCAGTGGATAATTCCCCAGGCTATGAACCACGAGGTCCAAGATTTGAGTGTTACCGCGGCACTAATATCTTTTGGCAAACATTTGAGGGAAGGTTGAAGAAGTACTGGTGTTGTGGGTCCGTGGTGGATAAGTCCCGCACCGTGGATAAGTCCTTGGACTGTGAACCACGTTGTCCGGGATTCGAATCTCACCGCGACACTAATGGCCTTTGGCAAGACATTAATGTGCATTTGCCACTCTCTATCCAGGTGTAAAATGGGTACAGTGAGGAAGGAATCTCTTGAATGGTTTGAGCACTGAAATATTGATAGCCTAGCTGAGCCGTGGAAGTAATGGAGCACGTTGAGCACCTTGTTTGGTAAATACGTGGGCTACATAAATATAAATATTATTCTTATTGTTATTACTATTACTTTAATCATCATTATTTTGTTATTATTATTATTATTATGGTTATCATTATAGCTGGAATCATTTTTTTTTTCTGTGGAGGTTTATCCCGTTTTTTTACATTGATTTAATGGGACTGGAAGGGGATGCATGCATAAGCAGTTTTTTCAAAATTGAAATTCTCTATTCGCACATTGTACATCAGAGCCCCAAAATAATTTTGTAAGAAAACAGACATTCTTGTCAAACTCAACATAAACACATAACCCCCACCGCGATATAAACACAACAACAAAAAGGTAACCCCCCCCCCCTAATTCAAAATAACATGACTTTTTAACGAAAAAGTTTTTTTTAGTAAGATAATCTTCGCAGGAGTGTTTCTACAATTATTGACTAACTTTAGTGTGAAAATCAGATTGATCCGTCAAGCCATGCGTGTGTGAGCAGACACCAAAGGCAAAAATGTCACTTTTCAAACGCCACAAGAGTCATGGAGAGGGGGGGGGGGGGGGGGGGGGGTCTGTGAAACAAGCTTTTTCTTGTGTATGTTTAAGTGCTGTTGATGTTTATCATGGTAATATCATGGTTGAGTGAGCATATTTTTTACAATGGAGCGAAAAATGCTAAAAATTTACGGCTTAATGCCGGAAAACAGTTACCCGGTATTTTCACATGTGCCGATTCATGTTGGTTGATGCCAATTCCTTCCATAAACCAAGTGGATTTTGTAGTTTAAGAAGGGCTGAAAATCATTTTCCCCCCAAAAATTGTGTTCACCCAACTGTGAGAAACATGAAAAGTGTCGGGGATAGACGTGACGGGGTCAAACAAGGGAAGAAACCAAATTCACCAAAGTTTTGTTTCACAGACCCCGTAAAATGACTTTTGTGACTTTTGAAAAGTGACATTTTTGCCTTCAATGTCGGCTCACTAATGCATAACTTGACGGATCAATCTCATTTTCACATAGAAGTTAGTCAATTTTTGTAGGAACATCCCTGACAAACTATTTTGCTAAAAAACTTTTTTGTTAAAAAGTTATGCTACTTTGCATTAGGGGATGTAACCTTTTTGGTTGTGTTTATATTCAGTAACCTGTAGTAGGTAGCACTTTTCAAGAAGAAGAAGAAGGCGAAGAAGAAGAAGAAGAAGATGAAGAAGAAGAGAAAAAAAAAGAAAAAGAAAAAGAAGAAGGAGAATGGGGGGGGGGGGGAGAAGAAGGTGGCCGATTTGAATGAAAAAGTTGGAAAGATTTTATCCTACAAATGAGACTGGACCTTTTAAATAAATGCTAAAAATTCATTACTTTGCCATCTTCAGCGAGTTTGAATCTTTCTTGCTGTGTTCGATAGTAACGGAATAACCCGTCTCTCCTTTTGGTCGTGATGGTTGAAAGCCGTTGGCAACCACTCTGTAGTGAAAATCGTCATCCTCCCCGCCCCACCCCCAGTAAACATTTGGTAGGCCGTTGATAGCGAAGAATTGTTCCCTGGTCACTCCAGACACTGCGCCGAAGAATCCCTTATACGGCACTCTGCAAGGGCGGTTTTAATACCGAGAAAAATGAGGAGGAGAGAAAGAGAAAGAGTGTTGCGAGATAGGGATATCATTCCACTGAAAGGGGGAGGGTAACTACACCCCTAGCATTCATTGGTATAAGATTTGCCCTGTATGCTTATGTTGCACCATAGAAAAGTCGCAATGTAGCGCCGTCATTTGTGAAATTATAAATTTCCATTTTCAAGTTCACGTTGTCATCAGGACCCCGTAACACAAAGATTTGCAATTAATCGCAAAGTTGTCACAGCCAATCATGACCACTGTTTCATGGAAATCTCGTTCAAAAATGTAACCCTGGACCAATCAGAATGGTTATATTAAATTTGAGATTGATTGCAAATCTTTGTGTTACGGGGCCCAGGACATAAATTTACGCCTTTGGTTTAAACCTTTACATCTATTTAAGCAGTGGCGTAATGAGCCAAAATATTTGGGGGGGGGGGGGGGGGGGCTCAATCTTTGCGAGGAGCGAAGCGACCAACCCTGAGGGAGTGTAGCGACCGAGCTGGGGTACTCCCCCCCCCCCCCCCTTCACGTTACGGAGCTTCATTTTTTCGACTTAAATTCCAACTTCAGTTCAGTTCAATTTTTATTTTCTCTCATTTCCAACAAAAGGATTTCATTTTAGTGGGGCGGTAGTGAGCACGCGAAGCGTGTGAATCACTTAATGAGCGCGCGAAGCGTGCTCCCTAGGGGGGAGGGTGCTGGGAGGGGGGGGGGGAGTTTCCCCCCTCCCGCGTGAAGCGCGGAAGCTCCAACGTTTGATGACATGTTTGATGACATGTACTTTTATGGATAAACGTGTCATGAATCTACCTACCGGAAAAGGATATTTTTTCATGAACTTGGAAACATGATTATCAAAACATGCAGCCCAAATAATCTTCTTAAGTTTCAAACAAATGCCAGCGTTACACAAAATACTTATTACTTATGATAATAATACAGACAAAGACACTATGAAATAAAAAGGACGAGCATGGAGAGGGTGTGATGCGGTGGGGTACCAGGGTTTCACTCCCACAGTGGCGTAGCTAGGATTTCATTTTAGTGGGGCGGTTGTGAGCGCGCGAAGCGCGCTCCCTAGGGGGGAGGGTGCAGGGAGGGGGAGTTTTTCCCCTCCCGCGCGAAGCGCGGAAGCTCCGACGTTTCTTTGAATTGTTCCTTGTCTGCTCCCGCTCTTCTTACGTTCTCTCACCTTTTTTTCTTTTCTCGCTTCGGCTTTTTTTCCTTCTACTTTTTCTTTCTTTTTTGTTGGTGTTTTGGAGGGGTGACCGCCCCCATCGTCCCCCCCCCCCTGGCTACGCAAGTGCACTCCCATGGCAAAGGAGTTTTTTGCAGTACTGATAGTTTGCAACTCTGTAAAAGAACACTATTTGGGACTGCAAACTTAAAGCCCGTGTCTAGTTTTGGTAAATCTAAGAATATTTATTATCAAAGTTTGAATCCATTGTCAGATAAACAGATAAAACCAAGTTTTATATCATAAAACACATTAGTATTGATATGATATTATGCGTGTTTTCTGCCATGCTATGCATGCTATTTGGGAAATTGTGAATGCGTTTCTTAACAGTAGAAAGGGAGTCTAGGGAGAAGTAATGAAATTCGTTTGATAACACTTATATAAAATTGAAAATAAACCATGATTGAAATTTATTTGGGGGGGGGCTGGCGTCCCCCAAGCCCCCCCCCCCTCCAGTACGCCAGTGTATTTAAGGGCACGTATGATTATGAAGCAACAAGCAGATCAGTGACTGAAACTCATGAAACCCCCTTTCCCTTCTCCTACGGCATAAGGCAATGTTAAATCATCATTCAGACCAATTTTGGCGACTTTCTTAAATATAGGCAAACGAGATACACCAAAATTCTTTAACTTCTTCCCCATGCCCTCGAGTGGTAAGCGCTGACAACGGGTAACGGAGATCAAGGAACAAAAGGAAAAGGAAATAACTAAAAAGCAATGAAAAAGTGCGTCTATGTGTTTGTGGTTTTTTTTTGTTTTTTGTTTGTTTGTTTGTTTGTTTGGTTTTTTTTTACAAATATTATAAATATTTTCATATTTTAGGAGGTTATTGTTGAGGTCGTTCCTGAAAAAAAAAAGTTCTTTGGACAGATGAGTGAGATGTGTAGGTCAACATAATGGCGAGAGTCAAACAGTCCTGGGGCCCGTTTCATAAAACTTGTTATCAATATCAAGTTGCAATGAAATATTTGCATCTGAATGGCAAATTTGAGAGCATCTGAGAGCAAGTTTCGTTGTCGCGTTTAAAGTTTTGCACCTTTTTGAGCAGTGAATTTATATGCTTATTATCGTTATTTTCCAGCAATTTTGCAGAGTAAAAGAGTTTACATACTGCATTTTAATATCATCTTTGTTTTAACCACCACAATTAAAGAAAAACTCAAATTATAAGCTTACAAACCTATTCGCCGCTTCGTAAGAATGAAAAAAATCGCACACCCGGTCAGAAATACAGGCTATTCGCCACTTATTAGCCGGTTCGTAAGAACGAAAGGCTTGTGAGCATGGTGAGTGCGGTCAGAACATACCTTATTCGCCGGTTCGTAAGACCGCACAGTGCTATTCGCCGTTCACCTTCCAAATATGGCTGCGCGTATATATGGATGCGCGTATGTGGGTTAACAAACTTTAAAAGCTGACAAGGGATAATGTGTTAAGCAATAGGGGGCTATTCGCCGGTTCGTAAGACCGGCAACTGCTATTCGCCGGTTTGTAAGACCGGCAACTGCTATTCGCCGGTCACCCCAAAATATGAAAAACAGAATTTCTCTCAAAATAAACGACACTGAGAGATGAAATTTTGCCACTCGATAGATTCTGGCATACTATCCAAATATGAAAAAAAAAAGAAGAAGAAGAAAATTGATTTTTGGACACAATTTTGGCTATTCGCCGGTTCGTAAGACCGACAACGATTTGTCATAGAAGTGTGACAGTTGTTACTAATAACAAGTTTTATGAACGGGGACAAAATGCCTTTGACAGGTGGAGAAAAGGCAGCACGGATTATTTTATCCCATATTTCACTTACCGCAATTCATTTCCTACGCGTACGGTGCCAGATATAAAATTTCGCGGCATCTTTTCGCAGCCATAGTAGTTGTTGATGTTGATTGCGAGGTGATCGACGTCGTGAAATACAACGCAGTCAAATTGAGTGAAACCGAGGGCTTCAACGAACCCGACATTCATTACCATGGCTCTGTTGAAGGGCAGATCGTTTTTCTGAGTTTAGATGAAAAAGAAATGTGTGTAAACCTGATTAATAATGATAATGACTGCAATGGCTACATTTATATCTCATACATATCCAGATCCACACCAGGGAACCTATTAAGTATTATTATTACATTGGCTATAGCCCTAGCTCTCCTTAAACACTGAAAACATTCAATGAAGAGTGTGATCAGTTCAGGGTAACATTTTGTCCGTCCGTGCCACTCATGTTATCCTATGATGAGAGAATTTACCCAACTTTATTTGTATCTCAGTTTGTTTGCATATGGTTCCTTAGAAGGTTCTGAGATGGGGACCTCTTTGAACCACACCATTTTCAGCAGGAGGTGTTGTTAAAAATGGAACTTTTTAGCAAAAAATGTCCGTCCGTGACACCATTTTAACATCTCTTACAAAATAAAGGGTTCGATTTCAAATTCTTAATGGCTAATAGTGAAGTCAATTAATGTGACTAACGTTTTTATTTGGAAATATTCCACAATGTCAATTCATTTGGATAGAAATAGGGAAAGAATACTAGAAGGTCACATATCTATCTCGTCCGTCCGTGACACTGAACCTTTCTGTGATTTGCATTTGAATAGGAAACCATCAGGCCATGACAACCAAACTCATGTACGTCTCAGAACACGTAGTGACACCCTTCATGATAAACCACAAAGTAATCCATGATACCTTGTCACTTAATTTTTACAGGCCTTAAAAAGCTGGGATTTTGTGATAATGTCCGTCCGTGACGAACTGATCACACTCTGAACAACTCCTTATCAAGTATTAATTTTCTACATCTGAGTGATCTGCAAAATTATGTAAAAAGAAAAAATAAAAGAGTAGTGTTAAAGGTAGTGTGTAAAGTGGGGTTGGGGACATGTGAAATAGTCATGTGGGGGACACGTTCCTCTGTCCCCGTTCCCTATCTTGGGATTTCAACTCGTGATCTGATGATTACCATGATTACTGACAAGTTTTATGAAATGGAAAACCAAAAGAAGAAGGAAACACCTGCTCCGCGATAAAGATGGAGAACTCAAGTTGTTGTCTTTTGAGAAATGGAACGGTATGTCGCAGGAATATGGGTAGGTGCTGAAATCGATTTCGGAAAGGCACAACAATAGCCACCTACAAGGAAAAAGGATAACAAGAAGATTGGTAGTGGAATCCATTTAGAATAACCATCAAAGATAATTATACAACATCTAAAATAATCATAGCTTAAACTGGGATAGAACATTGGATGGTTCTTTGTAGTAAATACACATAATTTTATAATCTAACCTCTTCAAAGGAAAAGGAAGTGGAACAGAAAGTTCTTCACATTTGTAATCCCACCCTGTCAATGGCAAGGTACTGTTTGTACCTGCGATTTCCCAAGGGTATATTAAGTGGCAAAATTTCTATTCTTACCATTCACTCCTAATGCCATTGTAGGATCCGAATATACAGTGCGTATAAAAAACCCAAACATACAAGCCGACTTTTACAGCTTCTAATTAATAAGTGATAATGTCCATGTTCACGGTAAAGACTAATCAACTCTCTGTGTAATGATGTCATATAACTGTGCATTCACGGATGACAGAGCAGCAGATTTTTCAACCATATTGTCATAATCATACTGCATCAAGTTTAGGCTGATACAATGAATGGGGGTGAAGCTACTTCATTTTTTTTTCCTCTTAGCCTCAAATATTTCAAAATTTGAATTTTGCTTTGTGATTCAGCATTTTTAATGCGTCACTGTTGAAGTGCTTTATCTAGTTTATCTGATCCTTCTCAGGACAATTCTAAAACCCTGCTGCTCATCAGTCGGTTGCATCATTTCACTCGCAAGTGCATATCAGATACACTCACACTATAGTGATCGGTTATACTAACCTCGCACAGCAGACGTGCTGTAACATGCAAATTGCTGACAATAGGAAAGTAGTGTTCTCTGTCTAATTGATTGGACAGAGGAGCAAGAGCTGTGTCACCAGTGGTCAAAAAAAGATTTTTTCAAAATTCGCTTGATCAAGATAACTTACATCCAGTTGGAGGAATGGAATAGAAATAGAATATTTTATTATCCCAGGTGTAAAAAGCAAATATTTTATATGAATTTGTAGATTATTTTAGTGATTTCAATCTTCGACTATAGAGGGCAGTATGTCACATAAATTTGCACTGCTCAGCATACCTATGTATCCCTCTGTGTATCAGTTAAGAAATATGACTCAGAGGATTTCCAACCTCAAAAAGTGAAGAACTGCAGAACACATTGATCAGGTGGATGGATTGATAACTACGAATACAACAGATAGCAGAACTTCCATGATAAGACTGCATCATTTGCAAGCTTGATTAATTTTGAATAACCAAATAAATTTACTTTCATAATACAATCATTAAAAAAAATCAGATTGTGTTATCAGGCCAAATGAATGAAATTTCATAAACTTTGCTTGTAATAGGCATTTGTTGAATCTGAGAAGACATCAACGTGTTTTCTACTGAAGTGCACGAAATCAATTAAGATGACCCGCCAATAACTTTTCGACTACATGCATAAAGGCTGTTGTCTCATATTGATTCAGGCCAAAACTTGCTACTAGACGATTTTGATACTTTTAAAAATCCTGCTGCTCAGTCAGCCCTGGCTGCACCGTTATGAATAAGAGATCAAAGGACAGAATATCACTTACTCTTTTCTACGACATATACTTCAAGGTCACATAAATAATACCTTTTTAAAAAATTAAAGGCTGTCAAAGTTGGATATACCTTGTTTAATCCACATTGTACAAACACTTTCTTCAGACATGAACAATGACTGAGATATGGTATAGCCATGTGCACCTTATTTAGACTTTCTCAAATATGAGGATGATGATGAGGATAATAATAATATAAGTAATAATGATCGCGAGAACAGCAGATGAAGGTTTTGAAAACATTGGGGCGATCGAGCTTCAATATCAGTAAGGCAGGTTGTTGGACGGTGCCGATTTCACGTGGCGTGGCGTGAGATTGCGCCGACTTCAATTAGGGAGCTGCAAGTGGCACCTGTGCACTTATATAATTTTCATAATCGTGTTAAATTTAAATTGTTGAATAAAGAACTTGAGTTTGAACGCGCTGTTTGGATCAGCTGAATATTCTTTGAACACAAACTATCAAACAAGCAAACAAAAACATTAAACAACAACAAAATAAAACATAGTTGTTTTTCAATAGGCATGATGGGGTCCGTAACGAGTTAATCTGTTAATACCAGACACGGTTGCAGCTACTATTGAAGCGTTAACTAACTGGCAATTTCAACATAATGTAATCAACTTTTAGATATTATGTTCAGATTACCCATTGCGAAACGTTTGCACATTTGTTTTTTACAAACTGATTAGCAAGAACTATTAAAAGTGCCCCAAGTTGATTCTTCGAAAATGTTTAGATCGTATTACCAATTGAAATTTGAGGGGTCGTGATGATTTTCCTTCGCTTACCTTCCATTTAGGTACACACGTCAAAGGAATCCAGTGACCGCCAGGAAGCAGATGGTAATCATCAATGTCGGCAATTAAATTATTTTCGGTGAACATCGGGTCGATTTCCTTGCCTGGTTCCCTTCTTAATCTCCTTGTATTTTGCCTTTTCGCGAGGAAGCTATTGGCGACGTCGTTTTTACGGTTTACCTGGTCAGTGAACTTCCCAAGCAGGCCGTCGTTGACAGCCTTCATCGTGGTTTGATTCCTTACGGGAATTACCCATCGTCGTTCTGAGAAGAAGGTGGAAGGTAGAGGCAATTAAGATGGAGAGAAGGAAAGATGGAAAGAAAGGGCGAGGGACAAGTAGAGAGAGAGAGTAAAAATATCTCTGTGTGTGTGTGGGCGCGCGTGTGTGTGTGTGTGGGGGGGGGGGGGGGGTAATGTTGCTGTGTGTATTATATGTGTGGTGTGTGGGGGATGTTCCCTTGTATAGCTGTTTAAACGAGAACAGTGAAAAAAAAACCCCGAGAGATTTGAATTCGTCACTGGGGACGAATTTGGTGGTCTGTCAAAGTTTGAATCAAAATCAATGTAACCCTCCTTGTAGAAAATATTATCAGCTAGAACATATTCGAAGCTCCGCGAAAAAAAAGAGGACAAATAACGGATGTATTGCTCAAAAGAAAACTGGAATGTAGAATTAAGATTGAATAAAAGAGTTCCGTCCCATAGAGAATACACGTAAATTGGGACAAATTTAAATGCATTCATTTATTGCAAAATTGGACCATGATGCCGTTGTCAAAATCAAGAATAAACGTAAATGCCTTATACGGAATTGTCTCAGCTACAGCATATCGAAATCCTGGAGAAAATCAACTAACCAAGCAAAATATTGTCGATTGAATACAGGAAATAATTATGATGTCATAAATTGAAAATCGAATTTTGATTTGAGATGAGAATATGACGACTTTCTAACCATGAAAGGGTCATTTTTTTTTTCTTCATGAATTCAAAGCTAGAGGTCATAAGCTTTCAGAATATGAAAAAAATTGGGGTGTGTCTCTACCTTTTCTAAGGAGCTATGACGGAATATAAAAAGGATTGTTTTTGCGCGTTTTTACATTTTTGTCAGTATAGACGCAAGCACAGATTTTAAACTTTGGCGCACGCATACGACCTTGTTAACAGTTGAAATTGATTCTAAATCAATGGAAATTGTCCAGAAAAGTATCAGAAATGCAAATCAAGCGAAAAAACTGCGTTTTTTACGTTTTCTATGGGCTGTGCGCGTTAATATGCTGCGCGAGGACTCGCGCAAATTTTTGAAATGCTTAAAATGGCCTGAAACGTGTGCAAAATGAGTTTGAGTCGATTCTGCGCATTATTTTAATATTTGCGCGCGCGCTGACGCGGGCGTAAGTAGTTGAAATTCCTTGGATTGATGTGAACTTTCATCATGCCAAATATGAATGAGAAATGACCTTCCGTTATGGAGATATTATCATTAAAAGATTTTCACAAACTGGCGCCTAGATGACGTCACGATGACCTGATGACGCTGAAACCTTGCTAGAACTTGTTCTTAATAGGCCTGATAACTGAAAAAAAATGGCGAAAACTGAATGAACCAAATTTGAGTTATCAGCGTAACAAATAATGGGGAAAAATGAAAATAAAAATCTGACGTAATTAAAAGGTGATTTGTCACGAATAGTCCTCGAATGCCAAACAATAGATTTGAGCTTCATTCTGTCAGCCTTACGAGGACAGGAGAACAATGGAGGAGCAATAGCTGTTCTCAGGAGTAAAGCCACGTGAAAATGAGTGCCTGTGTGTGTATTCATATTTTAGGGGGAAAAAGTAGATTTCCAGATTTTCATGATTTTGAAGGATCTTTAACACTGAATTTCATTCTTTTTGGAGCGGGGGGGGGGTACGTGTTAGAATTTGGGATTGTATATTTTGTTTTCATGTAATTGATTTCATTCTTTCTTTTTTTCTGCTCTGCTTATTAATTTGTAAATATATGATTCATTTATCAAATTTTGGTATAAAAACGAAATTTAGATTCCTATTAACAATGAATCATTTGTGATGATTTATTTTTTTTTAGGCAAATCTGTAATTAAAAAAATATGGAAAATATATAGACATGAATATACATTGGGTTCTATAATCGAGCAATGTCAGTAAATTGAGGTATAGATTATGCTCAGTTATATGGGGCTTAAAGGCATTACTTAACTTTTTTATGATTTAAAAAAAGCACCTCATTTTGCTACTTGAAAATGGGATAAACATAAGGGTTATTGTATACAACTATACTTTACCTTGAGGGTTTCTGGTTTAAACTATGGGCAAGAGGTGGCTCCGAAATAGTAATGAGGGGCGCAGCCCTGAAGTGAATAGTACTATTGGACGCACCGAGGCCCGTAGATTTAACCAGAAACTCGAAGTTATGGCAGAGTACATATTTGTTTTATATTTTGCATCAAGATTTATTTGTATTTATATGTATTTTATTTTTCTTATATTTTGTGCATTTAATTGTTGTTTGATGTTTGTAGTCATATTCTACTTTATTAGGGTTTTTCTTTTTTTTTTTTATTAATGCACGGCCCCATTGAAAATCAGCCAAGTAGGTGAAATGGGCTTTTACCGTGTTTAAATAGATAAATCCAATCAATTCACATCAATATTCTTTATTTCATATTCATGTCTTATACAAAGCTCTATGGCACTAAAACGGTATACGGACAAACTGCAAAGTGATCAGAAATTGAGAAACGCAGTAGCCGTGACACCGCGGGAGTTCCCGTGGTGCGCACTCGAGCTCTTGTATGCCCACTGAATATTTCATTTCGCCCATAGATTTCGCGTATTCTAACGTCATTTCACAAATAGTTTTACTATTTGGAAAATGTCATAAAAAAGTGACGTCATTTTCCAAATAGTATGACATGCAGGCGACATTCTGAAATAGTTGAAAATGCATATGATCACGTGAAGGTCTTTAAGCCAATCACTAAAGGATTAATTTCTGATCCAAAATACAATGTAAAATAACAGTCTAAAAGTTTCAAATTCTAATATCCACAGGAAGTATTTCTAAATATTAGAAATGTGAACCAATGTTTGAAAAATATATAAGGGTCGTTTGCACAGACAAGTCGTAAGGATTCGCCTGTGCGCATGGCTCACCGAACCGTACTGTGTGTACTGGTGTACCACGCGGAGGGAGGTAGATAACGTTTTTTTTTTTTAAATTTACGGTCCTTTTATTTATTGCCTCTGAGACCAGGGTTTCGTTTTACAAAACTTGTTATCAGTAACAACTGACACGTTTCTATGATAAATTTGCTCTCAGCCAATCAGATGCAAGGATTTTCAGTAGCTTATAACTGTTATTGCAACTTGTTATTGATAACAAGTTTTATGGAAGGGAGCCCAGATATAATAAAATCGCGGTTTGCGTCTTACTAACATTTTGTTTTCCATTCCAAGTTATATGGTTTCAGGGGTTTTGAGTACAAATACAAGTACCCATACACATGTTTCATCTTAGTTTTAGAATTTTTCTACATCGGCTGCTCACAAAGTTAGCCAGTGCCTTTAATGTGCCCCACGTTTAGAAAGTGGTCTTCGGTTAATGTATCAATTCAGTTTGTACTGTTTTCTGATCATTACCTATCGAATGACTTGTTGAAGTTCATTTAAGAATAGATGATATCTCTTATTTTTTAGAAGAAACTGAATACCACCCAGACAGCCAAGAGACGATCATTTAAACCAAATAATGACAAACGACTAAATACACCTCTGTTTCGAAGAGAAAAAATAAAGTATTTATGCACATATTACACGAAATGGATAGTGTGAAGATATGTGTCATGTCTGACCTTCGATTTTGTCACGCCATAATCCTTATTATTGCATTCCCAGATTGCTGACAATGATGGAAAATGTTCATTCTCTAATAAAGGGGAGTCAAACTTATTTTTTTCTTTTTTATTCAGATGACTATAAAATAAACATGGAACTTACCTGAACTAACACGTGGGTCTAAACAAATTTTTGAACCAGAGGTTTTTTCCACATCCTTTGCTGAATTGTCTGGAGAGAACAGAGTCAACAGATCATGCTTTTCCTGATCTACAAATAAAGTGGTCATGACAACTGTGTTTTAAAAAACATAACGTTTGATATATAGAAATATAAACTGAGTAGGACCATAGTCTAAGATTGTCAAACGATAAACTATCTTCAATCTTGATTCCTGAAATACTGACATAAGCACTTCTACATTCAGATTACAAACACATTAATTTAGAAATTTCATAGAGGCCTACACAGTAGGCCTATACATTTCTGTTTAAAAGTATTTTGAGCCATTTCTGTTGAGTGATGTACATGTTCAGTCCTTTTCATATAATCAGCTTTTATTGTTTTTGCTGGCCTTCTTTAACTTGTTTTACACATCTATTCATCCATTTTGTTAAGGTTCTACTTTAAATACAATTTCATTCTAGAGTGTATTTTCTTAGGGATTACTGCCTCGAATATATATACATATACACTGATATATACACACATACACATAATACATTTAGTATTCCACAATCCCGTTTCTACTCATTCTTATAAATCGTCTTGTTTTGTCTATGCTTCTGATAATGTCATTTTAGTCATGTTAGTGGAATGTCTACATTTTGTTTTTCTTGTTACATCTGTGTAAATGGTATGTTAATGTCTTTGTATTTTTTTCTTTGTAACTTCTTTTAATCAGAAATAAATGAGCATGAACTTGAATTTGAACAGACGATTTCAAAGTCGTAACACATAAAATCATGTCATCTCAAACGAGACAAATGAAGAAAAAGGTTAAATAGGAAGATAACCGAAAGGAGGGTCAGAATGGGATGATGAGATGAGTAGGGCATATGTTGAATTAGTGAATACAAAACTAAACAGGCTAAAACTACACCGTTGAGGGGAGAACGCGGTGAAGCGGCATGCTAACCACGAAAAGATAAGCTTATAATTTGTGACTTTGTCCCTAGCTATAGCAATTCTAGGGAACCACTGACAAACTTTTCCTTTCCCCCCGTAAACAAGTCTGTTTCAATAGTAAACATGCCTTGCCACTACATCATTTTTCAATCTTACAGTCTCTTATAATCTTTTATGTATAATTTTGTACTTATCAAATTTTTGTTGTCATTTTGAGTGGGATGATCAATTTATAGTCGTTGTTGTTGTTTATGTAATGCAATATGATTTTAATTTGATCTATGTAAATTTCATCTTGCTAGTTTAGTTTTCTTTTGCCATTTATTTTATCTTGTGTTATATGATTTGTATGTTTTTAGTACACACCCTTTCTGAAAAAAAACCCCCTCTGGCTGTTGTAAGTTCCATACTAATGAACTGAATTGAATTGAATTGAACTGAATTAAATTGAACCACTCTGGGGAGTCATTTCCTACTTCTCAGTGTGTGACGGTTCGTCGCCTTCTCCCCTATTTTTACATGTATATAATAATATAATTGCCCAACAAAGAGAAAGCATATTGACAAAAAATAATGGTTATAAAGATAGACACAAACTTGAAATATGAGGAACCTATTAAAAAGCACACTATTAAAAAGCACAGCTTGTATAACACAGGTTCTCGACAAAATACCAAAGGTTGTATAAAACTTCTAATGCAATTTTGAGAGACGGACAATCTTTTGGGAAAATAAGTAATACATATTAAGTACAGTTAAATAGCAGTAGTTACTCGATAAACAACGAGAAAGAACCTTATGCATATGACTGCAATAAGAAATCTTTAAGAGAACGCTTGAATGAATACAACGAGGGTGATTGAATTATCCTTGTCTCTAAACTGTTCTAAAACGAGGGTCCTGTGTGGGTTTTTTTAAGAGCAAGAACGGTACGTATGGGGGAGAGATGAAAATTGTATAATATGAATGTTATGCGTCGTTATGTAGATATCGAAGAAAGAGTAAATTCTCAGGAGTCAAATAAAATACGGCAGGAACCAAAAAAAAAAAAAAAAATGACTGATGTTTCGGTCAAAGACCTTTATCAAAGTAAGACTGAAAATAAACCATCTGACGAAAGAAATTTAGAAGACGCATAAGTTGCCAAGTTCCTGTGGAAGAAAAACAGATAAATGGTTTAAACCTCTATAAGCGCAAGACTGTCCTCTCATCGTGCTCATGATGCGGGAAGATAGTAATGTGCCTTTCATATACACGGTAATGGTAATCAAAAGCAGATAAATATCCATTATGAAACAAAACTTCCCGAAAAAAGGGATCATATAAACTCACCCCCCCCCCCCAAAAAAAAAAAAAAGTAAACACTTTTTCAAGTTCAGATTTTTCATAGAAGACTTTCATAAAAATCAATATTATCAACATTATAGAAGATGGCGCTTGATGTGAGTGACTGGGCTTGCATACATTCTAAAAAAAATTTTTTTAATATATTGTGTGACTTTTTCAGCTTTGTGATTTTTTTTTTGTTGATGGACATGTTATTCTAATGTTGTCATTGTGGTTGTGGAAAAGGTGCGAGGGCGTAAGACATGAGGATATTGTAATCTTCACTGAAAAAATGATCTGTTGCTCCTGGAGGATTCACCTTTGCATTGGACACTTCCTCTAGAGCTGGTCCCATGTGTACACTTTGGTGTTTGTAAGATTACTTACATGTAGACCTACTTGTACATTGCATTCTACCAATCGGCTCGTAACTGTTAGTATATCATCTTTATGCCTGGTCAGTCTTTCTAAAGACTCACTACCTTCAGCTGTGTTTAATAAATCACCAAAACGAATTACTGACCAGTCAATCATCATTTGATGTCAGTTTATCCATGATATATCAATCATCTAGACACTGTACAGTTGACCTGGGGTCCAGGTATTGCCAATCATTCTACCGAGCCTGAGGTGTTTTTACCCCAGCTAGCCTAGGTTGAATAGGCTTGTCTACTAGTCTTGTTGTGAACTACAGCGATTAGAAAATAACAAGTGTCTTGTACATCATCTGTTAGTGTTATTGAGCTAGCTGAAATAGAGCCATGCCACCAAAACTAAAAAAAAAAAATATAAAAATCAGAAAGAATCATGGCTGCTGCTGCTTCTGACGTTTGTTCTATTGATCACTGCGACCACACTGGTAAGTAAAGGACTGCTTTAGCACTCAAGAGTTCCGGGACCTGTTCCAGGCATCACTTACCGATGCGATCACAAAGCAGATGACGGGGCTTCGAGATAAGCTGGAGAAAGCTGAGGGTATAATCCTGAAAGTGGAAAATGACGTCAGGGAAAAGACAGCCATCATGTAGGTTGTCCCCAGGAGAATCAATAACACATTATCGGAGATATCCGATCACTTCATCGAGAATTGAATGATATGGAGCAGTACTCACGTAAGAACTGCGTGAAACTCTACGGAATCCAAGAGCAACCACATGAGGACACAAATGCCTTGACACTTGACCTGGCCAACAAAGATCTGAAGCCGAATTTAAGAGCTGAGGATATTGATCGTCGCATCTGATTGGTCCTCCGCATCAACGTGCAACAGGAGAAGACGGAGAGCCACCCCCACCAAGACCTATCATAGTCAAATTCACTTCCTATCGCGCACGCAATCTCATGATTAGACACCGTAAACTGGTACAAGGAAAAAGGAGTTGAAGAGGACTTGACAGCAAAAAATCGCAATCTGCCAAAGAAAGCGAGAAGTGAAGTAGAATCGAATGAAAAACTGCAAGCTGCATGGTCATCGGAATGATGGATAATCATCTTGACCAAAGCTACCAATGAAAAAAAACAATACGAAAGAGGATACGTTCTGTGAACGAACTGAAAAACTTTTAAGAACTTAAGGCATTTATATCACTAGACTCAAGTGCAATATCTTATATCATGCCCTTGCCCATGTAATTTTTTTTAAATGTTTGTATATTGCATTGTAATTTAATATTTCTCATTGTACATGTATGTTATTTTATTGCATTGGTGTGAAAAACTCTGTTTGAATGAGTGTATGTGTTAATTGTAGTATCTCTTCCTCTTTCTTTCCTACCCAGTCTTAGATGTGTACTCATTGTACTTCTCGCAAATTCCCGTTTAACTATATAGATGATGATGATGATGAATTCTATTGGACTTTGTATGATTTTTTTTTCTCTTGAATAAAAGAATTTATATAAACAGACTGCTAAAATTAAAGTTAAACCCATTTTGTACGAATAAACATGACATGCGTAACATTTTTGATTCAGATCTTATATTGAATAATTCATGTCAGTACACACTTTGTGAAGATTTTAACCTACAGTATAGTAAATTGAATTCTAAACTCTCACTCCTCCATTTGAATGCTAGAAGCCTAAAGACGAATTTTGATGAGTTACAAATTTTTCTCTCATCTCTTAATTTTGAATTTGATGTTATTGCCATAACCGAATCTTGGTTTAATTCCGGTACAAAATGTTGATATGTATAATTTACATGATAATTCTCATGTTTCTAAATGTAGACCTTTGAAATCTGGTGGAGGTATTGCATTTTATTTGAAAAATAATCTCAATTACAGAGTATTATCTAACTTTAATTTTTTCTGAAACCAGTTATGAAATGCTATTTGTTGGAATCAGTAAAGTACTTGTTCCTAAACCTACAGTTATTGGATGTACCTATCGTCCACCTGATTCTGATATCTCTGTTTTTAATGAAAATTTTGAAATTTTCTGCATTTTAACAAAATTGATCAATAAATCACCATTTGCCTGTATAGATCCATTCAGTGGAGAAATAACAACTGTTCTTCAAATGCTAGTGGTCTTCCTGGACAATGTAAGAAAAAAAGGGGCGCGAAACAACGTTTCAAGTAAGACCATGCAAAAGTGGTTTTATGGCTGCAGTGTGTCCTGTTGAATAGCTGATCATCGAGTCTGCTTTAAAGGTAATAAGCAGTAGTGGGAAAGGTGGCGCTTTGAATATTTAACTACTTGTCAGGTGAAATGAAAATTACTACATGAACCGATTTAGAACGACTAATTTCGAACATAGTTGACGTTTTTCTAAAATAAAAAATATTGTTTAGAAATGGCTTAAATATCAACGGAAGCCAGGGGCGGATCTAGCATTCTCCAATGGTGGGGGAGGGGCGGAATTTTTCAAAACCGCCCGAACCGAGAAAAAACGAATGGTTTAAGGCTGCGCTCAGTGGCGTAATAAATAAGATTATTAAATAAAAAATATATATAAGCCTATTGTTTTTCCTGGTTGAGGTGATTATTCTTCATTAAGATACACGACGGGCCGAAAGGTATCTAAATTATATATTTGGTCACCTCGCTTGCCCGATTCTTTTGTTATTCCAAACTATTCCGTATCTGAATATTATACGAGCGAGCGCAGCGAGCGAGGAAAAATAAACACTTTTTTTCATGCTTTTTCGTCAAAATACACTTAGACCAGTAAAATATCTAAATCGTATATTCGGTAACTTCGCGTGCCGAATTCTTTTGCTTTTCGGAAACAATCCCGGATGTGTATATATTTATACGAGGGAGCGCAGCGAGCAAGAAAATATATACACCCTTTTCCATAGAATGAGTGTTATTTTGTCAACAAAACGCGTTTAAACATATAAGATATCTAAATTATGTATTCGATTGTCTATATGCCAAAAAGGCGAAACTATCGTTCATCTATACAAGTGAGCGCAGCGACCGAGGTAAATTATACACTCTTCTTCATGGTAGAAGACTTTATTTCTTTATCAAAAATACACTCCTAAAAGTAATCTAAATAACATTCAACCACCTATTTGCGACATATGACTCTATTTGGGCACCTCGCTTGCCGTCTGAAATCATTCTGTTTCTACCAGGGCGAAACGAGCGACCGACAAAATTTTCTATGAAATGTACATTCAAGTCCGTACTCGATGAAGGGCTGGGTAACCTGATCATCAAGGTACACGATCGTCGGTATACAGAGAGCGCGCCAATTGCGTAATTTGCCAGGGATGATGAAGGATCAAGCAAGAATACCGATAAAGTACAGCCGGGACAACCCTTCCTGACCTAACATGGTCCATCATCCCCCCCCCCCCCCCTCGACTCAACGTCTGCACCGTACCCGCAAGCACAACGTCGGAACCTCTTTTTCTTTCTCCAAGACTTTTCTTCTCTGTACCTTGTCATCACTGTTTTTCTCATCCATTTTCTTCCTTGCTTTCCTCTTTTTCCTTTCCCCTCTCTTGTCTCTCTTTTCCTTTTCTTCTCTTTTTTCTTTTCTTTTCCTTTTTATTTTCTTCTGTCCTTTTCCTTTGTTCTCTTTCCTCTATCTCTTCTTTTTCTTTTTTTTCTCTTGTTTTCTTTCCCCTTCTCATTTTTTCTCTCCCCCTTTTTCATTATTCCCGACGGCAGCGCAGATTTATACCGACGATACACTGAGCAGAGGGGGGGGGGGATCACCGCCCCCCCCCCCAACACCCTACCGTTATCGACGGCCCTTGCCCTTCTGACAATGCGATCCATCATGGATTATTGGGAATGATACCTCTATCCAGTTTTATATTATGGGGGTAATTCACTGTCAGGCCCGTAACTAGGATTTTACGGAGGTTCGACTTTGGAAACAGTGGACCTTTTTGAGGAAGTGACAATTGCAAGCGCGAAGCGCGCGCGGACATTTTAGTTCATAATAACCAGAATGTAGAGCAATTTTGCCTCTCATTTATTCTTGAACTCCTTCTAAAACTGATGATAACCTGATTAACCTCCCCCTAATAAATGCTAGCGCGAAGCGCGAGCGGGAAAATCCCCATAAAAGGAATTATGCCTCTTTGTAATTCTTTCTTATAACTCTCAAAATAAAAGCATGCGAGCGCGAAGCGCAAGAGGAAATTTTGCCATAGCCCGACCCGTTTTTGTTTTGTTTAAGCGAAAGTCCCCCCCCCCCCCCCCCCCCCCAGTTACGGGCCTGGTTATTAAGAGTTTCATGAGTTAAAGTTACATGCTACGTATTTTTTTCTTTTCTCTCTCTCTCTCTCTCTCTCTCTCTTCTCCGCCAATGGGGGGGGGGGGGCGTGGCCGCTTCACCACCCCCGGATCCGCCTATGGGAAGATACGTCGAGTTTTCAGCGCGGGCCCGCGTCGAAAATTCACACAGGTGTAAACAGTATGTGCGAATCGCTATGCGCCGTTGAGCCGAGAGCGTCGGGGTAGGTGTTCCGTAGCGAGGGTATAAGGTAACGGTTGATATACGATCATTTGTATTATTTCACTGAAAATCACCGGAAATCGTGAATAGAATACTAGATTATCTCACACGTGTATATTTTCATGCAAGCCGAACAATATGAGACTATTTTGATCAGTTTCATGCCAACTTTCATTTTACTACCACTACTGTTTATTACCTTTAATTGCTTTTCCATACTCTATTGTTCATAGTATTGTTAATTATATCCCTCATTAATAGTGATTGGTCTAAATAGCATCTCGTGACCAAACCTAACATTGCTATGATGTTGATGATGTCGAAAATAAAATACCGATGAAAAATGTTCTATGCACCTCAGAAAATAGTGCTATTCCTACACCTTGGAATCCATAATTTGGTATATTTATTTACTATATACTATGAATTTTGTTTATATACACTGCAAGTGTAGGCCAGTTTTTTTTTTTTTTTTTTTTTTTTTTAATATGGATCAATAAGGAATATGGGTTACATGAACAGTATGTACAAATTCATAGTTCGTCCCAAACATAACAAACATGTGGGTATCAAATTCCATGTTTGTTAGCTTAAATGCCCCGGTTTAAGAAGAAAAGATAAACAAGAAGCTGAACTTACACGACTCTTTCTCATGATGTTGATGTGCTGCCTCACGTGAGTCAGATTTTGTTTTAATTATGGAGTCTAAGGAGAAGACTGTGAAAAGAAAATATATGATTTCAAGGTAACCAACACCCTTAAATCAAGTAGTTTTTAAATCAAAGCTGAGATGGAATTAAAAAAAAAAAACTTCGGCGAAAATTTGAAGAAAAAAAATTAATCGGACACCAAATTATAAAGTTTTGGCTGTACGAAATTTTCCATTTGACATTTTTTGATACTACCATAGCTATGGCATGTATGGGTGACATCATTTGTGAACTCTCACTATGTTTTGTACACACATAATTTAACAATTTCGTTTTGCTTAAGATTTGCGCATTTCATTAAGCCTAACCCAAGACATATCATGCTGGAGTGCTTTCTCCACAACATATTTGGGATAAGGTTAATGAAAACATGTGGTCTTCAGGAAAGGAAAGAATATGTGAAATTAAATATACAAAACATACTGAGAGTTGTCCACAACTCTCATCACTAATAGCTCTGGTAGTGTCAAAAACAGAAAATTTCATGTAAGCATAACTTTCTCATTCCGTGTTCGATTTCGTTAAAATTTTTGCTGATCTGTTTTATTTTACCTTGGCTTTGATTTAAAAAAAAACTACTTGACCTGAGGGTTTAGTTCCGTTAAATGACTGTCCCTTCTCAGTGATAAGTAACATGAAGGAGGAATCAGGATACAGATCGGCAATAATTAGACTAAACTCTGAATCAAAGCCTAAAAGTTATGTATTCTAAAATGTTCTGATTAAAAATGGAATCTCATGTTTCCAATCAAGTAATATCACAACGATATAAGACAGAAGGCAGGGACAACCTTGAATGTTCTGTAATAAACGGTGCGTCCTCCTAAAAAGTTTACAGTTGGAGAAAGTCTCCTCAACTATAATATTTCAAAATATTTACAGCATGTTGTCATACCGGTGGATAGCAAAGCCTCTTCTGTCCAATACCACAAAAAGATCTCAAAAGATTTTACGCTGGAGCGAGCAAAAGTAACTTGCGTGAAAGGGTTCATATATCGAGCTTGACAAGAATGGGTATTTGTACTAGTTGCGATCAGCCAAGTTGACAGTAGTGTAAATAGTTTGATATTCAGCTTTCTGGCGATTTTTGCCTGGATATCTATTTTTTTGTTTATGTTGTTATATATCTCATTAACAAGTCGGTCTTGAGTGAGCAGTTGCATACGTTATTGATTGTTTTAAAATGTTATTTTTTGTAAATTTTAAAACTTAAGCTGTCATATTTTGGATGTCTTAAGAATAATCTCAGCGCGCATGATCATTCAGAAAGATCAGGCAATCAGTCAACCAATCATCATTCCATCAATCAGAAAAGCAGCCAATCACACTCACTCAATCGAAAGCACAAGTGATTTGAAACAATTGAAAAAACTCCAATGCTAAAGTATAAGTTTCATGAATGTGGCCAAGTTTGAACATTTCTTTGAGGGAAGGGATTTAATATTTTGTCAGTAATTTTTGCCTTGTGGGCAGGTGGCAGAAAGACAAGACAAAGCCACTTTTTTAAAATTGTATTTTATCAATGAAGTATGAGCAGGAATGAAACCTGTACGATTGCATCTATTGTTTCAACTCACTTGTCTTTGAACTTGAATGAGTGCATGATTCGATGGTTGTTTTTCTGATTAATTGATTGACCTATTTCGTATGAATTGACTGACTGGTTGGTGTTGCTTGATCTGCATGACTGCATGCTGATATTCTTTCTCTGATATCCAAAGTACGGGTGTTGAAATGACCAAAAAGTAATATTTTAAATAAATCAAGTATTCAAATCCTCACTCAAGGTTGACATGTTAATTAGATATGTCAGATCGGTAACAACCCACTCAAACCGAAGGCCCGCGAGACCGAGGGCCCGCGAGACCGAAAAAAGCGAATTGTAATCTATAATGTCACACCGCTCTGAAGAGCAGCGGAAAGTTTTTCATTGAAGGTGTGGGACATCTGGAAACAGGGACTAAACATGCTAAAGGAGACATAATTATTTCATATACCTATGGCGCATTATTTGTGATGAAGGAAAATACGATACGAGAAAAGTCGGCCTCGCGGGCCTTCGGTCTCGCGGTTCTTCGGTCAAGTGGGCGGACCCCGTCAGAACATACGCACAAACAAGGATCCCGGGACAAGGATATTCATTTATTTCATAAACTGTTGTAAAGCCATCAGGATATGAAATGGTCTAAGCCACCAGAGCGTATACTACTCTCAGCTCTGCTGATACAAACCTGGGCAAATACCACTTCTTGTCAAGGCGTTACACTGTATGCGCGGTTTTAAATTTACATTTGCTCAGTATGTCATGACTGCATTTATTAAAAGCTACATACCAGCCAATCAGACCAAAGTAATTTGCTTAACTTTGTGAGGTGCTTGTCTTAGATTTAGGGTAAAATCACTAGCTCAAAGATTCAATTGAACACCGAAGTTGGCTATAAGTATTTTACTTAACGCGAGAAGTGAATAAAATAATCAAGATTATGGTTTAAGTATCGAACCTGAATGCCGGGCCAGAACTTTTCGTATAAACATAAACGGGATACCCTACAGGTTCCAAAAAAGACAAAATAACTGGAAATGAAAATCTGATTCATTGACATCGGAAACATTTAAAATCACTTAAACGTAATCGTAAGGTATTCTAAGAAATTTAGGTTTGAAGATAAAAAGTACATCCCACAGGTCCCAAATAATGACGCACAAAATAAGGGGCTCTACAGCATGGGAAAGAAATGAGCCTATAACACAAAAACACCTAAGATACTTACTTATTGGTTTCGTTGATACAGTTTTATCACTGAAATCCGACAGAACACGAATGACGACCATCGTAGCTAAGCAAAAGATCAAAACAAAGAACATGATTGAAGAATGCTTGTATATTTTCCACGACATTCTGATGGTTTCCTTGAGGTTTCGTCGATTTATCGGGTTTATGGTAGCTGGAAATGTTTTTTTTTTTTTTTTTTTTTTTTAAGCACAAACCACCGTAAGATTTGAGAATGACTATCACATTCCTTTAAAAAAAAGTGAGAGGTAAAAATTCCAAGGTAAATTATGCAAGAGTTGAAAAGGCGTATAGGGATGTCAGGCTTGATAATGAAGAAATAACAATATACAATAAAGCAATAGAAGATCATGGCTATTTTTAGATTTTCTAGTTTCCTAGTGGCAGAGGTTTTGTTAATCATTAATAGCTGAGTTGATGCAAAGCTGGGAGGGCGCCTACAGTGTTATAAAGGTTCAAATTTGGAGGTAATAAGGGAGTTCATAATATTTCACATCAAAATTTTAAGCAGTTAGTGTAAAACAATGATTTTGCTCATGACATTTTCCCCGAAATAGTAGGTATATTGACAGCTTCTTATGATGATGAGGAGGGATGAGGAGGGGATGCTTTTATTTATCATTATTATTTATTCATTTGTTTTTGCAATTAAAAAAAACCCAGAGCATAATTACAGTAAGAGGTGTGAGAGATATAATAAAAATCGATCGAACTAATAAGCATGATAGTAAATAACTTACAACGGAAAATGAAGAATCTCAAATGGCATCATGAAAACCCAATAAACTAAAAAAATTAAAAAAAAGAATCTCAAATGACACGAAATCACAGAGGCGATGATCCATTTTTAGATTTAGGTGTGTGTATGTTCTTGTTGTGTGTGTGTGTGTGTGTGTGTGTGTGAGGGTGTGTGTTATATGTATCAAAATACACTAGGCCTATAGACCAATTCCACCTCCGGTTTATGTATTTGGCCATCGGTGAGGGGATAGCTGCGGTGTGTGATAGTGCACTGACCACGACTGGCTGTGTACAAAATCAATGAAAGATATGAGATATGTCCTGATATTCATTAACTTTATTCTAGATCAATGAAATAAAGCATGTATACATGGGTAGATGACGTAAGACAATGACCATATTATGATGCATTTTCGTTCTTTCGTTACTTTTTCTCCATAGTTTTGTCAGTAAAAGGCCAGGAAACTTGTGTAGGGAGTACGGCTTCTCACACAAACAGGCTTCATGAGTCAAAGGCGAGTGAATTTCGCACTTAGTTAGCTTCCAATTTTTAAGCTTTCTCCAATTGTTGTGGCATCTGCGTACCGCACAGCTGCGATCTGAACTTCCCTGATTATTCTTCATTGCAAGCGTTAAAAGAAATCTGCACATGTTGGTCCAAAATAGAGAAAATCGAACCGAAGTACATAACGCACTATTGACTTAAGGACGTTCCACAGTTATGTTTCTGCGCATCCCTACCGCGCAGGTTAAAACGTCACGCGCACAGCTGATTGATCAGCTGTGCGCGTCAGCTGATCATTGCTCGCAGGGCACAGCGCAGATGCAACACCGAGCCTGCCGAGCTGGCCGGCCTGGAGCGCAGCAGCTAGCTCTCGCTGGTTTTGGTTTACAAAATTGACTAGATTTACATTCGTCACGATACATGTATATGGTAACAATTACCATTGACTGTAAAGCCTGTCTAAAGCTTTATACTGTTTTCACACTGCCGAAACGGAATATCCATGACGTTATATTTCATGACGCTTCACTTTCAAAACGCTTCCAAAACGCTTCTGGTTTCTGTTCACACTGAACCAATGAAGTCCGTTTTGAGCGAAAGCGTAATATTACGGTGTGAGAGAGTGCGGAAATACGTCATTACCCACCATGGTAAACACCGTGGCTCGATCAAAATTAGTAAACTTAAATTTTTTTGTTTTATTTGATATATGTAACAAAACAAATCAGTTTTTCAGCATAAAATGTACAATTATTACTTAACTTATTGCAATTTGTTTAAATTTACTGAATAATTATTTTTTTTATTTGTATGTATAGTTTAATTTTTAAACTCATGTACGAATGCTAACGCGTTTGTTTCTTCATACATGATTCGCGTACATGCAGCTAGTAGCGTCGAACGTACGCTGCACTGCCATGCCGATCCATGCAGCTCGCTAGCGCTGCGATCGAAGATACCCGCGCTTTCACTCGTTTCCCGCATTTTCCAGGTTTTTGGTGGGAACCTGGTTGACCTTTGACATTTCATTTCGCTTTATTTCCTTTTTTCTGTACATACCAAAAAATAAAGCGTCATATTTGGAATATTCCGTTTTCAAAACACCTCAAAACCTAGTGATAGACCTCACACGTAGATTGCGGAATATTTGATTCCGTTTTCGAATATGACGCTTTGCCGAGTGTTCATACCAAAGCGTTTTTTTCAAAAAACGCTTTTATTCCGTTATATTTGTTTGGTGTGAAAGTGGTATTAGTAAAGATTCACAGGGCTCTCACTTCACTTTTTTCCTTGGTTGCCAGCCAATACAGTAGGTTAGCTTTCCTAATGGCAAATTAGGTGGTCACAGTGATTATGTTCAAATAGCAATAGCATTGTGTAATGAAATGTAATGTGAATCGGCGAATATTGCTAGCGATTCGCAATTCGTGTGCTTTCTTTAGTGGGAAAACCCCCCTCTTTTGGAGTCCCTACTCTCAGAAAACTGAATACTGCATACCTGATGGATATTTTTACCTACTTCTGCAGGCATTATTCCTGTGTTCAATTGAGAAGTCCAATGAAAAGTGTTTATATAATCTCAGGAAAACCTGGACCGGACGTCTGCACTATAGAATGATTAATGAGGAGATATTCCTTAAACCTGTTAGTAATGAACAAACACTAGTACTTGCCTACTTGGGTAACATTACTAATCTTGTTGCTCTGTCTTGAAAGCCTTTGGCAAGCTTTCCGGTTGTCAACAACAACCAATGATTGAAAGGTATGCATAAAATTTGAATATGTTAGTAAATAACTTGGAATCAAGTTTGCGTACACTACTTGTTGCTATGTCGGTCAAGCCTATGACAAGCATTCAGGGTGTCAAGAACCGCCATTGTTTTAAAAGATATATATAAAATTTGAATATGCATGTGTGAAATTAGTTCCCATGACTGACAGCTTACCTCAGCACCACGTCATGTCATCATTTATAATGATTAGTAAAAAGACTAATGAAAGACTAATGTAAGACTGATTTCAGTGTAGGACTATTTACGGACCAATTCTTTCTGATGCAATATTAATTATTTCCAGGATTACTCAAATAAGACATAATTTGATTAACTAATTAATATTTGTCAGTTTAAGAACAAATGACTAATTATTTCTTAGTCAAATAAGACATAGTGTATGAGTAATCTTTTTAGTCATTTGACCAACTTTCGTTTTCAGTGTAGATTCTCGGCCTTTTGCATGTTTTTGGCGCGTTTTGTGGTTTTCAAGTATATTCGCAACTATAAGGGCGACGATAGTTCAAAAACAAGCACATGGACCCCACTTTTTTAATGTTTTAATCTCTTCAGTATACTTTCCTCTACAGTTCTAGAGAGAAAGACGAATATGACATGGGTTTTGAATGTTTGGAACCATAAAATTGAATCGGCCGTATTTTGGATTAGATTCTCAGCCTTTTGCATGTTTTGGGCGCGTTTTTTTTGTGGTTTTCAAGCCGATTCGCAGCCGTTAGGACGCCGACAGCTTGAAAACGAGCACATGGACCCCACTTTTTTAATGTTTCAATCTCTTCAGTATACTTTCCTCTACAATTCTAGAGAGAAAGACGAATATGACATGGGTTTTGACTGTTTGGGGCCATAAAATTGAATCGGCCGTATTTTTGATCACATTCTCAGCCCTTTGCATGTTTTTGGCGCGTTTTTTTTTATTTTCAAGCCGATTCGCAACTACAAGGGCGACGATATTTCAAAAACAAGCACATGGACCCCACTTTCTAAATGTTTCAATCTCTTCAGTATACTTTCCTCTACAATCCTAGAGAAAAGACGAATATGACATGGGTTTTGAATGTTTTGGGCCATAAAACTGAATCTGCCGTATTTTGGATTAGATTCTAAGCCTTTTGCATGCTTTTGGCGCGTTTTGGGGGGTTTTACAAACCGATACGCAGCCATTAGGGCGCCGACAGCATGAAAACGAGCACATGGACCCCACTTTTTTAATGTGTCTACCCCTTTAGTAGGCATTCCTCTACCATTTTGCAAATTTTAATGAAAATGACGTGGATTTTGAATAAAGTGCAGCTTAATCTGTACTTTTTATTTTTCCTGTAGATTCCCAGCCCCCTAAGATATGTTTTTTGTCCTTTTTGGCACCATTTTCGCCACATGAGGGCGCTGCTAGTTTAAAGATAAGTACAGATGGCCCAGTTTTAACAGTCTTTACACCTTTGTCATACATTTCGCTACAAATCTGGAGGATTTGATGAAGTTTGATAGGGTTTTGACAAAGTAAAAGTGATTTATACTCGTTTGTCGAAATCGTGAGGTCTAAAAGAGGCCTAAATCTCTTGATTGCGTCATTTTATCTGCCATCCAATTATGCAACTTCAAAGTCCCGTAGAAAAAAAATAAGCACATGAACCTATATTATTTTTTGCATTTTTGACCTACATAGGTACCAAAGTAACTCTATGCAAAATTTGGAGAAAAAGACATGGATTTCATTTTAACTGTGGAACGTCCTTAACGTACTGTGAAAGTTGGGTAACACACAGCAGTATGGCGGCTAGCCTGCTGCCCTCTTGCGGTGTGGAATTAGTCTACATGATGTCCAATATATATCTGGTAACCTCTCTGCCAAATACGACTCTGTTTTGCCACATCGCTGACGCTGGTCCTTTTATTTGCATGTCCTCGGCATTGGTTAAGATATCTGAGGTGTCGTGGTCTAGTCGATAAGTCGCCAGACTGCAGATCACAAGGTTAGCAGTTCGAGGCCCGCCGTGGAACCCTTGTCTTTTGGCAAAACATTATTCTACAATTGCCACTCTTGACCCAAGTGTAGTAAATGTATACCCTGTAGGAAGAATTTCCCTGAAATGCAAGAGCACCTTAAAGGCAGCCATGCTAATGCTGGGGTAAAAACAGTGGAGCGCCAGGAGTGTCAGTTCTGACAGACATGAGCGCTATGCGAGAACCCACTATTATTAAATGCGAGCCAGTGCTACCAGGTGTTTTGTTCTACAAATATTCTTTTAGTATTAAACTGACAATGATTGTTAACTTCCTTTACCCATTATTGCATTTGTACGGTTGTGTTGTGGGTTTTTTTTTTTCAGTTCGGAAATTAATGGGGGGGGGCGGCAAAATGATATCTTTCCCAACAAAAGATTCTGCCCCCGCCCCCGCCCCCGGAGCGACGCCTCTGCGAAATTAAACTTTACGAGAAGTAGAAGTTCCATTAAAAGCGATATGTAAATTCTAACTAAATTTGTGAGGGCCATGAATATGACCAGTGAGTTGATGCTTTCTGTCTGCATAGGTTTGTAACGAAGATACAAGGTGTCAAAGGGCAAGATATTATTTATTTACGTTGGGCGTCGTAAAAGATGAACATATCGATTATTTTTAGAATTTCATCATATCTTATCGAAAGCCAAGTGGAGCCCTTTGATATCTGTGTTATCATGGTTATCATTGGTTCATTATGCTAAGAACAGTGATGAGAAATACACAAAGAAGTTGCACATATATGATATCAGGAATTTAGATATGAGGTTTTAATAAATCCAGTTAATGTCTTTTCGTTGATAACAGTTCAATAAGCGGTGCGTCACTAAAATAGGTTCCCATATAAAAGATTTAAAAAAAAAAACTATTGCTCAAACAGACCTCTAATCTACCACATAAAACTAGTATGTTATATCAAATTTTAAAGTGGCAGAAATATTAGTATATTCTTTTTTTTGTCGTATGGGAGGTGCTTTTTTTTCCTCTTTTTTTTTTTTTAAATATGTGGAGGGTGTTGTTTTATTACAGTCATTCTGAATGTTTTATACCAAACTAGATCATTTTCCTTGTACGTTGATTGCTTATTTTCAAATGTAACACTTCGCTATCACAAGAGGGCCAACCTTGTAAAGTGTCATCGATATGAGTAAACGGGTAAATTAGAGTGTACCCAACTGAAATTTACTCCACAGTTCTATGTGCATAATAACATCATTGTTCAGTTGGTGTTTATGGAAAATGTAAAATGATCATGACTGATTTAGCGTATTTTGCAACACTTTGCACCTCATGCGTTCCTTAGAACTCTTCATGTTATAAAGATACTAGGACAGTTGAAATATTTTCTGTAGCAATAAGTTGTAGGTTCGAGCCCTTTTTTTACGAAGCACTGAGAAAAATATAAACCAGTTAGTATTTAATCGTCCTTAAAATGCATTATAAGCGTATGGCCTGGTCTTAATCTCGCGCCCATGACAATGTAAAGTTCCCCCCCCCTCAATTATTATGCCACCGTGATAGTCCCTCCCCCTCCCCCTAACTGAGAATATCATGGTAGAGACTGTTGGGACACCCTGTCACTTATCGTTGTTTATAGATGGCGCTGTTCATCCTGTCGATCTCGTGGGCCTTTAGTTTACGTAGCGTCGAGCTCGTGGGCCTTAATTGCCTAGTGTCGAGCTCAGGGGCGTACATAGCTGCGGGGGGGGGGGGGGGGGGGGGAGGGGATTGAGATACCCCCCCCCCCCCCGCTTTTTGAAGTAGGGGGGATGGATGTACAATTCTATTCTCGTTTTTCCTTCACTCTTGATTTATCATAAGCTACCCTTTTTCGAAAAAAATGCGTCGTTTGATTAACGCTTCGGCGATTATACACGACTCTTTAATTGTTTGGTTGATGTGTGTGTGTTGTGCGTGTGTTTGAAGGGTGTTTTGTTTGTTTGTTTATCTTTAATGGAAATTGAACTTCGGTAGCAAATGGGCTTTAGTATATGTAGAAGCAGAAAATCAGAAAAAAATGAATTATTAAGGATTTTGAGATACATTAGACAAAAATAGCAGAAGAGGTTTAAATTTGTTGGGAAATCGATATGACTAACAATGACTGGCATCTCGTTCTGGTATGTGTGATGACTGTCAGCATTGCTTTTCATAAGGCCTGCTTAATACCGTCATTTTACCTTGTCATCTCAATTAACAATTACTTACTGTTGGTGCTCAAGCTATATCATTGCTAATGTCCTGTAAAAGAAATATGACTGGTCCAACGCAAAAGTTGATAGAAGCAATGCCGTACGAGGGAGCGAAGCGACCGAGCTGGTAACGAGGGCGCTTTTGCTTAAAAAAAATTATAATTGCAGGTTCTGGTGGAATTTGGAAAATTTTCAGTTAAAAAGGGTAAGTCTTGAAAATTTCGGGGGGGGGGGGGCAACTGCCCTCCCCTGCCCCTACCCCCTGCGTACGGCCATGGATAGAAACAAAGTGCATATTTTGAGTGTCTTGTAGAAGGGATATGAAAAACTACTCAAAGATGACATCACATAATTGTCACAAGGCAATTGGAATTTCTTCCACTCCACTTCCAACCTGTCCAGCTTATGTAATGCGTATGGCTCAGTTAGGTTGAATGGAAAAGGTATGTTAGCTGGCTTGTAAGTGAATGGCTGTGTTTTGGAGGGAAACTTAGGTAATTAGGCCTGGGTCAACTAACTTTGGCTCTTTGGTCAGTTATCTAGGGGTCTCTAACTCAACAGGTGTTTGTTGTTGTGAGTAGAAAGACTGAGGAAAATGTCTAATTGGGGAGTTTTGTATAGTGGATTTAGGTTCAGAAGAATAGAAGTAATTTTGATGGGACATTTTTGGTATAGAGCTCATTACTGGAGAAATACAGAGAGTTTTAACGAGTTTGTTATTGAGAGTTAAGTTGGATTGGAGTGAGATGAGTTTAATCAGATAGCTTTTGCATCTCTGGAGAGACAGACATCCCTGACTTGGTCTGAATCTGGAGTGTTGAGGGTGTGTAGGCCACAGACATAGGTGAATGTTCCAGGCTAAATGTATCAGGCAGACATGGCAATTTTCCCTATCGACGGCAAGGCAGCAGATTCCAGGCAGCACAGGCCATGGTAGAAGCCGCATCCGCCCTCACCTCACCAAGCACCAGTGTTTTACCAGAACTGTAAGTTACATTAATATGCTGTTTTAATTGATGATTGTATTTGAAAGTTCATATTAAGGATCTATAAAGAATACAGAAAATCACCCATTACTATTTTTATGTCAAGATTATTGGTAAATGGAAAGAATATTGAATTTTATCTTTTATTTCATAGATTTAGTTTATGTGAAATTAAAAACAAAAAAGAAACCAACTGTACATGAAATGTACTATAAAGATGAAGTAATGAAAAGTGAGCTAATTTATTTGTTATTACATGGAAGGATTGCTATTTCATACATTGCATAAAGATGCTATTTTGCATGTATTATAAGCTTCTAGAATCAAGAGGGATTGTAATGAACGTTGTAAACTATTAGGATATCATTATAATTGCTGACCTTATCTGTTTTGGTAGATGGTTGGCGAATCTGTTTTGATTTAATCCTTTTAGGGACGAACTGGGCTAGCTCGCATTCGCACTCGTACTCGTGCTCGTATCTGTAGTCATCTTGGGGACTCTAGCTCGTATACTCGAACTCGTATCTTTACTCAACTTGGGAGCCTGTACTCATACTCGTACTCATACTCGTATTAATCTTTGGAGCTTGTATGCTCAGGACTTCGATTCTAGAAGCCACCACTCAGAGTCGATCATGCTACTTCGTGTTCATGGGGCCAACGTTATCTCGTCGATGAAGACGTCACCGTGGTCCTCACCCCAGACTGTGGGGTACAGGAACTCTCTAACTTCAGTGATTTAATTTTAATAATAGTGTACACACCGGTCCAGTGTAGGTAGTTAGTCTATTTAAATACTTTTATCCCTCAAGGAAGAGTAATTCATTATTAATGATAATTTTTCTGTTGTTGTTGCAAATAACATATTGAATATAATAGCTGAACTTTGATAATTTTAAATTGAATGATATACAAGGATATACTGATATACAATGATGTAATTTACTTTGTAGAATATTCATTTGAATCAATGATTTATTTTGTTTGTGTACATTTATTGAGCAGTTGGCTCTTGATTAAACTTATGTACACTATAGCTAGTGAGTAATTGTTTGATTATTTTCCACAGTGGTATTCATTCATTTTTAGCAGAACCTAATTTATCGTCAGACATAGTAATATTCATTACTAAGATCTGACAATAATTATATACATATTACTTTCAAATAATCATAAATTTTCTATTATTTGTCGGCATTTTATTCCCATATGTACTTTTATGATTTGGCTAAATTACTCAAGCCGGAAAATTTGAACTCCCTTTAGATTCCAAAATCCCCTTTAATTGGAAATGTTGATGACTGCTCGAAAGCCGCGCAGCGTTTTTGAAGGTGGCGGGGCTGAGCATGCGAACAAGCATATCTTTGCAGCGTTATTGTATAGAAGCCAACGTGTCTACTCAAAAAGAAAAGTGAGGGGGGGGGGCGGTACGTCGGACTACTGCGCTCGACTGTCTCTGATTACTCCTCGCTGAGCTCCATTCGTTTATGTGCAGCTGCCCAAAAGAAGACGTAAAAGGCGTTAACCAGCATTTGCCAGCTTTCACCGCCTTTAAAATAGAAGTTTGACATGTTTGAGCAAACAAGTGAGAAGGTGAAGAGCGAAAGATCTAAAAGACATGGCAGTCGAAATAAAGAAAGCATAAAGTAGAAAAGTCTGACCATGTGAAGGTCGAACACGGAGTAGAGAAAGAAAGTCTGATTACCCCTGTGAAAGTAAAAAAAAAAATACATGGCAAATGGGGTGAAGAGAGTATGCAAAGCAATTCAAATTGAGCTAGCTAAGGGATGTTATCAAGCCATTATGTTCATAGGCCCATGCAGTAATTGTGATTCGTTTCTGAACTCACCAAAGCATTGAGAAAAAAAAGCCTCATATAACTTCAAATATCCTCAGCGAAATGTGTGATCTTTCGGTTGAAAGAAAATTCATTTTGTTGCTATTCAGTTATCGCATGTTATTGTGTTTATGGTCTTGGTGAAATGCCCTCCAGTGGTCTGAGGTTTGAACAGAAATTCATTTTGTCTCCGTTCAATTATGGCATATTATCATGATTATCGTTCTGATTGCATGGCTAAATTCTCCTCCAGTGGTATAAGAGTCATCCAACTATAACTACACTGTGCAAGCACGACAATATAATTTGTAAAGAAAAGGATAGTCTTTGTGTTTGACTTGTGTTGCTGAACATTGATCATAAGCTCGTTCAGTTTCGCGGGAGTGCGTAAAACACATTCCTTATTCATTTCGAGCAGTGCTATTGAAATTTATTGATAACTGAAACCAGGCGCGTGGATAGCAGGGGGGATGGGGGTATGCGTACCCACTTTTTGAAGTGTGTAAGTGTGTGTTTGCGTGCGTGAGTGTGTGTATATGTATGTATGTATATATATATATATATATATATATATATATATATATATATATACATATATACCTAGGTGGGTGATCTGAAAAGATCTGTGTATAAAATACAACTCTAAAAAGTTCTGTCAGTAATCATGGTAATATTTGGTATATGTTGTCTATACACGTTTGTGTTGTGTTTGTTACTCGGGTAGGTTTAGTAATGAGTGGTTGGTAACCAAGACTCATCATACTGCTTAACCACAACTTAGGATTATCTCGAGATACAGATTTCAAAAGGTCAACATTAAAGTCATCAATAATATAACATGGTAAATTCTTCCTATTCAGAGTCACTAAAATGGTTTCAACACTTGAATTAAACTCTGAAAAGTTAGAATTAGGTATTCTATTAATGATGCCAATAGCAATGATCTGTTCTTTACCACCCATTATTTCTATAAACAGGCTCTGCATGAAATAATTACTTATTGTTGATTCATTATTAAGAACATAATCATAGATATTTCTCACATATAAACAAACACCACCTCCCCTTTGGTGTGAACAGTTATTAGAAACAAGGCAATAGTTTGGCATGTTGTAAATAAAGGGTATCACTCCCTTGTGCCAGGTTTCCGTGAAACCAGTGACAGAAAATTCATATTGTAAGAAGAACAAAAAAAACCTTGGACATTATTGAATTTGTGATACAAACTGTGAGAGTTCAAGTGGAATAAAGAGAAGTGACATTTGAAGGACGAACAAGAGTCTTCAAAAGAAGTTGAAGTATGGTACTGGCAAGTATTTATTTCACGGAAACCTGGCACAAGGGAGTGATACCCTTTATTTACAACATGCCAAACTATTGCTTTGTTTCTAATAACTGTTCACACCAAAGGGGAGGTGGTGTTTGTTTATATGCGAGAAATATCTATGATTATGTTCTTAATAATGAATCAACAATAAGTAATTATTTCATGCAGAGCCTGTTCATAGAAATAATGGGTGGTAAAGAAAAGATCATTGCTATTGGCATCATTTATAGAATACCTAATTCTAACTTTTCAGAGTTTAATTCAAGTGTTGAAACCATTTTAGTGACTCTGAATAGGAAGAATTTACCATGTTATATTATTGATGACTTTAATGTTGACCTTTTGAAATTCTCCACTTTCCTCATTAGCAAGTAAAGACTTGAAACTTTGGCCATTTTAGATGGCGTATTAATGGAGCATCATTATTAACCTCTATGGTATTATTCGTCATCTAGAGAGCTAAATGGCAAGATGAATATAGCATTAAAATCAACATACAGAATTAAAATCAACATGAAACAAAAATTAATATACACATGCAGATGACCAATTCAACCGTATAGCAAGAATATATATGCCTGTTCTTGCAGAAAGTCCCGATAAATGATATGTTATAGACATGTTAGATATAAGCAACATTAAGATGTCAAGGGGAAAATAGAATAACAAGTGTGTTGTGAAGTCTCATTCTTCTTCGATTGAAATGCTGAACAAAAGAGAGGCGAAAAATGATTGTTACGCCCGGATTACATGTATTTAGTTGGCACGTAAATCCAAGCTGTCTGGATACATAATACATATACAACACTTACAGCCAATACTTTACATCGATGCGAAGTGATGATATTGTTATGCGGCGAGCCATCGGGGTAGAAAGTTCCTGGCTTATGATGGCAGTGAATGGCGGTGATCCCACGTTTGTGACAATATTACGCACTAAAAGAGGAAAAAAAATCTCTTTTCTTTAATGAACGGAATATAAAATGCTCTTGTACAAGTATCTTTGGGGAGAAGGAGAAGAGTACGAGAGTGTGTTATCTAAATACATTTCAATTTAATTTCATTTTTTAGGATTTTTATACAAAGCCATAATGATATAAATGAGCTTTAAAGGCTAGTCTCAAATCGATACCGATAAAACTGGTTATGCAGATCATGCATTTTCATGCAGGGTGAATATCACAAGAAACTCAGATATTTTACCACCTGAAATTGAAACACTTTCATATAGTCAGGTGACTCAGGTCCCCTTAACAATATTTTGGGGACAGTTTTTTGCATGTGGGTCATAAATATCAAAAGCAATTAATTCGTCCCTGTTTTCACGAAGTGACGGATACGAGGAAAATCACAAATTTTTCAATTTTGAGTTTTTGCATTTTTGGACATCTTTCACTAACATCTTGAACCTCACAGACTTTAAAACGGTAATAATGTCTAATTATGTAACTATGGCAGTGACGTCAACATGAAGTACCTAGTAAAAAGATTTTTTTGTTTTCACGAAGTGATGGCTTTCAGCCGTCCCGTATGTTTTACGTGTGCGGCTGAGTCCTGTCACTTCGTGAAAAAAAATAAAATAAAAGAGCGCGTATTACGTGATTGCGCACAATTAGGTCAAATACGCGCTCATCAAATCCCATTTGTTTAAGGACGTTCCCTGAGCCCCTGAGCCACATGTTAGGTTACCACAACTTAAGGACGTTCCACAGTTAAAATCAAATCCATGTCATTTTCTCCAAATTTTTGCATAGAGTTACTTTGGTACCTATGTGGGCCAAAAATGCAAAAAATAATATAGGTTCATGTGCTTATTTTTTTTTTCTACGGGGCTTTGAATTTGCCATAATTGGATGGCAGATAAAATGACGCAATCAAGAGATTGAAGCCTCTATTAGATCTCACGATTTCGACAAACGAGTATAAATCACTTTTACTCTGTCAAAACCCTATTAAACTTCATCAAATCTTCCAGATTTGTAGCGAAATGTATGACAAAGGTGGACAAACTCTTTAAACTGGGCCATCTGTACTTCTCTTTAAACTAGCAGCGCCCACATGTGGCGAAAATGGTGCTTAAAAGGACAAAAAACAATCTTAGAGGCTTGGAATCTAGACGAAAAATAAAAAGGACAGTTTAAGCTGCACTTTATTCAAAATCCATGTCATTTTCATGAAATTTTGCAAAGTTGTAGAGGAATGCCTACTGAAGGGGTAAACACATTAAAAAGGGAGGTTCATGTGCTCGTTTTCAAGCTGTCGGCACCCTAATGGCTGCGAATCGGCTTGAAAACCACAAAAACGCGCCAAAAATACTGAGAATCTAATCCAAAATACGGCCGATTCAATTTTATGGCCCCAAACATTCAAAACCCGTGTCATATTCGTCTTTCTCTCTAGAATTGTACAAGAAAGTATACTGAAGAGATTGAAACATTGAAAAAGTGGGTCCATGTGCTTGTTTCTGAACTATCGTCGCCCTAATAGTTCCGAATCGGCTTGAAAACCACAAAACGCGCCAAAAACATGCAAAAGGCTGAGAATCTACACTGAAAACGAAAGTTGGTCAAACGACGAAAAAGATTAGTCATTCACTATGTCTTATTTGACTGAGAAAAATTAGTCATTTGTTTTTAAACTGACTAATATTAATTAGTCAATCAAATTATGTCTTATTTGAGTAATCCTGGAAATAATTAGTATTGCATGAGAAAGAATTGGTCCGTAAATAGTCCTACACTGAAATCAGTTAGTCTTACATTAGTCTTTCATTAGTCTTTTTACTAGTCATTTGCTAGTCAATGATGACATGACGTGGTGCTGAGGTAAGCTGTCAGTCATGGGAACTAATTTCACACATGCATATTCAAATTCTATATATACTTTTTAAAAACAATGGCTGTTCTTGACACCCTGAATGCTTGTCATAGGCTTGACTGACATAGCAACAAGCACAGCTGAAGTATGTACGCGAACTTGATTCCAAGTTATTTTCGTAGTTAATAGACCTGCTTACTAACATATTCAAATTTTATGCATACCTTTCAAACATTGGTTGTTGTTGATAACCGGAAAGCTTGCCAAAGGCTTTCAAGTTACCCAAGTAGTGTACTAGTGTTTTTTCATTACTAACAGTTTTAAGGAATATCTCCTTAGTCTATAGTGCAGACGTCCGGTCCAGGTTTTCCTGAGATGATATAAACACTTTTCATTGGACTTCTCAATTAAACACAGGAATAATTCCTGCAGAAATAGGTAAAAATATCCCCTCAGGTATACAGTATTCAGTTTTCTGAGAGTAGGAACTCCAAAAGAGGGGTTTTCCCACTAAAGAAAGCACACGAATTGCGAATCGCGAGCAATATTCGCCGATTCACATTATATTTCATTACACAATACTATTGCTATTTGAACATAATCACTGTTACCACCCCCGGGGGTGACTACCTAATTTGCCATTAGGCAACCTAACCAATTGTACTGGTTGCCTGGCTGGCAACCAAGGAAAAAAGTGAAGTGAGAGCCCTGTGAATCTTTACTAAAGGTTTAGACAGGCTTTACAATCAATTGTAGTTGTTACCATATATCATGACGAATGTAAATCTAGTCAATTTTGCAAACCAAAACCAGCGAGAGCTAGCTGCTGCACTCCAGGCCGGCCAGCTCGGCAGGCTCGGTGTTGCATCTGCGCTGTGATGCACCGTGAATAATCAGCTGACGCGCACAGCTGATCCATCAGCTGTGCGCGTGACTTTTTAACCTGCGCGGTAGGGATGCGCAGAAACATAACTGTGGAACGTCCTTGACACGCATGCGGCGAGTCTGAGATCCGTCACTTCGTGAAAACAAAAATCACAGTGGGACCTTGAATTTTGTATTTTCACGAAATGACGGCGATGTTTACACATCTTTTTCTTTTAAAACTTAAAAGGAATATGCAAATGATTAATAATGAACATTGTCCAGAATATGCCCTTTACGAGGATATAAAATTTATTCACCCTTCGTACATCTACATTAAAGAGGTGGAGACTGATGTTTGAAACTTTGAAAGCGATTTACTCAAAACTAACTTTTTTAAGTTGCGAGCTCATCCGTAACTTAGTGAAAACAGCGATGAATTTAAGAACGGGTGCCACAAAATCGGTATTGGCACCCCTTTCAAAAATTTTAATTTATGTAAATTTTATGCATTAAACATAAATCAATAGTATTACACAAAATAATAACACTTGAAGTGTAATTATGCCTCTTTCATGTCAGTCTTATCATTTAGCACAAAATTCAAGTATTGAATTTGACAATTTGATGACCTTTATAGGCGTCTGAGTACAATTTATGAAAATATATGCAAAAAGCTGAATTTCTATGTTATAAAAAAAAATACATATGCATAGACCTAAAATAAGTAACTGATAGGTAAAACTGATTATTTTAAATGAAATCAAAGTAGCAAACACAATTACAAAATTATTCATATTTATGTAAAAATGCATGGTCACAAGAAATACCAAAAACACAAATGCATAACTTAGAGGTAAAATCTGCCATTTAACTGAAACAAGCATGATAATTATGTGCAACAAACTTTTCATCTTATTGATTTTGGTGGCATTTAATATCAAATCTATGCATATTTTGTTCATAGGAGTAACAAAACAAATCTGCACTGGTACATAATCCCTTACAAAAAAAAACAACTAATGGTAAATGAATGGTATATGAATGGTAGTTTCAATGGTAAATGGTGTTTGAATGGTGTTTCAGTGGTGGCCTCTGTATGGTGAATGGTGTTTTAATGGTGGAGTCTGTATGGTGAGTGGTGTTTTAATGGTGTGATCTGTATGGTGAATGGGGATTCACTGGTGGAATTTGTATGGTGAATGGTGTTACAATGGTGGAGTCTGTATGGTGAATGGTGTTTAAATGGTGCAGTCTCTATGGTGAATGGTGGATTATGTATGGTGAATGGTAGAGTATGTATGGTGAATGCTGTTCAAATGGTGGAGTCTCTATGGTGAATGGTGGATTATGCATGGTGAATGGTAGAGTATGTATGGCGAATGTTGTTCTAATCGTGGGGTCTGTATGGTGAATGCTGGTCTAATGGTGGAGTCTCTATGGTGAATGGTGGATTATGTATGGTGAATTGTAGAGTATGTAAGGTGTATGTTGTTCCAAAATGTTCAGTGGTAACTAAATGGTGTCCGTATGGTAGGTGAATGGTAGAAGCAATGGTGAATTGTATATCAGTGGTGTTTCAGTGGTGTGTGCTGAATGATCAGTGGTGTTTAAATGGTTTGTGCTGAATGGTTAGTGGTGTCTTGCATACTGTAAATGGTACCTTAATGGTAGATTGGCCTGTTAATGGTTTATCAGTGATGCTTGAATGGTATATGCTGAATGGTAAATGGTGTTCATTTGTCCGGTAAATGGTATACAAATAACAGATCGACTGGTAAATGGTATTTCAATGGTTTTAAATGGTTTATATTAAATGGGAAGTGGTGTTCATCTGTCTGGTAGATGGTAGACATGTGGCAGATTGACTGGTAAATGGTATCTCAGTGGTGTTTAAATGGTAAGTAGTGTTCCTCTCTCTGGTAGATGGTAGACATGTGGCAGATTGACTGGTAAATGGTATCTCAGTGGTGTTTTAATGGTAAGTAGTGTTCATCTGTCTGGTAGATGAGCAATGGTGGACAAATGGTATATCAATGGTATAGTCATTGGTAATTATACCATTTAGTGGAGTAAACTGGTAAACGGTGTTTGAAAGGTGCTTCAGTGGTAAATGATGATTGGTACATTTTACTGCTTGGCAGAGTTTAATGGTAAATTGTGTTTCAATGGTACTTCAGTGGTGATTAATAATTAGTAAATTATAGTTTTGGTGGGGTGAGATGGTTAGGATGGCAAACGGTAAGTCAATGGTACTTCAATGGTGATTAGTTAATGATTTATTGATGTTGTTGTTGATTCTTTGTGTTACAATGGCATGCCCCGTTCGATTTCCATAAGTGTCCATTTCCCAACATTCCCTATTTCATTTTAAAAAGTACAATGCTCCTTCTGATAAGTGCCCCTTCAAATCTGATATATGACCCTTTATAACTCTGATTAACGCCATTTTCCCCGCATGTGCCATTTCTTCTTCTATTAAATTTCACTTTCCACTTCCGGACAGCTTCATAAAATTTTCGAAAGAGCCATTTGCCTATGGCTCCAAAGAATTGTAGAGGCTGCATAATAATAACAGAATTGCTTCTGATCATGATGATTGATACCATTACCTCATGAGGCAGTGAAGCAGGAAACAGGAAGAGCACAAAACCTCTCATAACTTCAGTTAGAAGGACCGGTTCTCCTGAAATATAACAATGAGGATATTTTTTTTCTGTTATCCAGCACGCCAAGTGTGTTGTAAGCATAAGGTCTTACCTGTCCTCATATTCATGGTGACTTTTTTCTTAAACCCCAGTTATTTTGAATATCTCTCTCTGTACTGAATGAATAATATATACGGTCGCAATGAGACCTCACAAATACATTGAAAAGTTATAGGGATAATGTATATGGATGAAAATATTGATAATCATGAAAGACCGATAAAATGAACCTGTGGTTGTGCATATCATGTAATGTAAACTGTGAATAGGCCTACTGCCATGATGATGGCCTTAGAAGAGAGGGGGAAAAATCACTTCACGTTTCTGCTCGCTCGCTTCACTCGCTTGCACATAAGTAATCAGAGCAGAAACTGCAAATTAAATTTCGATAATTATCATGTACACTTGGTAAAGATAGAAACACTATGTTGACAATATCCCTAATTGGAGATGTGTGAAATAGAATGACAGGGTTTATTGCCTCTTTTCCTCCATAGTGCCACTTTTTGCTGTTACCCCCTCCCACTTTTAAAGACGCTCGGCGGTTACTGTAACCCTCCCAGACCCTACCCCGCTCGGTCGCTTCACTCCCTCAGAAAAGTCCACTTATTTCGTTTTCGCCCCGCCCCCTAAACAAATTCCAGTTACGGGCCTGAATACTCAAATATTATTTCACGTTACATAAAAAGAAGGAAAAATCCAGTGATAGATAAAAATGTAATGGTATCTCAATGGTATGTTCAGTGGTAAATGGTATATAAATGATATTTTAATTGTGGAGTTTGCTTCATTTGCATATTTAATCATATATGCATACACAATTGATTTGAATATTTTAAGAAAGCACAATTGCAATTTATGGGGTTTTTTTCATTAATATTAATGCAACAACTAGTTGTGAGATATTTCATTATGAAAGGGTATGAAATCAAATGCCATATTTTCTAATTATAGAAAGAGTAATTTAGCAACCATAACCAAAAAATAACAAACACTCGGGTAGCTACATTTTCAGGTCAGTGGTAGACCTATGGTAATTCAATGGTAAATCAATGGTGGAAGGTGAATGGTATTTCAATGGTAGGCCAGTGGTGGAAGGTGAATTGTATGTCAATGGTAGGCAAATGGTGGAAGGTGAATGGTATCTCAATGGTAGACCAATGGTGGACTATGAATGGTATGTCAATGGTAGACCAATGGTGGATTGTGTATGGTAGGGCAATGGTGGACTGTGAATGGTATGTCAATGGTAGACCAATGGTGGATTGTGAATTGTAGACCAATGGTGGATAGTGAATGGTGTTTCAGTGGTAGACCAATGATGAATGGTACAAAAAAATGCATAATTAATATTCAAATAACATTGGTGCAAATGACCTTTATGCAAATTAGGTCCTCAAATGGTAGCCCGGTGTGATACCATTAGGGTACCATTAGGGTACCATTCATGTACCATTGGTATGCAAATGAGGTATACCATTTGTCCAAAAAATGTTAATTAGGTCGAAAGGGACATTCCAATGGTAGATGAATGGTACCCAATTGTATATTGTGTATGGTATTTTCAATGGTACTTCCGAATGGTATTCTAATAGTATACCATTGATTTTTTTTTTTTTTTGTAAGGGATAGGGAATGAATATGCAATAAAAGCGAATATTTTTAAATTTATTGACTGGTGAAATGAAATGACAGAGTTTACATAAACATGTAATAAAAGTGGGGAGCATCTATGGTCAAAAGACCATGGCTGTAGAACAAGGGAAAGTTTTGTATATTTAATCCGGCATTACTGATGTTTATGGGAAGTTTAAAAGTAATTCTACAGGATAATCTGCATGAACTTGCATAAATTTGCGTAAAGAAGCCATTAAATTTAATAGGTTCCTTGGAAAAGAATAAATCATTTTCATTACAATATAGATTTTCATATTATTCCAAAGGAAAGTTTGGTGATGGATCTCTTTTATGTCCAAAATATCCATTCCATCAACATGGTGCATGATAAATCCATGAACTTTGCATAAATTAGCATATTTCTGCATAAACAGATGATTCAGTGTAGTGGGTCCTGTAGGGAAAAATAAAGATATAGTCACAACAAAAATATTTGGAAGGTTTGAAACCTTTTCAAACTTCTTCAATTTTCATCTCCATATGCATCTGCAGTCTTGGTTCAAGGCTCTTGGTTGCATAAATTAGCATAAAAATGCGTGAAGATGTGATCTAATGCAAGAAGTCTTGTAGGAAAAAATAAAGCTATTATCACAAATACATATGTAAAATTTGGCACCATTTCAGGCACTTTGAATTTTTTTGTAAAATAAGTGGTAATTCTTTACTGTATGTAAAATGCATGAATTAGCATAAATTTGCATGAAGATGAAGTTTAATCCAGTGGGTGATCTGGGAGAAAATGAAGCTCTCATCATAACAAGAACATATGTAAAGTTTTGTGCTTTTGTCCAGGCTGTCCCCAAAACCCCAAAATTTAGAGTTAACGGACCTGACTAATATACTTTTAGCGTTGTTTAGCTTTTTGATGAATTGCCTATTTTTTAATGTGGGTTTGTGATTAATACGTACTCTATCTGTAACACAAACAATATTGTTCAAAAGAATTTTGTTTCACTTTCCTTTAGTTCTCTTGCTTCATTTTTGAACTGTGTTCTTAGGATGAAAAGGAAGCTGAAATTTATAAAGGAAAAAAAGGGATATACTGCTTTGCCAAAGGGCAGAAACAAAAAAGAATTAGAAAGTAGAAAAAAAAAACACCTGCATGCACATGAAGTAAATGAAACGTGTGATAATAGTAAAGCTTTACGATGGTAACTTGTTTGTCACTTTCGTTCATTCTGGTTTGGTCTCCTGACGCCCCCCCCCCCCCCCGGTCAAGTTTTATTTTCCCTGAGAAAGACATTTGTTTTTTTTTTCACAAGTGGCAGCCAAGCAAAGATTTTCATCCCTCTCCCGAAGCTAACGGTATCTAGGATCCGCCATTGGGGCTTAAAAACCAGGAGCGAACATCTTCACATGATCTCCAACCCTTTTAATCATTTGTCCCTATAGAGAATAACATCAGTCTTTCTCTCATTTAGCTGTCCAACAACCCGACTTTTTGTAGACATCCGCAAAGTGGAGGAATGAGCTGTTTTGTTGTTGTTGTTTTTTTTTTCAATCATGGCGTATAATGGATTGTTTACATAATGAGGTGTGTTGGTATAGAAGGCAGTAAATACACGACCTGCTGTCAACATGGTCAAGGTGTTTTTATCGGCAGCAGTGTACAGTAAATCAATGACACTTTCAAGAGCATGATGGATTCATATTATCCACAGTCTTACAAATATTTGTATGAATATTATATGAATATTGTGTATTTGAAGCTAGGAGCTGCATAGACGGGGCGTGGATGTAAAATAAGCAGGGCAATTAGTATGAGTAAACAGGTAAAGCGAGCGATAGAAATGTTAGACGGACGTAACACAGGTGGGGTGGAAACTGTTTAATATTTGGACAACTCAAACTATCGCCAGTTCGCCACATAATATTAGGTCACCGTAACTTTCTGCGATTTCTTTTAAGATACAACATGGTCCAAAGCTTTGAAATGATATGAATCATTATGTAGTGTAAACACAACAAAAATAGTAACTTCACCCCTAAACAAAATGCTGTAACTTTTCATCGAAGAAGTTTTGAGCAAAATGAATTGGCATGAATGTTTCTAAACTAATTTACCAACTTCTGTGAGAAAATGAGATTGATCTGTCAAGTCATGCGTGAGTGAGCAGGCACTAAAGGAAAAATGTCACTTTTTAAAATTCACAAGCATCATATCATGACTTTGAGTCGAGGATATCGGAACACATTTCAAGTTTTCAACGTTTGAAGGCATGCACCATGAATTTCATGTGCTTCCCAACATACCAAATGACCTGAGGGCCAAATTTCACGCTTGAGTGAGCACAAGGTGAAAATTGCAAAAACTGCAGTTTTGACATCTTTCGCTCGGTAAATTTGATCTAATGCAAAGCAATTCGTGTTTTGGACTGGTGTTTGCAACTTTTGCAATTGATACCTACTAATTCACGGTTGAATAAACCCGTAATAAAAACAAAATATCACCGTATTAAAATTTTCAAGTAATTATTGCTTTTTTTGTGCACTGAAAATCATATTGATAACATTTTTAGCATGTTTATATGACTGGTGTACATGTATCAATGATCCCGTGGCATTTAGATGGAAAGTTCACGCTTCAGTGAGCACGTGGGACTGGAAAAGTTCATTTTTCACTTATGGACCAAACTCAATTGCTTAATTTGGGTAACCATCATAAATCTTTATGCGGAGTTCATCTGATTTGATTTTCATCGAAATCCCGATCTCTTACGCTTCAATGAGCAAAAGAGACGAGAAAATTATGAAAATGAGAAGAAAGTTTAGCACTTTGTCCCTGCTCCGTGCCGCACTGGATACTTAATTTGACGTAAGATCCTCTTAGCTAGTGACTTCAGGAAGATATGTCCCAACTTTCATGAAAAAACTCACTGTAGAATGAACAATAATCATCAATAAAAATAGGCCAAATTTCACTTTTGTTAAAACTCTGCTCCCTTACTGTACATATTGTCAATGGGGGAGGGAACAAAAATGATTTCTTGAAAAGCTGTTTTTTGTTTCTAAATGTTTTGATTACTTTTGTTATTCAAATATCTGACACTCTGAAAACAAGCTACGTTATGATCATTTTTTCTCAATACATTTGTGACCACACATGACCAAGAATAAAGAAACCCTGTGGCTAAAGCACAATAAACTTTTAGTAAATGTAAGCAAATGCGAACCGATGTTTATTGCAATACAACGATTTTAAAATTCTCAAAATTATCTTGAAAACTATCATATTTATATTGATGATAATGACATTTTAAAAAAAAGTTGGGTCTCGAAAATATCTAGGTGTAATCATGGATCAAAGTCTTACACGGAAAAATTACATTGACTTTGTTTAAAAATGGTTGTGAATATCACGCATCTCTTTCGAAGGTTGCGTCCATTTATTGATAACAAAATTGTAGTAACATTCTTTAAATCACTGATTCAGTGTCATTTTTGACTATTATAGCTCTGCATGGCGCAATGCCAATCAATCACATTTAAGTAAATTACAAATACTTCAGAACCGATCATTAAGAACTGCTATGAATGCAGATTATAGATTTTCTTCTGGTTTATTATACACCTCACTTAAAGTGGACTGTCTTCAGTTAAGGTGGGTTAAACAATTGGCTTATAGAATGTTTAGATCCATATCTAAATTGTATCCACCTTACATGTCTGAATTATTCTCTTTTAGTGAGTCAATGTATCATACAAGGTCTGGTGTATATGAATTACAACTCATGGAACCAAAAACTAAATATGGCAAAAGATCTCTCGTGTGTCGAGGAGCTAAACTCTGGAATAATCTGAATTGTCCCGTGGTTGTTTCTATTTTGGCATTTAAACGGCTTTTAACTGATCTTTCTTTGAGTGGCATTTTGACCTGGTAACCTTGTTTTTACGTTTATTTCATTCAACTGTACCTGTGCCATTAATTCATTTTATGTGTACTTCTTTTAAATGTCTCTATATATTGTATTTTCAAAGTATTTTTTTCTTTAATTACAGTGAATTGTATGTTTGCTTTTAATATTGGTCGGACCCGTGTGAAAAACAGCTACTAAGCTGACAAGGGCCTATCCGTCCCATGAAGGGGAAAATAAATAAATGAAATAAATATATATAAAGTTAGTTGAATAAAATTTAAAAGAAAAGTGGTCAAGAATAAGAATTAGTTATAACGGTAACATAACAATATTGAGTTGGATTGGATTGGAAATGGTATTTATTTAAAAAAAAAAAACACTCACACACACACATACACACATCACACACACAAGCCTACATCACTGTAATCCCGAGGACAACTATTGTCTCCTGTCCTCGCAAGGCTGACGGAATAAACCTCAAATCCTTTGTTTGACAACCGAGGACTATAATGTTCTCAGGAATTTTCTTTGTTCACTGTCTTCGCTTGCAAAGCTATACAAACCCTCACCCTCCCGCACACACTCGGTTTCCAAGGCTCTCGTCCGCGGCATGCAGCATGCACATGTGTCTGATCATGTGCATGCTCATTGGCATAACCTGCTTATTACATGAAATATCTTGTGCGTGTTTATGTTATTGCTTTCAAATGATATATATTGGAAACAAAGGGTTTGTCTTCAAATTATGTCTTGTCAACTAAGATAATGTCCTTGTTATTATTACTGCCATCATCATTGTAATCATCACTCTTCTTATCATTTTTATAAGTCTGATGGTAAAATGAAAATAATAATTGTAGGTTCTTGAATAGCGCTTCATGACTGTGAGAACTGACACACCTGGGGGTGTTTCATAAAGCTGTTCGTAAGTTACGAATGACTTTACGCACGACTAGAACATGCTCTTGGGTGCTAATCAGATTCTCATTCATTTACATGTAGCACAAGAAGGTATCAACAGTCGTGCGTAAAGTCGTTCGTAACTTACGAACAGCTTTATGAAACACCCCCTGTGAATCCACTATTATTATCCCTGGCCACTTTTAGCATGGCTGCTGCTATTAACGGCGCTCTAGCATTTCAAGGAATTATAGCACAAACTTCAAACCAAGCTCTACGCGTGCACTGAACTGTGCATGCATGCAAATGGCAACGCTATTAATTCTGCTTAAGCTTATCTTCTGATTAAAAACTCGCGTGAATTAAGCGTGCAACATTATCATTTAAAAAAAAACCCACATGACTTTTTCGGCAAAACTGGTTGTTTCTCCACGTATACCAACATGCTGAAAGAGGAACATAAATCTATTTTTTTAACGGTTTCTATAATTTGGCAAATATGCTGGCACTTCCTCATACACCATGTACACTGCACACGCACATGGATACGATCACACTCATCATGTATAAACGCATGAGGTGAATACAATGCTAAACTCCATGTGGTCATGAAACTCAAGTTGGAGTTTGATTTGAGCAGCAGAATTATCCTCTTATGCAATACTTTGCACACTTTGTAAATGGCAACATATGGCACTAGGGTTTCTATATTTTCTTAGTATTAACTTGAAATAACTGGGGCGAATTCGGGTACCACGAAAAGAAAGAATTTTCCATGGTCTAGGATGGTATTTCAAAAAGGGGAATAATGTCTAATGTGTGAATAAAAATAATATTGATATTGATAATACTAATAATGATAATGATGATAATGATGATGATAATAGTAATAATGATAATGATAATAGTAATAATAATAATGATAATAATAATAATAATAATACTAATAATAACAATAAAAATAAACTTATCTTGTCTTTTGCAAGATACAATTATATCTCCTATCTCACAGAAAACATACGTGCAAAGAAACAGAACAGTGTAAAGGTGCCGAAAGAGTTACATATGTAAACGTACAAAATAACAGTAAGGGAGAAACAGAAAAAAAATAAATCGTTTTCGAACAGACTCCTTTCAGATGTTTTAAGAGTTTGGCCATCCTTTAATTCAGGCAGGAGGTGAAGAGTTCAAGTTCTAGCAGCAATAGCATTTAACGGCCGTTTCTTTTCTATATAAAGATTTAGTAAGTCTTTTACTATATCTTGTATATAGTTTTATCGATCGTGTATTGCACATGGTAGAGTGTGCATGAATTGGATGAGCGGCGTGGATTTCAACAAAGTCGTAAACACATTTTGTAGACAAGGGTAGGGGTCTGTAAAAATAACACTGTTATTAACACGAAGCCAGTAAAGATTGAAAAGAACGTCACCTGAAATAAATTTTTGAGTAGGTGATACCTTCAAAAAGGAAGGCAAGTGTAAAACTGGTTTTAAAAAGATTAGACAGTTAAACAGCGTCCAGGAGGAAAACCAAATGGACTGGGAAAACAAGAAGAGAGACGGTTGAATAGAATCCAGTGTTTTTTGTTCAGTCGCAGAGCCGCAGTACAATATTTCAAATTATAGTTCACCTCTTCATAGATAAATTTTTCTACATTAAATTACAGTGTTGATCATACACATTCTTTCCACCCCGTCATGCTATATATATACATATATATGTATATATACATAGTTCCCCTCCCCCAAGAGGAAACGAACACTAGGAACCGATATCCTGATTTCCATAATGATTCAAATTAAAGGGCCATATGAAGTACATATGAAGTAATTGGAAATAGCTCCATGTCATGCATACTTTCGAAACTTGTAATCTGTTCATCCCTTGTATTCTAAAATCGCTATGTTGGGTAAAATCCCGCACTATTGGGTACAATCTTAGCCGTGGAAACATGCATGACACCAATATATCCAATATTGGGTAAATCGTTGCCTGTTGTTGAGTTTGTTTACTTGGCCTTCTCTATCAACTACTTGAGACTGTCGGTACAGAACACCATTTCTACTGTTGCTGCTGTTATGTTGTATTAGTATAAATATCTTAGCTTGATTAGAGAAGGAGACAGTCACATGCATGACGGCGTAAGTACAATTTTCCTTCTTTCTGATCAATTTGTCGTACAGTAAGCTGTTGCGTCTAGACAACTATAGGCCTATAGACTTGTTTTCCTCTGTAGCCTGCATCATGAAAGCGGCGGTATGCCGTGGTAATTCAGCAGTGATTTTTTTTTTGTCATGTTGATGCTGCCACCGCGCGTATTATCATTTCCAGCCCAGTTTCTGTAAGATATTCCTTCCTATTCGCTTGAACAGTTTAAATGAATAAATAAAGGGGCAAAATGGAGACAGAGAATGTCGATTAATCCGTTTTCAATTCAATGCATTCTGTCCGATTAAAAGGACGAAAAAAGTATGGTGCAACCAGGTTGGTGCCTAATTTCCTGTACATAAATTGACCTCGAACGACATGACCTATAGGCTTTGTGGTTTTCGATAGTGTAAAATGAACCCACATGAAGAAATGCTTGGTCTGTTTGTTTGTTTGTTTGTTTGGTAATCGGTGCTTGCATAGAACTATACGTGGTATCATTGAAAGGAAAGTATACTACTGCTTTAGTCATGTTAGTAGTTCCTTATCTTTTACCCACATGCAATACTGGATAGGGAGGGGCTTATTTTGTCAGAAAAAGGTTATAAGTACACTGAAATTCACAACCAATTAAACTTTTTCTGGATAGGTACAGAGAGATCGTGAACTAAACTACCCTCAAAAAGTTTCCAGACATTTGTATACATGTATATCAACAGCCTAGGTGTCGTTTCAAAAGAAAAGGTTATCAGATTTAGAGTGATGAGCAGAACGGGATTATTATAATTCTCTCAAATAAATAAAATAATGACAAACTTTACATAAATCTTCTTTTTCATTAAAGGGCATGCATGCTTTGTTGTGTTTGGAAATGAAAATGAATAAATGCAACTAAATGAAATAAAATGCTATCATGAGCTGGCGAGTTTCAGACCTAAATCACATAAAAGGCTCCAGCTGTGAGATTACCGGATTTGAAATCGCATATCATGCACAATAATATATCAAAATTGCATTTGTAAAGTATGAGAAATATCACTATGTAAATATAATCTAGTGATGCTCATTCCTAAAGGATATGACGTGGAGAAACTTATTTGAAACTTTATCAGAAACTGAGAGGCTTCTTTTGTATCCTTTCTTTTTCCCGGTGACAAAGCAATGGAGAAAAAAAATATAAACAGAGAGAGAGAGAGAGAGAGAGAGACTGTGAAAAAAGAAAGAGTGCGGGGATGGGTGACGGGAGGAAACTGGAGTAGTTCACATGGTCTACAATAGGCAAAATATTATTTTATGAAGCAATAGTAGAAGCCATGATTAGATTCTAAACATAACAATAACATGTAAGCGTCTGCATTGCAATTAGAAATTAAGAAGTAATACTGGGAAGCAATTGACATTTTATGGAAATGACCTTTTCTTGTGAATGATATGGAATATCTGAGGCATGTTTCATATTACTTACTAATTTGACCCACTTCCAAAATACTTTGGTGGCGGAAGGAAGGAAGGCACGGAGTTGCCTGAAAACCTCTGGCAAAAGGAAGCAAATTTACAGCAAATAATTCTGTGATCAAATTATGTTTTCTTCATTATTTCATTGCAATAGCACTCATTGTCACCTCCTTGCTTTTTCCACATTAGGAGAGAATATCAATTGAATCACAACTATAACTCACTGAAAGTAAAGTAAATGACCCCTGATAATCTCGAAGGAAGTTTTTTTTTTCATTCTTTTATTGTAAATAACAAGACGAATTAAAATTTTGATACAATCATTGTCTCAAGCAAGACTGCTTCAGTGATAACGGAATCGGATAGTTGTAAAGGTAGAGACTAAGAAGACTATTTCATAAATGTCTAGAAATTCCAGTATGTCGCCATCCAAAAATGTGAGCAAATGCACACACCGCAGGCGCACACACTAACATGTACATGTACATGCATGCATCTATATGCAGGGCAATGTCCGAGCTATTCTATTCTTAACTTAACCCTTTGCCTTCTGGAACCAGGGCATAGTTTCATGAGAATTGTTATCAGTAACATTTCTATGACACATGTGCTCTCAGCTAATCAGATGCAAGCATTTCAATAGCTTATAAGAGTTATTGCAACTTGCTATTGATGATAAGTTTTATGAAAAGGGCCCAAATGTCCTGTATTATGTGTATGGGAAAAGTAGAATTCAATTGTCGACGGTTGAATGAATGCATCTGGGCAATTCCGTGTCGGAAAAACAGTCACCTTACTTCACATTTATTTAAAAAAAAACATTCACTTTGATAGCCCTGAATAGCCAAATCTTTGAACGAAAAAAAAAGCTGAAACAATAAAGAATTCCACAATCTTAGTCTGTGTTGGTATAATGCATGTTTGATTTTAAAAGACATGATTGAACTTTAAAATTGGCACTTTTTTGGGTAATTCCGTTACCAAGGTGTTATACCACAATATCATGAATGTAAGCATGAAATTGTTGGAATGAAAGAGCTCACATGAAATAATGGGCATAGTTACAGAGAATTAAATGGTGAGAAGGAAGGTATAGTACAAAAGAGGCACAGAAAGCCTAAAATGTTTGTAACGGAATTACACCCTTACCGTGGAATTGCCCATCTACCTTTGTATACGATTTTAGCATATCTGATGATAGTATTAAAATTAAAGGCCAGCTTTCACTTAGACTATGCAAATATTACGGTTCATGATATACTTTTGATGTAAGTCTATTACCACTGATTACTATTACATTACCGCGGACATGCCAATGGAATATATGAAGAGTTTAAATGCAAAAAAAAAAAAACAGATATATCCATTTTAGTCAAATTGATAACTTAATTAAAGATCATGAAAAATAAAGAAAATATGTGCCGTTTTGTCCCATAATATCAACAATATACCTTGATATTTTGATACCATTATATCATCCGTAAAGCATTATTTTGTCCTATATTACGATGAACTTACTTTAAGATTTTATTTTTGGGTTTTTTCCATATAAACTCTTCATATATACATGCATGCAGCATACTTCACTCAAAAAATAATAACTTCAGTTTTTACATTAAAAGTTATGAGGGAAACCAGTTGGCTTGAGACATGATGAAGACCAAAAATCATGAATGGATGGATTTTCTCCTTCGTTTTGCTGATCACCGCTAGCTAACCTCTTTTCGCGATCCAAAACTTTCGAAACCACCTTACACAAAAACGGCGCAGTGAGAATTTCGCCTTCGCCAACTCTTCTTACGGATCCGTGTCTTTTCCAATCAAAATATGAATTGTACAAGGTATCGTTCGAATTCAAAAGATTTATATAGTCAGTGAGTTCATTGAAGTTTTTAAAGTCTTGTAAATGTATAAACGAATTCGGGGGTGCGACGCGCTCGTAATCTTCCCTTGGTGGGCCATAGACAATGGGCACAATGTTGTGGAATAGAGAATTCCACCAAAACTTCTCAGTGATGTAGTCCCTACATTCACTGTTTTCCACTGCCAAGTAGAATTTATAAGTACTAATAAGTTTCCAGCAGTCATCAGAATTTCTATTACAACGTTTGTTTCCACAGCCTCCATACATGTCAACGCTGATGTGCCTTGCGAGTGTCTTCACAAAGGCATAGCGATTCCAAGAAGATATTCCGCAATTAGATGCTGCCCAGGCCACCAGACCACCAGTTTTCTCCTTAGCCCAATTTCGATTTTCATCAGCAGAGATCTGTGGGATGTCCTTGTTGTACATTCCGTATGGACCGTATATGGTTGACGACGGCCGATATGATATGGTGTAGTTGTATAAGTGCTCATAATCACTGGGGGGAATTGCATTTCCACCAGTATGTCGAGGACTCTCTAAGGAGTAGAAAACCCAAGCTTGATTCATGGGACGCCTCCGTTGCATTTCAGCCCAATTCCACCTAGATCTGTGAAACAAAACTAAAGCATCACTCTTTGCCATAGTCTCAAAGCTTGTATCTTCCACAAAACTGATTCCACATTCTAGCCCTGGGCATTCATAATTTACCGGAGTTTGAGGGCTTCCCTTTCCTCTCCAAATCTGAACCTGACGGTAACATGGTGATTGTTCAACGGTTTCGGTTAGCACGGCGGAATAATTCCCTCCACTGGCTTCTAGCTGAAATGTCTGATTGCCAGCTATTTGGTTGCTATTCATGTTATTCCGTATCGCGTATGAAGCGATCGGGGGAGCCCGGTAGCCATCGTAACGTTGGTACAGAATAAACGGATAATTTTCAGTATTAAACAATACCGCAACAGTCAAACATGTTAACACTGTCAGAAAAAGTAGTATTACCGATTTGCTTGTCTTGTCGAGCATGGTTAATAGATTCAGATAGATTCAAGTAAAGAAATGTTAAAATAGCAACCAGTCATCCATCCAGGAAATACAGGACTCGTAGTAACACAAATTAAGAGGTGATTTTTATGACAAAACACCCCTCAGTAAAATTTCACCGAAGAATAAAACACGTGCTTCTTATAGAATCCATGATCACAATATAGTATCAGATTGTCATGATAATCAAAGCTTGATATTTCTCCAAATGTTCAGTCTTACATACTTATGCAAGACAACTTCTACCAGGAACTAAACTCCAATACCAGTGATGGAATACAAATGATGAGCCTGACTGTAGAGTACGTGCGGTGACGTCGTTATGACTGATCCACATTTCCGCCTTCAAAATTATTCAAAGCAACGGTATCGAAGCCATTCATGCCGGAGCGCTCGTTATGATAGCTGACTGCGTGCGTGCAGTGATGTGTGTTGTTTAATTACAAGTTGGTGTCATTGGGTCAAACAAATCCCCAAAAGGCCCTCAAAATAGGGGAAATCATTTTTTCGTAATAACTATATGTTCGAAAAGTGAAGACGTGTTAAGAGGTGTTGTTTTTTTCTTTAGAAAAAATACCTTGAAAAGGGTATGATATTGTCAGTAAATCAAATTTGTGCTTGGTGGGTTCGGAAACCCTGTGGTCTTGCGCTTGTCTGCTGTGATACATTCTGAATGCGCCCCCCCCCCAAGATATCATTAAATGACTGGAACGTATTCAAAGTCTATAACAAAGTTCTAGCCGTTTGCGACTAAGATCGTTGAAATTTCTGAAGTTAGTATCATGAAATTCCCGACATAAAAAATTGGAGAGAATATCACAAAGATAACAATGATAGGATGCTATAGGCCTGTATTATTGAAGAATATTCGGGAAGAAAGATATTTTCCAGTTTCTTTATGTAAACACAAAACAAAAAGTAAGTTCCCCTTACAACAAATTTGTCTGTTTCTTCAATCAGGAACCTTTGATAAAATCTGAATACAGAGGCATATAGTGATACTTTTTAGCTAGATTTCATGTAATATTCAGTCACCCTTCAGTGAATATGGTCTGAATGCAAATGGTCACTTTTTAAAGTTCACAAGCCTCTTGTCATAGATTTGATTAAATGATATTGGAACAAATTTCATATTTTCAGGGTAAGAAGGCATGCAAGATGAATTGTATGCTCTTCCAAATATACCAAATGACTTGTGCGTCAAATTTCAGTGAGCACAAGGTGAAAAATGCAAAAACTGCAGTTTAAACATCTTTTGCGTTTTAAATTTAATCCCATGCGAAGGAATTCATGTTTTGTAAGTGTCTTTACGACTTTTGCAAAAGATACCTATTTATTCACGGCTGAGTGAAGACATAATAAAAACAAAATATTACTGTCTTAGAATAATGAAGTAAGTATTTTTTTTGCTTTACTTTCTGTGCACTACAAATAATATGAATAACATTGTTAGCATGTTTATATGACCGATGTACATGTATCAAATTATTATCCGATGGCATTTCATTGAAAGTTCACGCTTCAATGAGTATGTTGGACTGAAAAAGCTCTTTACCACTTATTGACCAAAATTCAATTGCTTAATTCGGTTAACTATCTATGTCTCCTTGGGGAATTCTTCTGATTTGGTTTTCATCGGTATCCCGATCCCTGATCTGTATTCAGATTTCATCAAAAGTTCCTGATTGAAAAAAAAAAAAATACACAGATTTGTTTAAAAGGCAACCTACTTTTGGTTTTGTCTTTATTTACAATCATATTTATAATCATTTAGAGTCTTGCCAATCTTCTACAGAAGACATTAGAGACACTTTAGTGACGAGTACGATGCAGTTTCTAGCTGATTTTGCCTCCAAACTTGTCAATATATTCTGCCATGAGTTCAAAAGAAAGTACAGGAGAAATCTTTTCGGACCTCGTAGCCAGAGCAGGGGGCAAATTGAGTCTCCATTGACTCAAAGTCCACCGGCTGGTCAGTCGAGAGAAAGTACAAATTCATAGAAAGGTTGAATGCACCTCCGACTCAGTCTGCCAAATTTTCAAGTTATTAGCACTCTTTGCCTCGGAGAATCTGTAATTTCTTATTTAGAGTCTTGCTAATCTTCTACAGAAGACATTAGAGACACTTTAGTGACGAGTACGATGCAGTTTCTAGCTGATTTTGCCTCCAAACTTGTCAATATATTCCGCCATGAGTTCAAAAGAAAGTACAGGAGGAAATCTATTCGAACCTCGTAGCCAGAGCAGGGGGCAAATGGAGCCTCCGTTGACCCAAAGTCGACCGGCTGGTCAGTCGACTGAGAAGCTTGACCGAATAGAGCTTGACCGAAATCTGGAATGTGCAATTATTAATAGAAACACGAATAAAAGAAGCGTTGCCATCAAAGTCCGTTATGGCGGCCCTTGTAACCGCAGTGAAAGAAGCTGTGTTAAAAGATTTAACCTAGCGCGTCTACAACTCTATCTCTCTAGATATAGACACATATAAGAAAGAAATAGAAACACTCTCAAGACAGTTGAAAGAAATGAAGAAATAAAATTAATTTGTGACCAAGGAGATGGATAACCAGGAGCAATACAGCCCAGAAATAGTCTGCGCTTCTATGGAATCAAAGAAACACAGAACGAAAATATCGACGCGCTTATCATTAAGACCGTCAAAGATCAACTGGGAATTGAGCTGCAATCTACCGATATAAATAGAAGCCATAGAATCAACCGCAGAGACAAAGATCATCAACAGCTTGTAAAAAAAAGGTGGCGAGAATGCTCCAAAACCAAGGGGAATCGTTGTGAAATTCACAAGGTACAACATCAGACAACACGTGTTCAATGCCAAAACAAAGAGGGAAACCCCTTCACATCATGGAAACAATAACCGCCATGAAACAGAGTCTCATGTATCGTGCCCAAAGACACATGTCCTTCGAACATACTCCTAAGATGGCAAGATAACTGCATTGACAAAACAGAAGAAAAAGATCAGCATCATTGGAAAGAACGACCTTGAAAAGCTTGAGGAGGGAGTAAGTGTATAAAGTTTAGGATTATTTAAGGAATAACATGAGAGAACCATCCTACTCATGCCATCTCGCCACCCGTGCCTCAAAATGTTCCGGATTAAGGAAAGCCAAAACGCCCTCTTGTGTGCGAAATGTGGTTTATGGTGCCACCTATAAAGCGTTAGCCATCAAGTGAAGATGTGTTTCAGTTACCATGTGACTGGCTTTGTGAGATCTACATTTTTCGGGAATTACCTTTCTCTTCAAAAGATGATGGTTTTTTATTCTTGACGAGACAGAGGAACAAAGTCAACGAAATAGAGAAAATTAAACACGGCCAACAATCTACAGCTTGCATCGTTAGCTTCTCAAAAAGGTCGCAAAACTGTTCATCTTAATATCGCTTCTTTGACAAAATATATTGATGAATTAAAAATAACAATCAGTAAATTTCGTTCTGATGTGATTGCGCTAAGCGAAACTCATTTAGACGAATATATCAGTGATGAATAAATTGCAGTAAATGGGTACACCTGTGAACGTGGAGATCGAAACCGGTCCGGTTGAGGTGTCGCCGTATATGTTCGTGAAAGATTGAATTATGTTATAAAACTGAATTTATGCCAACAGAACTCGAAATCATTTATAGAAGTACAAGAAAAAAAGGCGAAAGTCATATAATATTTTAACTTGGTATAGACCACCATCTTCTAAATCTGAGTTGTTTACTAAATTTGAAGACAATTATCTTGAGATGATCGATGGAACTGGAAGAGAATTTATCATTCTAAGTGATATGAATTGTGATATGAAGAAAACAAACTGCCAGTCACAAGCAAAGCAACTCTAGATGTGAGCAACTTATACTGGAACCAACTCGTATAACTAGTAATTCAAGTTCACTGATTGATCTAATTGTGACGAATAGCTCTCATCAAATACAGTCAAGTGGAGTATTATATGTCACTCTGAGTGATCATTTCATGGTTCATTGTGTTAGAGGGAAACTTCGTAACTTGAATCAAATGCATAAATATAGATTCACGAGGAATGTAAAAAAATTAAAACCCGACACTGTCCATGAGATTATGCCAAATGTGGATTTCGACTCTTTAGAACAATGTAACTGTCCTGAAGTAGCATATGGAATATTTGAGAGCAAATTGAATTCAATCTTTGATGTTATAGCACCTATTAAACGTATGCGAGTTAAGAATAAGTCATCAAAATGGATCAGTCAAAACATATTAGACTTGACTGACGAGAAAAAAAGCTCCTAAGGAAAACGCTACACGATCTAAAGACGACACTGACTGACGTACTTACAAAGTGTTAAAAAACAAAGTTACTTCTGCCATAAGAAAAGGAAATCGTTCGTACGTTGGGTTGGTCATTGTGTAGTAAACAATTCTGACAAAATACATTATGGTCATCTATGCATCAATTTTTACCAGATAAGAAAGAACCATTACACAGTATTCCACAGCTACGGGTTAATGATGATGTTGTTTATGACGGCAAGCAGGTCACAAATGAATTTAATGATTATTTCATTTTAGTTAAAAAGATCCATGCTCAACTAAATTGTCCTACTGAGAATATGATGTATAAAAACTATTGGTCTAATGTATATGATGGTGAATTCAATTTTACCCAGGTCTCCGAAAGTACCGTTTTAAAGGAATTAAAAGACATCTCTGATTTAAAAATCTAAAAAAAAAAATTAAAGAAATAATAAAAACAGGTTCGGACGAGATTCCGCCAGGGTTTATTCGGATTGTAGCACAATTTATTGCAAAACCGCTGTGTTACATCATTAATATGCCATTGGTTCAAGAAATTGTACCCCACAACAACAACTTATTTAACGACAACCATTCAGGTTTTCGACCAAAATATTCAACAACTACGACATTGTAAAATCTCACAGAAAGGTTGCATCTCCGGCAGGGGTGGTGCTACAAGAGGGACAGGGGGGCAAATGCCCCTCCCCCATGATTGTTCGGTGATTTAAAAAAAGAGGAGAAAAGGAAGGAAAAAGAAAAAAAAAAGAGGAGGAAGAATAAAGAAGAGGGTGGGGAAAGAGAGGCCTGGGACCTGCAACTGTATAATACCCCTAATTGTTCATCTAAAACGTCAATGAATTTAACCTAAGGGTCAACTTCCCCTCCCCCCCCCCCCCTCAAAATACCCTGGCGCCGCCCCTGATCACCGGTATCGTTATGCTTGATATACAAAAGGCGTTTGGCTGCATTGACTATGATGTCCTTCTCAGGCCCCTGGGAACGATTCTTTTCACAGGGGGTGCTGGGCCCCTGAGCCACTGTTAGGTTACCAGAACTTAAACAAGCAGTGTTTCAGTATTCGGGGAGAATGAAAGAGGGGGGGGGGGGGGGGGTTGTCAGACCTAACTTTGCCGACAGTTATGCTGTATTCTAAGTCAAATCTAAGTACCCCCTCCCTCCCACACAAAACACAAGTAGTTATTTTCAAACAATATCGCTGATGTAAATTTTTGTTATTTTGATGAAACCTTTAAGGGCAGCGAAGTGTTTTATTATTTTTTGGGGGGGGGATGAAGCTTCTTTCTAGATTATATGAAAAACCTTGTTTGTTAAATTTTGTGTACGAGCGAAGCGAGCGCCAAAATATATGGACTTTTTGAAACTTCTTGTTAAGATAGATCGATAATTTTTTAAATTTTGTTATCAAAATACCGAGTGGGCCGAAAAGATATCTGAAGCGGAGTGATTGAGCCAAAAATAGCCATTCTTGTTATGAAAGAAATGTTATTTGGTCATAAAAAGGGCCACTGTAGGCCTATTAGATATCTGAATGACATGATCACTTTGCTAAGAAATATGATTTTATTTTGGCACCTCGCTGGTCCAGTTGTTTGCTGTCTACTAAAACAACTCTGTTTATAAATATTACAAGCGAGCGATGAAAGACAAACTCTTTTGACGATGGAAGTATTATTTCATCATCAAAATACACTTAACATGTTTCGGAAATGTACATTCGGTCACCTTACTTGCTGGATTTATAAAATTTATTTATGTATTTATTCATTTATTTATTTATCTATCTATCTATCTATTTACTTATTTCTTTTATTTACTTTTTCTTTTCTTTTTGGGCTTTCCGAAACCATCCTGAATCTAAATATCAAACGAGCCAGAGCAGCAAGAGAGGAAAAATATACACTTTTGTAGGTAGAGGTGATCATTCGTCATCAAAGTACACAATGGGCCGATAAGATATCTAAATTCGGTCCTCGCTTGCTGAATTGGTTTGCTTTCCCAACCATCCTGTATCTCAGTATCATACTAGCGAGTGCAGCGATCTAACGGGAACAAGTATGCACTTTTGTAGGTAGAAGGGATAATTCATCATCAAAATACACTATGGGCCCATAAGATATCTAAAATTGGTCACCTCGCATGCTGAATTCTTGCGCTTTCCCAACCATCATGTATCTAAATATTATACGAGCGAGCGCAGCGAGCCAGAAAGAAAAACCTCTTTTCATGGTTCATCAAAATACGATATAATCCTCTTTGAGATATCCAAATACCCTCCCTTGCCATAAGTATTGCAACATAGCTAAATTGCACATGCACTTGTGAGTTAAAAGCCTTTAATCTGTAATTTGTGATTTTTCATTTATAACTACTGAATGTTGCCGACCATTTGCGTATTCTTAAAAGGGAGAACTTGCCGTTTTCTGTTCTGAGCGCAGTAGATATCCTGACCCGGTCATGTCTTAAACAATGAAGAAGACAATAGACCAAAATTAATGAAACACATGGCCATATTGGGAGGAAGGAGTTATCAGTGAACAAATTCATGATACCGCCCCCCCCCTCCTTCGTATTTCTCCCCAACCTGGTTACAAGGTTTGCATACACTTTTCGCAATGTATCCAGAAAAGAGCGGATGAATATGACCACACCCAGAGAAGAAGGACTTCTGTGGGCCGTTGTCAAGCCATTGCCAAGGAGATGCGTGCCACAATCATTATCCAGCAAAATATAAGAAGTTTGTGAAGAAACCGCTAATGGAAGTAAATTTCGATACATTCACCACACAGCCATCAGCAAATTCTTCACGCGATTATAATATTTTGCTGGATAATGATTGTGGCGCGCATCCTCCTTGGCAACCCCTGGGCAACAGTCCACAGAAATCTGTCTTCTCTGGTTGTGGTCATTTTTCGCATTATTGCCTTGCGAAAAGTGTATTCAGACCTTGTAAACAGGTTGGGGAGAAATATGTATGGGGAGTATTATGATTTTGTTCACTGATAACTCTCACCTCGTTATATGGGCATTTTTTTTTTTTGTATGTTTTATTAAAGTAAATCAGCAGAATCACATATTTACATGATTGGCAGGATTCAATATAAAAATAAAATACACAAACACATAAAAAATAAAAATAAAAAAGGAAAGGCAGACAAAATAAGAATAAACTATTATTGGAAAAGGCGGCAGAAGAAAAAAAACCAAGAAACATAACAATACAAGTACATGTACTACAAAATAGAACGTGGGATACCCCGAGGACAGAAGCACCGCTAAGCCGAACGAAAGTCCGGCAAAAAAAGGGGGGAGTCAGGGCTGACTCGGATTTATATCAAACACAACCAATTCTATCCCATTCACAGATAAAACAAACGTATATGAAAGACTCTTGAAACAGTGCAGGCTCTGTGCAACGAAGATATGTTTATATTGTATGACTAAAAACAAAATCTGAAAAATTTGAGATAAAGAAAAAAGGGGTTCTATGAAAACCTAGGGTATTCATGCGCACCTCCTAAGTTAAATGATCCCGTTTCACAAAGAGTTCACCGTAATAGTTTAGACGTTAACAAACCACAAAATATTCCAAACAAAAATATAATACAAGCCAGCCCTAAATCTCAATTCCCATGCTAAGCAAAAACGACCTAAGAGTTGCGGTCCAGAGCCCCGGGGTAGCCCATTCATGCCATTGGAGGAACCGATCTCACACAAATTGTACAAGCATGTCTGTGCATAATTAGGACAGTCGGGAGGTTGCAAGAATTAGACATTGACATGGGGGTCAATAAAAACGATAAAATGTATAATTTTAAACTTCAAAACGCCATTTCTTAAAGCTGGCAGGTAATTTGTTTCTTTTTTTTGCGACATTGTACCCTATATCCTTTTGTTTTTTCACAAAGGATTTAAAAGACACAAAATTAGGGGTACTGTCATTAAATCTGCAACAATATACATGATATTTCAGCAGTAGAAATAAAAATGAGATAAATTTATCCTCACAAACTCCGAATAGTTTTTCAAAATTTGAAATATCGAAATTAGGATCACCTTTTCGGTGAATCACTGCGAGAAGATCCTGCCAAATTGGAATTACTTTTTTCATAATCACAAAATAAGTGAATCACTGTTTCCTCTTTTTATTACAAATAGCACAGCTGGGTGAGTCTTTCCTCTTGATCTTATAAAGAAAATCGTTCATTCATTTGGTCTATTGTCTTCTCCATTGTTTCAGACATGACCGGGTCAAGATATCTACTGCGGCTCTCAGAACAGAAAACGGCAAGTTCTCCCTTTTAAGATATTCGCAAATGATCGGCAACATTCAGTAGTTATAAACGAAAAATCACAAATTAAAGAAATGCTTTTAACTCACAAATGCATGTGCAATTTAGCTATGTTGCAATACTTATGGCAAGGGAGGGTACATATTCGATCACCTATCTACCAAATATGAAGCCATTTGGGCAACTAACTTGCAAGTCAGCGAAGCGAGCTATACCGACAAAAGCTATATTTTGTTGAAAAAAAGTAGATTTGGCACCGAAATACAGATGAGTTCTTTAATGTACATTTCCCCGCAGAGTTCCATGATATTCGGGCATCTCGCTGCTGGAATAAGAGTGCTTGCTGCGAAAACGTTTTGTTTTCTTCTAGATTTATGAGCGAGAAAAAAAAAAATATTGCACAGCTAAGAAGACAAAGCCACGCGCATGTGCGCAGAGTACAATCATCAGTGTTTCATATTTCACTCTACTGCTGCATAAAGCAAATGGAAATATATATAAGATGAAGATGGGATGGGAAAATAACTTATTCTAATGGGTGCTGTGTTACCCCTCATAAAAATCAGGGAGTGCTGCAGCACCCTCACCCATATTAAGCCCACTGCATGGGGGTGCTGCAGCACCCCCGCCTCCCAGGGGCCTGTGTCCTACTTCATAAGTTAGGTTTCATTGATCTGTATGTCAAAGTTATAAAATAGTTTTAAAATTATCTTATGGGAAGAAAACAGTTTGTTACAATGAATGGTAGAAGTTCGAATACAAAGGAACTCACCTGTGGAATGCCTCAATGTTCAGTTTTGGGACCTATGCTATTTCGAAATATGTCAACAATACCAAATGCAGTAAAGAAAAGATAAGGACGTTCCACAGTTAAAATGAAATCCATGTCATTTTCTCCAAATTTTGCATAGAGTTACTATGGTACCTATGTAGGCCAAAATTTGCAAAAAATAATGCAGGTTCATGTGCTTATTTTTTTTCTACGGGACTTTGAAGTTGCTGTAATTGGATGGCAGAGAAAATGACGCAATCAAGAGATTTAGGCCTCTATTAGACCTCACGATTTCGACAAACGAGAATAAATCACTTTTACTCTGTCAAAACCATATAGAACTTCATCAAACCTTCCAGATTTGTAGCGAAATGTATGACAAAGGTGGAAAGACTCTTTAAACTGGGCCATCTTCTCTTTAAATTAACAGCGCCCTCATGTGGCGAAAATGGTGCCAAAAAGCACCCCCCAAAAAACAACAACATATCTTAGAGGCTTGGAATCTAGAAGAAAAATAAAAAGGACAGTTTAAGCTGCACTTTATTCAAAATCCATGTCATTTTCATGAAAGTTTGCAAAGTTGTAGAGGAAAATATACTGAAGAGATTAAAACATTAAAAAAGGGGGGTTCATGTGCTCGTTTTCAAGCTGTCGGCGCCCTAATGGAGGAGAGTATACTGAAGAGATTAAAACATTAAAAAAGTGGGGTCCATGTGCTTGTTTTTGAAATAACGTCGCCCAATGGCTGCGAATCGACTTGAAAACCACAAAAACGCGCCAAAAATACTGAGAATCTAATCCAAAATACGGCCGATTCAATTTTATGGCCCCAAACATTCAAAACCCATGTCATATTCGTCTTTCTCTCTAGACTTGTAGAGGAGAGTATATTGAAGAGATTGAAACATTTAAAAAGTGGGGTCCATGTGCTTGTTTTTTAAATATCGTCGCCCTAATATTTGCGAATTGCCTTGAAAACTACAAAAACGCGGCAAAAACATACAAATAGCAGGGGATCTAATCCACACATGCAGCAGGCTGAGAATCTAATCCAAAATACGACCGATTCAATTTTATGGCCCCAAAAATTCAAAACCCATATCATATTCGTCTTTCTCTCTAGAATTGTAGAGGAGAGTATACTGAAGAGATTAAAACATAAAAAAAGTGGGGTCCATGTGCTTGTTTTTGAAATATCGTCGCCCTAATGGCTGCGAATCGGCTTGAAAACCGCAAAAACGCGCCAAAACCATGCAAAATAATTATTGAGAATCTCATCCAAAATACGGCCGATTCAATTTTATGGCCCCAAACATTCAAAACCCATGTCATATTCGTCTTTCTCTCTAGACTTGTAGAGGAGAGTATACTGAAGAGATTGAAACATTAAAAAGTGGGGTCCATGTGCTTGTTTTTGAAATATCGTCGCCCTAATAGTTGCGAATCGGCTTGAAAACCGCAAAAATGCGCCAAAACCTTGCAAAATAATTATTGAGACTCTAATCCAAAATACGGCCGATTCAATTTTATGGCCCCAAACATTCGAAACCCATGTTCATATTCGTCTTTCTCTCTAGAATTGTAGAGGAAAGTATACTGCAGAGATTAAAACATTAAAAAAGTGGGGTCCAGGTGCTTGTTTTTGAACTATCGTTGCCCTAATATTTGCGAAATGCCTTGAAAACCACAAAAACGAGCCAAAACATGCAAAAGGCTAAGGTTCTAATCCACACATGCAGCCGGCTGAGAATCTAATCCAAAATACGGCCGATTCAATTTCATTTCTCTCTAGAATTGTAGAGGAGCGTATACTGAAGAGATTGAAACATTTAAAAAATGGGGTCCATGTGCTTGTTTTTGAAATATCGTCGCCCTTAATCGTTGCGAATCGGCTTGAAAACCGCAAAAATGCGCCAAAACCTTGCAAAATAATTATTGAGAATCTAATCCAAAATAAGGCCGAATCAATTTTATGGCCCCAAACATTCAAAACCCATTTCAAATTCGTCTTTCTCTCTAGAATTTTAGAGGAGAGTATACTGAAGAGATTAAAACATTAAAAAAGTGGGGTCCATGTGCTTGTTTCTGAAATATCGTCGCCATAATGGCTGCGAATCGGCTTGAAAACCACAAAAACGCGCCAGAAATACTGAGAATCTAATCCAAAATACAGCCGATTCAATTTTATGGTCCCAAACATTCAAACCCATGTTCATATTCGTCTTTCTCTCTAGAATTGTAGAGGAAGGTATACTGAAGAGATTAAAACATTAAAAAAGTGGGGTCCATGTGCTTGTTTTTGAACTATCGTCGCCCTAATATTTGTGAATTGCTTTGAAAACCACAAAAAACGCGCCAAAAACATGCAAAAGGCTAAGGATCTAATCCACACATGCAGCTGCAGGCTGAGAATCTAATCCAAAATACGGCCGATTCAATTTTATGGCCCCAAACATTCAAAACCCATGTTATATTCATCTTTCTCTCTAGACTTGTAGAGATGAGTATTCTGAAGAGATTAAAACATTTAAAAAGTGGGGTCCATGTGCTTGCTTTTGAAATATCGTCGCCCTAATAGTTGCGAATCGGCTTGAAAACCACAAAAACGTGCCAAAAACATGCAAAATAATGATTGAAAATCCATCCAAAATACGGCCGATTTAATTTTATGGCCCCAAACATCAAAAACCCATGTCATATTCGTCTTTCTCTCTAGAATTGTAGAGGAGAGTATACTGAAGAGATTAAAACATTAAAAAAGTGGGGTCCATGTGCTTGTTTTTGAAATATCGTCGCCATAATGGCTGCGAATCGGCTTGAAAACCACAAAAACGCGCCAAAAATACTGAGAATCTAATCCAAAATACGGCCGATTCAATTTTATGGTCCCAAACATTCAAAACCCATGTTCATATTCGTCTTTCTCTCTAGAATTGTAGAGGAGAGTACACTGAAGAGATTAAAACATTTCATAACAGTGGGGTCCATGTGCCTGTTTTTGAAATATTGTCGCCCTAATGGCTGCGAATCGACTTGAAAACCACAAAAACGCGCCAAAAATAATGAGAATCTAATTCAAAACACGGCCGATTCAATTTTATGGCCCCAAACATTCAAAACCCATGTCATATTCGTCTTTCTCTCTAGAATAGTAAGGAGAGTACACTGAAGAGATTAAAACAATTGAAAAGTGGGGTCCATGTGCCTGTTTTTGAAATATCGTCGCCCTAATGGCTGCGAATTGCCTTGAAAACCACAAAAACGCGTCAAAAAGAACGAGAATCTAATCCAAAATACGGCCGATTCAATCTTATGGTCCCAAACATTCAAAACCCATGTCAAATTCGTCTTTCTAGAATTGTGGAGGAAAGTACTGAAGAGATTGAAACATTAAAAAAGTGGGGTCCATGTGCTTGCTTTTGAACTATCGTCGCAAGGGGCGTATACAGCGGGGGCGGGGGGGGGGATGACATGTACAATCATCCCCCCGGGTTTTAGGGAAGAATGTTTGCTTACAATTAAACTGAATTAACATGTTCAGAAATGATAGGAACAGCAATAATGATAATAATAAATATCATTATAACAACAACAATAACAATAGTAATAATAATAATTAGTAATGTATTATTATTATTATTACTATTATTATGCCTATGATAATAATAATAGTTATCATCATCGTTAATGTGACTGAAATGACGATTACTATCATAAGTATATCGATCACTATTCTGATTTATGTGATTATTTATATTACTGCTGAGTAATTTCGGCGCTGTCACAGTTTTTCTGAAGTGGTGTAACAACAAAATTAAAAAAAAAAAGATGAATAGCGTGATGCAAATATGCAATAATGTGTGTCAGTCCATATTCTATATTCGTTTGTCACGGTGCGTATATCTTCTATTTATGTCTGTGCATCATTGGCGTAAATCCAGGGGGGATAGGTGGATATATCCCCCACTTTTTTGAGAGGGGGGATAGCGTGTACAAACATTCCCCCTAATTCACTTTCTAAGGAAGAAATGATATTTGAATTAATTGTTAATAAGATTTTTAATCATTTGTCATAAACAACCATCATATGTTAGAATTTCTATTTGAAGATGCGATAGAAAACCAGAAGAGTGGTTATTTTTGGCTCGCTCGCTTCGCTCGCTCATCATGTGATAGAATTTCTATTTGAAAATGCGATTGAAACCAGAAAAATGGTAATTTTTGGCTACCTCGCTCGCAAGATAAAAATTAAAATGTGTGTAAGGGGGTTTGTGCAGGTGTGTGCGGGTGCGTGTGTGTGTATCTGTATACGAAATTGATCCTCGATTTCTCGTGAACGGCAAATCATCCCCCCAGGTGTAAGAACCTGTCTACGCCACTGATCGTCGCCCTAATAGTTGCGGATCGGCTTGAAAACCACAAAACGCGCCAAAAACATGCAAAAGGCTGAGAATCTACACTGAAAACGAAAGTTGGTCAAATGACTAAAAAGATTAGTCATTCACTGTGTCTTATTTGACTAAGAAATAATTAGTCATTTGTTTTTAAACTGACTTATATCAATTAGTCAATCAAATTATGTCTTATTTGAGTAATCCTGGAAATAATTAATATTGCATGAGAAAGAATTGGTTCGTAAATAGTCCTACACTGAAATCAGTTACTCTTACATTAGTCTTTCATTAGTCTTTAAATCATTTGCTAGTCATTGATGACATGACGTGTTGCTGAGGTAAGCTGTCAGTCATGGGAACTAATTTCACACATGCATATCCAAATTTTATATATACTTTTTAAAACAATGGCTGTTCTTGACACCCTGAATACTTGTCATAGGCTTGACTGACATAGCAACATGTAGTGTACGCAAACTTGATTCCAAGTTATTTTTGTAGTTAATAGTCTGTTTACTAACATATTCAAATTCTATACATACCTTTCAATCACTGGTTGTTGATAACCGGAAAGCTTGCCAGAGGCTTTCAAGACAGAGCAACAAGATTAGTAATGTTACCCAAGTAGGCAAGTACTAATGTTTGTTCATTACTAACAGGTTTAAGGAATAACTCCTTAGTCTATAGTTCAGACGTCCGATCCGGGTTTTCCTGAGATTATATAAACACTTTTCATTGGGCTTCTCAATTTACCACAGGAATAATGCCTGCAGAAATAGGTAAAAAATGTCCCCTCAGGTATGCAGTATTCAGTTTTCTGAGAGTAGGGCCTCCAAAAGAGGGGTTTTCCAAATAAAGAAAGCACACGAATTGCGAATTGCTAGCAATATTCGCCGATTCACATTACATTTCATTACACAGTGCTATTGCTATTTGAACATAATCACTGTGACCACCTAATTTGCCATTAGGCAACCTAACCAATTGTAATGGTTGCCTGTCTGGCAACCAAGGAAAAAAGAGACGTAAGAGCCGTGTGAATCTTTACTAAAGCTTTAGACAGGCTTTACAATCAATGGAAATTGTTACCATATACATATATCGTGACGAATGTAAATCTAGTCAATTTTGTAAACCAAAACCAGCGAGAGCTAGCTGCTGCGCTCCAGGCCGGCCAGTTTGGCAGGCTCGGTGTTGCATATCTGCGCTGTGATGCACTGTGAACAATCAGCTGACGCGCACAGCTGATCAATCAGCTGTGCGCGTGACGTTTTAACCTGCACGGTAGGAATGCGCAGAAACATAACTGTGGAACGTCCTTAAATGTATGCTGTTGACACGTGTATGTATTTCAGTAATGATAATGTGCGAGATATCATATCAGCAGTGAACAAAGAACTTCAATTCTTAAGTGAATATTTAAATTTTAACAAACTGAAACTAAATGTTGAAGAATGTGAATTTATTCTGATAGGTAGTAGAAACAAGTTAAATAGAATTGACCAAAACATACACTTACAAGTAGAATTCAAACCCATTCACAGGATTTCATCATGTAAGTACCTCGGTATGATAATATATGAAAACTTAAGCTGGAATTTACATGTTAACGAAGTAAGAAGAAAGGTTCTGTATAAATCAGTCTTATTGAAGCGAATCCGTTCAATAATTACACAACATCAGGCAGAATTATTCTTTAAATTCATGATACAATGTCACTTTGATTATTGCGATATAATCTACGCAAACACAGGGGTTACGAACTTACGAAAACTGCAAATAACTAAGCACTTAGAGTAGTGCTCAGGAAAGACCCGAGGTTTTCATCAGAACAGCTGTTCATACTTTTAAAACTTTATATTTTTTTAAGAAAGAAGTAATTAAAGAAAAAAATAATAATGATGCATGAAATTTATTATAACAATGCGCCACATTCTTTATCATGCTTATGTGAAAAACCACAACCCCTTAAATAACACCAGACATTCTTCCCGTAACTTTTCAGTTCCCAAGGGTAATGCAAATTATAAGTTAATGATTCTAAGCTATAGGGGGACAAAATACTGGAATTCACTACCTGAGGATGTTAAAGAGATAGAGAATATAAATATCTTAAAGAAAAACCTAATTTCACATTTTGGGTAAAAACATAATTATCAGCACACTCCATTCCACACTAAGAATACCGGATTGGGGGGGGGGGGGGGGGGGGGGTGAGGGAGGGAAGAACCGGCCTTTGGGTAAAGAGTCCAATACTCTCCGATGACAACTGTCAACATAACTAATATTTGTTTCGTTCTCCTTTTTTCCCCTTTGATTTTCATTGCTTATTTCCTTTGTTATTTCTATCTGCAAATATTTTCTTTGACATTTTCAGATATTTTTTTATTTGTATTTCATATTTTGAGTAGTTCTTACCTTTTGGATGTTTTCCTTTTCACAATTTCCTTTTGATATGTTTCTTATGTACTGATTTTGTTCTTCATCAATTCATTTGTTTGTACGTGTGTTGTTGATTTTTTTTTTTTTTTATGATTTGGCTCACAGACTTACTGACGAACAGCCGTAAAGCTGAAGTGAGTATACCGTGATGAAATAAATAAATGAAATGAAATGAAATGAAATGAAATTTCCAGCAGCCATGTCAATTTCATCTTGACCTTTTACTGAACACATAATTCACAGTCTAACCATAATGCCTAGTTACGCCTAGTTTATATTTGTGTTACGATTAGCGTGCGGAGCCTGTAAGCTGCCAATCTCCCCCTATCCGTGCGGCTTCCATAAAAAGGCAGGATGCGATCAAAAGATTTTCGCAAATCTACGATTTTGTTTCACGAGGAGTAATGCTCAGCTTACATTTGCCCCGGGCACAGTACAATCATTTTGATCTACGATTTTCCGGGGGCATCGTAGGTGGCTACGGGCTACGGTGTTTGTGATTACATTATCTACGATCATCGTGCTATTTCCTGTTTTGCCCTTCGGGGGTAGGCCGAGGCATATCCGTACAGGGGAGTACGGTAATCGTGCAATTTCGGTGCACTTGCGGTGCAATCTAAATGGTTATTTTACCTGACTGCTAAGAAAGCATGTGTATGCTTGTTATGCCTGGTTTACATTTGGCTTATGATCAACGTATCCTGCCCGTAACCCCCTCCGTGCGGCCTCCATGCGGAGGCAGGCGGGGACCGAAAGATTTCCGTACGGATTCACGGGCTCCGCAGCCTCTACGATTTTGTATCGCGAGGATTTATACAAATTTGAAAAATCGTAAGCCCATAGCCCGTATATATCGCAGGCACCATCGCACAATTCCCGAACGGGCATCGCACGGAACACTCGCGGCCATACGGACACCACGCAATATCTCTGCAGGGGCTCCTTACGATTTCCGTGGGGAGGCTAGGGAGATTGCACGATTACCGTACAATCTCCGGGCAACCTCTGTGCGGGCATCCCATGGCCTGCCCCCGATGGCAAATACAGGAAATATGGCATGATGACCGCAAATAATGTAAACACAAACGCCGGAGCCCGAAGCCATCTACGACGCCCGAAAAATCGCACGGAAAATCGTAAACCGATTTATCGCACGGCGTCCGTTGGAAATGTAAACTAGGCATAAGTAAGCAGCCAGAGGACCGACGCGTCCGACGGCTTTAAGTCCCCTCCGAAGGACTTGGAAAGAATGATTAATACCTTACCAAAGGGCATTAGCGCATCTGCTTGGTTTCGAGCCCGGGAACTCCCGGTTACGGTTAGGCCAGTAACGAGACCACTGCTCTCTACCACTGAGCGACAGTGCCTCCTCTTCTCTCCGCAGCCTACCATCAGAAATCGTACTAGGGGGGGGGGGGGTGGCAATAAACACCTCGCTGCACAATCAACGGTTCAAGCAAAGGAGCGAAGCGACCAAGCGGCTATTTTATTTATTTTTATTTTTTTTTTAGTTCAATCCGTGAAAATTCAGTTTCTTGCACATTTTGACCCTTTTTCTATAGTAATCGGTCGAAGAGGTGTCGAGCCTAGGGGGTAAGGGGGCAGTTCCCCCAGAAAATTTCGGGGTCAAAGATATTGATTTCCGAACTGAAAAAAAGAAAGAGAAAAGAATGAGAAAAGAAAGGAAAATTGAAAAGAAAGCGGAAAAAAGAAACAAAAAAGGGAAACCGGGAAGCGATCGCTAACTTCGCCCGCTCGCATTTAAGTATCTTAAACAATGCCAATGGTGGTTACTGTCCTTCTTAAGAAGGAAATCAGTTTGCATTTTTGTTTCTATCAAATGCTATACCTCTGCTCATATAATGTTAGTAATACATGTATAACCAGGCCTGAATATCAGTATATGAAATCGAGCTGTCAGCTGTGTAGAAAGCGGCCAAGATATTTTTTTTCCTTCGCTTCTCTCGTCAAACCTAGATGCAAGATGAATTCGAGCAGCAGGCAGATTATTTCAGCAGTGAGATTTGAAAATAACATTAGATATCTTGCAGCGAGATGGTTGACAAATTTACAAAAATCATCTTCTTATATTGGTGACGAATCCACGTTTTGTGTGTGTGCGTGTGTGTGTTTACTTTGCCCACTCGCAGAGTGGATTCGGAAGGCAAGCGAGGTAGCTAAATAGAATCATATTCTGCGCACAGATGATACCCTCTCGTTTAATGAGGTGACCGAATAAATAATTGATATGTTTCATGAACTCACAGTGTAATTTGCTGAAGGGGTTACTATTTCTGCCATCAAAAAGGTTGGTGTTTCCTCGCTCGCTTCGCTCGCTCGTAATATTAAGAAACAGGGTGGTTTCGGACCGCAAACAATGGACAAGCGATGTGCCAATATAGAGTCATATTTGGCAGCGAGAAACTATAATAATTAGATGTCACATAGGCCTATGGTGTATTGTGATGACCAAATAACACTTTTCTCATAACAAGAAATTGGATATTTTTAGCTCGCTCGCTTCGCTTTTGCAAAGTGTGTTAAAGAGAATGTATGGTATTTTCCTTTCCGTGTTCATCCTTTGTTAGTGCCCTTTTCACCCCCCCCCCCACTTTGAAAGACTTTCCGCCGCCCTTGCCCCTGAATTTTTTTCGCTTGTCAGCAAATTTTTGGACTGTGTCTTCCCCCCGCCCCCCCCGAAAAAAATTGAAAACGGATTGACGCCCATGCGCGTGCAACGTGCTCATTGCCGAGACGTATACGCACAGTGTATGTCGCCTATGCATGCACAAACTGAGATCGCTCGTGGAACGCGATAGTGTCATTATTATTTCGCACGTTGAATCAATTCACGTCTGGAATTAGAACATTGGTAACTGGTCAATGTGATCCTTTCGCATCAGGTCATTGGATCATCTCCGTTCGCGCTTCGATATTCGATACGGTTGTCTCCATGACTAAAAGCCCGTTCAAATATAAGGAGGGGGACCGCGGGAGTTTTTCCGAGTGGAAAACGTGTCCTTTGTTGCATCATTGCCATTCATTTCTTTTACATAAACAAGACGCTGGGGGGGGGGGGGGGGGAACCCGCCGTTTCCCTGACATATCAAGCCTAAAGGCATAATTATTATAGTGCTGAGTCTATGGGATTAGCATGGTCCACATTCGGTATGAAGCGGAATTCCTCGGAAAACCTACTAATGCACATTCCCTTACATGCGCGGCGCTGCGGTCCCGACTCGACAATATTTTTCAATCTCGCAAAATTTTTAGAAAGTTTCTTTACCTTTTCGCTGATGTTTAACTCAATACCCAGAGACACGCTTACGAAGCAGAAGGAAGGGATGTCACCGAACATCTCAGAGCCCACTTTGATATCCCTTTAAGAATCGTCCTTTGTATACGCATACGCCATTGCTACAAGGTATGCTTATTTAAGGCGCACGTATCTGGCAAGTATGCCTAGTGAACCAAGTATATCTGCTACTCATTTAATTTGCTACGAATTTTGACGCCGCCGGCCTCCCATATACGTCACCAAATCACAGCACACCTCTCGATACGCACTTTGACTAATAGCGCATAACACTTCGATTTGCTCTCCCGACCTACCAAAATACACCGCGGGTAAACAGATAAGACAACTGGCAACTAAGATAGAACCACCTACAGCGGAAATTGTATCATGCTATCACATTAATGGTAAATGTTTTGTTACTTGCTATTGTGCGCCAGACGATCTAACAGAAAGCAAAATAATACGTGTGTATGAATTCTCTGTATCTTATCCTACTGAGCTTGAATTTGTGAGAAATCTAAATAACTGAATCACATTTAATAGTGTAGTTCCGAATCGGTACGCTGAAACGATGAATGGCAAGCGAATGATATTTCTTTCGATGATGTCAATGACATGCTTGGCAGTTGCAGTGTTCGTTGTAAAAAATCCTGGATTGCTTCGCTACGACCATCGGGCCATGACGGCGATTCGTACCGACGTCTTTGGGATGTTTTATAACAAAACAGACTTTGCCTCGCCCGGGGCCAAGGAGAACGAAACGAATTCTTCCAACCTAAAGGATGAAGCCAAACAACCACCCATTAAAATATCCGAGCACAAGACACCTTGCTACCGTCAGATCCAACAGTTGGTTGGCAGCAAGAGTCCCCAAGAGCCACAAGTAGTCGCCGAATGCCCAGGATTAGAATGCGGCTTTCGTTTTGTTAAAGATGCTAGCTTTAAGACAGTAGCAAATAGCCACGTTGTGATTCACGATGTTCTTAGATCAAACTGGGACTGGGATGTAATGCAGTTGAGACGCCCGCCAAATCAGGCCTGGGTTTTTTGGAGCCAGGAGCCGGCTGCGTATCCGAACAGGCAATATAGGCACTTATACAACTACACCATCACTCATCGGCGGAGACCGTATTCGACCATCTATAACCCATACGGTTCTTATGACAACTCCACACCACAAATATCCCGAGATGACAAACGAAATTGGGCTCAGGGAAGACCCAACATGGTTGCTTGGGCAGCATCACATTGTACAGGAACTAGATGGAGGCGACTTGACTTTGTCAAGAAACTTTCCGAACACATCCAAGTTGACATTTACGGAGGATGCGGAAAACCAGGTTGCAAAAGAAGAACTGAAAGCTGCTGGAATCTCCTCCGTACTTACAAATTCTATTTGGCATTAGAAAACAGCGAATGCAAGGATTACATCACAGAAAAGTTTTGGGAAAATTCCCTAGAACATGACCTATTGCCGATTGTCCATGGAGCATCAAGGGAAGATTATGAGCGAGTCGCACCCCCTCATTCTTTTATCCATCTGCAAGATTTCAGTTCAATGAAAGAACTCGTTGATTATCTCAATCTCGTGGGTTCAAATGAAACTCTTTACAATTCCTACTTCGAATGGAAACGACATGGATCAGTAAGAAAATATGACCAGAAAAAGGGCCCAACTTTCGCCTGTGACCTTGTTTCCAAGGTTTTGGATTTTGAAAAGGGTTTATCAAATGGCAGAAGCAACGAGGGAGCTAATTCAGAGGCTTATGATTTACTGCCCAAACTGTGTGATATTGCTTCAGGATTTCCCCATGATTTCTAATATCAAAGCTGTTGATTTAATTTTCCTGGGGGTGCTTGATAAAGCTGTTCGTAAAGTTACGAATGACTTTACGAACAACTTGAACATGAAGTGTCAAATGGGATGCCCAAAGTTTTTCCGGGTGTTTTCACAAATTGCGACTGCATTTCCCATAATCTCAGTTAAATAGCGGCAAAAACTTTACCTCCCAATTAAAATGTTTTTAAACAATAGTAATGGTAATCTACGTCTCCATATTTCCTTTAGCTGATGATATTTATAATGATTGAGAATCCCATTTAGGCTGCCATATTCAAGTCGCTCGTAAAGTCATTCGTTACTTTACGAACGGCTTTATGAAACACCCCCAGGCTTTTACTCATTGTCGAGAACTTGGATAAGAGGCAACTCCTTAAGACCCCTTACGTAGAACTGTCAAGAGAGTTAAATGTTTTGTACAGTTCTGGTAGGCCATGAAAATCTGTTAGTCAGATTTCTTTTGTTTTACCAACTCAATAGCAAAGCAAAAGTTAAACTAAGATCCTGAAGTTGAATATAAAACAAATCAGACTGAGAGGTATGAGCGGGGAAAAATACTTTTGACTGCCGGACCGCGATCGAAAATCAAGAACGTCGACATGCATCACATAGAGCCTGCATAGGTGCAAAAACAATGAGAGTTCTGTTGTGCAATAAGCACAACGAAACGCTGTGACTGTTGTGCTTGGATCCGTCAGCATGCAGGGGTCATGGCGAAGGGCAGGCTGAGTCTAACCGTTCTGGTGCGTTCCTTCAGCCAGTTACACTAAAATTAATCGGAAGTCATGAGTGGAACGTCACACGATGAAATATTAAATTTATATAAGTTCTTACCATTTAAGCTGGCATATTTTGGATATCAGAAAAAAAAACCAGCATGCAGTGACTGTCATGAAGACCAAGGAACATCAACCAATCAGACAGCCGGTCAATCAATTATCACTCAACAGGTCAGTCAATAAATCAATCAATCAATAAATAAGAAAAAACAACTAACCAATCATGCACTCATTCAATGCCAAAGACAAGTGAGTTGACAGAACTGAATAACTGCAATCTGTATTGCAAAAAATATCAAGTATCTTCCTTCAAAGATATGTTCAAATTTTAGTCACATTCATGCAAGTTACACATTTGCATTGCAGATTGCAGTTACTACACTGTGCCATCTCACTTGTCGAATGAGTGTATGATTGGTTAACTACTGTTCTGATTGATGGAATGATTGACTGACCTATTTATAAATGATTGATCGATTGATCTCTCGTCATGACCCATTTTAAGACATCCAGATAATGCCAGCTTAAATGTTAAAACTTACCGAAAATCTATCGCATAGAATGTGATTGGTGCAATGTAATTTTGATCACTGGATAGCTCTAGGCAGCTTGTAATTATGATTATCTAATTATGCTTATTTCCTAACCTACTTATTGACATTTAAGTAAAGAATAATTTTGTCTTTTAAAAAAAAAAAGACAAGTCTGAAAACATTTTTATTATACTTTTAGCAGGCAGATAGGCGAGAATGACATGATAAGTTCATCACATCCAATATCCAGAAACCTCTGATAATGTTCTACACAGTAATATAGCAAAATATGCTTTTAACACGTGTTCCGGTAAGGCTAGATTAAATTCTTGTCAGGTAACATAGTATTTCCACATTTCAGCTTTCATTTTAAATTAGGACGAATAAGTTATCATACCAGCATATTGTATTCTCTCTAGATGACGCTCGAGTCTGTGAATTATGTATGTACTATAAAATATCTAGTTCCTTGTGTTTCTTATGGGATGGTCTAGGTAGGACAAAGTAGATTTATACTTATGTATTAAAGTGGTCGGCCTGAAAGCTCTTTTCTTTTTACCGCCCACTTATCTGTCATATAGCTAGGGGTTTTTTTCGATGGTAAAGTTTGTAGTAGATATTAGATAATGCTATCCATCATGTCCATGTAATCACTGAAATCCGATGATGCTCATTTTCTAGTTTACGGGTACTTTAGCGTTCTCAGAGGACTATGGCTAACTTGAGGAAAAGGTCAAAGATCGGGCTACATATATTTTCTAGAAATGTACGTTTACAGGAAGGAGGCAGATTGACTTGGATATAGTTTCATTTATTTGGAAAAACTAGTACATTATAAAGAGCTACCACAGTGATTGTGAGCTAGGCCTTAGGTTAAATACATCTTGTGCGTCTGAAACCCCGATGAATGTGTGGACAAAATAAAAAGATAAATAAAGGCCTTCAAACTACAGTAACTGGCAAGTGTGTAATTCTTAATTCTGTTCAGCTCAAGTCAGCAAATAATGCGGCATAGTATTACGTTGAGAAGTCCGTCACCCTCATATCAAGATGAAACTTTTGCTATGTCTTAGAAATTACATCCCCATCAAAAAGAGTAGTGATCTTGCAGTAACCACAAGCCTCTTTTGATAAGACATAATGACTGGGGCTTGCTAATCATAATATGCATTGGACTCCCGTGCTGAAATTTAAAGGAGAATGCAACCCAGGCATCGGTGTACTCTTAGTGAATGGAGATGATCAAGAAGAGTAAACAGTGAAAGTTTGAGCAAAATCGGACAATCTGTTCAAAAGTTATGAATTTTGACAGTTTTAGTAAATCCCTATTACAGGGATCCTTGAGTTGGCAACTTTGCCAAAATCTGTGATGTCATCGTGGACAACTCTCCATTCATTTTGTGCATAAATCTTCAAAAAAATGGATTTTTATGAAATTTCAAGTCAGGAATCAACATAATTCTTTCCAAAATTCTTGCAGAATTGATGTAGCCATGTCATACTCAAACAATAAATCAAACAAATTTTTTTTTTTCTTGAAAATGAAGAAAATGTGAAATTCTGTGTACAAAATGAATGGAAAGTTGTCCACGATGACATCACAGATGCTGGTGGAGTTGCCAACTCAAGGATCCCCATAATAAGGATTTATTTAAACTTTCAAAGTTCATAACTCTTGAACGGATTGTCCGATTTTGCTCAAACTTTCACTGTTTACTCTTCTTGTTCTTCTTCATTCACTGGAAGCACACTGATGTCTGGGTTGCATTCTCCTTTAATAAGATTATGCAAGTTGGGCCAAACGTATACATATCATACATGTCATATACACCTAGTAAAAAAAAAAGTGTTGTTCATACTTTCCCAACCATTATTACTTCAACTATAATTCTAATTCAGGTCAGTTTATTTGATGTATATACTGGAATCAGAAATCCAACTTGCCTGTTCTCATGCGAAGCTGAAGTGGCGAGAATAAATCAAGTTATGTAAATAAGGGGAAAATCTTTTTCTGCCACTCGGATGAATTTTGAATGAGGGCTGCAGGCCTATCAAGCTTTTTGCTCACGCTGAAGCCCTCCGATGTACTTTTGATATTGTGCATATTTTTATGCATCAAGTGTGCAATGTACGTTCTCAGACACCTTTTCTCTTTTCTATGCGATGTCTCTAAGAGGATTTGAAAAGGAATTACTGTAATGAGTCGAATGTAAAACATCGTACTGATGCAATTAATATAAACGTGTATATTTCAAAATGTTGATATAGAAATCAATCACTTATCAATAAATCATTTATCAAGTTTAAGCCCAACCTGCCAACTATTTATGATACGAAAGTCAAATTACCTGGACCATTTTTTCCTCTCTGTTTATTCATTTTTATATGACACATAAGTAGATTTTGGACACCTGATTGAATGAATGTGGGTCGCGTGATTTTCAGAAGAAACTGCTGTATCACGCTGACACAGACATTACAGAGCTAGCCGTGCAAATGAGCTCTATTTGACGCTAAAGGAAGCTAGCCGTTCAATGTGTATTCAATAGAACCCAGGGCACGCTGAACTTTCGTGTACTGCGCGGTATTCGCTTCCATATGCCGTTGGCCTAGTTTATGCCTAAGTCGCAAACCTACCGGGCCCCGTACGATTTTCCAACCCGGCGGCTTCCCGTGGAATTTTAAAGACCGGACGGGTCCCTTACGCTTTTCATTTCTACGGCATTTGTGGTCACATATTCTACGGGGCCCGGTCGATGCTGGTTAAAAATTGGTGGAGTGAAATCGCAAGGCACCCGATGAACAGGTGCCCGGTTGGGACCCGGCCGGGGTGCGTCTTTTTTACGCGTAAAATTGTCCAGTTTGCGGCTGGAGAAACAGCTAGCGGCCAGAATTGTACTTGAGAAGGCCATGCAGAATACTATGCGTGGTACTATGTATCTGTGCGACTATATTTACAGCTGTGTTAGCGCTCGAACTATATATGCTCCCAGCTCTGTTGTATAAAGCATGCAATGTTTGTAGACCTACTTTGTGATCGTGAGCGCTCGTACTTCATTTTCTTCTAGCTTCGACTTCGAGTTCGACAGCTTTTGATAGCTCTCTTCCAGTGCTTATCCCCATCTCCATCATAATGGAGATTTTGATTAGGCTTGCTTTATCTAATAGGATCTGATTAGATTAAGGTGTGATTATGTCAACGGTCAAAGAATTCGGCCGTTTTATGCATCAAAATATACCGGTAGCTACTAGCAATAAATTGAGATAGAGAATACAACTTCAACTCTGGTGTTGCTGCACGCAGCTCGGTCAGTCAGATTCCAAACTTATTCTGGGTGCATTTACGCAACTTTTTCGAGTGATAAGTGCCAAAGTGTTGATATCCCATTTTCTCTAAATACACCCTAAATGTATTACTGAATTAGAATGAAAATTAAGAAATTTATGTTGCCAATGTGATGATTAAACAAAACAAAGATTTATTGATCAAATAAATCACATTATTAAATAGAGAATATTCACACATTTGGCAGAGCAGATCATTGACACAAATATTAATGTCGAGCAGTGACATCTTCCTTCTCTGTCTTTGCTTCCATTTTCGTTCTAACCATCTCTGTCTACATGTATATCATGCTTTACTTTGTTTCATTCCTACTTTCTATCATCTTCTCTTTCTGACCTATGTTATTCCTTGTTTTCATTCTCATGATCTCCATCTATCTATCTTTCCTTAACTTTCTCTTTGTTTATATACACCCACTGCACTTCTATTTTCTTTTCTCCATGAGCTATCCTTCCAGTTCCTTATTTTATTGATTGTCCTCATTTCATCCATCTCTATATCTTTCCTTATGTTTCTTTTTCTTAATCTTTCTGTCTTTTCCTATGTTATTCCTTGTGTTCATTATGTCACCGTCTCTACCTTTCCTTTTATATGCTTTCTCTTATCTTTCTTCTTCTTCTTGTGTCTATCCTTATATTATTCGTTGCATGTTTTCATTCCATCCGTCTCTATCTTTCTTTATGTTTCTCTTTATTTAAATTCTGTTGTCTTTCTGTCCTTTCCTTATGTTATTCCTTGTGTTCGTTCTGTCTGTCTCCACCTTATATATGTTTATCTTTGTTGATATTTATCTTTTTGTGTCTATCCGAGTCCTTATATTATTCCCTAATTGTTTTCATTCTATTCGTCTCATATCTTTCCTTATGCTCCTCTGTTTCAATACTTCCATCATCTTTTCTCTCTATCCTTCCTGATGCTATTCCTTGTTTTCATAATTATTCTATCCTTCTTTATCTTTCCTTGTTTCTTTGTTTTAATATTATCTTTCTCTTTTTCCTTTCTTACGTACGTTATTCCTAGTTTTCATTCTGTGTATACATCTCTGTCATGTTTATCTTTTTTTTTTATATAGTTCCCTCTATCTTTCCTTATTCTTTTTCTAATCATATCCCTTCTCTATCTATCTTTCATTATGTTTCATTTTGTTTTGATACCTCTATTATTTTTCTCTCTATCGACCTTCCTTACTATTTTCCTTGTTTTCATTCTATTTTCCCTTGCTCTTCTTTGTTTTTATACTTCTATTATCTTCTTTCACTATCCATCCTGTTGTTATTCCTCGTTTTCATTTCATGTGTCTCTGCAATCTTTCTCATACAGTGAGAAGTAAAAACAAACTAAGTAACAAACAAACAAGAGGAACAACTAGTGCTAAAGCTTGACACTGTACTTTTCAGAGTGAATACTTGCTAGCTTCAATTTATCATCAAATTTTTTCGAATGGAGCCGTGCGAGAATTGAATACGGTGACTGTATATGTATAGGGGACAGCAGGTGATGAATTTGTCCCCCCCCCCAAAAAAAAAAAAAAAAAAAAAAAAAATAAAGGATTTTAAAGGAAAATACCACTGATCTCTCCACTAACAAGTGCATAGATCAGTGGAAAATACACGAGACGGCAGACACAGAAGTCGCGAAAACGTAGGCATACTTATTACGGTTTAGCAGCTGTAGTGCACGCGGAGCACTGAGTGTAAAGATCATCGATATAAAACGCGGAGGTTTACACTCACTGTTGTCTCATTTCAGACGCTCAAATATACCCAAATGAGCAATTTTACGCATTAGTGGTACGGTAAAAAAAACACGCGGCCGGGGTCCTTTTGACGCCCTGCCAGCGCCCTGCCGGATGCCGTGCGTTGCACTATTTACGCAGGCCTATAATTATGATAATCATATTCATATTTGATCTGGGGAGTGTTTCATGAAGAGTTTTGTCGGTGATTTTCACCCACAAATTTTACAAGCTACTGAAAATCCTCGCATGTGATTGGCTGACAGCAAATTAGTCGGTGAAAATCACCGACAAAACTCTTCATGAAGCACTCCCCAGAACATGTCGGTTCGGTGGATATCTCAACATACAAAACTTCATGTATACATATTGCGCATAAGCTTTTTATCTATTGTACAAGAACAGACAATAATAGGCCTAGCTGCATAGTACATGATTTGTCAAGGGCAACATTGACAGATTCCCTTCTTCTTCAGTTCATTTGCCCTCTTTTTTTTCTTTGACTATAGTCCCACTACCTATTTTGTCCCCCCCACCCACCCCCACGTATGGCTACATAGAGTATCTGAACCTGTCGGGGGGGGGGGGGGGTGAATACTTAATATTAGCAAATGGTGACATGCGGTGACATATACAGCATTTTCAAAAGAGGACGAGGGCCAGGCCATTGGCATCGATTTTTCACAGGGGTGCTGAACAGCAAAGTCACCTAGCTGTTAGGCTGAATTTCGATATTCGGGGGGAAGGCGGGCAGCGGGGGGGGGGGGGGGGGGGGGGGGAATGTGCCATACAATTAAATTTTCCCTCAATAATTCCGGCCTTAAAATTCCTTTATCCATTTCAGTTGTTCTGTAATGAGCACTAAAAGCTGACTTTGGCAAAGAGAGAGAGAGGGGGGGGGGCAATGTCAGTCACTGTATATATCAAACGGATGGATTCGATGATGCCGTGAGGGGGCCGCAGTGGCAATTGTTACATCAAACGGTCCCCCGTACGGCAGGCGTCCGGTGTTGAACATATTGCCCGGGACCCTTGAGGGGCCGGTGAGGGAACCGCAGGATAGCCGTGCGGCAGCCTTGAGCACTGCAAGGCGCCCGTCAATATTTTTTCACGAAAAATGGCAGGAAAAATCGTGCAAATACCACCCGGCCACCGGCTGGAGCCTGCACGGGACCCCTAACGTACCACCACGGGCCTTCTACGGGCTTTCTACGGCTTAACGGTGAGACGAAAACGCCGGAAGAATTCGGAGCAGCCAGCTCAGCACCGCGGCGCCCGTACGGCTAGTGAAAATTTCGCGGTACCCGTGGGAGCCGTAGGGGCCCCAGCCGGGCACCGTACGAAATAGGCCAAATGTCTGTTTTCACTCTCCGTACGGGCCCCGGAGTGGATATGTGAAAGCCCCTTTACATTTGGCTTACGATCAACGTACGGAGCCCGTATCCTGCCCGTAACCCCTCCTTGCGGCCTCCATGCGGAGGCAGGCGGCGACCGTAAGATTTCCGTACGGATTCACGGGCTCCGCAGCCTCTACGATTTTGTATTGCGAAATTTGAAAAATCGTAAACCCATAGCCCGTATATATCGTAGGCAGCATCGTACAATTCCCGCATGGGCATCGCACGGAACCCTAGCGACTGTACGGTCACCGCGCAATCTCTGCATGGGCTCCGTACGATTTCCGTGGGGCGGCTGCGGAGATTGCACGATTACCGTCCAATCACCCGGGGGAAATGTAAACTAGGTAATACCTCGCATCACATCATCGCACAGTAAGTACTACACAGTATGCTTAGTACAAAATGCTCCAACACACTGCGAGTTACACAAAGGTAAACGAAATAAGACCTACCTCGGTTTCATTTTCATAGAGTCTGATTCCAATACTACTAAATGTGTACTGTATAAACTCATAAATCGTGTGTTGCATAAACAAATATTCAATGTTTTGTCATTAGTGCGACCGTTACGAATATTGGGCAATTCCTAAGTAACTCGCGTTACAAATAATGGGGCTTTCTTTTGTTGTCAATGCTAGCATCAGGGTTGGCGATTATTTTAATTTTTTTTAAATAAAGAAAATGGATTTTTTTTTTCTATTTAAATCGGATTTTTTTATATAAATCGGATTTTAAAAAAAAATAAAAAATTTGAAGTTCATTCGAAAAAAAGTTTAATTACCAAAAGATCTCACCCTACAATGACATCAATTTCAATGTTATCATACATTTCACTCCTAATATTTTTCTTAACCATATGATTTATAATCAATTATAGTCAAAATGCGCAAATAAAAATCAATTTGAGGAATCATGTATATGAACTTAATTCTATCATACATACATGTAGGGTTATGAAGGAAACTTCCATAGGGAATTCCCAGTGAGTAGAGAATATTCACCTCTGGGAATTTCCACTCAGTATTAAAAAAAAAATCCCAGAGGAAAATCTCCAGACACTCCTCAGTGAAAATTGTATCTAAATGTGCACTCAACAGCTTTGTGACAGTTTTACAAATTGGTATTAAAGCTCTTCCATTGCTACAGATAGAGATGTAAAACTGTGAGTGTTGGAGACCAATAATTATAAGAGACAGCTTAGTCAAAGGGTGACTACACTACATTATGTTACTGTGATTTTTACATTTAATCTACAATTTGTATTCACATGTTCTCTAAAAATCTGTTTGATGCATGAATTAGGGAAAAAAAAAAAACTTTTGACTCTATACAACTGTAAGTTTGACTTAAAGGATAAAACCAGCAAAACTGCTAATATTACAATATATGTATTACAAAAAGAAGTATTGTATTTTAAATCAGACACAACTTACAACTGTAATTAATTGTAACTTACATGTAAGTACCTATATCTTAAGATTCAAATGTAGTTTTAAAAGTTTATTTTGAGTTTTGCAAATTGTTTTTATAGATCCTCTTTCCATTGCTACATGCAGATACAAAACTTCCATAGCACTGAACATAAAATGAGCTAGTTACATGAGAAAGCTTTTTTCAACAGTCAAATTGTGATTGTACTACATTATGTTAATTGTATGATAACTGTAACAAGAAGAAATAAGCATGTGGAATCTGTTGATTAGATGATTATTTTTAATTTCACATGATAGAAGTATAACTGTGAAGGGTCAAAACTGGAAAACTGCCAACAAACATTTGTCATTGATTTTTATACATTATATTTTTTACACTACTGCTCTCTGAAAAGTCTTGGATTGTGTGATAAATGATAAGAAATAAATAAGAAACTTGTTTCCCTATTAACAGCTGACAAAGCATGTAAAATTTCAGAAGAAAAACTTGACATTTACAAAAAATGGAGTAACTGTTGACGACACAAATCTCTAATTTTTAAGTAATCAGCTGATTTTATTGACTTGATTTTAATGTAGATAGGAAGGATTTGTTGATTTTTTGTTGATATAAAGTTAATTCAAAGTTTTTCAATTGATATAAAGTTAATTCAAAGTTTTTCAGTTGATTTGAAGAATTAAAACTGCCTTGAACAAACAATTTGTCAATGATTTGTACATGTTTCAATGGAAGTGATTTAAATCAATGATTTTTTATGAAAAATCATGGTGATTTAAATCGCGATTTAAATCATGATTTAAATCAACGTGATTTAAATCCGCCAACCCTGGCTAGCATTCTGGTAATAAGAGACCATGATGGTTGACTTTAACCCTGGCCATACTTGGGTATTCAAGTTATTAATCATTCAAAGAAAGAATGCAAAATATCTTTTCATCTAAGTTTGACAGCACTGTGAAGATCGATAGCTCGCGTTACGCAAAAAGGACATGACCATGATGACTTTAAAGATTAGTGTAGATTATTTTGAATTCTCCTCATACCAGCATACAAGAACCTGAATGAAACAGATTTTTTAGTCTGTGGGTATGCTAGTGACAACATCAAAAACGCATTTTGAAATAGTCTTCGGTCTTAAGATTAGAGTGTGCAATAGAGACGGTAATTCGCGTTACATTTTGTCCATGAAATAGTGGCCACTCTAATTTAATTGTAGCTTGCAGAGCTTAGGTATTTCTTAGGACTTTCTTCTTGAAAAAAAAATATCAATGGACCTTTCGGATTTAATCTTAATATAAATCCTGGAAATTTTGTGGAGACTTCACCTCCAGATAAGCAATCCAAAAATGCATGATTTATAGGCCAAATATCTCAGAAATGTGGGTAAATACATGATATTCCCGCCCCCCATTTTCCAAAATTTGCTCATGTTATCTTTTTAGAAAACCATTTGTAACAAGTTTCCCAATGTTTGCACATGTTTCAGCAAGTTATATAGCACAGATAATGATTCATAGTTGTCGAAATATCAAATTTATACTTTACAGTCCTTGTCCTCGTGGAATTGCCCATTCGGTGCAAGTTGCGCCGTCCTATTCACGGCTCAACTTGCTCACCTCATGCAATATTTGTAACCATCGTACTCATAACGTTGAATATAATTTTGTATTCTATTCTTTTATATAGCCTATTTTCAGCTAACCAGTTTGGTGTGTTGATTTTAGCCCGTATAATATTGCAAGGTCATCCCTCCTATCAAAATACCCTGGCGCCGTTCCTGCTTAATACTGGGGGAATCATGGTTTCACTAGCCAAAGGGAAAAAAAGTATTCCCCGAGTTTTATAAAGTAATACCTTAAAGTATCAATATGGATGAATGTTTCTGTCATGGGATCAACCCCCTAAGTGCCTACTTTCGTCGGGGTTGGGGAGGGGGGTGGTAAGGGAGAAATGATATTAGGTACATAAAAGGCGAAAACTCAGTATAAGGAAATGGGGCAGCAGTGGGCTTGTTTGTATTAACCGCTTTGAACAAAGTGATCTAGAAATGGAATGTGTTATTATTCTCATCTTGATTTTACCTTGCCCTTTTTTATGCTACACACATTATGCACACAAAATCTTGAAATGGTTTTTCAATTTTGCCAGTCATGCAAACGATTGAAGGTCTATCCTGCTTTATTAGTGCGTCCAACCACGAAGCCATGGGAGACCTGTAAATAGATTATGACAAAGGAGAAATAGAAACTAAGCAGTAGCTTTCTCACCGTTGCATGCAACTACACTGAGTTAGATGGAAATCATAAGTCCCAGTAAAGGCTACACATCTCTAGTCGTTTCACTGGGCATAAAATGAATTATCGGCCAAATTCTCAGAAAAAAAATACATGTAAGGAAAATTTAATGTAATAAAAATAAAGCTCATCATCGCTTTGTGCATGTCTGCATGTGTGTGTGTGTGTGTGTGTGTGTGTGTGTGAGGGTGTGTGTGTGTGTGAGAGAGAGAGAGAGAGAGAATGAGAATGATTGGGCTACCAGTTAGCAGACGTAATTTTGCATATGAAAACATCGAATATGGTCATTGAACATTACAATTACGTCCGTACGTAGTAGGTTGGAATAACATTCGCACAACACTACAGGCTTTTGTTTCTAATGCCCCAGTCACATAGTCGCTTATGTTGAGTTACGTCCGCCGCCGATAGGTACGGATAAGTGGACGCAGCACGGACGCAGGCATCCGCAGGGTCGTAAGTACACGTAGCTGTCCGTAACTGATCCGTAGTGAAACACAAAATTACGGCGCCAAGCCTGCGAAATTCTGAAATTTTCAAAGTTTCGTAGGATGCAGACTTACGCAAGTAACTGTAACTAAACGTAACTATCCGTAAATGAACGTAACTATCCGTAGCTTGGACGCAGACCATCCGGGAAATTTTTTTCACTTCCCGTCCATTTGCGTTCATTCACGTCCACCGTAAGTATTCGCCATTATCCGCAAGTAAACGTATTAAAACACTTACGTCCGCTTACGAACAGTTACGGATGCAGCGGACAATTGCGTCCTTTGACTCATGGGAGCCCCCAACCACCCGTCCTGTCTCGTACCGGTTGGGCCCTCAATAAATTAAATTGCCTCCCTCAGCATCTCACGTGTTCCCTTCTGACCATGGGTGTCGATCCCGGGAGGGGGGGGGGGGGATGGGGGATATATCCCCCAATATTCCGGTCAGGAGGGATGGCCTGTACAATCATCCCCCCCCCCCCCCCCAATAATTCACCATGAAAAAAAATGACAAATTTCATAGTCTCCTGTAATCCTAAAAAAAAATCCCCAAAAAGTAAAAACAAAGACAGAGTGAATAAAGAGCAAAGAAACAATTTTTTTTTAATGAAAGGAAAAGGAAAAGGCTTTCAGCGCTCGCTCGCTTCGCTCGCTCGCCTTTTAAAAGCAAATCGGTTTGCATCTTGTCTTTCCATGAAATAGTATGCTATTATTGTTCTACTCGCATTTGATATCTTTTGTTTTCTTAACCAATGCCAGTTGCTATTTTTGTCAGGGTTTATTATGAAATGAAAATGGTTTGCAGTTTGTCTTTCTATCCAATGTTATACATGTACTATTATAAAATAACTGTGCAAGAAGTCGAACGGGAAGAAGACCAATGACAGAAGAATTTTCATGCTGAGATAATGTCCTGCGACCGGTAGCCTATTCCTATCATGAGAAAGGAGGATGCTGATAAAACGATTGTTATTAAAATCATAAGATTGGAGCAACAGCACACTAGAACCTAGCTGTTGTTAAATATAAAAAATAAAAAAAATAGCCCTTTCTCGCTCGCTCTCTCCGCTGTCCGAAAATTGTAATATTTTTACAGCGAGATGTTTTCTCGAATAAGGTACATCATAAAATTCATCTAATTTATTTTGGTAAAGATCCTACGTTTTATTAGAAAGAAACAGAGTTTTTGTCGGTAGCTCGCTTCGCCTGCTCATAAAAACAAAATGGTTTTAGATGGCAAGCGATGCGCCGAAAAGCATCATTTGGAAATTAGGTGATCAAAAACTATTTAAATACCTTTGAGGCAATCAAAGAATGTAAATTTTTCCTCACTTGCTGCACTCACTCGAATATGTAATGTAAATATTTTATAGACCTATAGGGGATTTGGATGACAAATTAACACTGCATCACTAAAGGAATGTGTTTTCCCCTATCTCGCCTCCCTCGCTTGTGATATTTGAAATATATCGTGGTTTAGGAAAGTAAACAATTGGACTAGTGAGGTGCTGAATTAGTCAAACATCTTATATTGCTTGAGTGTACTTTGACGACAAATAACATTTCTTTTATAGCTAGAAAGTGGAATTTTTGGCTCGCTCGCAAAATAATAAGCGGGATGTAAGTAAAGGTTCAATTCCGTAAAGCTCTCAATCAAGTAATGAGGATGTACCTCTACGATATGGTTTGAAAACAATTTTGTGCGGTTAATTGGAGCAACGGTGAATTAGACTAATAATGCAGAGATATTGGCGGCAGAAACAGGTCCTACACCCCCCCCCCCCCGCTTAATTAGTCTATCCTTCACTTTTGAACCTCCACACCCTCGCCGGGTCGCTTTACTCCGCGGTCGACGATATTCGGCATCAGTCATCCCCCCCCCCCCCCACAGCGAACACAAATCGACACCCATGCTGGTGGGGGTTGAAGACAGAGCATTTCCTCCCGCACCTCTGCTTTATCTTTGGGGGTCTTCAGCCTTCCCCTAGCCCTACCACCTTGCATCTTGGGGGGAAACTTTGGAGCCATAAGTAGCAGAAATTGGAAAGGTGTTTTCTCAGTGGAGGTCAAAAATACACTGATTGAGCAGGGATGGTCAGAGAAAACCACGTTGTTCATAATTATTCGTAACAATCCGTAACTATCCGTAACTATTCGTAAGTATCCGTAACTCTCCGAAAATACCCGCAGCTCTCCGCAAGTGTTCAGAAGTATCCGGAAGTTTACGCAAGTCGAAAGAGCAAAATAACGTGTCAATTCGTAAGATTATCCACAAGTGGACGTAAGTATCCGCATCTGGTCGTATCTATCCGTAACGCCCGCATCTTTTCCCGTATATTTTGTAAAAATTTTTGGTGACGGGAAGGGATCCGTGGGAGTCCGCAGAAGAAAATGGCTTTCTTGGACGCAACGCCGGACGCAGAGCATTATGTGACTGGGGCTTAACTACTTTACTGTAGGCCAGAATAACCACAGGATACGGAAAAGCCCTTTGATTTTTTTTCAAAGAAATCACCTACATAACTCCAAATATATTATGTAATACATTTACTAGTCAATATATTTTAGAACAGTCTGAGGAATATAGCCTGCAATAGATTAAGCTATTTTAGAAAAAAAAAAAATTCATTGAATAAGGTTGAACTAGACTTCTGCGCCTATTGCTGTTAAAGACAGAATTAACGAGTAGGGGCTGGCAGCTATACATGTATACGAACTGCAAATTTGGCGGGAAATTTCGAAGTGATCTGTCCTTAACGTGTTGCGGTTTGACTTACTACATGACGTTAAACTTAGCTACACGAAGCAAAGCGAATTGCAACATACGTGAACCTAATATTTACGTTGTGTTGTAATTCTGACTGGAATTGCAACATGACGGTCATGATTCCGAAGGGCTCCTGCCGATTACGCAATGCGTCTTTAAATCAACCAGTGGGGTCACGGATTATATCATATTACTTTACTTCGTGAGCGTCGTCGGCTGTTGCGATTCGAGTCCGAATTGCAACAAGACGTAAATATTTGTTACGCCTTGCAACTGGATTTGCAACGTGTAGCTAACTTTCACGTCATGTTGCAAATCGAATTTCAAAACAACGTTAATGAGGCTAAGCATCTGTCCGACCTGGCAACTGAAAGCCTGTCTTGTTGATATTCATTTAGTTTCAATTCTTATTTATTTTACATGTACTATAATTTGTTATTGTTTGTGTTATGGGATCGGAATGTACAGTTTTTTGTTTCTTTTCCTGCATAGAGAGTATACAGTAGTAATTGCAAAAAGACTCAAAGTCAGTGGTGACTGTACTCTCTTGATGTCCGGAATGCAGTCAGAGTACAAATATACTTTCTGGTCTCTCTCTTTCTCTCTCTCTCTCTCTCTCTCTCTAAACTATATCTCTAAAAGTAATCCGACTGGGGTCCTGGGGCGCGTTTCATGAAACCAACTCCATGACAGTCATATCTCTTGTCGATGATCTACGGAGATGTCATGAACCTGACGAAGTGTTTCACGAAAGCCTGACATCTCACAAATCCAAGATATCGATACTATCGGCTGAAAAAGATAGCCTTTATTACAATCCACTGGATTTATTATCAATCATTCCAACACAATTTAGACTCAACTTTGCTCTAATTGTTGGAAAAGTATAGAAAACATCAATGGGATTTGATAAACATCATACAAACGTTGCATTCAAGTGAAAAACTATATTAATTGTGACATCTGAGAATTTCTAAAATTAGTAAACGAAAAGCTGCTGTTGCGCTTTGCGAATTTAGATTTGTAATTAAGAGGACACCGTAATTCACAAATTGTTGAAAGCAGACCCATATTTTGTTTTAATTTTTGAAAGATATTGAATTGGTATGCTCTGCAATCGAAATTTTGACATTAATTCATTAACGAATACATTTTATATGATTTCAATAAATATTGTGGTTGCAACTAAGAGAAATATGGAAGAAGTTCACACGTGTTGAATTGTCATCGTACTTACGGGCCTGTAAATACAGACTGCTCCGTTTTCTATGGGAAACTGATGGGAGGATAATCAATATTAATCACAATTACTTTCTGGAGGGTTAAAACGTCGCTAAGACATATAGGTTATTTCACTTATACTTTTATATCAACATCAGTAATAATTGGTTATGGAATGAGAGTCTGGAACTCAAGAAATATTTGTATTTAATAAATAAACATTCCTTATTTTTCGCTGCCCGCGAGCTGCCCATAGCCAACGAAAAGGTGATCTGTGATGGTGTGCTAAAAAGATATGACATGTTCGGAGGAGCGACAAGTCATTTGTCAGGGAAGTTGTCGCTGGTCTTGGCAAAGACGGCTTTGTGAAACACTTAGCAGGCAAGATGACCGACATCTCCGAGATGTCGTTGATCTTGTAGTTATGACGGTTTCATGAAACGCGCCCCTGAAATGCACCCTTTATTTAATGGGTAAAACCTCTATTGGGAGTTGGTATAACTTGAGCTCTTGACCAAATGACTTAAAGTACGTCAAACCTTTTACTCAGTATTTGGGGAGTGCATGGGTCAGTTATCTGGAAGGAGTGATGCAGTGAATAAAGGGACCAATGCATCACAGCTTTAGTTGGAGGCTGTATGAGTAATACTTTCTGAAGAAGAGTGAAATTATTTTGTAAACATTGATTTTCCTGTCTTACCTCCTGCAGAAGTATTAAGTATTGATAAATTACAGAAAATGTGAAAGTGGTTATCACATTACATTGTCTTGTTTCTCTTGTCTTTTTGTATTTTTGGATTCTTCTTTTTACATGATTTTATAATACACTGTAATCCCAAACCGTGGTGGCTATTTCCGTATTAAAATTGAACCATATCGCTTCACTAGTGTATTGCGAGAGTAAGGGGCAGTTTACCTCGATCGATCTCCTGCCAAATGTTCGACCCCCCCCCCCCCCCTGCCAAAATAAATGAAGTCATTCTTTAGAAATTTATAGCGGGATAGGAAAACATGGAGCAATTTAGGGGGAGCAGGAGTTGATTTAGCTGTAACTTGTAGTCAGCACCTTGTCTTCGCCTATTATTTAACGCTATATAATTGCACAAAGATTCAGAATACATTAACCATGTTAACCTCTTTCGGATGGTAGCGTTAGAGATCGGTTCCAGATGTAAATAATTGTAATTATCTGATGAATACACGTCTGTAAAACCGCACACACACGCACCCTCGCATGCACAACGCACATGAGTCAGTAATAGAAAGATATAATAAAAACGCAGATAAACACAGCAATACATTCCCCAAAGTAGTCAACCCCCCCCCCCCCCCTCCTCCCCCTTCATTACATCCTGAGAGCGCCTACTGGATATGTCAGTATAGGTTCTAGTGCCTATATACAGTACTGCACGATCCACATGGACCTCCTTTAGCCTCTTATCCAGTTTCGGTAGCGTGTTTCGACAGACCAAATTGTGTGTCTGCAAACTAACTTAAGTCAGATTTGCACAAGACGGCGTCGCGTAGAGTCAGCTTTATTTGTTGGAAAAACGCATTGCTCTCCTTTGAAAACAAAGACTATTTCCACGAAATAGGGGAGTGCGTGAGACGCCGTGATGTGCAAATTTCTCGATGCTTTAAAGCTGCTATTCATACGTTTTGAATAGGCTCAAATTTTATATCAAAATAAAGTTTATTGTGCACAAATCACTATGAAACCGACTGAAACTTTTGAAAAGTAAATGGGAAACAAATATTGCCTGTCACAAATCGATTAACCGGACCCCCAATGTTGCCTGTGCATACGTTGCCCAACTCGATGCAAGATCCGTGACGTCATCACATGAACAGTAGCCTGTGATGTGGTGTGTTGTGAATGTGATGTGACGTGTCCGAGTGAGTAATTAAAATGATGTTTCTGCATTGTTTGGATGAATTCATCATTCTGTGAATGTTTTCAAAGTATGTTTCAAACATTCTATTTAACATTATTCATATCATAATATCGGAGAAAATCTACAAATTAACGATGACTTTTTGCAATTAGAAAGGAAAAAATCCCATAATATAATAGAACAGTCTCCCTTGTACATGCTATGTAACGGTTGTGGGGCATACCATTTTAATTTTAGGGGTGTTGTAATTCACGAAAGACGGAGGGATAGACGGAATACTTTGTTTTCTTGAATTTAAAATTGTTTTCTTGGTGAATAGTTTGAACCTGTCTAAAGAAAATATAGAAACGGTAATCACACTTACTGCTAATTCGTGTTGTTGTTGTTGTTGTTGTTGTTTTGCTGTTAAGTAGCTAATTTATATTTGCATGTGCTTATAAGTTCAAGTTAACTTTTCCATACTCGGCATTTCAGTAGTCATTTGTTTGTATGTAGTAGATATTGGCTTGTAATTCACTTAGGCCTTTGGTGATAGTCTTAGCTCAGTTATAATTTCGTATCTGGGCTATTTTCACTGTGTATTTGCTTGAAAATCATCATAGCCTGCACTAAAAAAAATAAATTTCTTGAAAAATATTCTTCGAATGAAATTCCTTATTGAAATCACGTTTGATCAGAATATTACAGGAAAAAAATCACTTGATAAAGACTTGAAGCTACGCTATAATGCAATGCATGTATGATGTTCATCTCTACACCCCAGCTCTACACTATCTGAGATCAGTGGTGACGTCCAGTCTCTGTACACTAGCTAGCCATTCCTATCATAATAAATACGAGATTTTAGTAGAGAGGAATGTTGTAGATCAAGATAGTTTCTACAAGAAGCATCAATTTTCCTTAGACAACAATATTATCGAGGTAACTTTTACATACAATCATGATTTGTCGAGCGCGTCTCTTAATCAGTTCTGTCTCTGAGAATTTGATGCAACGTCGTTTTTGGACGTAGTTTGACGTTTGCATCCCGGCCGGGCTTGGTTTTCTTTGTCATTTTCATGTCAATTTCCTACTTTAAATTCTGCTTTGACCAAAAAAGAAAAGAAAATCGACTCATCAATGAGGTAATGTAAATATTAAGCCACTGCAGTTTTGCCTCCTCTCTTAATAACAGTATCTAAACTCCATCAAAATTGCATGCGATCATCTCAGTGCACAATATTTTATCACGTGCAAGCGCTAGGTCGCCGCAGATCGTCCATGTGCCCACGTCATCATTGGGGACCCGTTTCGCTCGCAGCCACTTCCGGGTTCTGAGAATCAGAGGGGCGTTTTTGGAAAATGTGTTTTTAGATAATTTCTTGGAATTTACAGGAGTAATAATGAACACCACTGTCTTCTACATACTTCCCCGTTTCCATTCATATATTATTAACCCTATTCCGTGATTTTCTTTGAATTTCACCTTTAAGCATCGCTACGGTTGCGAAAGTAACAAATTTTGAAAGTGACACTGCCTCACGAAAATTACCTTATAATCAAAACGCCTTACCCAAAAGTGATTATTTCGGTGTCAATTTACTCAAAAACGAATTTTCTATCCATTTAAACAAAGGCTGATGATATTGTGACAATGATATCCTCTTGGCCATCCTATAAGCAAACACCCCCAACCCACACCCCCATATATATATAAAGGGTTGGAAATTCAAAATACATAAAATTTACGTGCGAGAGGTCGAACTTCTGGTTGACCCTTGGCGGAGAAAACAAAATTTCCGAGTTCAGATGAAGCAATCAATCATCGTTTTTTTGGTAAGATCTAAGTTGTTAAAATAAATTATATATGAGAAGTGAAAAAACATCAATCAAACATTCAATTTTAAGATGATATCACTTTTGTAGCTGAGAGAATTCTGCTTCATCACAAACTCGAAGTTGTCGAAATTTTTGCAGCGGGTTCGAAATGAATTTTCTCGAGCCCGCTTGTGTAGCTACAGCGCTGTCGCGAAGCGACAGCGCTGTGTATAGCTGCACGTCCGTAAGAGTAACGAGCAAACAAGTGACGATCAAATGAAAAGTGATCAAATTAAAAGTGGCGAACAAAGAACAGTGGCGATCAAATTAAAAGTGGCGATCAAATTAAACGTGCCGATCAGATTAAAAGTGACGATCAAATTAAATTTATTTATTTAGTGGTTTTTTTTTTTTTTTTGGGGGGGGGGGGTTAAACTTTGAGAATATAAAACAAAACATAACATCGCTACACTCAGCATGATACTGCAGTGCACTATGCAAATCTGCTCTTTAACTATTAACGGTGGAGGTGACTGTTTTCCCAACCATTCAGATTTCAGTAATACTTACACCTGCCGTGGGCATTGCCTATCTGAAATCGCTAACACATTCTACATTTTTAAAGAGATAGCTACATATTATGTTTATGAAAATTGATTAGCGATAAATAAAACTATTTCAAGTTCAGCAGACATCTTTAAAAAAAAAAGAGCTATTTGCACATAAACAAATATCGCCCTATATTCTTGTCTTTCCCAACTTGAAAAACCGATTCTAGTCATAGGTTTCGATTAAAAAAAAAAATCATTTATTAATGATCACATTTTGGAACCTGATCGTCTACTAGGCATGAACTATTTACATACGCGTGTGGGCAGGAAGTTCGACGTCAAGGGCACTGTACTGTGCACAGCAAGGCACAAACGGAAGGAGTGATATCCCAACTTGCCTTACATTGTCCCGTTTTTATGACCTCTTTCATAATAAAGTGTTTATTTAACTTTGAAAAGATCATCAACAAGTACAGGTTAAAAATAACTGATAACAGTTTCTTTACCACACAGTGTAACATACAGCCATGTCCACTCTCCAATTTGTGAACAATGAACAACTGAAAGCTACTGGATTTAATACACTATGCATGTGTTAAACTTTATTGCTATCCTCACTTTCACCTTCTAAAATACTACAATGTTTATTTTTCAGATTTTTTTAGGGGGAGGCTATGTGCAACAGTGGAATAATTCTGCACGTTTATTATTACTATTGTCGTAAATTTCATTATTATTATTATCATTGTTATCACAATCATTATTGTTATTATTATCATTATCATTATTATTATTATTATTATTATTATTATCACCATCACCAAAATATCAAATGTAATACCAAAATTCTATTTCACTTTTATTCTGTTTCCATGTCAACAAGAGGTTCTTATTTTGAAAGGGTACAGAGCCCAATAAGAGATCATTCTCCCCCTGCAAATTTTGGCTAACCTCATTATTGTAAAAAAAATAATAACCTGGATATTTCTTGAAAGGGAGAGACTGAATTTACTTAGGCTCCGTTCTAAGGATTAGTTCTATCTTTTCTTGTAAATACTTTTTCAATATTCAGGTTGGTAAGTCACATGAAATTACGCGATCACTTCCGTCATGGTTTTCCAAAACTCTTACAGACCGAAACGATAAAAAACAACAGCAAATAGACAAACAAGAAATCATGGCAATGTACACATGCAGGCGCTTTTGCGGCTTTGTTAGTGACTCGTGAATTGCAAATATGGTATTACACTTCTTCATTCCGTATTTTATCATTCTGGAATCATCCATGGCATAATTTCTGATGCACAATACCTTTCTTCACATAAACTTTCTCCATATTCATTTCAGGAGTCAAGTAAAACAACCGATCACTTAACTATCTAACTAACCATTTTAAAATTGTGAAATGCATTTAAATGAATGGATCTGATCTATTATGAATGAAATAAAATGCCTATGGATAATTGACAAGAGTGCTTTGAAAACATCTATCAAAAGCGCTTTATGAATAAACAAAAGCGGAAATTGCAATCACGATCATCGGTATATCCATGCAAGCACACTGGAAATATTCTCTCTCCTTGTCTCTGTCCCTAGTACAGTAACTTTAGTAGGATAACGAATCAGAAACTTAAGGTAAAACTCGCGTTACCTTCTGTTATCAATATTATTAGAGATGGTAACATTTAATTAAAGGTCTGCCAGTAGTTTATGTCTCAGAAATCATGAGGAAATCCCGTGGCAACATTACACAACTTTGGCAGCATATCATAAACCTCTGAATTAGCTCCCTCGTTGCTTTTACTATTAGGTAAACCTTTCCTGAAATCCATAATCTTCGATACAAGGTCGCAAGCAAAATCCTTCCCTTGGCCTACTGATCCATGTCGTTTCCATTCGAAATATGAATTGTAAAGGGTTTCATTTGAACCCACGAGATTGAGATAATCAACGAGTTCTTTCATCGAACTGAAATCTTGCAGATGGATAAAAGAATGAGGGGGTGCGACCTGCTCGTAATCTTCCCTCGGAGCCCCATAAACGATAGGCAAAAGGTCATGTCCTAAGGAATTTTCCCAAAACTTTTCTGTGATGTAATCCTTGCATTCGTTGTTTTCTAATGCCAAATAGAATTTGTAAGTACGGAGGAGATTCCAGCAGCTTTCAGTTCTTCTCATGCAACCTGGTTTTCCGCATCCTCCGTAAATGTCCACTTGGATGTTTTCGGAGAGTTTCTTGACAAAGTCGAATCGCCTCCATCCAGTCATTCCACAATTTGATGCTGCCCAAGCAACCATATTGATTCTTCCCTTAGCCCAGTTCCGATTGTCATCTCGAGAAATTTGTGGTATGGAGTTGTCGTAAGAACCATAGGGCGTGTAAATGGTCGAAAACGGTCTTCGCCTGTGAGTGACTGTGTAATTATATAAGTGGCTATATCGCCTGTCCGGATATGCAGTCGCCTCCTGGCTCCAAAAAACCCAGGCCTGATTTGGCGGACGTCTCATCTGCATTACATCCCAGTCCCACTTTGATCTAAGAACATCATGAAGCACAACGTGGCTCTTTGCCATTGACTGAAAACTGGCATCTTTAACATAACGATACCCGCATTCTAATCCTGGGCATTCGGCAATGATTTCGGGCTCTTGGGGCCATCTACTGCCGACCCATTGCTGGATTTGAATGTAACAAGGTGACTTGTGCTCGGATGTTTTGTTAAATTGCATTTCAACCAAGCTTTGACGAATCGCGGACTCCCAGCGCTGGTGGCGGCTGCCCTGGTCATGCTGGTAGAGATGGAATAAAGAAGTTATGGTGTACCATACTATAGTGATCACTAATGTCACCATCACCATCCGTTTCAGCACTAATATCTTTCCTCCCATAGTCTCGTTGTTCCCATGCAACCAAGAATAAACTGAATCCAAAGGACGATGGCGATGGTCTATTAAACTAATCTGTGTGTGTGTGTGCGTTTTTTTTTAAATCACAACTGCTCTTCGCATTGATTTAGTTCCTTACTTATGTATAGGTCTATGAAACCACTATGATGAAGACGATTTATACATACATGCATGAATACTCCAGTTTTCGAACGGATCTTTTAGCTGTATACAGTTAAGTGGCATTCATCATTGTTCCCTGTAGAGAGCTTTTCAGGCTGCTCGTAATTCTCTTAATATCACATCTGTGGGGACTTACAGCAAGCAAGACTGTGCACAGGGTATTCAGCGTTTAGCGTCTAGCCACCCGCGTAGCCAGTAGGCGATGGGGGGCGCCCCCCCAAAAAAAAACTGCCAACAAAAAGAAGAAGAAAAACAAAGAAGAAAAAAAAGGCGTCAGCAAGAAATGAAAAAGGTAAGAGAACGTAGGAAGAACCGGAGCGCGCTTCGCGTGCTCATCACCACTCCCCCTTCCCCGAATTAAATCCTAGCTACGCCACTGCGTCTAGCCTGATTGAGAAATCACATTTCCACTTATCATTACATCAGTACAGCATATACAAGTAAAAAAGAAAGGCATGAGGCAACGAATCGAAAGTTTCATTCATGAAAGCTGCATTCACATAGGCCTATGGGTGAAGTCCGCATGCAAAGTTAACATACAAATTCCAGAATATTCAGAGCTGGTACTTTCTGTCGAATATCCATAATTATGATGATGGTTTTGCATATTCAGGACTAATTAACACAAGCGTCCTAAAATAAGCACACTAGGATTTGAATTAATGCTCAGTGTAGTTTATAGACTTTGCATTAATTTGCATTAGTAGAAATCGTTGCTGAAAAATATGGCAACTTTTAAGTTTCGTGACAAACTTTGGCACCCAAAGTGATCAACGAATATTGCCTTTCAGGTGATTTAATATTTGCCTTTTCAGTAAATACCAAAAATAATTGATGTGCATGCCGATGCTTAATTATCTAATCAGGCTTTTGAATAAGAAAAACTCACATTAATAACTTGCAACTTAAGGACACTAACTTCTGATTTTGATTGACGGGATACTGGTATTTTTTGCCTTATGGGCAGTTTCTTTCTTTTTGCTTGACCGAGAACTCAAATTTATCCTTAACACTTCCGGGGCTAAGGTCAATGTACGCTACATCAGCAATGTTATTGGTAGCTAATCTCCTGAAATGATATATATATATATATATATATATATATATATATATATATATATATAAAACTACAAAAGGAATAAAAAACTCCGTAAACCAAGGAAATTTCACGAATTTTCGCCCATAGGGCTTTATCAAGTGTTTAATATCTATTTGAAAATGCGTCGTTTATCATGATCAGTAAACAATGCGCACACTCTGCTGAAGTCCTAGGCGTATAGCGCACCAGACAGAGTGGCGCACATTACGTAACAAAGAAGTACATGAGCTCAAATAAAGTGAAAGAGACGGAAAAAGGGGAGAGAGAAAGAAAGAAAAGAGGGAGGCAGATAGAAGAAGTAGGAAAGCTGAAATCTGCGAGAAAGAAAGGAACTGGAAGAAGAAGAAAGAAAGAAAGAGAGAGAGAGAAGAGAAAAAAGAAATTGGAGGAAAAAGAAAAAGAGGAAAAGGAGAGAAAAAAGAAAGAGAGAGAGAGAGAGAGAGGAAAAAAACAAAAAACAAAAACAAAACAAAACACAACAAAACAAAATCGGGGAGAAGAGGAGAAAAGGGAGAGAAAAGAGGAGAAAAGAGATAGAGCGAGAGAAAGAAAGAAAGAAAGAAAACTGGAAAAATGAAAAGCAAGGACAATGACAACTAAACTAAGAGTTCATCGGAAAGGAGCGGAAAGCAGCGTTGATACCGTTATGTTGGAGACATCCTAGGCGGTGGATGATGCGTTCTTCTCGGATCTTGCGTTCCTCATCACTCGCTCCAGAACATCTCATCACGCCGCAGATTTTGAAGTTTGTGATGGAGTGCCCCGAGAGATGAAAATGTTGTGCAACTGGAAGCCCTGTCGTGCGCAGTCGGATTGAGCGTAGATGTTCATTGGTGCGATCGGCCATCCTCCGTTTAGTCTCACCAATGTATAGCATTTCACATGTGGTGCACACAATAGCATATATCAAGTTGGTGGTCGTGCATGTGAAATGGTCCCTGATATGCCAAGTTGACTTAGGGCCCTTGATGCTGGTTGCTTGTGACACAAAGTTGCAGGTGTTACATCTGCTTCTCCCACATCTGACGGTCCCGTGATTGTCTTCGTTGTCTTCGTTGATTGTCTTCGTTGTTCTCTCCCTTTTCTCCTCTTCTCCCCGATTTTGTTTTGTTGTGTTTTGTTTTGTTTTTGTTTTTTGTTTTTTTTTTCTCTCTCTCTCTCTCTCTCTCTTTCTTTTTTCTCTCCTTTTCCTCTTTTTCTTTTTCCTCCAATTTCTTTTTTCTCTTCTCTCTCTCTCTTTCTTTCTTTCTTCTTCTTCCAGTTCCTTTCTCGCAGGTTTCAGCTTTCCTACTTCTTCTATCTGCCTCCCTCTTTTCTTTCTTTCTCTCTCCCCCTTTTTCCGTCTCTTTCACTTTATTTGAGCTCATGTACTTCTTTGTTACGTAATGTGCGCCACTCTGTCTGGTGCGCTATACGCCTAGGACTTCAGCAGAGTGTGCGCATTGTTTACTGATCATGATAAACGACGCATTTTCAAATAGATATTAAACACTTGATAAAGCCCTATGGGCGAAATTTCGTGAAATTTCCTTGGTTTACGGAGTTTTTTATTCCTTTTGTAGTTTTTGATATCACCAACTCCGAGCAGAACACTATCTACTTTGTTTATATATATATATATATTAAAGAATATTTATCAAACAGTGAATTTTCTGTTTTCCAAAAATTTCAAACCCGAAAAGATGTTTGCAATGCACAAATATCAACGACTCTTTCTTCCTTTTCCTTTCTTTTCTTTTCTTTAGCTCTTACTTGTATCAACTGAGAAATTTGGGAACACGAACAAGATTCATTCTTCATCTCATCTTTGATGGAGTTTGCTGTTGTTGTTGTCGTAATACTGATTCCAAGTTCATAAATCCCATATCTTACTCCTTTTTCCCTATTGATCACTCTTTTTTTGAACAAAAATAAAAATATTCCAAGTGACTTATTGTATCCAACAAAAGTCAGTACACACTCTACAAAAAAGGGTATCAGCATGGCACCTCGAGACAGAGATATGGGAAGAGAGACAGCGAGGGGAGGGTATATGGTGTGGGTGGATATAATTGAGGATTGACGCAAAATAATTCATGCAATGGTGATCTAGAAGAGAAATACATAAAATGTCTTTCAGCGAGTAAAACGTAGGGCCATCATTAAAAGAATTGATCTTGGAATGTTAGATCAGGGTTCTCACCAGAAAAAAATCCACACACGGTTCCCCTTCTGCGCAAAGCGCGATGGTTTCGGAAGTGTTACGGAATAACACCTAAAGCTCGGTGTGGCGGCAGTATATGCAATAGCAAAAGGATGAAAAATTACTTCTTGGTTTGCAGGAGTTGTCTACTAATGGCGTAATAGCAAAAATACATTGCCAAAAAGCAAAACAATCTGTGGCATTCATCATTATTGTAAGGAATATATACTCCAATATTTTTTTACCCTTGTTTCCACGCATGGTGCAGCAATTTCACACATGGTTCTTCCTTGTCTGAAATCCTGTACCCATGGTACTGGAACCATGGGTGTTATGTACTGCAGAGAACCATGTGCTGGATTGTCCTTCACATATCACTAAGAAAGATTTATAACATCCGTATACATAATTTTCCATTACCTATGTCAGGCTTAGTAAATGTAGTTCGTTGATACTCAAGTTTAAGACTGAGGGGGTGGGGCACGATGGCCACCCTCGATATCTTGTTCGTTTTTTTTACAAAAGCCCCAGAAATTTGCCCTTTTCGGGCTGACGTGAGGTCACAAAAGGTCACGTGACTCCGTCACGCAACACCCAAAGCTTTTCTGAACTGGTCGGGAAGGGGGGGGGGGGGGGGGGGCTGCAGCTAACACCTGCACATCCCGAGCGTGAAGCACGAAGTCCCTTGCGAGGGAGGGGGGGGGGGGGTAAGACCTAGCTGGACGCAGCAGAGATGAATGAGTTTATGTGCCTTTGTGTTCTGGCAAATGGGATTATGAAACGTGTTTCTCAAGACTGTGTCGCCCATGCAAACTAGCTTTGTTGGACAAACGCATGACTGCTCTCGTTTGAAAACGGAGACATGAAACGCGACCGACCCCAAACAGAGCCTACACAAACAGCCACTCAGGATTATATCGGTAGGCCGGCTCGGTCTAGATTGTCGTCATTATTGTCTGATATTGAGGTTGCAGGTCATTAATAATTTTCATCAGTTTAGTGTCGGATCAGCAAGCTAAGCGGGGAGGGTTAGAGTCTATTTTCTTCTTCTTCTTACATTTTCAGTGGTGCATGGACCTCAAGGGGGCTATCCTGCAGCCGCTAAAGTGCTCGTATGGAAGTAGACAATTTTTTTAAAGTGAAGCATAACTGGATTTCAACCCATCTTACTTCTTAGGCAAGGGGGATTTGATTTGTTTAAATAAGGTACATACCCCTCAAGGGGCTGGGGCAGACCTGCACCCAAATATGCCCCTGCTGAAGTAAGAAGAAGCATTTCACTCTTCTTCAGTAATGAACAATTGGATTTCAATCAGACTTTATTGGAATCACCCTTAGCCAGGAGGGATCTGAATTTGTTTAACTAAGGTCCACACCCCTCAAGAGGTAGCGCCCCAACGTACCCCTTTTGAAATAATAGTCATATTTTACTTCTTCTCAGTAATGCACAATACGATTTTAATCAAATATAAATTGGCATGTCTCTGCGCAAAAGGGAATATTGATCAAACTGAGCGCAAACTTCTGGAAAAGGGGGTACAGTAGCAGTACCTGCAAGTGCCCCTTTGATAACAGACACATTTTACTTCTTCTCAATAATGCTCATTTGGATTAGAACCAAACTTAGAAGTAATAGTCCTTATGCAAAGGGTATCTGTGTTCAGAGGTTTAATGATGTTGGTCTTTTGTACATGTTTAAGTGAAAACTGGGCGATTAAACAAATTTACTTGTCTATTTAATGAATGCCTCGTCTAAATCTTTTAAGGGGGCTATATCATTTACACGATCTTTGTTTTAAAAAGATATCAACAAACTTGAACAATTTAGTAAGCCTGTCTCCTATACTCATTTTCTGGCTGCCAAGGATATCCAATAATTGATGAAAGATGGATAAAGTGACCATGACGTGCTTCATCAAACTTTCCAATCCTTTGTGACTATTGGACAACAACATGATGTAACTATGAAAATATAGCACTGCAATAACATTTCTGGGAAATGAAAATAATACATTGATTTTCTTTATAAATCATTCAAAAGGATAGTGGATTCTCCAATGTGCTTGGGGTCCTCCATCCGTCCAATCTTGGGGGGGGGGGGGGCTTATGACGTCCGTCCAAAAAAAAATTATATTTCTATATACTGGACCGAATCAGAAAATTGATTGCAGGCGGGGTCTTCACTGATAGAGTAGGCCTAAAAGGTATAGTTTCATAATCTACAATGACTTACAAATTAAGAAATATTTTCTTTCATAATCGATACGTAATAGGCCGATTGTAATTGGGAAGGGGGGCATACTGTATGTATGGAATGTTTTGTGTATACAAGTGAATGTGCGCGCATGAGATTCGTCGGTTGGTGAAACCAGTAAATGCTGTGAAGCATCGCTTTGTGCATGGGTGTCGATTTACGTTCGTGGTTGGGGAGATGATTGATATCGTATATCCTCGGGAGCAAAGCGACCGAGAGGGAAAAGGTTAATATGGGGTTCAAACGTAAAGGATCGACTAAGTGAATTCTAATTCTAAGTCTTATCTACCGTCCCTCCAATATTAACCAACCAAGAAATTGTTTTCGAACAATATCACAGAGGTAGATCCTTATTACTTGAATGGTATGTTAAGGGTCCTCTTTCTTTTTTCTTTTCTTTTTTTTTTACATTTCTTTTTAGAGTGTTTCTAGATTTTTTGAAAGGTATATTTGGCAACCTTACTGCCAAAAACAAAACTGTTCTTGTAACTGGAATTTTTAAGTGGTCTTGTAACTGAAATTTTTAACTGGTCTTGTAACTGGAATTTTCAACTGGTCTTGTAACTATTAAATTCGTAACATTACTATTACCAGGGAAATAGAGATTGAGAGAAAATTTACCTTAAAGAGAACCAAATCCTCAGGTCGAGCAGTTTTTAAATCAGAACATCAGCGGAAATTCGAAAGAAATGGGACACTGAATGAGGAAGTTATGGCTATATGAAATTTTCTATTTGATTTTTTCTTTTTTCTTTGGACACTACCATTATAGCTATTGATGACATCATTTGTGGACAACTCTTAGTATGTTTTATACATACAAAATCAAACGATTTTATTTTGCTTACAGTAAGATTTGCACATTTTCTTAAGCCAGACCCAAGATATATCACGTAGAAGGGTTTTCTCCACAACACATTTGGGACAAGGACAATAAAAAACATGTGGTCTTCAAGAAAAGAAAGAATATATGAAATTCTGCCATACAAAACATATTGAGAGTTGTTCACGAACTCATATCACCAAAAGCTATGGTAGTATCAAAAACAGAAAGTTTCAGATAGGCATAACTTTCTTTATGTTTTATTCTGTCTCAGCTTTGATTTAAGAACGCTTGACTTGAAGGTTTAGTTTCCTTTTAAAAGTCATGGATATACCTATGATCATGCTTATAATTTTGTGTTTAATGTATTCATGAAGCGCTTTATACGAACAAGGAGTTTTAAGTCGCTTGTTCGCTCACCCGTCTTACATGCAGTTAGAAATTGATAAGTTAAGCACCTCGTCACACCAAAACTACATACTTCTTAATCCTGCCAAATGTTCTGTAATGTTTGTCTCATTTATGAAAGATCAACGACAGCATTTACCTTTGCGGATAGGCAGTGATCAGTTGAAAATTGTTCCAGAAGCTATAAGATTCTTGGTCTTATAACACAGAATAATTTCAAATGGGACTCACACATTATTGATTTAATCAAAAGATGCAATAATAAATTATATATGTTACGTATGCTTAAGAAGTTTAACCTTACGAAAAGAGACCTAATAACAGTTTTCTGCGGTTACACACGGCCGGTTCTTGAGTATGGCGTGCCAGTTTTTACTGGATCGCTCACAAATGATCAAATTTTCAAACTGGAGCAAATACAAAATAGAGCGTGTAAGATTATATTAGGTCCTAACTATAAGTCATATACATCAGCACTTCCCACTTGTCACCTACATTCTTTCGAAGAAAGAAGAAAAAAGTTATGTCTTGACTTTGCACATTCCGTTAGTAAAAAATGTTCACACCAATGATTGGATCAAAAAAAGGAAAGAAAGTAAATATAAGCTCAGGAAAGAACTGAAATATGAACAGTTAAGGTGTAAAACAAAAAGATTCCAAAACAATGCAATACCTTATATGATAAATCTTTTTAATTCACAATAATCTCTTTTAGGTATAATTCTCAATATGCCTGTCTGTGCAATATATTTTACCAGTCTTTAAATTAATCATTGTAATGTAAATTTCTGTATTTTAATTAATCAAAATCAAAATGAATACTTTGTTTTGAATATATTTGTCTGGGGTATTCATAATTTTCAAAGGCCAAAAAAACGTGATTATTAGTACACATCTATTGTTATGCAAATGAGGTCATTCCTGAATCATCGTCAAGTGACAGGGGAATATTGATGTTGTTATGCTAGGGACCAAGTTTCGCAATACCACTATTCATCTGTGAGAAAAGAGTAAAATACAAAAAAAAATTCACAGTGGTATGAATAATTTTGATTTAACTGTACATGCATTCAGTTCGCTCTGCGGCACGGCCGTCTGGTGCTTTCGTGCATAATTAAAATAATTTAGTTTTAGTTTTAGTTTTGATCATTATTTGTTCATGGTGAATTTTTAATCGGTCCCATTATCTTAAAATCGCATACAGCCAATAATAGTGTCATTTTCATACAAGTTAAGAAGTAAAATAAAGGAGGCATGAAGGGAAAGAAAGAAACCAAAGAGAGGAAAGGCGGGAGAGGGGTGAGAAAGAGAGAGAGAGTGTGTGTGTGTGTGATCATAGAATAGGGGAAAACATATATACACGTACAGTATGTTTTAAATACAAATCTAAACACACGCACACACACACACACACACCAAAAAATAAGTTTACCTTTAAACAGATCTGCGTACTTTTTCATTCTGGATAGTTTAAGGAAATCTGAATACAGATTCATGTAGCTATACTTCTCATATACCTTCAATGTAAAATTCAAGGTAAATCGTTCAGTCACGCTTCAGCAAACATGCCTAACTTCATGATGCAAAACGGTCACTTTTTAAGTTTACAGTCAAGCATCATGTCATTATTTTGATTCAATGATATCGGAACAACATTCCAGTTTTCAGCGTTAGAAGGCAAGCAACATAAAATTTATTTATTCATTTATTTATTTATTTATTTATTTATGTACAATGTTTAAACAGGAAACCCAATCAACAAAAAGCTGCTCTCACTTGGGGTCCTGTGCAACAATTTACTGATGCCAATGTAGATAAACAGATAAGATTGGGCCTATAGGGATGGACTTAAAAATCATTTTGCAAATATTGTCTGAAGACTGAAAGAGAGGTTAGATTTTGACCTGAGGGTTCCAAAATATTCCAGAGTGAGACAGCTAGATAGTGAAAAGAGTGTTTAAATGATTCCATATTGCATTTGGGATAGTGTAACTTGTTTTGTGGAGATCTAGTTCCGTACGAATGAATTTCTTTCCTAAAAATGAATAACTCCGATAAACATGAGGGGGCAATACCTTTCATACATTTAAACATTAAAATATACCTGAAAAAACGAATTCTATCTTGGACCGTTTCCAATGTAAAAGGGCAAATGCATTATCCGAAGGGGTCAAAAAATTAGCACTCAAAATAATCAGCTCTTTTCTGTAACTTATTTGATCTTTTAGTGTCTTCTTTGAATTTATCTCCCAAACAATACAACAGTAATCTAGGATAGGCATAACCATATCATTATATAGAGTTAGTAATGTATTTTCATTGACACATCCATTTAATCTTCTTAAAATACCTAACTTCCTACTAACTTTGCTAGCTGCTTTGGATATATTGTTCCTTCCACGATAGTTCTTTGTCAATAATTACACTCAAACATTAAAAGGACCGAACTTGTTTAATCTCGTGATTATTACAAATTATATTAAAAGGGGATTCATTGGACTGCATAGTATGTGAAAGTCTGATTCGTGTACCAATAATCATAGTTTTTTTCGTAATTCATCATCATGCGACACTTTTTAAATCAATTCGCAATTTATTTTGAATTTCAGATAAACTATCACCTTCTGCATACATGGATGTATCATCTGCGTACATAACAATTTTATAGTGTTTCAGCACATTAGGCATATCATTTATAAATATAGAAAATAATTTTGGGCCCTAAATGGATCCCTGTGGAACACCTATATTTTTTTTTTTATAATCAGACAATACCCCATTTATATTAACACGCTGTGACCTATTACATAAATAGGAGTAAAACCATTTGAGAGCATCTGCGGAGAAACCTATTTTAACTTATATAATAAATCTACCACATCAAAAGCCTTTTTTAGATCGATGAAAATCACCAACCATTTTTCCATTTTAATACTTGTATACCAATTTATTAACCACATAGACCAAAGCAGTTGCAGTTGAATTTCACATAATAATCCAGAGTCATTAAAAAACGAATCTAGTTCTATTCTACAATCTTTTCTATAATCTTAGAAACAATACTTAATACTGAAATTGGTCGAAAATTATTCATTTCTTCAATGAGGGAAAACTTTAGCTTCCTTCCATTCCTTCGGGAAACAACAAGATGAAAATGATTTATTTTTATTAAAGTAACTAGTGAGGGAATCAAACGTTGACCACATAATTTAAGTATTTTACAATCTGCTTCCCAACATACTAAATGAATTGTGCGCCAAATTTCACGCTTGTGTGGGCACGAGATGAAAATAGCAAAAACTGCAGTTTGACATCTTTCCCGAGGTAAATTTGATCTAATGCGAAGGAATTCGTGTTTTGGAAGGGTGTTTGCGGCTTTTGTAATCATGATACCGTTAATTCACGGCTGAATGAACACATAATAAAATCGAAATATCACCATTTTTAATTTGTGAAGTATTGCTTTATGTTTCTGCACTAAAAATCAGATGAATAACATTTAAGTATGTTCTTCATGGCGCGTGTAATAAAACAATAGCCCCATGGCTCTTAATTGTAAGTTCAGGCTTCAATTAGCACGACGTGGGACCGGAAAAGCCATTTTTTTCTCTTATGGACAAAAGTCAAATTGCTTACTAAGGTAAATTCATAAGTCTTCTTGGGGCGTTCGTCTGATTAGTTCATGGAAACCCCGATATCTTATACTTCAGCAAGCAAAACACAGTGAACCAAATTTGCACAGTCAAAAAAGTGCAGTTTTTTTCGCCGTTTTGTAGCTGTTTTCAAAAGGGCTACAAAACGGTTACAAAACGGCTTTAAGAGAGTGAAAAACAGCTAAAAAACGGTGAAAAACAGTTGATCTACTGATTCTGCTCACTGTGAAAAGAAACGAGCAAATTATGTAAAATAATGAGAAGAAACTTTAGGGCTTGCCGTGCTCCATGCCGTGCATAAGCTCCTTTAGCTAGCAGTCAGACCCAACTTCGGATAACCGAACACAGCAGGTATACTCCGAAAACTGCGCATGAATATAGAGCCCTCACCGTTCAGTGTGAAGCAGTGTGTACAAAATTAATGTATGGAGAAAATATTGCAAAGTCGACCTGCCACCGCGAACGAAAAATATATTCGTAAAGTCATGCTGCTTGTCAATTACCCTTAAAATCCGTGAATGATTTTCTAAATCAACTGACTTTCAAATGACAAACATTTGAAATATTTATTTTATGAAATATATTATCAACAGCAGGTCGAGACTGCAGAATTTTCCACGTGCTTCTTGTACACTATGTCTCGCACTGAACGATGAGGGCTCCGTTGAGGGCTTTATATTCATCTTGCGGTTTACGCCATTTTCGGAGTAAAAACCTGTGCTCGACTTTCCGAAGTTGGGTCTGACTGACTAGTGACCTCCTGAAGATATGTGCCAAGTTTCATGAAATAACACTCAGTAGAATAGTATAGTCAGGATATTAACATACTGGAAACGTGACTTTTTTTTTTTTTGTTTTTTTTTGCTTTTAAGTGTATTACTGTATACCAGAATAAAGGCAGCATGATGAACACAAATGATTAGCAGGCAATTATTCACAAATTCACTTTTAAAGAAAACGTTGCAGCAAAAGTGACTTTCGTATTTGGTCTGGCCCCATATTATTAGGTATCATTGGAATCTCATTTATGTTCCGCTAAAAGATTTTGATTAGCACTTCTATTGTATGTATGTAAAATATTAGTTGCAATCAAATAGATTCATATCACTGAATTCAGCTGGAAAAATGTTGCTGATACCTTTATACATAAAAATACTTTGTTAATGAAAGTTAATATCACTAAAGTTCAGTAACTTTAATTGGTTACAGGTAGCACCCTCGTAAGAGTAAGAGTGCAATGATTTGTAGATATGGTATGAGCAATCTTCTTCTGCAAAGTCTAAGTTTTTGAAAGTTTATATTTTGCAAGAGTTAGCCGAAATCAGATTAGGGCACAGATTAATATATATAATTTAGTTTAGAAAAAAATTAAACAATGATACCAACGTTTTTCGTTACTTCACTTTCAACTTCGTTTAATATGATATTTCCATGTCTAAAAGCTGTCTACATAAACACGCCTAGGAATTTGTGCTGTTCTTACTCCATTACATGGGCAAGACTTACAGCATGATTCCTGAGCAGTATATTGTCTTATTGTTATTGAGCAGAGCCTCTGGAGGGACAATGTCTTCTATTCTTGTGTGGCTTATTGTTGTCCTGGCCATCCTTTGTAACCCTGGCCAGGCAGCGAAATTTTTTTTCCTACGACATTTTCGCTCCTTGCGCGTGCGCACATGGTCATTCTCCGCGACTTCATAAATATTCATACATCATTGTGCCATTGATCAACGCATGCGCACATGGTCATTCTCTCAGATGTCGACCTCACAAAATATTCGTAGGTAGGCTACGTCATAATGCCATTAATGCGCGCTTTGCATGCTCCTCTCTAATTCTGTCTGTGATGAGATTTGTGCGCGTGCAAACATTAACTCAAAGTTGAATTTATCACTTTGATACTTTTGTTCTTAAGAATTTAGGGCCTATTTCAGTTTTTAGAATTATTAGAAATACAGTCATGTACAATATGAGAAAGTTTCGCACTGGGCAGAATTTGTAAAGTATGATGATTGGTTTACTCACCCTAGGATGGTTGAAAAAGTAGAATTACGAATAGGATTAATCTTGTTTTCAAATTTCTGTCACATTCCTTTCCACTCGTCATGTCTTCCCACCCCCTGGCGCCCCCCCCCCCCCCCTCTCTCTCTCTCTCTCTCTCTCTCTCTCTCTATTTCTTTGTATTTTTTTAATCAAAGCACTGAATTATTGAGGAAATGATTGAAACATTTGTTTTCATGGTTATTTGTAATCTACATCTTTTAAAACCACCTTTTATGAATCAGCAAAGGGAACCCAGGTTACATGTTCTTATCGTGGTCAACATAAAATATGGTTGATATTGTGACAACAAAATCTGACATGTAGATCGTCTCTTGCATATATATGAGCTAAAACCACTTTCACCGGAATAACAAGTATGATATATAGTTAATATATAAATATACAAATGTTTTATTGAACTAGATTGATTCTCGACTGGAGCAGTCAGAATTAATGCCTCTGCCCTGTTACGAGATAAGAATGATATGTGACCTTTAACCTATGACCTCTTGACGTTTCTGGTTCTTTATTCCGTTCCACTAATCATCAATGACGATTCGCTGTAATCAACGGCTTATACTAAACACTCTGGTCGCGTCGCGATGCGGCGCGCTGGAAAACACTCGGGTCGCGGCGGTAGGCACTTTTGAGGCGACTGTAAAGTGAGGGGTAAAAATAATCATGTCTGAGAAGTTAAGACTAGAAATGAATCCGGGTATAAATGGATAAAGTGCACCGATTGCCTCGTCAACTGCTCGTGGCGCAGTGGTCAAAGCCACTGTCAGAGCTCGATATATTACTTGGTCTAGTCATGCTAGTCAAGGGTTCGAATCCCAGTGATGCTGGCAATTTTTTTGTCGTTATGAATAATTATTGATGACAATGGCGTTTATTCCGTTGACAAAATAGTTAAAGTATGATAGATATTCTTCAATCAAGTCGCTAAAAGAAGAACTTCGTTGTCACCCTCACTTCACAGTCGCCTCAAAAGTGCCTACCGGTCGCGGCTCGCTGAGCCAATTTTTTTTTTAATGGTGTCTTCAAATCGGCCTACACGATGGGAAAATTTTATTGAAAACTCTCGATGTTTTTACAACCCTTTTTCATTGTTGTCTTCAAGGCGGGTTCGAGGGGAAATCTACTACAAAAAAAAGACAAGTTGAAAGTTGCTCTTCATTAACTGATGGAAAAATAAGAAGACAAGAATTAGGATTGACAATACGAAAGAAAGAATGCTAGGTAGATAAACTGAACTTTAAAGAAAGTGTAAGACTGCAAGGAAAGGATCGAGTATGACAGAATGGAAACGAGGAAGAATGGAACGAGTACAAAGATGAACACTGTGGGAAATTAATAAGAGAGGAATACAAAATATTTTTTTTCCCTCTAACCTTTTATATGTGTTCTATATTTCCCACAATACATTTTTTTTTCTAGTTCCATCCATCCTTGTAATTTCTATCCTATTCAGTTTTATTAACAACAAAATTCTACATTTGATTTCATCCCTTTATTTACCTTCTGTTTTTCTGTCATGTATTTTAGAAAAAAAATCTTTATCACTGTTAACCTGGCCAATAAATTCTTTCAATTTTACACTTTTACTCCTATCATTCCATACTGTTCCTTTCTTTCATTGTTTTGTATTCCTCTCTTATTAATTTACCACAGTTCATCTTTGCACTCACTCCATTCTTCCTCGTTTCCATTCTGTCATACTCCTTTCCTTGCAGTCTTACACTTTCTTTAAAGTTCAGTTTATCCACCTAGTATTCTTTCTTTCGTATTGTCAATCCTAATTCTTGTCTTCTTATTTTTCCATCAGTTAATGAAGAGCAACTTTTAACTTGTCCTTTTTTGTAGTAGATTTCCCCTCGAACCCGCCTTGAAGACAACAATGAAAAAGGGTTGTAAAAACATCGAGAATTTTCAATAAAATTTTCCCATCGTGTAGGCCGATTTGAAGACACCATTAAAAAAAAAAATTGGCTCAGCGAGCCGCAACCCGAGTGTTTTCCAGCGCGTCGCGCCGCGACGCGACCCGAGTGTTTAGTATAAGCCGTAATCAACAATGAAACAACAATGATAAACACTTGCACTATATAATGAGGATGGCAGTAACCGCATTGAATATACACATGTATGCATCAATTTACTACAGTCATGACAGTCCAACATGTATGATATAAATCAGAATTATATGTTAGGCCTTAAACTGATCCTTAATGAAGCTTTTAGCAAATACATTAATATTGACGTAAAATGATTAAAATAATCATATCCAGTCAACATATACCAAAGCCTAATTTACATAACCATAACGTTACTCAGTCTGCTTTATTAATAATCCTTGGACAGCCTAACTAAATAAATGTTAGCTTTATGAGAGCTTGGTGCATAATCACATAGGAATGTTATATGTTTATGCATAAATTATGCCCTTGTGCCCCTATCACATTTAATGCTTTATTGCAATACAATATTTATCCTAAGCACATAATATACACTATATACACCTCTTGTTGATCCTTCTACACTGGTATAGGTCCTAATTAATACACCTTTCTGAAAGGAACTATAAATGGCAACAACTAACTATAACACCAATAACTCAATCATTGTACATGTATTGATCAGTTTATTGATGGTTTCCTAGTTCCTAGTCCATTATTACTTCAACAAACACGCCCTTATTGTGCAAGTAGGCCTAAATGCAATATATGACACCATTCAGCCTGTACACTCTCGACTGATCATGCAAAAAGGGCTTCATTTACATAGACTCCAATATTATTCATAACAACGTTTCCTACATTACTTAAGCTATACAATAATTACGGGGGCTTCCAACACACTGGCCAACACATCATTTAATTTGTGCACAAAATCAAACCCGCGCCAGCGCGCGATCCTGATTTATGAAGTCGTGCGCGGAGAATGACCTGATTAATGGTCTCGGGACATACATATGAATATTTATGAGCTCTCGGAAAATGACCATGTGCGCACGCGCAAGGAGCGAAAATGTCGTAGGAAAAAAAATTTCGCGGCCAGGCAGACAAAGAAGTAAACTAATTAAGACATGGGACTATTGAGCAACTGGAACGGCATTTTAAGTGTTCCATTGTCAAAGTAAAGTTTATAGGCAAAGCAGTACTCTACTACAGTAATGCAGACTCTACATTCAAGATTGTACAGTGTGGTGGTGTTCAGCAGAACCCAGGGCCTCTTCTGCAGCATGGTACATCCAACTCTAACCATGATGCAACTGCGGCTTCATCCCGAACCACCCAGAATACAACGAGGAAGAGAATTCAGTATGATAGGTCTGAACTCTTTGCCATCAACCATGTTCACCGACGTGTCACTGCTTCAGTGTGGTCGACTATCAATGAACTCAGGATATCTACCAAACGGCCAACAAAGAGGGGGAGAAAAGGTGGCAAGAAGCGCTCCACTTTAAGGCCTCATGCTGCCTTATGTCCTGACGAAGAAGGTATATCGTCGATATGTCGTTTCGCCCTCTGGAATGCACGGTCTATAACCTCAAAAACACCAGAAATCTGTGAGTTCATAATCAACCACAATATTAACATTCTAGCATTGACGGAGAATTGGATGTCCAGTCATGTGAGAGATGATCGAACTGTCGCTGACTTAACAGGCTGCCTTCAGAACTATGATTTCTATCATGCTCCTCGCAAGAGTCGCTTGGGTCGGGAGGAGTAGGAGTATGCATTGAGAAAGTTTTCAATGTTCACAAATACGACTTAAGACAGTTCACATCATTTGAGTACATTGATCTTCTACTAGGTGCAAAAGAAAAATCATCATTTCGCCTAGTAGTGGTCTACCGTCCTCAAAGAACTGAAGCTGGCCGTTCAACTTCGTAGGTTTTCTTTGATGAGTTTTCCTCATTTCTTGAACTGATTGCTGTGTATCCAAATCAGCTAATGCTGGTGGGCGACTTTAATTTTCATGTAAACAATCCTTCAGATAGAGACGCATCCCGTTTTCTGGAGATGAGTGAACCTAAAGCAGCATGTCACCATACCAACTCACCTCAGGGGGCACACACTGGATCTCTTTCTGAAACGTATGACTGATAACTTTGTCCCTGAGCTAGACTTCACAAACTACCCTCCATCGGACCACTGTGCTCTGATGTGCTTTCTGATGATTGATGAGCCGAAGCAACAGAGGACAGAAGTTAGGTTTAGGAAACTTCACAAGATCAACCTTGATGTGTTCTCCTTTAGGAGATGTTATTACGTCCAACCGAATGTCAGGGATGTGTTATGCTGATGACACTCAGATATATATTTAATTTAAACCGTGTAACCTGCAGGATGCAATCTCTCAAGTAGAATGTTGTGTAAAAGAGATAAAGCAATGGTCAATCCAAAATAGTCTCAACTGAATGATGAAAAAACTGAGATTTTACATCTTACATCTCGATTTCGCAGAAGAATGGAAATTCCCGTGATAAAGATTGACAGTACCTCCATTGTACCTAGCACAACAGCCAAAAAACCTTGTTGTGTTATTTGATCAGAATATGGTTATGGATAAATTTGTATCAGGGAAATGCAAATCGGAATCTTTTGCTCTATACAAACTTGGAAAGGTTCGTCAGTTTTTGGATTCTAAGACCACTAAGAAACTTGTTCAGGCTCTTGTTATATGTCATCTAGACTACTGTAATAGTTTATTGTACAATGTCTCAGACTCACAACTACATAAACTCCAGGCAATATATAATGCAGCTGCAAGATTGATTACCCGCACTAAGAAGAATTCTCACATAACCCCCATCTTGAAGCAGCTGCATTGGCTCCCTATCCGATCACGTAAAGTCTTTAAGATACTATTACTGACCTATCAGTGCCTGCATTCAATGGCACCAGAATATCTCAGTGAGTCCTTGGTAAGGTACGCTCCCTTTCGGAATCTCAGATCGTCTCAGAAAAATCTCCTTCAATGTCTTGTCATTACAACTAAGTTTTATGGTGAGCGATGTTTTGCTCATGCTGCTCCTACACTGTGGAACACTATTCCATTTTTTTTGAAGGAAGCTTCCACAGTGTTAAAGTTCAAAAGCCTTCTCAAGACATTTCTGTTTAAAAAGTATTTTGAATGAGTTTTGGTCTTGCAAACTGCAACATCTACAGTACAATGTACATTTCCTTTTTTCCATTTTCAACCCTCTCTATTAAAGTGCATAGAGACACTGCGGTAGTGATATGCGCTATATATAAGCACTGTAGTATTGTTATTATATTATCAAATTATCGTGGTTGTACGGGTTCTTTAATTTTTCAAATGAATGTAATGCGTCATCGGAATACTGGTATATATATATTTTAACAATACTATTGCTGTGGGGACGTATAACAATGGGATTTATTCCGTCCCCTTAAAAAAATTAGTTTTACGGGGACATAGGGCTAGGGTATGGGGACATTTTGATGGCATAGAACAAAAGAATGTCCCCAACCTGCATTTATAGGAATATATATATATATATATATATATATATATATATATATATATACATTTATATGTTTTCCTTAAACAAATCATTTTCTCACATCTGAGTAAATACGCGCGCATACATCCTCGGAGGACAGCTCTGCATGTGCCGGATCTTTGTTTTAAGCTCGGCGGCCATTATTCTCCTTTTTTCCTTTCGCTACTATGTACATGTTATATTTTTATTTATTTATTTATTTACTTATTCATTTACTTATTTATTTATCTATTTTTTCCTGTCATAGGGTGGATAGACCTTTCAGCGAAAGATGGTTTTCATAAATTATAAAGGGTCCACGTTCATTAAAACTATACGATAAAAACAAATGTAACATAACAATCATAAAAAGATACACAAACAGGGAAAACACAAAATAAAGAGATACATTAATGTATACATCAAAAATGTGAGCGTCATTAATTATGACCAAGAAGTTTAAATTTTCGTGGGAGCGGTGTAGGAAATTGATCGATTTTAACACCATTTAAAGCGTTTAGACTGCCTTAAACCGTTCTATAAATCTATAACCTTTTTTTGAAATCAAGCAACAAACACTAGAAAAATGTACAACAGGGGCTCTTAGGAAGAGTGACGAACAAGCGCGCCGATCCATTTGCTATTGTTTATGGCACTAAAAAGTATGAATGAAAGTTTTCCATTTCTCACTATGATGGACTAATCGAGGGTGAAACCTGGCATAGAGTTAAATAGATACAACCTTTCCTGCTCTTGATTTTGCATGTCGGGCAGTTAGGACTTTTTTGGTAGTAGTTTTCTTAACTTGCAATGAGAAGATAAATTCCGGCAAAGCGGATAAACATTTAACATACATGCCCAAAAAAAAAATTGTTGCTTCGATTGCAAGAAAAAAAATATTACATCGTATTTCACCCACAAATTTTGCAAGATAGTGCAGAACTTTCATTAAATGCAGAAACTAAATCGTTTTTTTTTTTCTATCCAAAACTAACTATTTCAACATGTTTATCATTGCTTATGCTAAAAATCCCACAACGACATATTGGTAGTTTTGTGATAAAGGGTCAATATGTAACCTCAGCATACAATTTTTCTTTATATGAATGAATGGTGTTTTCTACGAGATGTCTACGATTGATTATTCTAAAAATCATGAGGAAACCCTTTTGCAATGTCACATAACTTTGGCAACATATCATAAACCTTTGAATTAGCCCCCTCGTCACTAGTGCCACTGGGTAAACCCTCTTCAAAGTCCAGAACCTTGGAGACAATGTCACAAGCAGAAGTTGGGCCTTTTTTCGGATAGTGTTTTTTTACTGAGCCATGTCGCTTCCATGCGAAGTATGAATTGTAAAGAGTTTCATTCGAACCCACAAGATTGAGATAGTCAACAAGTTCTTTCATCGAGTTGAAATCTGCAGATGAATGAAAGAATTCGGCGGTGCGACTCGCTCGTAATCTTCCCGTGGAGGTCCATAAACGATAGGCAAAAGGTCATGTTCAAGAGAATTTTCCCAGAACTTTTCTGTGATGTAATCGTTGCACTCGCTGTTTTCTATTGCCAAGTAGAACTTGTAAGTACGAAGGAGTTTCCAGCAACTTTCTGATCTTCTAACACAGCCTCGCTTCCCGCATCCTCCGTAAATGTCCACTTGGATGTGTTCGGAGAGTTTCTTGACAAAGTCAAATCGCTTCCATCTAGTTGCTCCACAATTCGATGCTGCCCAAGCAACCATGTTGGTTCTTCCCTGAGCCCAATTTCGATTGTCATCTCGGGATATTTGTGGTGTGGAGTTATCATAAGAACCGTAAGGACAGTAGAAGGTCGACATCGGCCTATGCCTGTGCGTGATGGTGTAATTGTATAAGTGGCTATAATCCCTGTTCGGCCATGTAGTGGGCTCCATGGTAAAAAATGCCCAAGCCTGGTTCAGTGGACGTCTTTTCTGCATTTCAGCCCAATCCCACTTTGATCGATGGAAATCATGGAGCACAACGTCACTTGTTTTCATGGTTTCAAAGCTAGAATCCTCAATATAACGAAACCCGCATTTTAATCCTGGGCATTCAGTGACGACGGCTGGCTTTTGGGGCGCCGTGCTCCCGACCCAGTGCTGGATCTGCCGGTAACAAGGCTTTTTCGGCTTGGTTGGTGTTATTCCTGGTTGCTGGGCTTCATTTTTTTAGGTTAGAAGCACTCGTTTCTTTTTCCCTAGATCCGAGTGGTGGAGAAGCCGTTTTGTTATTGAACAACGCACTGGTGCGATTACCTGACTTCAGTCGCTGGACGCCCTGATCGATGAGGCTGGATCCATCATTTGTGGCAAAGATGACTGCGGCAATGGACCCGTATGTCACTATCGCCATCGAAAATATAACCAGTTGCTTACCGTTCACCGTTTTCATGTTCCAATTCAAGGCGATAGTTACTATCAAATAAATGCCCTAAGCCCCGATCTGCAAACCTCTTCAGGCCAAATTTACAGCGCAATCATTCCTTGCGCTCAATGAATCACTTGCGTTTTCACCAATTCTGGTCAAGCACGAGTTTAAGCAGGATTATGTTGACGAGAATACGTAAACAGGTTATTCCGTGAATTGGTTTGCATGGTGGTATATTGTACTGATAACGTGGATGAGGTTTACGAATCACCAAGTGGTTTCCCTGTTTTCACTCGTTTTGCAGATATTACACTCCTAGATAAGACAGCTGTGAGTGGTACCTCATATAGGCCCTACTTATGCTCTAAGGCTTCCCGCTGCAACCCTCGTAGACTAAAACACCTTTTGATGTGGAATGCCATTTACGCCTGACCGCTTGTAATGATTGAGTAGTATCGTCCATATTTTGAATAAGCTGTTCCAGCATATGATGTTTAAATTATGTGTCCTACTCTAGTACGTTGCCTTTTGCCACATGCCTCAGCTACAATATCACGGCCAGTGAAATCTACTCGTTATTGCACAGAAGAGCATAAATATTGTATGAAGTCGGGGGAACTTTTTCGCACTCCGACTTGACATTCATTATGTGCATGCACGCAGCAAGATGAAGGAATCCTATAACATTTAACACGTAAATGGTAGAGTCCATTACTGAAGAAATAACAATGCATTTAATTTGAAAATGGCCTATTTTACTTCTGTGTGATTGAAGTGAATCTATTCTTGTTCTTTGAATACAATTTCTTATCTTTTTCTGTAAGGATTAGCAAAGACCTGCCACAAATGCATATATATATACTTTAACTTTACTAGTGTTAACGGGACGTATAACAATAGGATTTATTCCGTAAATAATAAACAATACTGCGTTAGCGGGACTCCCGGATGGCGTTAGCGGAGAACAAAAGAATGCCCTCTTTACGTTAGTATTACATACATGTATATGTATATATATATATATATATACCCATATTTTATATATATATATATACATAAAATTTCAAATCACACAGGAGTTGCCTGCTGATCGCACCTCCTGTAGGTGGAGTGAAACTCGGAGTAGCACATTAAAGATCAGATGAACCTCACGCCACCTGCAGGGGGCGTGGCTAGACCTTTTTCCGTGTGCGGGGGGGGGGGGGGGGGGGGGGGGTGTAGAGGCCACTGATTACCGACAAACATTGTCACCGATTACCGTCGACCAATGTCTATTACTTAAACCGTATAAAGCCCATGGGGCACTTTCAATTTTGTGTGCCTCTATCATATTTTCCTTCCTCTCTCCTACACATTTTCATTCTATTTCAACCAGATTGGTGATTTTTATTTCAGCGAGCGAGGCGAGGAAGGAAATGATGGCCCTTTTCATTTTAGAAGTGATGATTATTCATCAAAATACGAGATGTGCCTATACGATATTTAAATAATAAATTTGGTCACTTCACCTGCAGAATTCATTCGCTTTTCCCAAACATTCTACGTCTAAACATATTACGAGCGAGCGGAGAGAGAAAAATATACACTCTTTGTCATGCTATTCATGAGACGACTTGGATAAATCTGACGTATTTGCTCATTAGCATACGGACTTTCGGACTGACTGTTTTTCGTCATCAAAATACATTTTGAACAATAAGATATCTAAATCAAAGCCCATTCGGTCACCTCGCTTGCAAGCGAGGAAAAATATATATACTCTTTATCATGGTAAAAGTGATAATTCTTTATCAAAATATGCGATGGGCCTATAAGATATCTAGATTATTTTTGTTCCCTCGCTTGCCGAATTCATTCGTTTTCAAAACTATCCTGTATCTAAATGTGATAGGAGCGAGCGAAGCGAGCGAGGAAAAATATACTCCTTTTCATGGTTGAGGTGATTATTCTTAACCAAAATATATGATGGGCCGAAAAGTATCTAAATTACATATCTGGTCACCTCGCTTGCCCGATTATTCTGTTATTCCAAAACGATTCCGTATCTGAATATTATACGAGCGATCGCAGCGAGCGAGGTAAAATATGCACTTTTATTCATGTCATTTCGTCAAAATACACTTATACCAGTATCAGATATCTAAATCATATATTCGGTCACCTTGCTTGCCGAATGCATTCGCTTTCCCAAACTATCCAGTATCTAAATATCATACGAGCGATCGAGGAAAAATACATATAATTCTTTTCATGGCTGAGGTGTTATTCTTCATCAAAATACATGATGGGCCGAAAGGTATTATATATTAGGTCACTTTGCTTGCCCAATTCTTCTGTTAATCCAAAACGATCTCGTATTTGAATACTATACGAGCGAGCGCAGCGAGCGAGGAAAAATATACACCTTTTTCATGTTATTTCGTCGAAATACACTTTGGCCAGTATTTCATAGCTAAATCATATATTCGGTCACCTTGCTTGCCGAATTCATTCACTTGCAAAAACTATCCTGGATCTAAATATTATACGAGCGAGCGAGCGAGCGAGGACAAAATATATACTCCTTTTCATGGTTGAGGTGATTCTTCATTCTTCATCAAAATACACGATGGGCCGAAAAATATCTAAATCATATTAAAAAAGGATCCAGTTTATTAACATTACACGAGCGAGGAAAATATACACTCTTTCTCATGCTATTTCGTCAAAATACACTTAGGACAGTAAGATATCGCTCTCTCTCTCTAAACCTTCTTTAACTCTACCTAATGTTGATTCTGTTGCATTACCTGAGCACTTTCAGAATTTCTTCGTTAACAAGGTTAAACAAATATCTGATAGTTTGTCTAGTATGTGTGCAGATCCCACACCAGATCCAGACCAGTTATGTAATGATGTGAATTTCTCTAAGTTCAGGAGAATGAAAATTAGTGAAGTTGAGGAAATTATCAAGAAGTCGGCTGCCGCTACGTGTAAACTTGATGCAATGCCAACTTCTCTTGTAAAGAAGTGTGTTGTAGAACTTGTTCCATATATCACATACGTCATAAATAGCTCATTTGAAGAGGGTACATTTCCTAATAGTCTTAAGGATGCCACTGTTTTCCTCTTCTTAAAGGGTCAAGGTTGAATCCTGAACAGTTGAAGAATTGTCGACCAGTTGCTAATCTTTCATTTCTTGGAAAGACTATCAAGAGAGCCTATGTTCTGCAGATTCAGCGCTATCTTTCTGATAACGATTTGCACTCTCCCTTGCAGTCTGCGTATAGACCATTCCATAGTTGTGAAACAGCATTATAAAGAGTGTCAAATGATATCAATTCTTCTTTAGACGATGGTAATGAAACCATACTCGTACTGCTCGATTTTTTTCTTCGGCATTTGACACCATAAGTCATGACGTTTTACTAGAGAGGTTGCAACATAAGTTTGGTATTACAGGTCTTGCTTACAAGCGGTTTGAATCACACTTAAAGCAGAGAAGGCAGACAGTTGTAATAAATGAGTTAGAATCATCTGTTCATATATTAGATATTGGTGTTCCCCAGGGCTCTGTGGTAGGCCCGATGTTGTTTACCATGTATTATTCTCCTTTAGGAGATGTTATTACGTCCAACCGAATGTCAGGGATGTGTTATGCTGATGACACTCAGATATATATTTAATTTAAACCGTGTAACCTGCAGGATGCAATCTCTCAAGTAGAATGTTGTGTAAAAGAGATAAAGCAATGCATTATGGTCAATCCAAAATAGTCTCAAACTGAATGATGAAAAAACTGAGATTTGACATCTTACATCTCGATTTCGCAGAAGAATGGAACTTCCTGTGATAAAGATTGACAGTACGTCCATTGTACCTGGCACAACAGCCAAAAAACCTTGGTGTGTTATTTGATCAGAATATGGTTATGGATAAATCTGTATCAGGGAAATGCAAATCGGAATCTTTTGCTCTATACAAACTTGGAAAGGTTCGTCAGTTTTTGGATTCTAAGAAACTTGTACAGGCTCTTGTTATATGTCATCTAGACTACTGTAATAGTTTATTGTACAATGTCTCAGACTCACAACTACATAAACTCCAGGCAATACATAATGCAGCTGCAAGATTGATTACCCGCACTAAGAAGAATTCTCACATAACCCCCATCTTGAAGCAGCTGCATTGGCTCCCTATCCAATCACGTATAGTCTTTAAGATACTATTACTGACCTATCAGTGCCTGCATTCAATGGCACCAGAATATCTCAGTGAGTCCTTGGTAAAGTACTCTCCATTTCGGAATCTTAGATCGGCTCAGAAAAATCTCCTCCAATGTCTTGTCGTTACAACTAAGTTTTATGGTGAGCGATGTTTTGCTCATGCTGCTCCTACACTGTGGAACACTATTCCATGTTTTATGAAGGGAGCTTCCAGTTCAAGTTCAAAACCTTTCTCAAGACATTTCTGATTAAAAAGTATTTTGATTGAGTTTTGGTATTGCAAACTTCAACAATTACAGTACAATGTACATTTCCTTTTTCCATTTTCAACCCTCTCTATTAAAGCGCACAGAGACACAGCGGCCCGGGGGGGGGGGGGGGGTACAAGCCCCCAAAAGTGGTAGGTATGTGCCGCGGGCGAGACAAAAAACGGGGGCTTTGGAACGGGCTTATTGTGAAAAGGAGGGTCTTCGGAACGGGCTTCGGAACCAAAAATGTTTGTGAAAACGGGGGTCTTTGGCACGGTTCGCCTGCGTGTGCGTGCGTATGTATCCCTATGGAACGGGCATACGTGCATGCAGCTAGCCCGCCGGCACGGGCGCCGGGTGCGATCCCGCAGAGGCGATGGTCAGACAGCGCTCTGCGGGCCGCTTTTCACCAAAAATGCAGCTCATTGTAGCGGATCAATGCGGCCGGAACGGCGTAACGAAAAATATGCGAAGCTTTGGAACGGATTTCTTTCTTCTTTTTCTCAATAAGATAAAAATGCTATGCTTTGGAACGGAAATTTGAGTGTAAAAATGGGGGTCTTCTCCGCGGCACATACCCACCACGCATTATATACCGAGTGCCCCCCCCCCCCCCCCGGGCACAGCGGTAGTGATATGCGCTATATAAGCTCTGTAGTATTATTATATTATCAAATTATCGTGGTTGTACGGGTTCTTTAATTTTTCAAATGAATGTAAGGCGTCATCGGAATACTGGTATATATATATATTTTAACAGTACTATTGCTATGGGGACGTATAACAATGGGATTTATTCCGTCCCCTTAAAAAAATTAGTTTTACGGGGACATAGGGTTAGGGTATGGGGACATTTTGATGGCATAGAACAAAAGAATGTCCCGCAACCTCCATTTATAGGAATATATATATATATATATATGTGAAATTAGTCTGCTTGGCATCTAGAAAATACAAGAATCAGAGTTGGTAGTAGAATGCCATAAAAAATAAAATCATAGATTTTAAAAGAAAACGGAGCATATATTTCTTAAACAAATAATTTTCTCACATCTGAGTAAATACGCGCGCATAAATCCTCGGAGGACAGCTCTGCATGTGCCGGATCTTTGCTTTAAGCTCAGCGGCCATTATTCTCCTTTTTCCTTTCGCTATTATGTACATTTTATATATTTATTTATTTACTTATTTATTTAATTTTTTACCGTCATAGGGTGGATAGCCCTTTCAGCGAAAGATGGTTTTCATATCGTCGCTGAATTCACGAAGTGGCGCGAACCCCCAAAATTGCGTCCAAAGTAAATTTTGAGTTATTTTCAGTTTTATCATTCTCTGGCCATGGTCTTTCCTTTCACAAAATTTTAGAACCCAATTCTCTCTAATTAAAGAGATAATGAAAGGGCAAAAACGACACAAGCCTGCAAATCTACATTTAAAAAATCTATAAACGGCACAAGGGTGCGTGCCGTTACGCGCCATTCAGTTCTGTACAGAAAACTCAGCGGCGCGCGCGCCTGCGCCGGTTCGTGATTTTTTTTTTTCTCGTGCTTGTGCCGGTTTATCATATTGTTTTGGGTGCGTAGAATCGTACTTGCTTTCTAAACGAAGTGCCACTTCTTGGTTTCTTCCTACACTGAAGCAACATTTTTTTTTACAAAGCGACACCTGTGTTTAAATCTTTACTGTGTTAAGATTTGATCTTAGTTTGAGTACGATTCTACATGGAAGGCAAGAGTAGATACTTGGCTTTCTATCTGTGTTTGAATCATATAACTTCATAACAAATGGCAATGAGGTGTTGAAAAACAGATAAAATCTTTAATCGCGCCTTACTCGTGCCACTTCGTGAATTCAGCGACGATATAAAGGGTCCACGTTCATTAAAACCATACGATAAAAACAAATGTAACATAACAATCATAAAAAGATACAGAAACAGGGAAAACACAAAATAAAGAGATACATTAATGTATACATCAAAAATGTGACCGTCATTAATCACGACCAAAAAGTTTAAATTTTCGGGGGACCGGTGTAGGAAATTGATCGATTTTAACACCATTTAAAGCGTGTAGACTCTATGCCTTAAACCGTTCTATAAATCCATAACCTTTTTTAAATCAAGCGACAAACACTAGAAAAACGTAGAACAGGGGCTCTTAGGAAGAGTGACGAACGGATAAACATTTAACATACATGTCCAAAAAAAAAATTGTTGCTTCGATTGCAAGAAAAAAATATGACATCGTATTTCACCCACAAATTTTGCAAGATAGTGCAGAGCTTTCATTAAATACAGAAACTAAATCGATTTTTTTTTCCATCCAAAAAAAAAAAAAAAACTATTTCAATATGTTTATCATTGCTTATGCAAAAACCCCCACAACGACATATTGGCAGCTTTGTGATAAAGGTTCAGTATGTAACCTCAGCATACAATTTTTCTTTATATGAATGAATGGTGTTTTCTACGAGATGTCTACGACTGATTATTCTAAAAATCATGAGGAAACCCTTTTGCAATGTCACATAACTTTGGCAGCATATCATAAACCTTTGAATTAGCCCCCTCGTCACTAGTGCCACTGGGTAAACCCTCTTCAAAATCCAGAAGCTTGGAGACAATGTCACAAGCAAAAGTTGGGCCTTTTTGGTGATGTTTTTTTACTGAGCCATGTCGTTTCCATGCGAAGTATGAATTGTAAAGAGTTTCATTCGAACCCACAAGATTGAGATAGTCAACAAGTTCTTTCATCGAGTTGAAATCTTGCAGATGAATGAAAGAATTCGGTGGTGCGACTCGCTCGTAATCTTCCCGTGGAGGTCCATAAACGATAGGCAACAGGTCATGTTCAAGAGAATTTTCCCAGAACTTTTCTGTGATGTAATCGTTGCACTCGCTGTTTTCTATTGCCAAGTAGAACTTGTAGGTACGAAGGAGTTTCCAGCAACTTTCTGATCTTCTAACACAGCCTCGCTTCCCACATCCTCCGTAAATGTCCACTTGGATGTGTTCGGAGAGTTTCTTGACAAAGTCAAATCGCTTCCATCTAGTTGCTCC
>CM057163.1:12785954-12871760 GCA_029962745.1 Echinometra lucunter
AATCCTGCGCAGGCACATTTTCATACCTCTAACTTAAGTGAACACTGTTCATCGAAGCATGATTTTTTTTCCAATTTTTCATATCATATGAAAGGTTGGTCCTTCAGCTTTCTATACATATCGACATTTCTTCATAAAATTACATATGCTCAATTTGGCAACCATTTCAAAAGTGTTACTTTTTTTTGAGACACACGGTATAATAGGTTTTTTTCCCCCAAGATCTGCACTATTCGAAGAAGACTAGGGGGAAACCCCGGTGTAGTGGTACACCTGCACACCCCAATCAGTTATATCGGGAGGAGAGACCCCGAGGGTCACAGGAATTAAGTTCACTTTTCCCCTATCAGGCCCAGGTAATGCCAAATTCTTGATAATAATAATGATAATGCTAATAATAATAATAATAATGATTACAATGATAATAACTTCATGGTTTTGAGATAATGCGTTTAACAATGCTACAATCTGATATTTGATAATTGACTTCTGTGACCTTTGACGTTTGACCTATGTACTTTAAAATCTAATCACATCGTCTTCTTATGGCTATGCATATCTGCATCAAGTTTTAAGTTTATACCTCATTTGGTTCTTGAGATACCGCATAACAATGGTAAAATCTGTAATTTCACAAAAGATCTTTGTGACCTTTGACCTACGTACTCCAACATCTCATCAGATTGTCTTCCTATGGTGATATATACAAGCATCAAGATGAAAGTTAATTCTTCAGATGGTTCCTGAGATATTGTGTTAACCAGGCAAACACCTGAAATTTCATGAATTAACCTCTGTGACCTTTGACTTTTGACTTTCTCACCCAAAAATCTCATCAGATTATCTTCTACTGGTGATATATACTAGGGCCAAGTTTGAAGATTATACCTCAAACGGTTCTTGACTATCATTTTAACGGGACGGACTGACCTACAATCCAACAACATTTCTTTAAAAAGGGAGAGGAAATGTAGAAGCACAAAAATGCACATTCTGAAGACAAATGAGGTTTTCAATATGAGATATTCTATAATTTTTAGTACACCAGTAGTTCATTTGACATATATGATAGTTCATACTGTTACATCATACCTCCATAATATACACTCACTTATGTCCACTTTTAGTTTTTAGATTTTCATTGGGAAATAAATATTCATTTTAACTTCAATATATATTTTCATTAACATAACTGATCATTTCTGCACATTTTTGCAACTTATTGTTGGCCATCTCTTCACAAAAAGGGGGGGGGGGGGTGTTAGATCAGAGTATCTTCCAACAGGGCTTCTTTAAATGCCATTTAAAAAAAAAAAGGTAAGGGTTAAAAACAAATATACCCCCCCCCAAAAAAAAAAAACAAAACAAAACAAAACAAAACAAAACAAAAATAAAAAAACATTGTGGACAGGAGAATATTCCATATCAAAGAAACTCGAACACAGCTTCCAGGCCTCGCGTCTTCGATACCATATCAAGAAATATCTTTTACAAAAATTACTAGCAAACACTGTCAATTTGAAGGTTTGACTTTGTGAGGAAACAATTCTGGACATTTTAGTGAATGACATCCTCACAATAAATGCTTTTTGAAAAATATGCTCACATAAGTTGTTGGCCCATCAGAAATTCTAATATTTTCGCTGTTGTGATATCTATGGACAAATCAAATGAGAAGGGAAACAAGTCTGGTATAACTGACACTGTGAGTATGTGAACCAATACCTGAACAGTTTCACCAATAATTATACTTCACTTTGGTCACCAAGTAACTATTCATCAAAACTTTCATATCAACTTTTGTAATAAATAATAATATAACAGGTTTTTATGCGAATATTATTGGACCATTTTCATTTTTCTGGCACCATTATATATTAGAAAACTGTAATCAGTACATTCCACAGGTTTGCTGTACGCATTGTTGAGCAACTATTTCTTTGTTCTCATAACATAATAATTTGGAGAGTAAAATAAATAATTCAACTAGATGAATCCTTGACTGCGTGCGGTTGAAACTTATGCCTCCGCAATTGCCATATCTGAAATATATGGCACATTTATGTTGATTTTTTTATTTTCATGTATAAAATGACATCTTTAACCTTGTGACCCCCAAATCTAATGAGACAATGATGAGACTTCCATATGCATACATGAGCCAAGTTTGGAGATGAACCGTCACAGGGTTGTTAAGTTATTGCAAGAACAAGCAATTTTCATGTATATAATGACCTCTATGACCTTTGAACCTTAACCTTGAGACCCAAAAATTTATTCACATCATTGTCCCTCCCATATGCATACATGTGCCAAGTATGAAGCTGCTCTGTCAAATGGTTGAGTTATCACAAGAACGAACCATTTCTACGTACATAATGACCTCCATGACCTTTGACCTTTGACCTTATGACCCCAAAATCTAATCAGATCATTGTCCCTTCCATGTGCATACATGAGCCAAGTTTGGAGCCAATCTGTCAAATGGTTCTTAAGTTATCGCGAGAACGAGCCATTTTTATGTGTATTATTACCTCTATGACCTTGACCTTTGACCTTGTGACTCCAAAATCTATTCAGATCATTGTCCCTCCCATATGCATACACGAGCCAAGTTTGAAGTTGATCCGTCAAAGGGTTCTTAAGTTATCGCGAGAACGAAAACGGGACGGACGGACGGACGACCCGAAAACATAATGCCTCCGGCAACCACCTACGGTGGGCAGAGACATAAAAATGTTCCCCTGTGCCCTATCCAACAAAAAAGCTTATGTGGACTCTGACCTCTAAAAAAAAAAAATGACATGGAAATTTGTTCATATTTCAAGGGCAGTGGAATTACCAAAATTCTCTTTTTATACCTGCAAGTGAATGTGCAATTTCTAGGCCATGCTTACTTTGACCTCCTAGCAAAAATATATACTTGCACTCATTATGAAATAAAATGAACAGAAAATAATTTCATGTTGCCTGGAAATCCACCTGATGTTTACGGCATTATGTTTGGTTGAAAAAGGGAAATGTGCTTGCATAAATTAGTATGCTTATACAGAAAATGACATTTGTGCACGACACATAAGGGCAATGAAAATGGGTAACTGCATCTCAAGCTATAAAGTCACATCATCACTAGTGAATATGTTGATGGACTACATGTACAACATTTACATGATTCTTTCTGCTTTTTTGTCCTTTTTCTTCTTTTCTTCACAATTCCTACGAGATATGTATGTAAACTAAGCACATATTTGTAATTCATGAAAGATAACACTCTGCCACCTAAATGAAAATGAATATGGCATCAGCATGTACAACACAGGAGCTACATGTACAATGTGTATCACAATCTACTACCACCGTATGATATGTAAACTGAATATATTCTTTTCCACAAAGAAATATGATAACTCATCACTGTGAGCTATAACAAGAACTACTGTTTCAATAATCATGTATTAATCTTTTTTATGTTTGTTTGCTTTAAATTACCCTAGATAATACAAACGAATGATAAAAACCACAAACTGAATATCAAAGCATCGCAGTGGATCAACACATACAAAATAGAACAAAACATAATTGCAACTGAAATTATTACTGCATATCAATGACCTGAACATGATGGTACATATGTACATACATTCTATTTCATTTACTTTTAATAAAAACCAACATTGCATGATTGCTTCGCAACACTACATGATATAATCTCTCCTCTTTATGATGTCATATATATTTCTTTTTCACCACAGGTACAAAAATAGCATAAAGTACAACTCAGGCTAGGAAGAAATAAATGTTCTATTAAAGACTGCTTTTTATGGTACTATATGATATAATCTGCATAAAACTTTCTATCTCACTAAAGAAAGAAAGAGAAATCAAGAATACTAACTCGCCCTACCCATAATTCACACATAGTTATATATTCTGTTAATATATACGATTTTCCAAAACATACTACTAAACGCAATGACAAAATCTGAGCTTTTCGCTCCATATGTAGCATACACTGTATGTACATGACCTAGAAAGAAACAACATTACTCAGTTCTTCAATATATTGCTAGCACACATTGTAGAAGATCATATAAAAAGACATGACAACTCGTCTCCTTTTTAGAGGCATCCTTTTGATAGAGTTTTTACACAATATTTGGTAAGTATCATGGTATTATACAACCATTTTCATAAGTGAAAACAGAAAAGTAACAGTTGCAACTGTCTGTTTTCAGTAATTTTGGTAGAGTAACACAAATCGATATTGGAAATCTAAAAATTTTGCTTTTTTAATACTATCCCTTTCTTTCACACTCGATTACACTGGCATACCTGTATCCTTTACAGGAACATGAACGATTTCCATTTCTATTAAAAGCAGAGAGTCAATGATATGTTACAGCAATGTATCTACCCTGTCTTAATGATGCCTTCTTAAATCAGGACTCTAAAACAAAAAAAATGCAAAGAAGCTCCATCACCAAGTAGCAGACATTATTTTTTTTAAAAAACATATTGTGTTAAAATCATCACTTGTTATAACAAATTTCAAAGTTACTTGGTCTAAATGTTTATTGGACAGTTACCAATCCTGACAAGAATTTGCAATTTATTGAGATGGAAGTTTAAAAAAGCAAAATCTGTATTTTCTTTAAAAGGGAAACCCAGCTTTCCCCAGTGATATCTCATTGCACAACTTATCTGAACATAAGTTCAGATAAGTAATGGATCCATAAAAAAAGGAATTTCTTCTCCTTTTGTATGACATATTTTTGGTGATGGGGCTAGAGGGATTCAAAAAATTACTCATTAATCCTAGCTTTGCTTCCATTTGCTTGGACAGACAAGGGACTTTGGGGTCAAGCAGAAAGACTTTGGGGCTAAATATGCACTCCACTCTCAATTCAAAAGAGTGAAAATGTTGTCTGATGAATAAAAGAATATAAGAAAAGCTCACCTATCTTGTTTCCTTTGTTTTTCTTCATTTGTTTTATTTTGTTTTATTTCACTTAATGTTATTTCATTACTGATGACTTAAAGTCTGTATGGTACAACATTTAGAGGGCGATATTTAGAATTACTTTCCTTGCTGCAATTTCGTAGCCTAAAAATTGTTAAATGTCTGAATATCTGATGAAAATGAAGACTTGGTGACCAAAGAAAGACTCCACAATGCACTGTGAGATGTGCGAGAACAGACTTCAGAAACATAATTGTCGAAAGAAGCAAACAAACTTTGGTCTACATCGGCAATCTTCTGACTTTCTGATACATGGCAAATGCGTACGCATACCTTTAGACAAGCTACCATTAACGTCAATGGGTAACACACACTGTCCATCTGTGCTCATAATTCTGAATAGCGCCAAATATTGGGCTGCAAAGACTTTAAGTGTGCACACTACTTTTCACATTACTCAATTATTAATGCAGCAATATTCATTCACACGTGGCAATAACATGACATGACTAATACAAATCTTTCAGGAAATAATAATTTTTCAAGTAACTGAAGAAAAAAGTCATGTTTCCCCTTTCTCTAAAAGAGAAGCAGTGTATATCTGCATCCACATCTGCCAATGTATGTTGATTTGATGCCAAAGCCAAGTCCAAGTTTTGGTCCCAGATAATACTGACAACAAACAGCATCACATGTCATGGTTAAACTATGGTGCCCTCAGTAACGCAAATGCGACTATTTACCTTACTTCGGGTACCATAGTTCCCAGCCAGACCCTCTCACGGCCATATATATTTGCATATTATACTGCAACATGTCTACCCTCTTTTACAAAGCAAATGTTGGATCTTCTGTGGTAAAGAAGCCAGAAGTAATACAAAAAGCACCTCTTGTACAATTTTTCAAACATAATAGTATGCATGTACTATCAAACATAGTCTAAACAGTACTCCTACTGGAATAAATAGCTGGAATGATGAGAACACCAAAACTGATCGAGGAATATACAATTAGTTTTAGTACTTAATCACAGACTGCATGAATATAAGATGAACTGAATGCAAAGAGTGTAGTATATGTCATAAATAAAGCAGTACTGAAGTCTACATGTAAATGAATGTATTTATATTGCACTTTTGTCTCGGAATACGCTCAGCTTATAAATACATCGAACCATCAGCTTAAGATTCTTTATTAAGTCAAAGGGAAATTTGTAAAAAATATTCCCTCAACCAACTCAAATCATCACAAACTAAATAAAAGCATAACTATGCTGGGCAGAATATTCCCTACATTAGGTTATAACATTTCCTTATTGGATATAAATATTTCTTAATGGATAGAAACATTTGCAAACTATTCAACAAGGAAATATAACAGGAAATGCCATAATTGGCTTAAAGGAAACCAACAGCCACAAGCCAAGTAGTTTTGAAATTAAAGCTAAGGCAGAATAAATAGATTCAAAAAAATTTGAACGAAATCAGACAAATTTTCTGTTTTTGATCCTATCATAGCTACTGATGATATCATCGGTGGGTTGTTAAAACCTTGTATGTCAAAATTTTGAGGACAGTTCAGAAAAAGCTGCATTTTCGAATTATGGCAATGGTGGCAACCTCATATTATCTGAAAACAGTCTCCTAATTCCTGTAGAGAACTCTTTCCAGGCAAAAGAAGGTTGCCACTTATGCCATTATTCTAAAATAGAGCTTTTTCTGAGCTGTCCTGAAAATTTTTAATTTTGAGATATATGGTTTTAACAGAACACCGACGATATAATTTGTAGACAACAGTACTCTCAGTATTGTACACAGAATTTCAAATATTCTTTATCATATTGAAGAACATGTTTTCATTGTCCTTATCCCAAATATTGTGTGGAGAAAACACTCCTACATTATACATCTTGAGTTTGGGTTTACACCACCCCCCCCCCACCTCCAAAATAGCCCAGTCTCTTTAGGGTCAAGCAAAATGAAAATGTTTAATTATGTATGTAAAAACAAATTGAGAGTTGTCCACAAAATGATGTCATGAATAGCTATGTTGGTGTAAAAAACATCATGCAGAAAAATTTCATATAGCCATAACTTTCTTATTCCGCAGTCGATTTTGTTCAAATTTTTGCTGATCTGTTTTATTACTATTAGCTTTGCTTTAAACACTACTTCACTTGCGAGTGCTGGTTCCCTTAAATATTACTGCTTGATGAATAAAATTATATAGAAGATTACTAGCACTTTGATAATTCAGGCAGTACAGGGTGTATGAAGTACAGCCTATTTTAGTCTTAACAATCCAGACACTCTGTATGTTTCTCTAAATAGTCCCTTTATTGGGTAGAAATATTCCTTTATTAGGTAGATGATAACAGGCTTTTAATCATAATTTCAAACATGATGACACTTTCTCAGCAACAAGACACATCAAGTATAATTTAGATATGACAAGGACTAAGGAGGAACCAACACTTTCTTTCAAAGAAAATGGACCAGTCAGAAAACTTGTCCAAAGTATTAAGGTAAGTTAGTCTGTCACAGGGGCAAGCAATTCTCTAAATGGGGCAACTAATCATACTGTTCCAAAGGGCAAGTATAAGAATGAATCAACAGCAGTTGAATTAAGAAATAGTTTTAGACTATTGCTATAAAGCTCTTTCACCTGCATATGTCAGCAACTACAGGAAGAGTAAGAATGGGCAGAACCTACATTCATCATTACTGCCTCCAGATGCAAAAGACATAATTGACTTTAAAAATTTTCTCTCGTCTTTCCAGAAGAGTGAAAATCAATTTGGCATGGTGCTTTAGATCTTTAATAGACCATTATATCAATGAGTCATTTGCATAACATTATGAATAATTGTAGAACCATTATTTTTATAGTTGCTGAATGAAAACCACCTGTAATTGATGAAGTTTCAAGAACAAGATACATGAATATGGATTACGGTCACTTAAAAAATATATATCACCAAACCCAATAAACAGCCTGAATGCATTTGATTACAAAAATTGCCGTAATTCTAAACTACATGAAATTCTTTTGATGATATATGTATATTTTTCAGTAAATTTGGGCATATATAGAAACTCCTCTGAAGGCTAGTAATTGGCATTTACTTACAAGTTCAAATACATACATGAACAAGTATACACCCAGTACATGTACATGTTTAGATAGGCAAGCTATTGCTGTTGTTCTTTGAGGGCTTTCTATCTTTCAGTAGGTACAAGTACATATATGTCAGTCATGTCTGATAACCGATCGACAGGTACATCTGGGCTTGTACACCTCTTGCTGGCAGATCAAGACCTGACCAAGGGACTGAAGCCCTAGACCTTCTGGATATCACACAAGAGCTGTACATGCAGGCTTATCATCAAAAGCTTATGCAATGTCTACAGGAACCTCTCTGTTCTGTTAACTACAAGGCAAAACCAGGACACACTGTCAGCTGCGGTGGTCTTTTGACAACATCCTTCTACAATCACACAGATATCAACAAACTGTGACTCAATTTTGGCCAGGGTATTTCATAGTACTATTCCAGTACTATCAACAAGCCCTGTCACCATAGACCAGCATGCCAACCACCATTATGTTGACATGCGGACCAGCCCACTTAGGAAACTTGCTAAGGTTCCCTGTATAACAAGACAACATCAAATTCCCAGATCTTTCCCTGACTGTCCAATGACTCTTCGCAACATTTTTCACTAATGGAAATTAATACTTTCAGGAAATTTATTTCAACTAATGTTTCAACCCAGTGGATACTCGCCTGGATGAGACAAAATATACCGGTAAGATTAATTTTTTTCCCGGATTGAGAGACTTTTTCTCAATTTCCCTGACTTTTCCTGGACTGGAAAAATGATGATGCCAATCCATAATGTTTCCTAATTTCCAAGATAGCTGGGGACCCTTATTTCTACATTTCATGTCCCATTAAATTTAACATAAAGATTCTGTCCCTCTTTGTGCCTGAGTAGAGGTGGGATCTCGCAGATCCGCTTTAACTCTGCATGAATTCTCGTTTACGTCCTGCCATCCGAGCTTCCAGTTCTTTGCGGCTGATCGTCTCTGCATTCTTAGCTGCTGCAAGGTAGGAGAAAACACAGAGCATGGCGTACCCGATATCATGGGCCATAGCTGAACGGAACTTGTGACGGATGGCGTTCTTCTGTTGTGGATCTGTGGGAAAGATTGAACAAAGTACAATGCGAGTAACCAATACAATGGCTATATAAACTGAAATGAACTTATGATGGATATCGTTCTTGTGCTTTGGATCTAGAGAAGAATTTAACAAAAGATGCTATTCACTGGTATCATAAGCAATAGCTGAAGCGATCGTCTGACGGATGTTGTTCTTCTGCTGTGGATCTATGGGAAAACCTGGGCAAGGTACAATGTGATAAAAGGGAAATACACATTTAGCTGAACAGAACTCAAAGCAAATGCATGGGCCATAGCTGAATGGAACTTGTAAGGGATAGCTTTCTTCTGGTGGGGATGTATGCGTCAGTCGTTAATAATAATAATAATAATTTGTACATTAATATAGTGCATTACATCTACATTTCAATGCCCGTTACAAGATTGAGAAATACATAGATACATCTTACACTACCTTACAAAATATAATACACACAATCTTACTATACATACCTAATACTACCTTACCTTAAATGACCTTACCTTACTTTATATCAATTCTAACATGCAAATATGACAGAGAAAAAAGAAAGAAATCTACACCTGTTGGATACGATTCCATTACGGTTGTATTAACACACATTGTCCACAGACTCCAGCCCAGGTTATCTCAGGTTTGGGACAAAACAAGTTTAAAAATTGCATACATGTACCAAACGTTGTTATACACTCACAGAATATTTTGTCAGTACCTTTATTTTAATTGAAAAAGAGCAAGATACAATAATGCAATACAAAGAGGTTACAATTTTCCTGCAGAAAGAGGTTACAATCTTCCTGCAGAAATTAGAAAATATTAAAAAAAAATGATCAAAAAAATTATCTCCATGTTTTTTTCTAATTTGGTTTTTGTCTTTACAATCAAAGTAAAATAAAGCCTACATGTATGAACAATTTAATATTCTACACTTGCCTGTATGTCAAGTTTTTGGAGGACCTTCATAATACTTGTACATACATCATGAATATACATCTTTCTTTCTTACCCTACACATGTAAGTTCTCTTTATTTGGGCAAATCAAAGACAGCAATAATAATCCAGAATTGCAGAAAGGTAATATACATATGAAGGGGAAACAGAATGGCAATAAATTTGACGTTAACTTGGCTTCTTTCATTCCACATGAACATGTTTTTTATAGTCTACCAATCTCTAGGGGAAAAAAAATGTACATATATAACGTAGTACTAGCCCCCCCCCCCCCCCCCATTAATTAAAGTATTCTATGGGTTAACACTAAAGGAATGAAGAAAATCAAGGATAACAGAAGGTCAGATTGTGCAGAATTGAAAGGCAATTCAATCTGATAAACACCATACATGTAATTCAATGCTTACATGTGTGGACTCCTACGTGGACTAGTCAACCCCATTAGTCCCTTTTTTCTTGATTGAGATTATATTTGAACTCATACTATGTCTTTGTAAAAGTACGAAATGAACCTCAAAAACTGAATACAGTATCATGCCATGGAACTCCTATAAGTAGTAACCCACATTTGCACAACACTGTTTTAGAATTTGAAGAGAGATAAGCTAATTTCAATTTTAAATGACAGATATTTATGTAAAACTATTGTCATATCAAATTTACAACAATATTCCAAAGAATAAGTGAAAAATGAATGGTTTTACTCTCAAGGCGTCAGGAAAACGTCTTTACAAAACAAAGAAAATAAAAAAAAATTATGTTTAAATATTCCCTTCTAAACCCTAAATGGAAATGTACTGGGGTCTAAAACTTTACAAGTGTTTTTCTGAGGCTCAAAGCAATCTAAAGAAAAACTTTTATGCAGATTGGTTGTCACTGGCAAATGTAGGCTACTACCTTTAACATACCAAAGGGGTGTTTCACAAAGACAAGATTGACTCAAATTGCTCTTAACTATGGCAGGCCATTCATGCCACTGTCTGCTTTTACCATTAGTCTCTCAAGGAATGCGCAAATCATTGTCACAAATTTGAAGAATTTATATTTTTGTTTTCTTCATCAATGAACTATAAAAATTGTAAATTCTGCAAATTCATGACCATGATTTGCACATCATTTGAGAGATCAATGGTGAAAGAAAACAGTGGCATGAATGGCCAGCCATAGTTAAGTGAGATTTAAGTCATTCTTAGTCTTTGTGAAACACCCCCCAGAGCAAGTGTCTTTTGGTGGTTGGTACACTCTAAAGGCTATTTGGAGGAAACTGTTTGTTGTTTACTTGTGGCTGTCCAGATGAAGCACAAAACCATTTTTTAATGAATTCTTCATCTTGATCAACCCTATGCTTTACCTCAAAATCCACGGCTTCATAAAAACTTGAGAAATTCATCTAAATACATATAGTTTATAACTTGCAAGGATACCATCAACTTCAAATATGCCATGCAGTGGTAGTCTTCAAAACAGTATCAATACATGGAATTACACTTCACTCCCATGCTGTAATCCTGTATTTCCTTCAGTGGCATATTAAATCAATTCTACTAAATCCGGATTAATATCTTAAAATCTTAAGGTCTATACATGTTAACATTTTATTTTATTTTTTTTTTTACTAACTTACATACTGTAATAATTTCAAAAAAATAATTAACTTGTAACATGTATTTAATAAGAAAACAGTTGCTGGGCTAGTGCCATGAGAGTCTTTGGACAGTGTGTGCACTTTATCATTATCATCATCATCATCATCATCATTATTTTGCAGTATGGAATTTTCCATTCATGGTGCATTTAATCAGAACAGTATCCTAACAAAAGATATTTTGCCCACTAACCACACCTTTTCTACACAAGGATGTTTGTAAGGATGCTGATTCTAGTGAATCTTAGGTCAAATACCATTTTCATGATGCATGGCTAATTAGGCCAACACACTCTGAAGAGCAATATCATTTATTGACGGGGGCTACAATAGACAGAAACCAGAGGCCAAGGTCTGATGCAGTCTAGTTACACCCAATATTTAGAGAATAATGGCTTAAGATGATTATCCATGCACTGGGTTTGGCCTTTGACATGTGGTATGGTTGGTATACAATTCATCTTCCACGTATCAATAAATAACTTTATGCATGCTGACTCCATTGTATGAAAACAATGACTGCTGTTTTTCTCAAAAACGTACAACTCACTATGCAAACATAGGTGTATGTACATGTATGGTGTGTGGTGTACAATATATGAAAGCTGAATATGCTGATTAGGGCTTGTATTCACAGGTTTTGGGGAACCCACTCTGCAGAAAGCTCTACATAGAATCATTCATTGCATCCGATTGGAACGTACAGAACTACATGCAGAATGTCTATTGCACATCATAAGATTTAACTTGCTTCCATTTTACACTATTTTTCCAAAAAAGAAAAAGAAAATCAGCAAGCATGAAATTATCCATCTTCATACTGCATTCATTGAAATATAAATAAATTAGCTGTTAAAGTTGTTTTAATAATGCACATGTATGTACATGTACATGTACTAACTTAACTGTATTCAACATGCATGAAAGTATCCTGCTTAATATTTCTATGTCCATTTATACATCAAACATGAAAATATCTATTTTTTAAAGGGTATCCATAGAATTATCACTCACTTAAAAATCAATCAGCTAAGTTGTTCAATATAATGTACATCACATTAACTGCATTCAAAATGCATGAAAATATCCTGACTAGTATGACAATGTCCATTAATACATCAATTCAGCTAAATGGTTCAATGTCTGTATCTCCGAATGCAATCAACAAGCATTAGCATATCAACTGTATTCCATTGAAATTCAATGCAATGCCTTATGACATCCCAGTTGTTAAACAGTATGTGTCTGAGTATTAAGCTCGCTAGGGTAAAATAACTACAAGTGCTTACAAGTGAAATGCATATAATCCATAGTACTTTGTTAGATAAAATAATATTAAGTAAAATACTGAATCTGAATGCTGAATTGATATGGCACCTTGTATGTATTAGTTTCATATTTATTGAATTATGTATTAATAAAATAATTAGCTGCTGAATTGGTTCCAATTATACTTACTGCATTCAACGAGCATGAAAATATCTTTCTTGGTCTTGTACTCCTTGATATCCTTCAGTTCAATGAACGCCTACAAGATTAAAATAAAAAAGAAAAGATATTACATCTACAGGTGTAAGTGAAATTTGGTGGAAACGACAGGGAAATATTGAAGAAGGAATATGTTCTTCTCAAAGAGAAAAATACTGATTTCATATTTTCCAACAACATAGCAGTACAAAATATCTGCACTGCAAGAAAATATTTGACAGCTACAGAGTACTGAAGGAGTTTAGGTATCAAGAACTTTAATCAGTCCAAATATTCATGTAGATATGACTTCATCTTGCGATCAACATCTTTTAAATCACATTCTGTCCCAGAAGCTTTATTATTCATAATTTTGTTTCCAGAGTCAACCGTAAGTTTTTTTTTGTGTGTTATCCTGATAAATGTTTTAATTTAATGAGCATATTTCCACAATACCCATATCTAGCATTCATAGCATTTTCTCTGAGTAAAAAATACTGTGATTTTTTGATATGCTGGATTTCATATACAGCTGTATATTCTAATTGTTTTTCAATGTTTATTTTAATATCTTTCATCCCCAACAAGCCAATAGCTTTTCCCAGAAGCTTTATTTTTCATAATTTTGTTTCCAGAGTCAACCGTAAGTTTTTTTGTGTGTTATCCTGATAAATGGTTTAATTTAATGAGCATATTTCCACAATACCCATATCTAGCATTCATAGCATTTTCTCTGAGTAAAAAATACTGTGATTTTTTTATATGTTGGATTTCATATACAGCTGTATATTCTAATTGTTTTTCAATGATTATTTTAATATCTTTCATCCCCAACAAGCCAACAGCTTTTCCCAGAAGCTTTATTATTCATAATTTTGTGTCCAGAGTCAACCGTAAGTTTTTTTTTGTGTGTTATCCTGATAAATGTTTTAATTTAATGAGCATATTTCCACAATACCCATATCTAGCATTCATGCATTTTCCCTGAGTAAAAAATACTGTGATTTTTTTATATGTTGGATTTCATATACAGCTGTATATTCTAATTGTTTTTCAATGTTTATTTTAATATCTTTCATCCCCAACAAGCCAAAAGCTTTTAATGATTTCCAAACTTTAAATAATGTGCAGTTATTTGGAAGTATGTGATGTAAATATGTAGATTTTTAAGAGTAAACACTAGATGAATCTTCGACCACGCGTGGTCGAACTTTATACCTCCGCCATTACCAGATCAGAAATAAATGGCACTTCATGTTGCTTTATTTTCATTTATGCAATGACCTTGACCTTGACCTTTGACCTTGTGACCCCCAAATCTAATGAGAGTATTGCCCTTTCCATATGCATACATGAGCCAAGTTTGTTCAACCGTCAAATGGTTACTGAGTTATCACAAGAACGAACCATTTCTATGTACATAATGACCTCTATGACCTTTGACCTTTAACCTTGAGACCCTAATCAGATCATTGTCCCTTCCATATGCATACCTGTGCCACGTTTGAGGTTGATCGGTCAAATGGTTGTTGAGTTATGGTGAAAACAAACCATTTCTATGTACATAATGATCTCTATGACCTTGGACCTTTGACCTTGTGACCCCAAAATCTAATCAGATCATTGTCCCTTCCATGTGCATACATGAGCCAAGTTTGAAACCAATCTGTCAAATGGTTCTTAAGTTATCGCGAGAACGAGCCATTTTTAAGTGTATTATTACCTCTATGACCTTGACCTTTGACCTTGAGACTCCAAAATCTAATCAGACAATTGTCCCTCCCATATGCATACCTGTGCCAAGTTTGAGGTTGATCGGTCAAATGGTTGTTGAGTTATGGTGAAAACGAACCATTTCTATGTACATAATGACCTCTAAGACCTTTGACCTTTGACCTTGTGACCCCAAAATCTAATCAGATCATTGTCCCTACCATGTGCATACATGAGCTAAGTTTGAAGCCAATCTGTCAAATGGTTCTTAAGTTATCGTGAGAATGAGCCATTTTTATGTGTATTATTAGCTCTATGACCTTGACCTTTGACCTTGTGACCCCAAAATCTAATCAGATCATTGTCCCTACCATGTGCATACACGAGCCAAGTTTGAAGTTGATCCGTCAAACGGTTCTTAAGTTATCGCGAGAACGAAAACGGGACGGACGGACGGACAGCCGTACGGACGGACGGACGGACGGACGGACGGACGGACGGACGGACGACCCAAAAACATAATGCCTCCGGCAACCACCTACGGTGGGCGGAGGCATAATAAATAAATGCACTTAAATTTTGTTCCAGAGTGCTTTAATCGCGTACCCTTCTACAATGGCATAGGTACATGTATATACTGTATGTTTCCCTAAATTATTTGCTTAAAAATACTGAGGAAAATAATGATTGATCACATACATGTAATGAATGAAAAAAAAAACATTTTTAAGGGGAAGGGAGAAGAACACATATGCACATGTACATGTACACTAAGTCATGTAGATAATTACTGTATGTATAACAGGAAGTCTAGGGTTATTATGTATAATACATACTTATGGTGTGGAAAAAATTAAATTCAAGTGTGTTGGTATAAGTATATAATATATGATCCTCTAGGATTTAATCACAAAGTAACTTTGTCCTTGGCCAATATAGAAGTAAACTTTGGTTCTGGCCATGTGATTATTAATGTGAAAGGAACTATTCTAAAGCTTTGGGGAAACTTATTTAGCAAATGTGTGCATAACTTGAGGCTTTAAAATCATTAAAATGATAAAAATCAACTCGATCTTGCCGAAAAGTACATGCACTGCGCACAGGAATTGGTGTATGGAATTACACACCAACTGTGTTTGTGTCCAAACACTCTGCCTGTTTCTTGTCATGCATGTAATTTCATACCTGCCAACCCTGAAAGCCAGCAAATAGGAACAAATGGTCAAAATATTTTCAAAAATAGGAACATAAGGATGGAAAATGCTTTTTTCTTTTCTCCAAAATAGGAATGTTCCTATTAAATAGGCAGGTATGTCTTTGGAATATGAGGGGAATTTGAGAGTAATCCTTATATTCTTCCAAAGTGATATAAAAATAATCAGAAAGCTCAGGAAATTATTTTTCACCTTTCCCAGAGCTCAAGTTTCTCTTTCAATTAACCCATTGAAATCTACCCATCAAAAACCAATTGGTCCCTATTGGCAATTGGTCTCCATTAACCCACTGAAATTGACTATTAAAAGTCAGGGACCAAGGGTTAATGGGGACCCATTGTTTCACTTTCCATGTACTCCCAATTGCCAATTAAAGATACACGAACATCTAATTTGGGTAAACGCGATGAAACGTGATGAAGAACATGCTAGATTAACTTAAACACAACAGAATGTAACCCAAAACAGAATCATATTCCATTTTCATTAACCTAATAGAGTGAAGCATTATCTGTTCACTTTACTTAGTTCATAAATGTTATTGTACAAAGACTTGCAATTTGGCCTGTGAGCCATGTATGTTTTCTAACCAGAAATTTTTTAATAAATGTCAATAAATAAATGAATATGTAAATGAACAATAAACTCATGAATATACAAAAAAAAAGAATAGAAAAAATATTATAATATATACATAAAAATAACAAAGTGCTGTGAGAAAATTAGCAATAGGAATTTCTAAAATTTGGGGCACTAAATAAAAACAGCCAAACAGATAGTAATAAACAAATGTGGAAAAAAGGTCAAATTTCCTACAATATCATTCCACACAAATGAGCAATTCCAGTAGCTTTGAACAATAAAGATGGTTCAAATGTAATACAGCTACACATTATACTACCAGGAGATTTTAAAGTATATTTTTCACACTCGCTACCCACTCATGCTCACTTCAACTGAAAATATGATACCCTTAGAAACCAATTTTTCTCTCTTGAGAACACACATTTTCTGCCTTTTGCAGAATGGTAGATGTTTTTCAAACAGTATATGAATAGAGTCATTCACCAGAGTGCAGAAATATAATGACTGTTTTACCGCAAAAAGAAATTTCCAGCTAAGGTCAACCAACACAATAAAGGTCACAGAGAGAAGGAAAGAGAGAAATTCATAACAAAAGACATTACACTGTTAAGAGAAATAATGCCCTCTTTTTGCTGTTCTATAGTGTACATAGCTGTATGGACAAAAAAAAAAGAATTACTCACAAAATGACACGATAAAGCACAATTTATCAACAGTGACAGCCATAAACAGAATGGAACATATTTACATACTTTGTTAACTGATGTACCTGCACATGTATGCAGAAACAACCACAAGGACACAAATATGGTATAGATACAAATCCAAAATAAGTACTTCACTACTCTACAGGAAATGAGAAAGAAAAAAAGAGGAAACAAAATTTCCTTTTGAAAACAGTGGCAATGAAAGCAAGTACACTGCATATGTACAATGTAGTGAAGGCTTATTGTTATTCTTAACTGACATGAAACAGATGAGAATTTAAGTTCAGAGGTAATTTTTTTCATCTTTCCCTGAAATCAAGTTTCTCTTTACAGCTGTTTAATTTGGCATATGATGGATTGCCTTTCCCTCTTATGTCAGACCCTTTCCTGTTGCATATTTGTCTATTTATTGTACATGATTTCATCTTTTGCATAAAGCCCACCCCACACTATATGATCTGTCTGCAATCCAATTTTTGAAAAAATTCATTACAGCTTTTGATATGAACATTCAAACATGTGAAATCTTAATGATCAAAGTTCCAAATAGTCGTATAAATAATCAAGATTCTGGGCTATTGGGAGCCTCCATGTAGGAATAAAAGCGAACTCAACTCTGAATCGTAGTGACGTCATAGCAATCTTACGATCGCCTACGATTTGAAGATTTGGCCCTTACTCCAACCACAGGGCTTGCAGTTTTACCAAAACTTCAATTTTAGTATTCCTATCATTATTCCGAACTTCAAATAAAATAATTTCACTTGTCAAACTGTCACATTTAATGCAAAATGCCATGATTTATTCAAAAAATTCGGTCTTCATGGGATTGTGGAGTGTGCTGTGAGCTTTAGTTGCAACTTGAGTGTTTAATTTCAAGTGGATTTAATAATAGCTTACAAATCTTATAAAGTATTATTGTCATTATCATTATTATTTTCATTATCCATTTTGGTTTTATACATGTATGAAAGATGTGAGCAACAAGGAATCATGCAATGTGTGAGAAAAATGTATAATAGAATTATTATAATTACATGTAGGCCGATCTCTTTAAAAACAAGCCAGAGTTTATTTGAAGATCATGTAATACATGTATCGATTGATGGGAAGTAGGAAACTTATGAGGAAAGGAATTGCAAATCCTTATCACAAGGTTCAGCTCTTCAATCAATCAAACAAATATTAATCACAACCGGAAAGCTAATCTGGAGCTCAACACTTCACTTTTGAGAGATCCTTCCAGTACATGTACATGTACATGAGGACCCCTCGGTAGACCAGCAGCACCATGATTGATGCTGCTGAGTAGGGCCATCCTCCCGTTTTCTATTTACCAATCCATATGTATAATTTTATATGTATTGTTATCTGTTTTTAACGGAAATAAATTCATTCATTCATTCATACATGTATAATTTGTCCTCTCTCTTACATGTATATTCTCGGTTTCACTTTCACTTGTGTAAATCATTCAAATTACCATCCTCTGAATAGTTCACTAGATCAATGGCAGGGCATTATGAAGAAAAAAGACTGCAGTATCCTACTTGATGGTAATTTGCATGATGGGTACTGTGCGCCTGTGGTATTTCCTTTATACAAGGGTTGTATTCATATTTGACAAATACATGTATGTATACATGCAATGACTTGGGGAACCACTGAACAAGGATGTAGTCAATGGACAATGAAGTTTGATTCCTATTAAAGCTTTTTTCTGGAGCACTCATGTTTTAGTATATCACTGTGCAATGTCCTCATATTCTTACTGAAAGACATAAGAATGGCATTTCTATCCCTTCTTTTTAATATAATGCTTGACCTTATATACATTTTTAAAAAAATCAATCATGCTGCCAACATAAACATATAAACTTGAGAAATCCAGTTAAATCTTGTTTTACAGGTATAATGATGTGAAAAAAAAACCCCACATCTTTCTGACAGCATGAATAAACCACTGATGAGTGATTGCACTGAAAAGAATTGAAATGCATAAAAGAAAAAAAGAACTGGTACATTTAGTTCATTGTTATCAGGACAAGCCTATAAATCAAACACTAATATGTGGAGTGAAGATGATTGAGAAAACCATATAAGCTTTTTTTTTTTTGGGGGGGGGGGCACAATGAACATAAAGTAATTCATAATTCTATGTGGCAAGCGACAGGGAATACTTTTGTCATGAGTGGTGCATGTCCACATTAAACCAAAAGGGGGCGCTCATGCAGTCAAATACAGGGAATGGAATCTCTAGATTGCAAAATATAGAAATTAAGGATGAATATCTGAAGAACTGATAGTATGTTTCAGAGACGATGCATGTGGAAAACAATTCTGTCATTTATAGGGGGTAATATACATTTACATGTACATGTATAAACAATCCATACACCACATATTTTAAGAAGCTGCACTTTTGATAAACCACATGTACATTACATCAGAACCAGGGGCATTACTCAGTTAAATTCAGTACATTCTCAACATACATGTACACATAGTACAGTTACATGTAGTCTGATGAATTATCAAAAGAAGTACTGCTTTGAATCATTAAATGAATTGATCTAAACAAATAAATGAATAAAAAGAAAAATAAATAAACAGATATGAATACTGCCGAACAAAATAAAAACAATAAAAAAAGAATCAGAACACTCAAAACACAAATGTAGGGCAAAAAGCTTGCTTGCAAAACATGACAACAAAGTACAGCTTACATGTATCTGCAAAAAACAAGTCAGAGAAGAAAATGCTACTACACATATATGCCCCTATGTACAGTGTGTGTACAACTTATAGTGCAGTGAAACCTGACTGCAATAGGCATCAAAAGAGCTACACGTATTTTCACTTATTGTGAAATACCACAGTATTCCACAATTTGGGGGGTTTGCATGTTTTTTTTTCAATGTGGACACAAAAAAACTTATGCAAAATACCATGATTAAAGTTGTTCAAAAAAACCTGCAAGATGGTTTGTAATTTTTCCCTACTCGTGTGTAATTGGCTCCCGAGTTCCGTATTAAATATGAATTCGGAGCCAATTTTATGAAGTTATGAGTCATTTGCCTGACATGCAACACTTCGTGGGAATGGGCAAAATTTTCATGTACGCACGCACAATACACAACCAAAATACAAGTTGTTTGAAAAAATAAATTATTGCAAATTTTTTTTTATAAAGTGTGGACCAAGATATTTATCTTCACAAATTTAATCATTGCGAGTGGCCCAAAAGACAGATGATACGTTTTATTTTTCTAGAAAAAAAATTCCTTGATAAACCTGTATTAATCTTAAAGTAGGCCTGTAATAATCTTTGAGGAATCTACACTGGAAATCTTTGCTTACTTCAAAAGCACTTTAGTATAAAGCAAATACCCATACTGTTATTTTCTTCCAGATAATTATATTGAAATGCAATGCAAAGCAATAAGGGATCATCAAAGTTTTTCACAAGCCAGTACTTTTTTTTCATGTAAAAAAAAGTCCATTAATTCAAGAGGGTATCATTGTAATGATACAGTGTATGTATGCTCATTCACAGACTGTAAGCATCTAAACAGCCATTAATTTAAGAACTCTACATGTACAGTTAGATCCTTTTAAAAGCAAACATTTCATTTTCATCTACTGACCTGTTGAGAGCCAGAAAAGTATGAACGTGTATCTCATCGATTAAGAGTTCATGCCTTTCGCTGTCATAGAGATTATTTGACATATTTCAGTCAATTCCGTTCTGATGAGTAGATGATAATTTAGATGAGTTTTGTTTCCTGGTAAAAATCTACCACTCTGCTCTGCAATGAATCACTTTCAAAATTGTTTTGGAGATACAAGGGAGTATTGATTTGGAAACAAAAAACAAAAACAAAAACAAAAACAAAAAACTTTCAGTTGTGGGGGGAATACAATTATCCTATTTACTAAGAATTTCAACTATCCAATCCATCTACAACGAACTTTCAGAGTGGTCTTTCTTCAGCCTCATGGAGATGCCCAAATATATAAATTTTGCACATTTTCAAAACCAAAAAGTGTGGCATTTGTGTTTGCTTTGTTTGTATGGAGAAATTGAAAAAAAATGAAGAGTCAATATTCAAGCAAAAGGCATTTAAGGAGTCCATACATGTATGGTGTCTATGTACTGTATATGATTCTAGCATAAATGCACATGTACAGGTACACGACTTTTTCAGAGAAAAATGTAGCAACAAGTGTTAAATCCAAGTTGAGGAAGTGAAGTTTTTCAAATTACCCATTCAATAATTCGTCCGCTCATTTAATTATTCAAGTGCAGACAAAGACTTTAAAGAACACCCATACACTGCATGACGACAAAAGAATTTTAAGGAAGTACATAATTTTATTGTAGGCATAGCCACATGGTGATCATTTCCAGAGGGGGGCTCTGCCCACTGCCCGAATATCAAATCTTCGGTTTCGTAAATTGCTGCAGAATTTACAGCATTTTTTTTTCTGCTGAAATATAAAGAGCTCACACACCTCACTATCTGAATATCAGACAGTGGTTGACCAAAACTGCAAACTTCAAAAGATGTCCCCCATCCTCAATGTCATATGCCTATTGCTTAAGCTCAGAAATTGAGCATGTGAATCATTCACAGTTTTAATCCCAAATACAACGTTTCAACTACAGATGTGTGGGAGTTGAAGAGGATAAGGAATAGAGTAAGTTAAAAACTTAAATAAGCCTGCTAATATATACAGAATTTTCAAAACAATGAAATAAGTGAATATTATATACATAAGGTAACACCAGTAACAATGAAAGGCAGAGTGTTACAATCATTTGCTCATCAGGTCACAATTTTCACAATCCCAAGCGGTGCACACAGAAAGCGAGACACAACACAGACAGGGTAGCTTGTGTCTGGTCCAACTAGGGTCTGGGCAAGTGTTTGGTAAAATATAACGAGAGGTTGGAAGAAAACCAAATATATCAAACTAGGTTTCAATACAATATGGGGGTATGGTAGTACTGGAGGCGCGAAGGGTCAACAAGACACAGTATACAGCGGATTAAAAAAAAAAAAAAAAGAAGGAATGTATAATAAAACAGTTAATCCAGTTAATCCTACCTCAGACTCCTTCAGTTTGAATGCATCAACGAGTAAAGTGAAGGAAGGAAGGAATGACAGGATTAGGAAAACTAGGCTTGTCATGTCACACAACCTTGGATGGACTTTCACTTTCGTTTTTTTTTTTATCCACATCAAATTTTCTTACTCAATTTTGTCTCTAGCTGTTGCATGCCATGCATAGCGACCCTAGCACCTCTAAAGCTTGCACCTATCTGCATGGCATTCTTGTATTGACTATTTCTCTCTTCACCTCACTTCAAAACCCATAATGTACCACTCAGTCTACAAAGTCATACAAATTAACTTGGAAATGTCCAATTATGCGACTGATTCAATGTTTGATGGTAAAACTAGGATATGTTTCATACTTTGAATATGCAGTTTTGATTGAGCTTTTTATTTAAAAAAAATGGTCCAAAAAAGGGTAATCTTGCTTAACAGCAATGAAAGGATAAATATTTCTGACTTTGATGAAAAAAATATTTATTTATTCTCAGCCACCGTACCAAACACACTATACCAGCTCTACTGAGCCCTACACTAGTCTTTGATCTCAGACCTTAGAGGACCATTCACAAATGACACGGCAAGCAGCTTGTGTGGCATGACACAAACCCAGACAAAACTGTGACACATATATAATCAAAGAAAAGCCTGGAAACTTAAGACTAATGCCATCATGCCTTACAATACATGCATCATAACAAAAAGTTTCATCGCTCTTCGTCAAAACAAGGAGAACCCTCCTCCCACAGTTCTTGTAAGTCCATCAAAAAGTAGAGCTCTATGCAGATGGGCCCCCCAAATTACATACTCTTGCTAGATTTAAAACAAATAAAAATTACATTAAAATTGTTTACACATTCCTGCCCACTATTCTTCTCATATCAAAGGACATTCATGTTGGATATATTCTCCATATCATATCATACATTTACCTCAACTAAAGTCACCACGGGCCATGTATATGATTCAGCATACTTCAGATAACAAGCTGTGTAAATGTGAGTAACAGTGTTTTTCTATCTTTATCTGTTGAACATTTGATTATGGTATAACACACATTTTCCATTAACCTCAACCTGAGTTATCTCTGGCTTAGTATTCAATGGGCTAAAGGTCCACTGATATATGTCCTTTCCGCCAAAGTCTACATGACATGGGGGAAACTGTCGATTTTAAGTATGTACTGAAAATAAAAATCATCAATTCTTGATTGATAATTCTTCAACACTAACAGAACTAAAATCTGAATCTTGGTGCAGATACCAAAAAATAAAGTTTTCTTCCTACATTAAGGTAGTGTTAAGTTTATTATTATCATACTCAATTATTGTTTGATCATTAAGGATATGCACATCGTGCGACACATGAATTTAGGTCTATTGCAGGAAAAGCTTCAAACAAGCCTAGCGTATTTGTTTCACTGACAAAACTCTGTACTCTTTCAATTACAGACTATTTGAGGAAACTGACTGCCGGAGGATTCGGCACAGCAAATGTTTACAATGAGTGGTACTTTTATTTTCTCTTCTTTCATGGCACATTTCTCAGCTATTGCCTACTTTCTGCCAATATTTGATAGCGAACGTGAGCCTTGAATATTCTGATGTATTTTTTCATTCAAATCTGTGGGATACTAATATCCTCCAAAACCAGATCTCAAAAATCATATTTAAGGGATCTCTCCAAGAGAGTAATTTCCTACTCCCAAAGATCAAACGTGTCATTGTTCGACTGAATTTTTTATCTCATCTATCGAATGGGGTGTGTTCACATGATGCACAAATACTGTCTAGTGGACTAATCATACCCATGAATGTGTCCATGCACAAGGATCAATGCAAACACACCCTCTAGTACATACAAGTACAAGTGGTAGGAGTGGGAAGAAGACCAAGGGCACAACCTGTTCATATTTTGATGCAAAACATGTTTTTTATACATCGTGCCCATGAAATCAGGAGCTATACTGTCAAAGGGTTAATTTGCAAACCATTACAGTACACAGTGTTTCAAGGCACTAAGCCCCCCCCCCCTCCCCACCATCTAATTACCTTCAATGACAGTCCTCAAATAATACTAAAATAACTAATAATCATAAACGGTGAATGTCTGAACAGTTCTGCAAAGCTAATCATTCAAATGTTTTCTCTCTGTACAAACACTACTGATGAACGACATTATTTTCACTAGGGAAATATCTATTTATCTTTATATGGATGCAAGCAAGGCCTTCATATCCAAGGAGTTTGTTGTTGCTGTTCCAATATTCAAGTAATGTATGAATATCAAAAATGTTAAATAATCAGAAATTTCCAACTAGACTGATTTCCTACATTTCACTTCTCGCCGATCAGGAGAATAAGCAATGGACAGTCTGTCTGAACGTACAGCACCACATACAATGGTGAATATACCAGTCTGCATCATACAGAGAAATGATTATGCTGAAAAATGTTATCAAATAATAAGAGGTATAAATCTGTAACAAATTTAGCAGTGAACAACGCCTATTTAAATATGACCTAGCCCCAACAAAGTGTGTCTGAATAGTGCAATTGCCTCTACTGGTATACCATGCAATATCCTCCCAAGCCAAGGGATAACACATGCAATATTATCTTACCTTGGACTGGGGGAACTTGAGTCCAACTCCTTCCATCGTCACTTGAAGAAGACCGCCCTCTCCTGTCTTGACATCTTGAATGGGAAACTCACCACCAAGCTCAGGTTCTACAGAAATACGGAAACAGGATATTGTTAGCCAGGTAGAAAACATTTAGTAATCCTAGATATCTTAAATTCATCAGTAATGCATTTTTCTCTAATGAAATCAGTTGAGTTGGGAGCCCGTCTTCTCCTTTTCTCCACATCCTCCATAGGAAACTCATTACAAAGGACAGAAGCATTAGAAACATGTAGAATGATATTTGCTAGGTTGCTAGCCATGAGAGCTTATCTAGATGTGAGATTCTTTTGAATAAACCAGTTTGGAGTTAGCTCATGTCACAAATGACCCTAAATATCCACAGAAATTTTAAACACGGAGGGGTCCTTTTTGTGCTCTTAGAATAATAAATACCTTTCACTGTACCTTTTGAAATGAATGCTTCCACCCTCATCATGGAATGCACCATGGGTGCACAATTATTAGCACCTATCAAGAATTCATGTCAGTGGGTTTTAGATTTTTTAGCTTATTCTTTATGAGCCACACAAAGGATTTTCCTTTGCCATACTGCATTTCTAATGGAAGAGTTTGAAATATGTTAATTATTAAAAAGTGTAATAAATGAATCTATACTGCATATCTAATGGGTTTTCATTTAGCTTAAGCCATCAAATTGATCATTTTGCAAAGTTTTTGTGTTCAACAAAGCAATCCTTCCACTAACTTGGGTTTATAGTTTTGTGCTGATAGTAATGGTGCATACAGGCCGATGCCTTTATGGCACACTATTAGGAATCACAATGGTGAAGGGTTTTGCTTGCTCACGTAAATGGCTTAAATGTGATTTGGATACAAGATAAGACATCTTACTTAGCCAAGTAAATGCTAAGTAAACTACTTACTTATTCCGCGCACTGAAATGAATATGGCCCCATGGAATCTTAAATAATTGGTCAGTCAGGCATGAAATATTTATGAAATTACCTAGCAGGATACTTAATATCTTCCATACTGATTGGAGAACACTGAAAGTAAAGACACTGAACTAAAAATTTATTATTTTCAAACTTGAGACTTCATATACAATCTACTGTCCCCCTCTCAACCCTCTATGATCTTACACCATGAAATGTTAAATAGTCTGTAATTGTTGGGGTTTTGGGAAGCAAATGTCATGCCTCCTTATTTCATGTCTCCTATCGATCTCCTTTTTTCAAGATATACATCTTCTGCTTGCATGTACTTCAACTCCATGGAATATTTTACCTGCTGTGATGCCATTTTTCTGTCTTGATGCTGCTTTCTCCATACTTTCCTTGATGCAGAAATACAGCTCTCGACACTGTAAACAGACGAAGAAATAACAGATAAACATTACTGATTCTGACAATAATCACAGCTCTCAGCAATGTAAACAGACAAATATATCACAAATTCATGTTTATGATTCTGAAGTATAATTACAGCTCTCGACAATGTAAAGAGACAAATGAATCACAAATTCATTTCATTGATTCTGACAATAATTACAACAGCTCTCGACACTCCTCAGGCTCTCCCAGAGACCTGGCCATGTAATTGTTTTTCCATATGACTAGCTGTATGATTGCTTCCTCATTGAGCGAAATTTGAAACACAGGGCAATAAATCAAAGTTATTTAGAACAGACTATCCCTTGTCTCGAAACTCAAGCGACAGGCTGCATTCCCCCTCTCCCATCCGAGATCATCCTACTTTTCCCCATTATTTCTGTGTTTGTTGCCCTTTTAATAGACAGGTGGGCTTTCTATACACTCAGGTAGACACTAAAAAGCATGTTTCACGGAATCATGTTTATTGATGTGCTTTTCGCATACTTTAACCCTAATCAGACTGGGGGGGGGGGGGGCTGGAATCTATCCCCTAGACGTTTCACATGATAGGTCCTTAACGCGCAAAGCAATCAATGCAGCATTTCACAACTTTTTTCTTTCAAATCTCACGCATCTTTTGAGACCAAATTTGCGACGTCCAGGCATGCGATTCCAAAGCTATGTTACATTTCGTACTTGCATGTCAGACAAAAAAATGCTCCAAAACGTGATTTTCATGTTCAATTTCAATACAAATCGCGCTTTCAGCCCAAATTTATAAATGTATGATTATTTCAACTTTTCTTGATCAAAATTAATTAATTTTATGCTGTTTATGATCGTCAAAAGTGTCCCGAACAAATTTCATCGAAAAAACGATAAAAAACAAAAGGTTAAAAGCAAAAAAATACAATAAAATACATAAGAAATCAATTTTGATAGCGATTTTTTTTTTCAACAGCATTTGCTAAGAATACTACAAAGAGAGTCTAGACAAAAAATGAGCAGTTTTGGAGCTTTATTTAACGATTTAGAGCAAAATTCTGATTTCACGCATAAATCAGCATAATTAATAAAAAATAAATTAGAATCATTTTGAAGCAATTAACTATACCGTCCTGTAGATTACATTGTGGTGACGCGCATGCTGGTTTTTGGCATGATCTCATCGTCGGTAGCGGATTCTGCCCCCCCCCCCCCCCCCATGTCACAGCAAAAAAAGCCCAGCCTGATTAGGATGAAAGTAATTCAGCCAATGTGCTGCAGACATCAATATTTTATTGCAACAAATACTAGTGCATTTCAATTCAGTTCAGTGTACCTTTTTGGTGTAGAATTTGTCCAATTTAGTTGCATTGTTGACCTTTCGCCACAGACAAAGTACCTTAGTCTTGGGACAGTAAGTCATGTTGATTAGTCTCTCGTACCAGCACCTATCACATACAGCACCGTTACCAGACCTGATTATGACACAGTCATCACATACCTGATCAGAAACAGAGAGGAATAAAAGGCTGTTTAGAAGTCTGGCAGCTATTCATATTCTAAATAAAAGAGAACTGGAATTAAAAGTCATTAGATCTCTATATAGCACAACAGAAAGGATAAAAAATGGTAAGACAGTTTTGATCTACTTGAATCAATACAGCCTTCACCCCTAAAATTTCATGTACACAATAGCAACATTATCACAATCATTCTCGCAGTTCATGCATTGCATATATATTTTTCAGAATTGAGTGAATCAGAAACAAAAACTTACAATTTCCCATCTAATAGTTATTCATTCTCTGTCTAATTATAAACTGGCATTCAACAAAGGAAATCTGGGTCAGTCTGTAGATTAAATTAGGTACAGTGAAATCTGGACAAAAAGAGAGCTCAAGATAGAGAAAAAACAGTCTGCATTCATGAGCAGATGGTCTTTCCATACAGATTACTTTAATACGTGTTTCAACGGGAAACAATGGTCAACAGAAATGAAAACTACGATTTCAATGGCCTTTCTATGCAGGTGGTCACTAAAGCAGGTGAGACAGTAGATTGCATCCATGGCTCACTCATCAATCTTTTACGACCCACTAACTATTCCCTCTGATCTTAGAGAGAAGCTGGAGTTCTGGGAAAGGTGAAAAACAATTTTCTCATTCTTTCCATGTCAGTTAGGAAGAATATCACAGCAAAAATGTCTCCTAGAAAGGATTGCTCTTCAATGCCCTCATATTGAAAATGTGACAAGAAAAAGCTGAAAAATTAGGGGGGTAACATTGTGTGTGGTCCCATATACTCATTTCTTTGTGCAGTGCAAGTACCTTTTGGGGAAAGTAAGTGAATTTCCTATCATTCTGATTATCTCCAAATCTCACACTAGACTCGTGTGTTTATATACAGCTAGTAAATATAAATATAAATATGAATTTAATCGTGGTGCTGTTGTCCCAGCTTTCCATTTGGTATAAGGATAGTGCTTTACTTAATCGCTCGGGGACAACAGCACCTAGAAACATAGTATTAGGCGCTTTATAAATGTGCTGTATTATTATTATTATTAATCTTACATTCCCAGATGCTTTGGAACAGTTTTTTTTTCACATTATGATTACATGGCCAGAACTCCAGTTTATCTTTAAAACCATGCCTGCGCATGTAATAATGTGTAAAGATTAAACTAATGCATTACCTCCATAAAGAGCACATCTCCTTTGTTATCACAGCCAGCATGTACTACAAAGCTATGCTTCCTCATCTGGCGGCTTCCTGCTGGCTTCAGGTCAATGTCATTCCCATACTGTGCAAATAAATCAAACAAATTCCAGAAGACATGACAAATAACAATTATTTCTATTTATGGTTAAGTGTATTACATCAAAACAGTATAAGAGAACACATGAATATGGATCAGTGGTAGAAAAAAGGTCTCTAAACCACAAGGTCTTAGGTTCAAAACAAAGTCAACACCTCAGCCCCCTCTGGTATGGTATAAATACTCATTACCAGGTCCCTCGTTGAGGACTAGAAGCTGTTGGTTCCCTTGATGCTATATCCACAAGCATACATTCTTACACAAGATCTGAGGAGGTCTGGGGTTTTGAACCCCGAGACTTCCTTCTCTACCACTGAGCCATATTCATGTATTCTGTTATAATGCTATATTTTAATACACTTGACAAACTTTGTCCCTCAAAGAGGAATGAGAGTTGTTGGTCCCCTCCTTGCTATACCCACAAGCATACACATGCTTTTCCACACATAACAGTCAGGGAAAATAGAGCACCACCCAGCATAAGGTAATCAACAATCAATATTACACATTAGGATGCTGATCTCTAGCGGAAGTTTGGAGTTTAGTGTCTGACCCTGCAGATCAAATTTAATTTTAATATTATGGAAAATTCTAGGTCATCTCAAGGAAAATCAAATACGTGTGTCGAATGCACACCAACAGAAAAGTGATGTATCTGCCCAATCAGAAATTACAAGGAGCAGCTGTTATTAAAACTTTTAAACTAGAATAAATGAACCCCTATCATAAATGAAGAAGCTTGATTCAAGGAATTTATAATTTGTAAACAAATTTTCCACATTACTCCCAGTGTTAAAGATCGTATGCTCGATCTGTAATGAAGACCGTTGCATATTAATGAGTCAGAAAGAAGAGGATCTTGGATATTTGTTTCCAGTTCATCGTGACTGAACCAGAATATCATGGTGGTTAAGTCGCTGCCTGGCAAGCAGTAGACGACAGGTTCAAATCCCGCTGGTTCAAATTTTTTCTGACTTGTGATTTTCGTTACAGATCCAGCATACGATCTTTAACACTGGGAGTAATGCCGAAAATATGTTTACAAACTGAAGCCATATAACTTACCAAATTATTGATCTGGTCCAAAAGGTCGTTGACATCTTGGCTGTAAAGAAGGCCAACATGAGACCTTCCCAGGAGACGTCTGATGCGTCTCTTGATCTCGATCTTGGGCACCTCCATTTCTATCATGTAAGCTGTCATGTTGTATAACATGTCTTAAGAATAAAAGAAAGGACAAGTATGAAGTCTATTAAGTTAGGCTTCTCCACATATGCATCTGCAAACAAGTATTAATATTTCCTTCTAATTTTCTGAACTTAAGTAGAGAAAAAGGCTTATTTTTTAGCACAATATGTCTACTCAAACAGGTCAAAGATACAATTCACCATTTGGGGTTCACACAGTGAAGGTGGTAAGGATCACAATAGATAGATCTCGCTTTCAATATCTAAAAAAAACTGAATTTTTAAAAAAGGAATGATTAAAATAACACCACTGTTAAGATGAAGCTCTGGGAAAAACAGACACAATCCATAGTTCCTGTTCCTGTTCTTATCTGAAGTTGAATGGGAATAGTGACATGAGGTACGTACCAGACAAGAGCTTGTCTTCATCTTCTTCTAATCTCTTCCTCTCCTCAGGGCTCAGTGATTCATATCTGAAATGAAACAAAGGATGAACATATCTTGAAAATATCCTAAAAATGCAAATGATATCCTCTTCTAGGCTTAATGGTGTTTAGTAGCAATGCATCATAGTTTCGTGCAGCATAATCATCATAGATGCAGTCCCTATGACATGTAAGGAATCATTATAGGAGCAGTACCTAATGCCTTTGTCACACCTTTGCATATTATGCTGTGTATTGCCCGAATGCAGACATGGGCAGTCATACGCAATAAAGCACAACGAAACATGCTCACTATGTAATCAATACGCAGAATAGCGCCTAGGCCTGCGCGTTTTCGGCATGATTTGACTCGCTTGAGGTCACTGTCGTTCGCATTATTGCGCGCATTGTTGCGCTGTTGCTCACACACCACTCACACCAGCAAGAACGGTTGCATTAGCCACTCAATACACTGCGAGCCTAGCTCATGCTTTGTGCGAGCAGCATTTACGAGCTACATACGCAACAGTGTGACCGCTACCTTCAGATTTGCCACGTATTGCTGGGTACGGCTGTGTATTGATAGCGCAGCAATACGCAGCAGTATACACAAAGGTGTGACCGAGATATAAGGGTTGTAAGGAATCATCATAGATGCAGTCCCTATGAGTTGCATGGAATCATGATAGATGCAATCTCAATGGGCTGTATAAAGAAATCATCATCAATGCAGTCTCTATGAGCTGTAAGCAGAAAGTCTATGGTAGATAACATGCATCTGAAGTTTGGAAAAGATTCTGATAACCGTCAATAACTGCATCCATCTCAATACACACTACGGTTCCAATTATCTCACCTGTGAATCATCTCGGCCGGGCCTTGGTCCAGACCCACGGCATCCCTCTCTGCAGCAACGGCATCTAAGAATGCATCCTCCCAGAATAGTGGCTGGTCCCACAATGGCGACCGGTCTTTCACTGCATGACGCAATTAACACAACATAAAAAAGGTTATAATCTTTACATCTTTGGCACACTTTCATATGGTTTTAATGTTTAATTTTAAGGCATAAAAAAGTACAATCTGATCTAAAACAAGTTGCACATGTATCACAAAGGACATGAAAAATTTGAATTTTCAGGAATAGTTTCAAATGTTAGCTGAACGGATGGTTGGTATGATCGATCCTGTTCTGAGTTTGCGACTCAACAAAGTTCCTACGTGCATGGTCATATGTAGCTAGCTGGATCACACACTTCAAAGACAGAGATCAGTCTCATTCTGATCAAGAATACTCAATCACTTGATATGTTCTTATTATAAATTATATTATATTTTAATATAGCGAAAGTCTATTGAGATAGAGTTCTCAGAGCGCTTTACAATTTAACAACATTGTTTTAACAATAACTGACCAATCACTGATACAAAAGTAATATAAACCTAGGTAGAGGTATCTATTTCCAGAGAACCATGTATAAAGAGGAGAAGCTGAAATAACATTAGTGCATTATGTCCATGAAATAATGAGTATCAATTCAGAAAATACATGATGGTTTTTGCCTATCATATTATCACTGATGTAAATCAGAGTCCATTTCAAATTCTATTTTTCATAAGTATTCCCACTTAACCATTTGAAATATGCAGTTTCAATTGATGGAAGAGACACATCCATGGCCCCATTTCATAAAACTTGTTATCAGTAACAACTGCCACATTTCTATGACAAATTTGCTCTCAGCCAATCAGATGCAAGGATCTCAGTAGCTTATGACAGTCAATGCAACTTGGTATTGATAACAAGTTTTATGAAACGGGACCCTCTTGTTCTCATAAGTAAACCATGTCATACTGAACGATTAAGCTAAAAACTAGGTGACTTACCAACAAAAGCTTCAAAGACATATCTCCTAAGGATGACTTCTGATGAATCGGGGTCAGTCGCTATCATGTCGCCGCCGTGATAACGGAAGCCTGCCGATTTTCGACTCTTCATGGACCAGCGGAATGGGGTATTGCGCTTCAAAGATGTCACTGAGGGCTGGAAAGCGAAGAAATACAAAGATAAAAAAATCCTATGAACACAGTGCAACTGAGTGTACCAGGCAACTTGCTCATGATATTTTGACAACATCTGCAATTTCCTTCTCAATCCATCCCCCCCCCTTCCAGAATGCAATGTCTTTCTGCCATTCATTTCCGTAGAAATTATTGCAGTGGCACCTATTTGAGGTGGTTTTAGCACTTCAAGATTGAAGAGCTTTATATGGATGCCTTTAAAGGCTTGTTCAGATATAAGGAGACAAATTCCAGCAACAAATCCCCAAAACATTTTCAGTGTACAAGCCAATGGGGTATGAGGCGACAAAAAAATGTCAACAAGGCTGGAGACGTTTTTTTTGCCGCCTGGCTGCAAAAAGCTGTGGACCAATCAAATTCCTAAACAGTTAGCGAAAAATATGTTGTCTTGAGTATGTCTGCGCCACTGTTGAGAAAGCTCTCTTTTATTTGAGAGCTGACACGGTAATGCGCGTTCATTAAAGGCATTGGCTAACTTTGTGAGCTGATTTTAAAAATTCTCAAACTAAGATGAAACATGTACTATGAGTACTTGTATTTGTACTCAGAAACCCTGAAACCAACCATAATTTGAAATGAAAAACTGTTAATAAGACGCAAATGCCGATTTTATTAGTTTTGGTCTCATGAGACAATAACTAGAAGAGCATTTGCAACCAGTTCAAAAAAAACCGTTGGCTGCACCTCTCTCCCTGTACTATACATGATATGCATACACAAACATACACTGTTCAGGTGAACTCTGTGCACATGCACGCTCCCTATGTCCAGTCTGTGCAACCGACCATTATATTTTCTTCAAACATTGGTTTACATTTTTAATATTTAAAAATACTTTCTGTCGATATCATACTTTGAAACTTTCAGACTGGTATTTTTAAACTATAACTCTTGTGTTTATACCACTGTCAAGCAGCAAAATGAGATTTTTTAAAATTCTCACAATGTTAGCCTTTTACTTTAACATAAAGTGGGGTGATTTTGTTGCGCCATATCTGAACACTAAAAATGTCGCTGGGATTTCTTGCAGGGATTTGTCGCTTCATGTCTGAACAAGCCTTAAGAACCAACTCACCCCATTCAATTCTACCTCTGTATCGGACACCGGTCTGATGGAATGATGGGCTATCCTTGACCGTCTGCTCCGGACGTCCACCCCACTGGTCGAGCTGGTATCACTGTCGTTACCCAGAGTGTCCGAGGAGTTGAAACTGACCAAGGTACTGGCTTCTGAGAGCTCAGAGTCCATGCTGGACAGCTTCTCAACTAACTTGGTTCTTCTATGGGTAGGCGTGTCCATCAGATCACGGATGTCTGGGCTTTCTGTACTGCTGGGTGGAGCTGATATACACAGATAAAGTAGATTACATGTACATGTTGTACTTTCCTTGCAACAACACTAAGACATACTGACAATCAGGAAGAGCAAGGGGAGAGTACAAAAGACCTATGATAGCACAAGATCATTAACCCTCTGAGTTTCAAGATTTTCAATGTTCATCATAATTGAACTTTTATATTAAAGCGATTACACAATGGTACAATTTTTTTTTTATATATGATCGAGAATTGAATTCTAAGAAGAATAACATTAAAAATTTGATGATTTTCAATCGAAATCAATGCATTTTGGCTAATTTTCTCATAAAATTCAAGAGTTGACCAAAAAAATTTGAGTATGAGGTATGACGTAAAAGTGGGTACCCAGCTTCGCGCATTGCAGTTATGCTGCGCGCTAGACTGTACAATAATGTATTATACTTTGCGCGCATTTTGCTAGAAGTGCGCCACAAGGTACCCACTTTGACGTCATTTTGACGTAAAAGTGGGTACCCGGTTGAAACTAGGTCACAGCTGAGGGGTCAAAAATATGCTGAAATCTTACCACATTTGGGGGTTTCCTTGGCAACACGATTTTTTAAAAAACTTTAGGCAGATGATTTTCTGCTAATAAAATCATGCTCTTTTAAATGAGCTAACATTGTTTCAGCATTGGGTACCCCCTTTAAGCAAAATTTGGAATTTCTAACTTGTTTTCTTATGCTGCTTTTATTTCTAAATTTGATATTTTCTTTGCTAAAATGTATGTTCCACAGCTGAACTGATCACAACTTTTTCAAGGGATATAAAAGAAATATAATAATTTGTTAGCCCAAATATAATGTTTAACACAAAAATTTCCATGGACAGCACAGAAGGGGTAAAGTTCAAACAAAACTGCAAAACCAGGATACTTGTCATCGTGAGGAGAGAAACTAATATTGCCTTTGCACGTACCTATGAAGGTAATTGCTGACTCTCCTGTGTTGTACAGATTATTGTTAGTAATATCCTTGAGTTCTGATTGGATGCCTTCTTCCGTGCACTCACTCCCTTGGTGGTTGTGGTTGCTAGGCGATGGGTTGGTTTGCTGGTTCGTGTGTCTGTTTACTCCAGTGAGTGGAGTCATATCAAACTGGGTTCCAATGACACCTGAAAACAGTAACATAGGGTGATGTTTTATCTTTACATGCATAAACAGAGCTAAAGGGGGAATTAACCCACTTATTACCAAATTCTCTTTTTCCAATATGCTCATTTAAGGGTATATCCAGCTCCCACAGAAAAGGGGTTTAAAGGCATTGGCTAACATTGTCATGATTTTAAAAAAATCTCATTTTGTTACTTAAAAATGGGATAAACATTAGGGTTGTAGTGTAAAAATACCAGTGTGAAAGTTTTAGAGCATAATATCCACGGGAAGTATTTTTAAATATTAGAAATGTGAGCCAATGTTTGAAAAATATACGAGGGTCGGTTGCATAGACCCAACGTAAGGAGTGCGCATGCGCACATGACTCAACGGACCGCACTGGTGTGTATTGACGTATCACGCGGCGGAAGGCAAGTAACGGTATTTTTTAATTCGTCCAAACGGTCCTCTTAGTTCAGTGTCTCTCGAGACAAAAGCTAATAAAATCGCGGTTTGCGTCTAATTTACAGCTTTTCCTTCCAAATTATGGTTGGTTTCAGGGTTTTTGAGTATAAATACAAGTACAAGTACAAGTACAAGTACATGTTTCATCTTAGTTTGAGAATTTTTTGAATCAGCTGCTCACAAAGTTAGCCAATGCCTTTAACAGTTCAGAGTATCATCAAGCTGTATTCCTCGTTTTCAATGGATACAAAATGCAAGGTGTCTGTATAATGTCAAACTTCATGCTTCCTATTTTGAGAATAGGAATTTGTGTTATCTTGAAATGAAATTGTACATTAATGTATCACAGGCCTGTAAATGCATGCATGCACACAACATGTGCATGAGGGATGCAACATGCATAGTACATACATACATGTATGACATGTACAATGTACACAAGTGAATTAGACTTATTTTAAGGGTAGGGTTACAAGAATGACATTGTAATATCCAAATATCCATTGGGAAGGGGGGGGGGAGGGTCATACAAAGACACAGGAGATTTATTAACTCTAGATACATGTGGTTACCTACAGAAACTAATCAGAGAAATCACTGTTGCTCATAAACAGTACAAACTAGTGTACAGCATTTCTCAAATTATTCCTTAAAACATTTTACAATACTACTCAACTCTGTCTAAAGAAAGTGGGACCTGGACGGGGGCATCATCAACTCCAAGCATAAGCACGTGAAGAAAAAAAGAGCACTTTAATTTCAGTTACTCACATGTTTCTTTCCTATGTCATTGTCATTATTGGGTCTCCTTTCATATTTAAATAAAAACTTAATAGGTAGGCTTAAAAACTTCTGTTAACCCATTCGTGACAGGAATTATTTAAAGCCTAATTTGATCAGCTTCTATTCTTCAAATTGGCAACACCAACATTTCTATTTCATTGCAACATTTTATTTATAAAACGTCATGTATCAGAAATGAATATAAATTGACAGAAATTATGATAAGTCAAAAAGTTGCCAATTTGCAGGGGAAAACAGTGATTTTAAACTTTCTATCACATTGCCAATTTAAGGATTTTAATGCTCATTTTCCTTTTAAAAAATTTCAGCATCAAATAATGAATATTGATGCAACCAAAATGGGCACAGTTTGTGTGGAATTTTTTGCTCTTTCTGCTCATGTATTTGGTATGATTTTTAGGGCTTTGCATTATAAGATATTATGTCAAACCACAAAATGTGGACCTCTGTCACAAATGGGTTAACAATAATACATGAACATTTAGTAGGAGGTAATGTATTTTTAGGTGAATATATGTCTCCCACAAGCTCCCATTGCATAATATGGTTATATTCTCCCCTTTATTTATGACATTTATTGCCATATATCCCAAATACATTGGTGAGCATAAAATAATAACATGATTAACAACCTTTGGAAATTGTAAAATATTTACTCCCTGTACATGTGATACTTTTCTCTACTAAAAAGCAAGTAGCACATAATTTGTACATCATTAAATTCATCAGACTGTAAAAAGTGTAAAGATGATAAATCCAAGTATGTTAAAATAAGTTTAACGATTTAATGCAAAGGCTATTTTTTTACCCTTGTTGCTTTGACATATTATAAAATAAAATCACAAAGTATCTTGTTATGCAGCATCTCAGAAATAAAAAAGAAGAAATGAATAAGTTGCCATGATATCCAGTGTATCTGTAATATGCAGTTTGCATTTCTTTTCCAAATGAATTGGTGAAATCTACAAAGAGATACTAGTCAATCCTTGTTAAAGCCAATTCCCATGAATTCTGTGACAAATTGACATCTAATATATTACTTGACAAAGAAGAATCAAAATAGAGCTGATTTTCATTTTAGAGATACAAGTGTGTTTACAGGTACAGCATATAAGACTAGTTAATAGGGTACATTTCTCTTTCACTTCATATCTTTTATGAATATACATTAGGATAACACCGTTTTATTTTTTTTTTAATGTTAATACTTGGCTCCAGCGTTTCCCTATTTAAATCATAATTTTATCATAAAAGGGGTAAAATGAAACCGAGACGAAATCGAATGCCTAAAAAACGGGTCCATGAATATGCCATACTGTGTCCAAGATACAAGTTTGGTTACGATTCTATGGAGTATAGCCTACAGTTTGTCCCTAAATAGCATGACCCTCCCATCAACCAACAAACCTATGCACACACAAGGTGCATCCCGAAAATAACTGTGGAAAAAACTGACTGAATAAATATTGTCAAAATATATCCTCTCCACTGGTACCGATAGTCAAAGAGAAGATATTAGCCTAATCAGCAGATTACTCTCAATTCAAAAGGTGTACTAGTGCCAAACAGTATGTTTCTAACTGTTTTGAGCACTGCATTATGTAATTTACTTAGACCAAGTCCTTGCTCTATTTTGCCTGACTCGGTATTTATCATGACTTCCACACCATTTTGAAATGGTTGGATCCGATTCAGGGCTTACCCCAGTGACTACTGCATTCACAAATGGCCATAGAGTTAATACAGGGGCAATCTGGTTCACTGGGGCAAGGGGTTAAATTTCCTTTACAATTTAGCAATTGCTATACCACCACATAATACTTGTTCAAATTAGACTCAATATATCACAAGGTAGAAAACATATTCCTTTCTACAAATAGGGCCATGTTCCTGTTTGTCAAATGCTGCATGTTGCTTCTTTGGGGAGTTCACTGCTTCACCAATAAAGATAACATGCATGGTGATTATACAGAATTATAAGTATTATAAGTAGTGAACAGGTTATCATTTACATGAATAGACATGCATGGAGCAGGCAATCTGGTTTAATATTCTAATGAATAACTAGGTGCAGTGACTGTGCATTCACCAAATAAATAAATAATTACAAAAATCAAATACTGAACAAAAGTAAACATAAAAACAAAAAGCTAAAGAGACGCAAACAAAAGGACAAAGACAGAACAGAATCACACATCACAGACAGCATTATACTCTCATTCAGAGGATTATTTCTCGGTCAAGCCCCCAATTGAACAATGACCCCCTCAGGGATATCCATTAAATTTTGATGGCTGCTGATGTAAATCACACACTTATTTGTCCAGGGCTATAAATATCCAACATTTGGTTAATTTGAGGAAAAGGTCTGTTCATGGGGTGATTGTCCACTTTGGAGATACATGTAGCTGCTTATCATATCAGTTGCCCAATTGTTGAAAATTTCCAAAGAAAATCAGAATGTCCAAGAGGATAATGTCCTATTTTGGTTAATTGTCAAGATATGGTTATCCAAGACATATGATAGCTAATTAGATATGCAAAGAGGCACAAAGTAGTGAAATGAGAGGAAAATGGAATGGAATAAATGAAAACCAACACCATTTAAATAACATATACTACCTTCTTCTGTGAACGAACAAAAGATAGTAAGCCGCAAACAATCCAGGATATTGCATTGAGGAGAGATTGAGAAATAGAAATATGGGAAAAAAGAATTGTAGAAAGATGTTAAAGTCAAAAGCGGAGAGAGATAAAAGGTCAAGTAAGGTAAAAAGAAGTCAGAAAAAAAATCAAGACAAGAAAAAACAAAGGGATGTGTCAATACATGTAAGTGCATGTGTACGTTATCATGAAAACAATTACACTAATCTTGAGATTTCTGTTGAACCTCATCAACAAACAATAGAACTGTAATGCTCTGGAATATCTACATGTATTGTTTGATTTCTCTTGAAGGGTCTCAGATCCGTCTGATAGTCTTGAGTCACTATGATGCTTTCTAATAACAAGTATATCAGATCTAGTGACATCATTTATCAAGAAATCTTTAGCATCTATGTGTATATGTATATGTTCTGCTAACATTTCATTCCAATCTAAATGTAAAATGCTTGCCAAGGAAGGATGAGCAAAATGCTATCATTAATGATTACTTTTTGAAAAATGAAATCAATAATGAAAACTAATAATAAGTGGAAAATAAAAGTGCTTGACTCTCATATTCTGTTCAAAGTTAATATCCATGACTTTTGTGCAATGCAGGCCTTGAGTACCGGTAGACATTACTACATGTGTAGTAAGTTAATTCATTCAGTCTATTTTGTTTCATTCCTACATGTATTAATATCTAATAATTCATTGACAATCTAGAATCAGCAAGAAGTATGGCAGAAATTATTTCTGTCATCAAAGAAGATACATCCATCATATATTTATAAATCAAAATATTTTACTTCAAAGTAAAGTGATAAAAGAAAAAAGGTGAATTATTCTGAAAATGTCAGAAAATTTCAAGAAGCACAAGTTATCTTTTTAAAATATCTTGAGACAATCTAGCATTTCACAAGACAGCATTACAACAATGAGTATGTTTTGATATACAACTTTATTTTTCAAAGAGTACAGATTTGGGACAGGAGCAAATTTTGCAAACAACACATCTTGGATCAAGTCCTATACAGTACATGTATTCTGCAGTGAGTAAAAAAGTGTTTGTGACAAAATTGACATGCATTTTTATTGGCAAGCGATGCATGAGTGAAAGCGGCATTCAAAGCCAGACTGCTTTAAGTAATTATCAGAAGCACCGATTCTTCCCTGGACCCATCACTGGCCAAAGTTACCTCTCTTGAAAACATGACGTCATGCAATACAACAGCATCATAGGTACACCTTACATGATGATTCTCTCAGATTTTACACAATACAAATTAAAGCAAACAAATATCATTTTGTCATGCTCTGCAGTAAATGTAATCATAAAATTGTATGAGAAGAATGTCATTTATGAGTAGGTAGACATTATTAATGAACCTTTAAAAAAAAAATAACCTTCTTGTTCAGGTAAAAGAAATAGAATACAGCACTTAAATTATATGGCCATCACATTAATTTAGATAAGTCATGCTTTCCAATCTACATGTGTGTATGTATATCAACAATCAATACTACATGTACATAATGTACTTGCATAGAAGACAATGTAATTGTTAATTATGTACAAACACAAAGATAACATACAAAGTGGTTAGCCTACCTGTCACTGCTATTCCTGCAGCTATCCCAACAGCTCCATGAACACCTGCTCCTGTGCTGCTGCCTATGGGGATCTCGGACTCATCGATGAGTTCATAGGCGCTATCATTGCGGTTGTCTTCCAGGTTAGATGAGTGCACTGATTGGGTGACAGCAGTGGGATACATGTATGTTATGTGGTGAGATGTCAGGAGTGGGATGTAATACAAGGGGAAAGTGACATTTGCTCCTGCAACATTGCCCTGGGCTCTACTTCATCAACACTTGCATTTTGGGTTATAAATAGGATTATCATAATAGGGATCCATTCACTTTACACTCAATAATAAGGCTGAGGGTTCAAATCCCTGCCCAGTCTATAAGTCATAAGACAAGGCACTTACATATATCTCTCACCAGCCAGGTGCAAAATGGGTACCAAGCATGATTTACTCCAAAATGTGCACTGTGAACAACTGCCAGAGCTATTAAATGCTGAGGGAGCAATATCCAAACCCCTCTAACATGTGCTGTTTGGTGAAGGCGCAAAGTTACAACTATACCGACCGAACGATATTCACCGTAGGGCAAATGTTGCAAGAGCATTTGTCAAACAACCAATGTAACAAAAGATGGACACAACAAGATGGATAATGCCAATATTGATGATTTAATCATGCTCACACTTTGAGGTGGTAGTCTGAAATTCATGACAGTTCAAATTTTAATTTTAAAAAAAGATATTTCAATAGCTGAAAACAAATCTATATGGTGATATATCATTTGTTTAAAGTTTAACATGCTTCTGTGCAAGAAAACACCACTTAACAGTTTAAGCCTTCATCAATTACAAGTGCCATCCATTCACGGAGGTCAATGGTAAAAAAAAAAAGTTTCAGCATACCACCTCTAATTATTGATACACACTGCAAAACGGCATACAGAGAAGCCAACCCATTTCTCATACCACTGCAAATTTACATGCATGTTGTTCAGGCTAATTCATGTAAATTTATGCACTTTTTAAAATAGAATCATCCCAGACCCAGATCTTCTGAGAGACAGAGAGCATGTCAAGTGTTCAACTTGTTAAACAGATATAGTTAACAATTTTGCAGCACTCAGCAGGGGAGATATCATATCTGGATGAAAATTCAAAAGACCCATTCTGCTCGATAGCAGTATTTTCAGATCATCTTCAACTTCAGCAAAATTTAATTCTACCTGTTAACTCAACGGCATGAGAAATAGGTTACTGCAACTTTATGAAATATGTAGTTCGCACACAGAAAACAAACAAATGTGCAATTACTAAGTATTACGTATTGAAAGAGTATGTTACTATGTGTACATGTACATCAAAACGACATGTGGGAAAACTACAAATTACGAGCAAAACATATATTTGTACATGGTGAAGATGTAGTGATGGTGTGAACATGCCTCATTGCATTATGAGTGCAAATCCTGTATTTGGTGACAGAAAAGTGTTAACTCATACCCCAATTTCCAGTATAAATAGGGTATGAGAATCAGGGGTGGCTCAAATACAGGACCCTCCGATGAGTGCCCCTGGACAGTTCCTAGGTGGGCCAGTATGAATGGCCTCAATGATTTAGGTTGGTCTAGATTTTGTGATATACACATGTTCCTTTGTCATACGCAGTGACATAACTAATACAATATTTCAAGCACATCATTTACCCTTGGAATACATTAACATTTGTTTGACAACACTTCATACAGCCTGGGTGATGATAATGGAAGTATCAGTATCCGATAACATTGCAGTGGTCCATGGGAGCCTAAAATTTACGCTGCAGAGTAAATCGTTGCCTGTCTTGCAGAAGGTTATTAACGCATGCACATCGCGCAATGTTATACATCCCCTGGCTGGCAGAAGGGTATTAACACGCACACACACTGTACCCTTTGTGTGGTGCGCGCTTCTGCCAGCCGGGGAGGGGATGTACATGGATATAATCATGCACGTGCTAATGCCCTTCTGCCAGCCAGGAAGGGGATGTACATGTATATAATCATGCACGTGCTAATGCCCTTCTGCAAGCCGGGCAACGAAATGGGGTACATGTATAATATGTAGTTTTAACACTGACTCAACATCCTTCTGTCTCTCCAAAGACCACAGCACCCCACTACATGGAGTTATAATGTATGCACATGCACGTCAGAAGCACTTTCTTGCCAGTCCAAATGTTCAAGATACTGGTAGGAAATGTAGAAACATCCTCAAGCCTATATAAAGGCATTCCTTTGCAAAGATGAAAACATTCTTGGGTGGAAGGCAAACTACACACATCTTCAGCAAACATGAGGTTTTTAAAACAGGAACACTGTATTTCCCCCCTAACAAAGTACATGGAAACTTTATCATACACTCAAACTCATTGTAAAACTGGAAAATTTCAGGTGCAGACTTCTCAAATTTACACAAGAGATCTGGGTTCACAACAGTTTCAGGCCACAAAACTACTGAAGTGCAGCACTTCATTTTGCCAAATTCTAAAGGTTTCTTGCCATAAAAATGGCTGCTATGTTTAAAGATTTTCTAACTGCTATGGCGGTTTCTGGTTTTACAGATGTCATTCAATACCAATGGCCATAAAGACTGACACACTACATTGAATTACCTTTGATGGCCCCCTCCTCTGTGCTTGTACTGCTACTACTGATGGATTCGCTCTTCTGCCAACCTAGAAAAAAAATTTAAAAAACATTTGGTTCATTTTCTTTTTTTCCTTTTCACACCCAAAAGAAATAACAGAACATATAAAACAAACATAAGAATGATTTCTTTACATCTCAGCCCCTTTTGTAAAACTAGTAACATGAACTTTGTGGAGTCAGAAAGAGGAATGATATAATTTTACATTTGAATTTTATATTTGGAGAAACATTCATATCTATGTTTGATTCATGGATCATGGAAGAGGTTACAAAATTATGCCAAAGAACACATTCTTGGTCAGGAATTGCTGCCACACAGACACAACAGGGGAGAGGTACCAGCTGATTTGCAAGATGACTTACTTTTGTAAAATAATGAAGCACTAATGCAAATAATCTGAGATGCCCATTAATTTTCATTTTTATTTCTTTTTCTTTCTTTTTTTTGGCAGGGGGGGGGGTTAAGTCTTTGGCATTGCAATGAAATAAAATCAAGTCACTTCCCAATGCAAAGCTTACACAACAAGAAATGCAAATGGTTTCTCAGATGTGGCTGAAATGACTTGTTCGATTCAAGATGCAACACTGAAATAGGGTGACTCATTTTCCACTGCAGAGTCCTTAATACAAGGAGTTTATATTATAGCAACAATTAGCAAGTACACATAACTCATGTGGCATCTATGAAGCATATTCTAAGATGCTTGAATAGGCCCTACACGTACAATCTAACTAAGGGGAGGGGGGAGGGGGAGGGGAGGAAGGGGTAAAATTTGTCACATGACTACAGATGTACATGATAACCACCAATCAAGGTAAGCTGAAGATGGAGGGCTGGAGTGGCAACCTATAAAGACCAACGACTGCAGACAGAACACTGAAATGGCAACTACATGTAAGGTGCAGCAGCACCATAGGCGCCTCATACACTCTCATGGTAGATGACAATTTTCGAGGTGTTACTTCGCCGTTGCTTTTACGAACCGGCAAATCTGTGTGTGATGCGCAGAAATGTGAATTGGAAAAAAACGCAAATATAGATTTAGGGTTCTCAAATAATGGAATTTGCTTTCTTTGCATAATTTCATGTATCAATATATACATCAAAATAAAGCTTATGGTGTATATTACCATGTACATAAATACAAATGAGTCAGCACTGGCCATTCAAACATGAGTCAATGGTAGGTAAAAACGTTTTCTCCAACGCACCAATCTGTGCATGTGTACAGATTCGTCAGTTTGTAAAAATAACGACTTAATGTACAGGTCTAATGTTCACTGCTTACAGTGGTATGAATTTCACTGACTTGAAGAGTAGTGAGTGGGCTTAAGGTAGCTAACCAAATGGAGTGGTACGAAAAGATGCACAAAATGCATATTACTGTATTGTTTGTGTTCAGAACTTCAGGGTTCCCTTTTCACACCATTCCATTTCACTAAGCTATCTAATCAATGTCAGCGAAATAATGCCTTGTGTGCTGAGTTTTAGCAGCATTTTAGCTCTTAGCTCTTGATATTAAGAGGTTGGAACAGGAACACGGAGAAACCTTGAGGAACAAAATATATCTATCACAAAGAGAGGGGCGTACAATAGGGAAATGGTATTGACTTTGAAAGGCAAAAACATTTTGCATGGTCTATCATTAATACCGGTACATACATGGGGATAGCATGACATACATGTAGGTGAAGGTGTTCATTCTAAATCTACAGGGTTCACTTAAAATGTCTTGTGTCAAAGGTTAATCCATCAACATCACTATCAACTAAATGCAAGGGGACCGCAATAACACTTCAAAAACATTCCAATCCAGATGAAATAGAGGTAGCTAGCCTAGATTTGTGGGCACTGCATACACTGTATAAATTGAGGGTACTGTACATTTAGGGGAAGAATGTTGCTACAGTCACAGAATAGGGTAGTCCAAAAGGTATATCAATGACAAATGGCAAAACATCAGATTAATACCAGTGTTTGAGTCAACAAAGTATTTCAAGCCTAGTATATACAGTGTACGTGTATTTGCAAATACATTGACTCGATGTTCCAAGCAAATTTATTTTGAATGTCTTTGGTGTTGAATTGCAGTAATACCCAAAGGACTCTCTGTTTAATAAGTAATACTAAAACACAATTTTAATCAGTCGCACAAGCTGCAAGAGTCCATCACCAAAATGAAATCAAATAGTAGAACAAATTTCCATTACGTCTGACAAGCCATACGAGTCGAGGTGTCAAACTAATGCTAGCACTAAGGCATTCAAGTGATTCTATTAAGTTAACCAGGCTCAAATGATTCTAACATTATAGTCTCATTCAGATATCCACCAGCAAACCCATGGAGAAAACCCTGCTCTTTTTTTTCTTTTTTAACGGATACATCAATAACAGTTCACAATTAAATAAAAGAGAGTTTTGCCAAAATCTGTGTGATGTCATATTTCACGCCAACTTTATAACACTTTGATGAGTCCACATCGCTTTGGTGCCGGGATGCAAAAAAATGTCTACTGCCTCAGTGTTTTTGTGTGTGTGTGTGTGTGTGTGTGTGTTTGTTTTTGTTTTGTTTTGTTTTAGTAGGGGGGGGGGGGGGCTCCTTATATACCATTCATTTACACACACAAAAGAGAGGGCTTCCCACAGGGGTTTTGCTGCTTCATAAGTGAACAAGCCTTAACAAGAAACTGTCTAACATTCCTACAAGAACTACATGTACACGTATCTATATGAAAATTACAATCACCAAAGAGCACATGTGATTTGTGACCATTAGTTCTGGGTCTGTGAGGGAAATGGACTAAAAAAAGCAGCACTATCTCTCTTTCTCTGCTCCTTGCTTTATTACCTTAACCCATTCGTGACAGGAATTATTTAAAGCCTAATTTGATCAGCTTTTATTCTTCAAGTTGGCAACACCAACATTTTTCTTTTATTGCTACATTTTTCTTATAAAACATCATGTATCTGAAATGAATATAAATTGACAGAATGTATGATGAAAAGTCATAAAGTTGCCAATTGGCAGGGAAAAACGGTAATTTTAACATTTTCATCGCATCGCCAATTTAAGGATTTTAATGTTTATTTTCCTTTAAAAAAATTTCAGCATCAAACAACAAATTTTGATGCAACGAAAATGGACACAGTATGTGTAGAATTTTTTGCTCTTTCTGCTCATGTATTTGGTATGATTTTTTAGGGCTCTGCATCAAAAGTTATTAGGCCAAACCACAAAATGTGGACCCTAAGTCACGAATGGGTTAACACCAAATTTCCAAGATGATGATAACACATGCTTGTTGTCTTAACATGAATTTGTATTATTTTTGTGTGTATGTATGTGTTTCTCTGGAAAAAAAGACATTTTTATAACAGATGGTATGAGCATGAATGGTGTTGTAAATGCAATGTCATAATATGCCATCAATGTACATGCAAGTTAACAATGTATGGTACACAACGGATACATACTACACATGCAAGCTGTACACATGTAACAAGCAACATGCAGACAGTGACACACAATGACAAACATGCAAGCAGAAGAAAACAAAATAAGAGAAAGTGCATCTTACTCTCTGTATGTTAGCAATTTGATGAGAAGAATCAAGAAGAAAGGTAGTAAGAAGTTCCAGAAAAAAAAAAGGATTAATATTCATAGATCTTTTAAGAAATTAGTTCTTATACTAGCTACCTACATGTATACATTGTTTGCGGAGAGCAAAAAGGGCATATGTTGCATCTTTCATGCCTAGTTTACATTTACCCCAGGCGCTGTACGATGAATTGGTCCATGATTTTCTGTGCGATTTCGGGGGCATTGTAAGTCGCTACTGGCCAGGTGTTTGCGTTTACATTATCTACTAGCATCGTGCCATTTCTTGTATTGATGCTTAGGGGGTAGACCATACAGAGGCTGCTCGGAGATTGTACGGAAATCGTGCGGATTCTGTACAATTGCCGAGCAGTCTCCACAGCCTATGCACAGAATCTTAAGGAAGCCATGCAGAGGTTGCGTGAAGAAGGTGCGGTCTCCGTACGCCGTACAATTTTTTTTTGCCCTCGTGCACTGAAAAATTGTGTGTTTGCTGCACGATTTGCCTAAGTCCTCTGCATGATGCTGTGCAGAGGGGGCAATGCACAGCATTGCCATCTATGACATATCTACGGGCTCCCAGCGTACAGTTTTGTTTCAAATTTGTATAACTTCCCATGAAAAAAAATTGTGTGACCGCACAGCCCATGAATCTGTACAAAATCTCACAGCTGCCTCCTGCCTCCGCATGGAGGGAAAGAAAACAAGGGGAGAATACAGGCTCCATAGACCAATTGCAGGAAAAATGTAAACTAGGCATTATTGTGTATTCAATTCCCTTCTGACTCTAAGTAGACGAAAAAAAAAATAACTAGAGTCGTTGGTTAAAGTTTGTTCTTGAATGTATCAAAGGTGCTTACGAGTTTTCTACTTATGTTTACCAAAAATTTTGTTGTGCCTACACAATGGAAGTACTTATTTGTTATGAGGTATTACAGGCACTTATGTTTTATTTTCATGGTGAATTTGCATGCAAAGCATTTCATATCAAGTGTCTTCATGAAAGAAAGTTTACAGAAAGTAACAACAAGTTTCTTCAACTGATCATAAGCTTATAATGAACAACTGTTTCTTGCATAGCTGCATAGTCAGCTGCTGCAGGCATATAAATGTATTCACATAATATTCAAGATGAGACAATAACTTATGGCTTATTTGTAGAATGCATTCCAATTCATATATAAGTATATGATAACATGCCAGCAAGCAAAACTAAATTGAATATTGAAGAACAGGCAGAAAAAAAAGTGGGATAACTGTTATGCCTTCACTAAAGAAGTATAAGACCATTTCAAAGAGCTTGAAATACATGAATATAAGAAAACTATGACAGTTCTACATCAATAACTTGTGGACTTGTTTATCTTTATTGCAGTAGTCATGATAAATGGAATAACATTTATTCTGAAAATCTATCAAATTTAATTATGTGTACTTCACATAACCTAACAGAAATACTCTTTTGTCTTAATAAGCCTACCACACACTATACAATGTGTCTTCTGCCTGTGACCCAATTTGGGAAAAATTTGCTACTAACAGCAATTGCTGTGAACACTTCAACGCAAAAAATCTGAATGGCTAAAGCTCTGAATAGCCGTATGAAAACTTACATTTAAATATTAAATATGGGGATATGTGAGACTCCTTGTTGGAGGAAAAGTCATATGATCAAATCAGAGTGATGTCATAAAAGTCGTGCGTCTATGATTTGAATGCAAAATGCAATTTCTTCCAAATATCGGGCTGCTGTCAGATCACATACATAGTGTGAAGTACAAGCATAGGCCTTATAGACCATGAATTGAAATGTAACTTTTCTAAATTATACCACTTTAATTCTTTACATGGCCAAAGAATTGCTGGAATTGTACAAGCGAATATAATATTGGTTAAGATAGACTATAACGCAGAATGTTTTCACATGTCTTCATATGCATGAGAGTGTTCACCTCATGTGCATTCACTGCCACCTTGTACAAGGCTGATTAACTTTTAAGTCTGGTTAATGCGTGGAACGTGGAATATTGTATGCATTAGTTGATCTACTACGGATGCTCTTGAACATTTGCTCAAAGATCAATAACCTCCATCAACAGAATGCCAAACTTCAACCTTTTACCCCACTATGCATTTAAAAATTAACTTTTTGAGTTCTGGGCCCGTTTTATAAAACTTGTTATCAATGACAAGTTGCAATAACTATCATAAGCTACTGAAATCCTTGCATCTAATTGGTTGAGAACGAATTTGTGATAGAAATTTGACAGTTAACAAGTTTCATGAAACAGGGTCCTGGTCATGTGATAACAATGTGAAAGAAACTGTTTCAAAGCAATTGGAATGGATATTTGTTACACACAGAAACTGGGGAGCGTTTCATGAAAGGACTTGTCCGATGTTTTATCCGACAAAGTCTGTTTTATCCGACAGTTGCCATAGTAACAATGCTTCTCAGCCAATCAAAATCAAGGAAAGATGTCAGATCTGACAACTTGTCAGACACAAATGTTGATGAAACGCTCCCCAGGACTGGTGTCTAGTGTGAACTTTGGAGATTATCGAATTGAGGGAATATAAGAAATGAGCATATGGGATCACTCGAAAATCTGGCATGAATGTAAGGCCTGGACAATTCAGATATCTCTTGATTTATTTTGAATATGAGGGTATTTGAAGAGCAATCCTTTCTATGGGATCTTTTTACTATGACATTCTTCCTACCTGACATGAAAGGAATGAGAAAGCTCACAAAATGATTATTCACCTTTCCTAGAGCTCAAGCTTATCTTTAACTAACTTCTAAACAAGAACCTCATTGTAAATCATAACCCTGGTCCTATACAGGTATCTTTGGCAAAATTAATCCTAGACCAAATGCAAGATCATCCTGATATTTAGGTGAATATGTATTAGTTCTGTGGATTAGTCACCCCAGCTCACCTATGGCTGCAATGAAGTTATCTTCATTGAGACTGTGGGATTCTGAGGGTCTGGAAGCAATGGTTAGCATCCCACCACCACCGACACCACCACCACCAACTCCGCCACCACCACCACTGACACCGGGATGATGGTGATGCCCGCCCTGTTGCTGTGACAACAGTTCATCCAGGGTGTACTGACCATGGGGCACTCCCCCAGACTTCAGGCTGCCTCCACGATGGCGCCCGTCCACTTTCTGGTTCAGTTCAGGCTCCTTGCCAAAGTAGTGGGTACTGGCAATCTCTAGGAGAGCGAAGGCACTGGCCATGCCCCCGGCAGAGTGGTGTTCAAAGGAGTATTCGAGCCCAGCTAAGACAGCTTTTAGCACAGAGCATAGGCCTTTGTAGACAGCCTTGTTCACTTTCTGCAGATGGAAGAAGAAGAACACCAATAACATATATTTTTCTGTGGGTTTTCATTTTAATTTCTATTTACATCTATAATGACGAACATGTTTGACCAGATGAGTCCCTTCAAAAGGGCATCTAAGCATATAGGTCTCTTGGCTGTTTGCCTTAGGAACACCAAAGCTAAATGCTCCTCAAACAGCAGAGTCTGGTAAGAACAGATGAATCATGTTGTGCTCTCAGATTTTTAATTCAACACATAGTGCTCTCAAGACACACAAGGCAGCTCAGTGCTATGGCCTGGTCCGAAAAGAGGCGTAAAGAACGCAAAATGCACAATGTTGTATTGCTTGCATTCCAGGGGCGTCGTTTCGCACCACTCTGTTCTGCTAAGCTAAGCATAGTCCCTCAGACAGGAATTAAAACCACTTTTCCCCTAGTTTTTCATCAAATATACAACTACTTACCACATCTTCAATATAGTCTCCTGTTACAGCAGTGTCTTGTGGATAGAGCTGACTGATAACCTGTGCTCTCAGATTCTCGTTCTGCATGAGGCGTTTGAGGCGTGACCAGTTCAGCCAACCGACATTATTTCCTTCCAATACTCCCCTCACGATATCCTTCAAGAAGAGCTGATCTTCACTACAGTGTGATGAATGAAAAAGGAAATTACACTAAAATTTTGCAGATTCATACCTGACATGATACTATAAACAGATTTCATAGTCCTGGGATACAAAGATGTTTATTGTGATTTTCAAACATTGCAACTTCAGTCTACAACTGCCACACAAGGTCAAAATTTAATAGTACAATAATATCAACATTTTAACCCCCTTTTTTCATCCTCCCCCCCCCAAAAAAAAAGAAGGAACAAAAAAAAAATGAAAGAATGACACTGTTCATTATTGAACAATAAGGAAGGTTTGGGGATGTTTCTAGAAAACCGCCAAAGAAAGAAATAAACGAATGAACCTCAAGAGCTTTTTCTAGAGCCGAGGAGCACATCCCTGGAAAGTATCATCACCAGTTGTGAATTTTCAAAGAACTTAAAGCAGGGTACTGTCCATACTAGATTAAAAGCCAGGACGCATACATGTACATGTAGATAGATATGCAAATGGGTTACAAGTACTACTAACCTGTTGGGTCTCTCACTTGTGAGCGAGGAGCGTTTCTCAGGTTTTTTGGTTGAATGATGTCTGATCAGTGATGACCTCTCCACTAAAGATCTTCTTGTATCTGGAGGAAAAGAAATGAGACAATGGTTTCCAACAGATGGGTTGCAGAAAACCTGAGGATGCATTGAGATTATAGATGATTTATGTCCTCAGAAACTATATCTTTGAAATATCTCTTTCAAACAACTTTTTTGTGTCTTAGTTCTAAAAACTGCTTAAATTTAGGTATAATCTGAAGGCTGAAAAATTTAATTGGTATGGAGGAAAGGGATATTAGTGCATTTCAAAATGTTGTCAAGACATGGTATCATCTTTATCATGCTCATCGTCTTCATCATCATATCATCGTCACCACTATCATCGTCACCATCATTATTATCCTTATCATCATCATCATCACCATCATCACCATCATCACCATTATCGTAATCATCATCATCCTCACCATCATCGCCATCACCACCATCCTCCTCCTCCTCATCATCATCCTCACCATCATCGCCATCACCACCATCCTCCTCCTCCTCATCATCATCATCACTCACCATCAATCGCCATCACCACCATCCTCCTCCTCCTCCTCATCATCATCACTCACCATCATCGCCATCACCACCATCCTCCTCCTCCTCCTCATCATCATCACTCACCATCATCGCCATCACCACCATCCTCCTCCTCCTCCTCATCATCATCACTCACCATCATCGCCATCACCACCATCCTCCTCCTCCTCCTCATCATCATCACTCACCATCATCGCCATCACCACCATCCTCCTCCTCCTCCTCATCATCATCACTCACCATCATCGCCATCACCACCATCCTCCTCCTCCTCCTCATCATCATCCTCACTATCATCGCCATCATCACCATCATCATTACCATCATCATTACCATCATCATTATCACCATCATCATCCTCACAATTATCATCCTCACCATCACCATCATCATCATCATCATCATCATCATCTTATTATTATCATTATTCTTCTTTCTCACCATTACTAGCGATATCATCTTTACTGTCAATTTGATAACCAATTTCTTCATGTCATCATCGGAAACATCATCATTGTTCACAAACCTCTAGTGAGTGGTGATGATGATTTCTTCTTCCTTGTTGGCAGTCCCATCCCTGATCCCATCCTACTTCTGTTAGGACCAGGATCTGATTTGACACTAGGGGAGTAGCCGTTGGGATCCATGCTGCTCAGAGAGGTGGGAGACCCGATGGGCTCCTTGGCCGTTTCCAGAGCTAGGTCCATGATGCCCCGCAGGATGGAAGGCTTTGGTTTGGTCTTGGTTGGTGTGGTGGGGGCTGATGAGTCGGAGGAATCAGACCTACATGTATATGGGTCAATCAAGACAAAAATGTTAATGTTTTAAAAAAATCGGATGGAAGTCTGGAATATGGTAAAGGACAAAATCCAATTTGAATCTTCTGTTTTCATTCCTTCATGCACATGAAAGAAAAGTAAGAAAAAGATTGCTCTTTGAATTTTTGTTTGTGCCAGATATAAATAAAACAGGTTAAAACTGTGGGCCAAATATGATGCAATAGGTAAGCTGTCCTATATACACATACCTGTAAGAACTATTTTTTTACTGTGAGCAATTTTCAGGAAGAAATAAGTCCATTCATTATCATTTTCAACATACTTCAGATATCAATACTAACCTGAATAGTGCATTGACCTTGTCCATAAATGTTGGCGATGCACGTCCCCCTCTCAACCCCATTTCAGATTCTGCTTCATTGGAGTCTCTCCTGTGTTGCTTCGTCGTGGCATAAGGGTTGTCAGAGTCGTATATGCTGCTCTCCAAATCTTGATCATTATCAATGCCTGACATTGACATGTTCTGAGCTATCCGCATCTGTTCATGCCAAAAACAGGAACAAAGAATTTAAGAGTTTTGTTGGAGCGAAGGTTAAAGATTTTTGCAGCTCATATAAGAGGAAAACGACAATTTCAATACATGAGGGGATTCAAACATCAAGCAATTAAGTTTGTGTGTGTATTTTAAAGATAAATGAAAGCTTATCTGTCTTCTTTGAATTCCTAACATTGTCATGAATAACTTTAGTTATATATAGATATCATGAAACAGAACTTGTACCATAATACACAATGAGCCGGGAAAAATGAATTATATTATCGGAATTAGTCTCTCAACAAAATACTTGTTTTCTTACTTTGTGCCACCGAAAGGAAAAGGGTTTGTATGTAATGTAGATATTAAGCAGAGAGTAATTTGTCATTTTTCATTCCAATGCATGTTATTAGGTTTAGAAGGCACAAGGCAGAATTAGTGTTGCACATTGTTCCTTTGCCTCAGGACTAAGATTTACATGTAAAACAAATCTATCAGTCCCACTGAACCAACCCATTTTGTAAAGTCTGTCAAATTTCAATATGTCAAGATCTATACGGACACTGCAGACACTATAGAAATACATACTGAAAATAATATTCGACTTGCAAAACACGACCCGGAAAAAAATATAAGAATGCAAATATTTACAAAAGATAAACTAATCATTCAAAGTACACAATAACAACAGATACAGAATCATATGTTGCAACATGTGAAGGCATGCATGCAAACAGTAATGAATGTGTGAAATGAGATTCTACAGTGACTGAAATGGAAATTAGTAAAAGGTAGCAGACATGCTGGACAGATGTGACGTGTCCTACTGATTTGATTTACATGTATCTTCAACATAATGTATATCAAGTGTGACCAAACTTCTTAAAGTACACTGTACTTTATAATGATCATGTACATGTATGTACATGTAGGTTGCACAAGTTAATAATTTCATGAGAAGATCAAAACCAATCTACTTCTAGTGTAGATTCTATACAGAATGTGCATGCCTATGGTAAATGATAATTTCTGCATAAATATCATTGGACATCCAATGATACATGTACATGTACAGTTGTATGTACCATGCTTTAAAAGCATTCATGATGATAAATGAAAGAGTTGAAAAGTTCATTAAGGCTGTATCAACACTAACTGTACTACTCAGGTGGAAAATGCATTATTTTGTGGTGGAATGGGTGAAGAAGTCACCATCTTTTTAAATGTATTTTTCTTCATGATGCTTCTATTGTGTACGGCATGTTGTCACACAATGGAGGAGAAGTGTATAAGCTGTTAATTAAGTGTACATGTAAATCTGAGGTGATTTCATTGTGAAATAAGTCATTGTTTTCATCCCTCCCAACGTCAGACTTCATGCCAACCTGGCCAAAGGAGGACTAGGTATTTTTAATCTCCAGGATGTCATGATCAAAACGGGGATTACATGTATGTCAACAATAGAGCCAGCTCAATACCACTATTCATGACCCCTTCGTGATCAGAAAAACAATGACGACTTCTTTACCTTTTCGCAACACAATACACATGCTTTTTCACGGGCATAGCATCAGTACAATACTTAGTATTGGTAGTGCTTCATCAAAAGTGCATGAACAAAGAGAAGATAGGCATACTAACAAAAGAAAGCACCTCCCATTTACAGGAGTTTTTAATGAATGAGCTTGCAAAGTGCATTCAGATGTGGACTATGATGATTGAACTAGCAATTAGAATTTATTAACCATGATTAATCATGGAATGGGTCATTCTCCCCCACCCCCCCCCCCCCCCCGAAAAAGAATGTAGTACAATTTTACAGAGAATGTCACAAATGATAAACAAAAAATTGTTGTTTATCATTTGTGACTTGATTCTCTGTAAAACATATGGAAGAGGAAAATAACCAAGTAACAGCACTACAATTAAGTCACAAATGCACTGACATAGCACACAACTCGTAGAAGAATTCTTCAGACGTGCAGATGACATGCATTCTCAAAAGGCAATCCTTTCCGTGAATGAAGTTAGTCTGACTAAATAAGATACTTGTGAGAAAACACAAAAAGAAAAAAAAAATGGTGGAAAAATGATTGCTTAATTCACAAAAGGTACTAAATGTATGCACTTTGTTGAAACAAGACAAGGGTACACACACAAAGATAAATTGTACACGTAAGTACTAAACACTACTCGATGGATTTCTGTTATTCTACATTCATCTCTACTGTGATGCATGTATATCACAACACTATGAACAGAGACACGCAGGCTTTAAACTGACCAAATTACAACACAACAAATTGTTTGAAATATTGTGTACCCGGACACTAAGAGGCAACTCCTCGTCCGAAGACTGCACAATGGCATTGTGGGATAAGCCACATGATGTAGATGATTGTCAGTTGATTGCCATAATATAAAGTGAATAATAAAGAGATTGTGCATCAGAATATAAATATGTAAGTATTGCTCAAAAAGCAGATGATATAAGTTTATGCAGCCTATATGAGAAAAGAACTGCAAATACTGTAATTCAACAAACAATGATATAAATCGAATGAATAATGAATTTAACATGTACAAAAAGAAACCACTCCAAATATATAGTCAAGTACAAATGATATACAGAATCTTCCAAATTAATATACACCAACCATACTACACTCTGCAGTTGGGAGACTTCTGAATACTGCTTTGGGTAAAGTATTGTATCTATCTAAACCTGTTGATTAACGGAACCACATGGGACCCGTATCAAGCCTACAAAATGAGAGCATTCAGTAATCAACAGTAATATTATCCCAAACTTTTACTTCTATGTAAATCATTATTTATGAATAAAGCTATCTAATGGGATTTACATACAGCCTCCCCCGATCCCCTTTACATATAACATCTCCTAACAAAGCAGTACTGTAAGGGCAAACAGCTGTTTAATTCTGTAAGAACATAGCCACCTAATTCCTATAGGTGTGTTCATACTCACATCGGGTGATGTTGGGTTCTCCTGGCTACTGGATGAGTCGCTGTCAGCAAACTGGTTGCTATCACTCTGTACCATGTCTGGAGGAAGCTGTAGAGTGTCTGGAGGCTTGTAGATGGAGTGCTCATCGACCTCACTGAACTGGTCTGCTTTGTCTGGGTCTATTTACAAATTCATAAAAAATGAGAGAGAGGGGAAAAAATAAACAGATCAAAAAACAAAGAGCTCTTCAGAGACCAACAATACCAAACTGGAGCATAGGTTGAAATTTAAGATGAAAAAAAGAATAAGTATAAAACATTGTGATAAAATCGTACCTTTGAAAACAAATTCCAAAAGAGCTGTGTTATACTATGGGTATGTTTTACAGAAGACCATGCCAAATGTTGAAAGCAATTTTTGTATTGTGCTAAATGATAGACAAGAAATTCTCAGAAAGTCAAACGAAACCTACACTAAATCTTCCAAGAAGTCAAACTAGAATCTGCAAACTCCTTGCATGCTACCGGCAAGGAATGTGTGCAGGATTCTTCCAATTTGGAAATTATTTTGTTTGGAGCACCTTCACCAGCTAAAGACAAGCTGCTTTCCCATTGGTAGTGGTTATTTTTACTGGATACATACAGGCCAGAATTCACAAAGGAGGTTTAATCCATGGGTACGGTTAGAGACTGAAACCTTGGGAAAGGATTAACCTCCATAAGGGTACTGAAATAAGCATACATAAGCCCACATTGACTATGCACGCTTTTAAAAAAAAAAATTAAAAATTAAAAAAATTTGATTGGATTTCTTACCCTGCACATCCCCCTTGATATCACTGTTCATCATATCCACCACAAACTCATCAAGGGAGGAGTACGATGATGATGAGCTCCCACCTCCGCCCTCTCTCTCGCTCTCCTCCCCGCTCTCATCAGTAGGGTTAGATGAGTCGGATCCTCCCTCCGAGGCGCTGGAGAGAGCTGCCAAAAGAGTGCAGTTCTCAAACTGAACCTGTAAGTTTGGATAATCAAGCATGGTCGCAGTTAAAATAAATAAATTCTCAAGATGTTGTCTAATAACAAGTTCAGCTACCAATCATACGGGTTACAGCTCAGCTCCACACCAACTCTTTTGGCAGGGTATCCGCAGTGAAATGCCGGGCTCTGAAGGTACCAAGCACTGCGTAAACTTTGTTCAAATACTGGGTTCTGGACCTAAATTATGGGGCCCCATGTGTCCCGGGTACATGTTAGTGTTGAGCACATATCCGATCCTAAAAATATACTCCCATTGGTCATTGATATCATTTATGATTTTTTTTTCTTTAACTCACTGCCCACATAAACCAGATGGTACGTGCTAAGCCTATGCGAATCAGAGAACTTAGTAGTCAGTGAGTTAACTGATCCAAATAAATGGCATAATGTGTTTAGCCACAGAGGCTAGGAGTGACTGATGAAAGACACAGTGACAGGCAATACACAAGCTGAAAAGAGGAGGAAATCAAAAGCAGGTGAAATGAACTGTGCGGATTGGATTTCAAAAAACAGTATTGGACCATGAGAAAAATATACCAGTTTACCGTACAATCAAACTGCGGCAAGAAAGTAATAATAAACTTAAGATATTTATGCTGCGCAACATATCCACTGCAACATATCCACCGCAAAGGTGCTCAAGAAACTTACAATACATCAATGTTATAACCCCAGCCGTACCAGGTACCCATTTATACAAACGGGTAGAGAGCAGCAAATGTGGATTAAATGTCTTGCTGAAGGACATCAGGTGGCAGGCACCACTGGGGATCACACTCACAGCCCTTTGATTAAGAGTGCTCACTCTTACAAACTTTGCCGCAACACCTCCAGGAGTAGAGACTAACCTTAAATTCAATAGGTTGAAGTTGTTCCCTGAACCACTTGGACTTGTCTCCGATGAGATGAGGGTCATACACTCCAGTCTGAATCCTCAGGAATGTCACGTTTGTCGGATTAAGACTGCACTCTCCAAAGTATTCAACAGCCTGCAAGAACAGGAAAAAATTTACAAATAATTTGTGATTATGATTATAAATGTGTTTGTGTTAATGTAATTTCCTGGCCCATAGCGGCCTAACTGGCATTTTTAGGGGGAGGGGTGCAAAACTGAAAGTAGTGGGCCTTTCGCAGGGAGCTAAGCGACCAAGTGGGTAGGGTCTGAGAGAGATATGGGATCTTTTTGTTAATTTCTGAATGTAAAAATCAATCAATTTTTCACCTTAGTCTGAATCAACCCACAAGCAATGAAGAAAATTTTTACCTAAGATGCAAGTAGATGTGCTTCTGGGAGGAGTTTGTCACTTTAATTATTATTATTTTTTTTTTTGTCAAGCGGACATCTGCTTGCCAGCCAGGGTTCGTTCGAATCCCCCCCCCCCCCCCCCAAGTTATGGGCCTGATCAGACACTGTATACTGTTTATTTGGCCAATAACTAACAACACATGATGCACTTTACATGTGCATGCAGTATGCCATAGTGCCCCATCACAGATATGTGCATGGACGTTTGTCTTCAATGGCTAGCACCCCTTCTGATGAGTAACAATGAAAAGACAATACAAAAGCACTGTGCATAGAACACTGGCTTGCTCATCTGCCCATAGCCTATCATGGTCATTGAGATTCAATAGAAAAGATTGGTCCAATGGGTCCAATGTCAAGGATGATGCTCACTGTTCCCTTTTAATACTACTGAAGCTGAACAATGACAACAATGAACTTCCCCTCTACATCATACAACCAACTTGTACCCCTTGAACAACTGCTCTAGGCTGTACTTCCACAAGATACAGGATTAGTCTTAGGGTAATACATACAGTAGTGCTAGGCTAAGAGGAGAAGTTAGGAATTCATGTTCAATTGTTAAATGATGTGAAGCAACTGCTCCTAGAGCATATTCTTTAAGTGTTTTTATGACTAAAAACAATTCATTTATCTATTTATTTATTTATTTATTCATTTAAATTATTCATTTAATTTATTCATTCATTCATTTAGCTATCTACATGTATCTATCTTTTTTTTATCTATCTATCTATCTATCTATTTTTTAATTTTTTTATTCATTCATTTATTATCAAGGAACATAATGACAACAAATTTTCAAGACAAACATAACGATCCATAAATGTAACACAGACAACAACCAATGCCTGGGGATTATCTATAAGAAATAATTTCTGTTCAAAGGCTCTCCTCATTGGTTGTTAAACATACAAACTAAAACAACAATAATAGGCAGCAATAAAAAGATAAAAAGGGAGGATACTACCCACGTATGCCTGTGGCATTCGCAGGATGCCCGTTTTACGCTTTTGCATTTAAACAATGGTTTAAATATACACCTCTTTTGTGAATTCGGGCCAATGGGTTGGAACATGTGAAAATGAGAGAATGAAATCATTATTTTCTTCTTTTACCTACATGTAGTTTGTCTAATTGGATAGGTCACCAACCCAACATGTTGAAAGCCTTCATAGGATATTACCTGAGTACTCGCTAGTTGATCAGTGAAGGTTGATCTGTTCGGTCTAGAGCAGAGAAAGGTCTGGACCTGGAACGCAACGACAGGTCTTGGATAAAGCCTGAGGGTTCTGGTGTGTTCCGTCAGGTTCCCAAGGACGTCAGGACCATTCAAAAACTTGGCCATTGCTACTCTCGTCGCGACGTCCACAGCATCGACATCGTTGCCATAAACGAATGGCTTGAAGTCTGTTTCAGCAGTGAGGGCAGTACGGTGCTTGCTGATGGCTTCAAATTCCCTTGAGCTGGCCTTGTCAAAGTCTTTGATGGGAGGTGGGTTAAGACTCATACTGGCTAGTGCCTGATTCATAGAAAATTGCAACACATACATGTATTTTAATGCATTTTAATGCAACAGAACTTTAGCATTGATGTTCATCACTATCATTAACCCCAACAGATAACCTTCCTTAACATCTTGGAAATCAATAACATGATCACAAGGGGATAATATTGCAGTATGGTTAAAAAAAAAAAAAAAATTAAAAAGACCTTGTATTCCATAAATACACACAGTAAGCACAGGTACTGAATTTGAACATAAATGTATTCTTACAAGAATAACAAATGCCAGGACAATCTACCCAGGTGACAAAATACGCCAACAACTGAAGAAAATTAGATTCATGGCCAATGGGTGTACAGTTTACATACATAATCTTTCAATATTCTTGGATAAATATCTGATTTACAGTATCTGCTTTAGGTCATCTTGGCAAACAGTGTATAATAAAACCATCCATTTTGGTGAAAATATGCTGAAAACTGGAGACCTGCAAACAATATTTGAATTTTATTCAAACTATTAAAACAGCTTACTGCTGATCGAAACTCAAATACTACTTTTACCACTATATGAATATTCACTCAACAATAAATTAGTGATTTGATATTCAATATCTAAAAATTCATTACAAAATTGGTATTCAAAACACCACGAAGTAGCAAAAGTAACTTATAAAAAAAGATCAAAAACCTTGCAAGAAAATCACGATTTTGGAGAGAGTAACAACAGCATTGCATGCTGCCATAAAACACTTGATAGTTTGTAAAGAAACATAGAAGTAATGACATGAAGTTATGATGAAAAGAGCTCTTCCACTATAAAAAAAAACAAGTATCAATTTTACGGAGAGTGAGAATGCACAAAAGTTTAGAAATCATTACAAAAACCATCACGTTTACTGCATACATGTGTAATGTACATGTTTAGACAGAGGCGTGGTCAGATATGATGCAACAATCTCCCAAGATTTTTTTGTGTAGTATTAAAGTGAAGGGGATATGATGCTTTTCTTTTAAAAAAGGTTAGCACAAAATATGATGTCATGAGTTTGTCTGCGCAACTTTTGACAAATATCTGTTTTAACTGAACGCAGATGCATTAACGCGCGTCCATTAACATAAGCGGCATGGTGTGCTGCGCCATATCTAGGGGGCGTTTCATCAACATTTGTCGTCTGACAAGCTGTCAGATCTGACATCTTTCCTTGATTTTGATTGGCTAAGAAGCATCGTTACTATGGCAACTGTCGGATAAAACAGACTTTGTCAGATAAAACATCCGACAAGTCCTTTCATGAAATGCTCCCCTGAACACTAAAAAAAAGCGGGGAGTTGTCACAGGAGTTTGTTGCGTCATTTCCGAACAAGCCTTAAGAGTAGAATTTACCTGTCTGAGGTGTCTCTTGAGGTCACTGCCCTCTGGCTCTGGGAAAGGTGGTATGTGGCCTGCCTTCCCTGCTACGGTGATCTGAATAAGAGATGCAGAAGAAGGAGTCATTCTTTTAATGTAGCAAACAGAATATGATATTATCATTATGGAAGTGCATGTTTTTAAAGACAGGTATGACAATGTGCGGCTGCATAACGTTTTGGGGCCAGGTAAAAAATGAGGGGAGCAGAAGACAATGCAAAATTCTCTAATTTGTAAAATCACATAGCAGCTATTTATCTAAAAAACTATTACATTTTTTCCTCCTTCTCTCTCTCTCTCTCTCTGTCTCTCTGTCTGTCTCTCTTTCTCTCATACACTGTACACACAAACACAAACTTTGGATATTAACCCATTCGTGACAGGAATTATTTAAAGCCTAATTTGATCAGCTTTTATTCTTCAAATTGGCAACACCAACATTTTTATTTTATTGCTACATTTTATTTATAAAACGTTATGTATCAGAAGTGAATATAAATTGACAGAAATTATGATGATAAGTCAAAAAGTTGCCAATTTGCAGGGGAAAATGGTGATTTTAAACTTTCTATCACATTGCCAATTTAAGGATTTTGATGCTTATTTTCCTTTAAAAAATTTTCAGCATCAAACAATGAATATTGATGCAACCAAAATGGGCACAGTTTGTGTAGAATTTTTTGCTCTTTCTGCTCATGTATTTGGTATGATTTTTAGGGCTTTGCATTAAAAGATATTAGGCCAAACCACAAAATGTGGACCTCTGTCATGAAAGGGTTAATAGCAAACAAATATGAGTGCAATGGTAAGAGAGAGCAGTCTTCTATTCAACAAGGTGAAGCTGAGATGAATAGAAGTTACGTTGCTCTTTCAACGAATCCAAAATTCTTATGTTACACAAATCAGAAAATGCAGATTTGTACAACTCCTCGAAATTTTGAAGAGAAATTAATAAGAATGAAGAAAAAAAGTAAAATTTGGGTTTACAAGTAAAGGTTTGAAAAACTGGGAAAGAAGTTCCCACTGCAAAATGCCTGGCTGTGCGTGTAGCGCGTGGATCTTTTGATAGTGTACTTGCTTTAACTTTGCGTCAACATTTGAATACATGTATACTGGCCAAGCTGCATGTAATTGTGACGTCACAGAAGAAACAGAACAAATATTTTACTGTGACATGAGCAGTGCAACAGTACATTCTGGATAATACGCATGCAATGGTAGGAATGCTGCGCGTTCAGCTCCCATTGACCTGTGAACAAGAAAATTACCAGGTATTGTACAATGTCACATACAGACATGTCTGTATTGGGGGCATTGGGGGCTCTTGCTCATCCCCTCAAATCTCTTTCTCACGCCTACATCAGAGCCTATCCCCATACAATGCCTGGCGATCTCACAGTTCCCTGGCTAAAATCTCACGCATCGCAGGTCTTTGACCTTGGCGTCTCTGGATTCACATCAAATTTTTTAGCATTACAAAACTTTAATTAAAGCCAAGCTCATTCTAAAAGCCAAGATATCTAATATCTAATGAAATAATGCTGGTATACTGTTAGCTGCCTGTCCTTCATTTGCATAAACTGTATACCTTTTTACATTGGCAAAATTTTGCTTAGTCCCGGACTATCGGTGGGGCTAAGGGAGGCCTTAGCCCCACCGATAGTACCGGACTTTCTTTAGCCCACTTTCTGTTTACACTGCTTTTTGCAAAAGTGGGCTAGCCCCATCGATAGTCCCGTACTAGCTGGCCCAGCAAAAAAGCAGGGCTAACCCCGCAATTGCGGTGCCAAGCAAGCCAGTGTAAAAAAGCAAGAAAAAATAGTCCAGGTTTAAGCAATGAGATGCCCACTGACCAATCAGAAAACGAAAGCTTATCAGCATATCTAATGTAGAGCGTGCGCAAAACTAGCTAGCGATGGCATGCTCAGACGTTCGTACGCAGGATATCCTTGGCCGGCCTTCAGAAATAGTGCACGATTAAGAAAATGCAAGTGTAAACAGCCAGCTATTCCTTGGCCCGGGCTAAGCGCTTAGTACGGGACTTATTTAGCAAGTGTAAAAAGCAAAAACAAACAGTACGGGACTAACGAAAGTCCCGTACTAAAGAAAGTATGGGGTTAAGAAATGCCAGTGTGAAAAAGGTTTGTATGTAGTTCATCCTTGAACTGAACAGGTAATAAAAATGCATGATGCCATCAAACTTGTTATTAAATGTACTGTACATAAAAAGGCAAGTGTACAATCTCTGCTTTATAGAAGTCAAAATTCTGTACACGAAGTTCACCTGACTACAGACTACGTGCATGTACCGTTTAGGCCTATAAAGACAGACGAAGCCATGCTAAAACAAAAATTGATGAAGCATGCAGACAATTTGCTTCAGGTCATCTCTGCACTCAATAAAATCGTTGATATCGGTGAAAATAGGTCGAAAACTCTTCATCCTTTGTCAAAATAAATTCAAGTATTTTTTCCATAGAAAGCAACAATGTACATGTAGATGTGAACTTGGGAAGGACTCTTTCATCAGCAGTTGATACCTTTGAGGTACCAGTTTTTTGTACTTTTTGGATGAAAGAAACTTTACACATCAACACTTTGATAATATTAAAGAGATTTTTTTTAAAGGCTGCTTTCTCTTCCTTTTTTTTGGGGGGGGGGGGTCTGTTTTATGTAATATATGATTATACAAGCTACTTGTTTCATTGGGCATGTTTTGTATCACCTTATAAAAGTGATGATATGCTACCTAGCTGTCAATAAACTACATGTATACTTCAGTGAACAAAATACACGAGGGCTAAGGGCAATTTACCCCCCCAAAATATCAAAAATAGCCCCCATGCCATTGGGTTCAATACAAAATGTCATTTGGAATGAACAGAAGTAAGAAAAAAAAATCCCTAGTAGACTTTGAAAAAAAAAAAATTAAAAATACAAAATAAAGAGAAGTCTGGGTATTAAGGGCCATCTCCATTAAGTACTGATAATTAACATATTTCACCAAAAACAAATTGGGTTCTGTCAGAAAAATCTGATATAAAATGCTGGCATGGCTTCAGAATGGATGTCACATTTTGTAACATTATTGCCTCAGAAATAGTATCATTTAAGTGTGTCCACAGATGAAAATCGCTTGCTATCTGAATGAGATAATAAAATCAGAGAGGGCGGCTCATTAGCATAAATCAATCAGGTCTGACATACATTGGATATACAACAATGATCTCCAATTTTAACAGATAACAGTGGAGTGACTCTTGAACAAGTATTGTTATTGTTACATGTACTGTATCTATCGTCCAGTCCTTACAAGTAGCTCTAGAAACAAAATTGCACTTTTAGCCCCGATAATACATCATGCATGTTTGTCGTGGTAAAGCATGTAATGACTTTCAGTTGGCCCTGTAATCATGCACACAAAAGGAACTTAACATGCCACATGTACATTCCAGCGTTCCAGTGGGTGATAAGCTGAGCACTATCAACATTCTTTGTCACACTTCAGAAGTCATTCACCACTTTAGTATAAATGAATGTACATAACTAGCCTACACTCTAGATTTTCAAATTAAAGTAACTGATTTTCATGCACTTTAATGCCAAGGGCTTCATGAAAATGTCGCTTTGCTTTGCATTTGAAAATGAATACCAGTCACCTATTATAAAACACAGATGATGCCCTCTACACTTTATGTATACATGTACATGTGCATAAGTGCAATTGATATTTACATGACCTTGAGCATGCTCAATTAGTCCAATTATTCATGTGCCAAAAAGCAGCAGCTATTCAAATCTTATTCACCTAAAGTTTTACTGAAAATATGTCACAACTTTGTTGTGTATTTCTGTTCTCACAACACTGGAACATAGACGGAAGAGGGGTGATCTTATTCAAACATACCGTATTATGTCACAAGTTGACAATATCAACCCAGACTCCATGTTCCAGAAAGCAACATATCAGAGTATTCGAGGTCATTCCCAAAAGCTTGCCAAAACTCATTCCATACTGGATATAAGCCTAATAAGGAAACACTTTTTCAGTCAAAGGGTCATCGACAGTTGGAACAAATTCCCAGAAGAAGCCATCAAATCGCCTACACTCCTCACCTTTTATAGACAGAAACTGTCCAAATCGGGTTATTAATGGGCTACAAAGCCCCCTAAACCCTGCCACACTGGGTGTGGCGCTTCAAGATATGTTCAAGGTATGTTCACAGGTTTCCTTCATGATTTATCCACAGGGCTCCTTTATAAATGCCTCAGACAGAGTACTTGAATCATGTCTCCTTTTACTTCATTCAAGTTAATACATGTAATTCTAGTATTGTACGACTAACTATGTACTAGTACATGAATGCACAATATGTGCTCCACCAACACTCTGCCTGTTTTGCAGTACATGTATATTGTCGAAGATTTTTGTGAATGAATTTTGGATTACATATATGAAGGTAAGGGTTTTAATTGGGTCCAAGTAAGAAGTTTGGAAATTGAATGAAATAAATTGACCAATAGGAACAACTGCTGCAGGAGCACATTACATTTTGCACTCCACTCAACAATAAAAACAATTTGTAGTAATATAATTCTGAATACATGTACATGATTGTATTTTCATCCAGTTGTGGTTTGCTGAAATAAAACAAATATTAGATTTTTTTAATGTGCACATGTATGCTACAATTTGTAGCTGGTTTTGGTTGAGGAAATCGAACATCCAATGACCTTTTATCACTTGGAAAAAAAAAAATCAAAATGGATGGGTGAACCGGGTTAAGAAAGGAGGGTATAGAAAAGAGCAGCCTTCCACTGATTCCATAGAGGTTTCCATAATGACCACCTTCTATGAAAGATCACTTAGCAGATCAGTGACTCAGAAAGAAATTCCTGGACAAAGATTTAGATCAATGGTTTAGGAGTACTTGTAAAATCACTCATTTGTTCCAATGCAGACCATTTTTTTTTCCTCTTAATAATTCTCTGTAAATCTGCAATCAGGCCTAGTATCCCAAACTGATCTTGTAACCATGCATCCAATGTGACGCCTCTATTGCATTATATTGGATAGACTTCATGACATCGCAATGGTTAACAGTAAGATTTTTACCTTAAAGCCTGTCTTTAGTTTTTGGAGCAAAAGGAGAATTGGCATTAAACTGATCAAGTATGCAATGTAGTCTCATTTTGCCCATCTTGAATGAATATGTGTCAAATTGTGTGACACTCCTTCCATGAATTCTGACGAAATTTTTACTGTAAATGTACGAGTGAAACGCCTCTACACCTCTACACCAACGCGCTCGGTGTAAAATACACAGCGATTCGCTGTGTACATGCGGGCAAATGGAACTCTCATTGGTTTTATATATGTACGGGCACTACGTGATGCTGCGTTGCAATGTTTTGGGGGTCCGAAAACGAAAGGTTTGACCATTTGTTCGTAAAATATACCCATACAAAGGAGATTTTATTCACTATCCTATACATCATAAAGGTTTATGATACATTCTTTCAATCTCATTTGCCAATGAATTGAAATAGTGAAAGACACTTTTCTGAGATTTACCAAAACTAGAGACCAGCTTTAAAGTCAGCTTGCTACAGTACATGTAAAATCCTTAAATATGATCGGAAAATGAGATAAGCGAACGTAAGCCATTTTATCTAGCCAATCAAAATGCTCAGTAATATTCATTTCAAGTATTGAAATGAATACGGCCCCAGCATAACAGAGTTCATGATCTAAACCTTGTACTGCTCCAGACATATAGCCTACATGCAACCCAAATATTGACAAAATTGAGGAAACAATGTTGATCTAAGATCTTAACCAGATTGCAAAAGTAAATTTAAATGGTAACTAATCTATTTCTTGTGACATCATGTCCTTGTCATTTCTTTCTTCCCCCCCCCCCCTTACCTTTCTTCTAATTACTCATTACAATCAGTCAGAAATTCATGCGAAGTGTCTTATCAGATATTTGACAAGACACAAAATGAGGTACATGTACATTGTAATCACCAAAAAGGTAATTTCAGATTTTCTTCTCTTTCATTTGGTATGACAATCATGAATGAGACATTACTGAGAAACATTTATCATCATTGCAAGAATACTGATCCCTCTTCTTTCTCCTTTTTCTCTTTCCTTGAAATTTGGAACTATTTTTCAGAACTCATTTTCTCTTTTTATGAAGGAAACATATTGTTTTCTTTGTCCTTCGTGGATACAATTTTTTTTGTTTTGATGTTGTAAGTTTTATTGTTGTTGGCCTATTCTGCTGGGTTTTTTTGTTTGTTTGTGTGTGTGTTTTTTATTATCATTGTAGAATGGGCTTCTTCGTAAAAAATCAAATGTGCATGTAAAATCTATGTTACAAGACAGGCAATTTTTCTTTGAAAAAAGCATTGGCCCACATGTAACCATTTCCCTTGTCATAAACTTAGTGTACAACACTGCCTCTCTGCAGCAAAATTATCATAACAATCTGAACGGCACCATACGTATGTATTAAAAGAGCACTCCATCATAATTGGGAACTGTTCAAAGGCCTTTCAATCAGAGTTCATCATAATGAAAATAGTCTGCAGTACCGTAATATACATGTACAGCACTTGAATGTTCTGTAGGAATCTGGACATTGTAATCAGTTCAGTTAATGTGATTTCAATGAACACCACGAGAAGCGGGTCCCATGCAGTGTTCTCGCTAGAAAAAATTCCACACATGTCGGCACATGTCAAGGACATGTGCTGCCACTCCTGAGGATGAGGGCAGGTGGGGGGATTCCCCCTCCCGCGCGAATTGCGGGATATGGGAGTGTGACCCAAAGCGGAGACTTATAGTGGAGATACTTGCACCACTAGGAGCTCTGAAGCCCTATATCAGTAAATACAACTTACAAGATATTGGAGAGCAGGAGAGTGGAAATTAAATAAGCCTGTGCATTCACAAGTATTTTTCTACCCATGTACACTTTTACCCATATGGATGGATACATGTGGTACCTGTTCAGAATTTGTCAGCAATCTGGTCACTGACTACATCAAGTGACCACATCACATTCACTCCCTCTCTCACTCTCTCTTCCCCTCTCACTACCTTCCTCTCTCTCTCTTTCTCTTCTCTGTATGACCATGAGGGAAAATCCTACTCATAAAATTTTACAGCTTCTTTCAGCCTTCAACCTATTACCAACTACACTTTAGATATTTAATGGGGAGTACATTGGTCTGTCCCTGGAAACTTCACAGGCTTACAGTAGTTGAACTATATTGCCAAAAGTAAAAAAAAAATCTCTGGCATTGTTTATTACTGTTAGGAATGTATACTCAATTTTTTTTTTTACCTTTGTCGCTACGCATGTCGGGGCAATTTCACACATGGTTTTACTTTGTCTTAAATCCTGCATACATGGTATTCGAACCATGGGTATTATGTACTGCCGAGAACAATGGTCCCATGGATTCACTTCATTTAATACCAGAATCTATACAAAGGCATATACCAACTTCATGAAACCATAACAATACAGCCATTCCCACAACAAATTATGCACACATGTCAATACACATGTACATTGTACCTGGAAAGGTTTCAAAATGATGACCAAACGAGGATCAGAATCTAAGTTTCTTCTTAATGACTTACACAGAAAAGCTTTGGTGAGTTTCTGATTGTGATTCAAATTACTATTAGTGTGTCTTTTGTGAGTAACAATTACTCATTTTAGTATGCTCAGTGTTGCATCTGTGCTCAGCAGAACTGAGATAAGAAAATCAAGTTTATGTGCATCACAGGTGTATTAAAAAAAAACCAAAAAGAGATACATGTAATCTCACTTTATTTGTCAGAGTTAGTAAATCTAACTATGCATCATTTTGAAGTTCCCTTCATCTGCTCCAGCTTTCCCTTTTCCTCCCTTATTATCATCTTATTATCATTATTTTCCTTTCAATCTTCATGTTCACTTTCATTGAGAATGTTCATGGTTGAAAATTGCCAGTACCTTTTCATCATTCATGTAATCATCATAATTATAATCACCGTGCTGTGAGACATTTTAACTCCTGCACACATTTATACAGTGCTTCTACATACAGTGTATTCCAGGCATGTCTACAGGACACAGTTTCAACAACAAAACCCAAGGCTTGCTGGTTATAATGTACTCATTTACGGCAAAGCTGACATTCAATGCTCCATTGTCTTTTACAATGACACAACCACTGCATTAACGAAGGACCGAAGGTAATCAATTTTGAAGCCATCATTAGGGACTATCAGATGTATATTTTATTATTAGAGGGAGCTTCATCAGCATGGATGATGGCTATATTTCCTAATACCATGCATTTTGTTATGCATAAACAAGGAAATTCATTCAATTTTAATACACATCTCTACAGCAATACCTCTACATGTACATCAGTTTAATTCATGTAGTACCTATTACATCTAAGTGCCTCTTTGCGTGGGCATTGACAGGCAATTTTTCAGGGTTTTTTCTTCTTTTCTCTTTTTTGAAGTGCAGTCTTGCGTGGGTGTACTGTATATGCTCACAGGCAAATCGAGGTTCATACACATGCAGCATTTAGTACAATGCCACATGCAGGGAAATTGCCTCGCACAATAGCTAATCCTAAGTTAAAGCTGAACTTTAACCTGTTGACCGATGAATTTTCATATTCCCATAGAATTAGTACATGTGCCACCAGTTCCAGTAATCAACGGGTTAAGAGGTTTGCTACAGGATAGCTGGGGCATAAAGATTTTCAAAACAAACTGAACTTGAGCACAAGGGAGTGCCACAAGGTTGCATCCAACCTGAGCCCAAGGGGGAGAAATTGCAGCAACTCTGTTTTATTCTTTACTTATTTTACTGGGACAATTAAACCATTCACAATTTATTGGTGTCAAACTGTGTAAAAGAAAGCATTGTTAAAGGCATTGGCTAACTTTGTGAGTAGCTGATTTAAAAAATTCTCAAACTAAGATGAAGCATGTGTATGAGTACTTGTATTTGTACTCAAAAACCCTGAAACTAACCATAATTTGGAATGAAAAAGTGTAAGTTAGACGCAACAGCGATTTTATTATCCTTCGTCTCATGAGACAATCACTAAGAAGACCACTTTGCTTGAATTTGAAAATACCGTTATGTGCCTCCCGCCGCGTGATATGCCAATACACACAATACGGTAAGGTGAGTCACATGCGCATGCGCACTCCTTAAGTCTATTCTGTGCAACCGACCCTCGTATTTTTTTCAAACATTGGTTCACATTTTTGATATTTAAAAATACTTCCTGTGGATATTACAGTTTGAAACTTTCAGACTGGTATTTTTACACTATAACCCTTATGTTTATCCCATTTTCAAGTAACAAAATAAGATTTTTTAAAATCATAACAATGTTAACCAATGTCTGTAAGTGTAATATGTACAGAAATTTCATGCCTGATAAATTGCATGTTCTGTATGTCTGCATGTTCTATATGTACATGTATGTATTTCCCATTCAAGTTGCAGCATGGTTTAACATACAGATATTTAGTTCGCAAATTTGCAGGGGAAAATGAGTATAAATAAATTATGTACAAACCATCCTTCTACATGTACAGATACAGCTTTTAGTACATGTATGTACACATGTACATTGTATAGCACTACACTTTATCTAAGGCATCCTCTCAAGCACATGTGTACTTCATAGTATTAAAGAGCACACAATCCTGTCTATTCTAGCACTTTTAATTCATGCCATAAATAGATCAATAACCTACAACTGCCCTAAAATCAATACCATTACTAGCTTCTGATGCATGCATTAAGCCATGTCTAATTCCTTGCAAATATGCTATTACTGGTATTGAAATACAAGGGATTCACTGGAATTCATTGGTTATGTCTTCAAAGCACTCAAACCTTTAGAGGAATGTCAAGTAGATTATTTACATTGTAAATGTCAGACGAATGTGTCTCCATCATTTATCAAGAGTCCGGGACAAGTCCATTCGTGGCAGCTCAAAGTATTCTGTTTATCATCGGCAATATAAATACATGTACTACACAAAAATTATCACTCACACACACAGACATCACACGGTATAAACATGTACATGACAATCGAATTCTTCTTATCAGTTACAAAGACAAGAGGTTTGATAAGCATATGTTTTTATGCAATGGATATATTGACGCAAAAAGTAGGATTACAAACTTCTTTTGCAAAGTCCACTCTTTTCTTCTCTGGTCCTAAACTGTGGAGTTCTTCACCACAAGAAATAAAAAGTTCAGTTTCACTCCTTTCGTATAAACGTAACCTTAACAAGTACTTGATAAATAGATATCGCCTATGCTAGAGTAACACATGATTTTTCACTCATTTTCCATATTTTTTTTGTTTATGCTTATTGTTGTTTGATATTGTTATTATAACATATTCCATTTCATTCTTTGATAAATGGAATCAGAATCGAAACATACTTACTTTTCCTTTTAGAAATACAATAGTCATATATTGTTTCGAATTATGCTATATTTCGTCCCTGTTTTCACGAAGTGACGGATACGAGGAAAATCGTAATTTTTCAGTTTTTAGTTTTTTTGCATTTTTGGACATCTTTCACTAACATCTTGAACTTCACAGAGTTTCAGACCGTAATAACGTCTAATTACGTAACTATCGCAATGACGTCAACAAGAAAATACATAGTAAAAGGATTTTCTGTTTTCACGAAGTGACGGCTTTCAGCCGTCCCATATGCTTTACGTGTGCGGCTGAGTTCCGTCACTTCGTGAAAACACATAAAAGAGCGCGTCTTCGCTTTGAATACGTGATCGCGCAGAATTAGGTCAAATGCGCGCTCATCAAGTCCATTTGTTTAACACGCATGCGGATGAGATCCGTCACTTCGTGAAAACAAAATCACAGTGGAACCTTGAATTTTTGTTTTCACGAAATGATGGCATTGTTTACACCTCGTTTTCTTTTAAAATATAAACAGAATAAGCAAATGATTGATAATGAAAATTGTCCAGAATATGCCCTATACGAGGATATAAAATTTATTTACCCTTCATACATTAAAGAGGTTGAGATTGAGGTCTGAAACTTTGAAAGCGATTTACTCAAAACTAACTTTTTTAAAGTTGCGCGCTCATCCGTCACTTCGTGAAAACAGGGACGATTTAATCAATAAGATTTTACATGTTTGAATGTTCATATCAAATGCTATAACAATTTTTTTCCAAAATTGGATCGCACAGAGATTGTATAGTGTGCGGTGGGCTTCATGTATATGCTGTACACTTTCTTTGCTGGCAATCCAAATTTGTCTAGATATTTAAATGCAACATCAAACAACATGGCTACACTATTTTTGCATGACCAAAAAGTCTGTGGTAATTTTTTTCTGAAATATGGATGACAAAACCAGACTGTTTGGAGGCAGTAGGCTTAATTTCCAAGCGTGAAATTCCCATTTCTCATCAAGCTTTAGCAACAATAAACATGTCACTGCTATAGTTTTTCCATGACCTTAAATGTCACAATGCTATTTTTAGTCAAAATATGATGGAAGCATCCACTATTTTTGCAAGCTTCTGGTATTAAGTTTGCAGCACTGTTAATCAAACACAAAAGGACAGTACGTGCGGAGGATAATTTGAGGCTGGAGTCTCGCCAAAGCCTACGTCATTCTCTTTTCCTGCATGCACTGGTTTTACTTGACATCTCGGCAGTGCTCGGAGAGGAACGAAAATGAGGCCGTCAGCCTGACGTCATTCTGGCTTTACAGGGGGAAATTACGTTGCCCGACGCATTTCTTATTCACACATGCTCATGCGCATTTATTATGAGCTCACCAAAGACCAAGCCGTTGCCATTTCCATTTCTTGCATGGATGTACTTGAAGCACGGTCTCTGTACACAGCTATGCATGCACACATGCACACACACACACACACATACACATACACACACACACACGATGCATCTTCCCAACAAAAAACCACCTGCTCTGCATTACATCCACTCCCACACACAAGCCCCTCACACACACACACACCCAAACCCACACACTATCTCAATACACTATGTCTCACACGCATCCTCACACACTCGCCTCTAACTAATGCATAATTTACTATCTACCATAGATCCAGCTGTCTGGAAGTAATGACTGCAAAATGTCACAGCATTCTAATTTCAACATAGCTTGAGTATAATATTCTCAAAAACAGCTTGGAATGATTTTTTTTTAAGTCAAGAAATCAGGTGGTGTATTAAATATACTCAAGATGAAAGTGTTCAAGGGCAGTGACTCCAGAGAATGCAAACATTTATTTTCTACTGGATGATTACATGTATATACATTAATTGAACACTTTCCTTTTGACTTGTAATCCAAAACACAGCACATTTATAGATATTTTTTTAAAGGATTGACATAAATTTTGACATGTATAAATTTCAAATTTTTTCAACCATTTCAATTTCATGTTCACATCATGTATGCACATGTAAATCAGTTTTAACAATAATTCTTCATATTTAATTGAGAGATTATTCAAGGTAGAATACGTAAAACCTCAAGTTCTGGTACACCTTTTGGCTTAGCATTTCAAGAGGTGATTTGGAATATTGGAGGTATATTATTAATTACAGCAAGATTTAACCTGCAATTCTCAAATTAACAATAAAAATCATATTCATCTGGTGGAAATCAAATTTACTGAGAGGCATAAACAGCATTAGGATATCACTGTGTTTCATAGGCCTACATTGTAGTTTCAAGCAATTAGTCTAGACTGCTAAAATGTTCTGCTGCCTGGGCTGTCCTTCATCAGTACTCTAATTTAACAAAATAGTTCAGTGGATGTTATTTATTAATCTCATTTCAGTGTAAGTTGCAGTTTGTTGTGGCAGAACCACAGAAATTCGTAGGACCTTTAAGTTATTCAATTACAGTTACCAATAACTATGGCATACATTTGTACATGTATGTGGAATTTTATTGGAGTTCTTTTGTTGTTAATATCATACAAATATCCTGATTAAGTGAGGAAAGTTTGAAAACAGGTGATGCATGTATGTTCCTTAAAATACATGTAATTTGCAAAATATGACACGACTTTAAAAGGCTTTCAAGGAAACGAATCAAAAAGCAACTGATGTCAAATCATATTGAAATACTGTTAATACATGAAGATGAATTTACGCTGCTGTAAGATCAGGTGCAAGGCTACTGCAATTTACATGTATCTTAACTTTATTTTTAAAATCTTTACGACCCTGTTTATGTCTAATCCATGGCATGCGGTTAAGTTCCCTTTTGAAATATCCAGGTCCTTGACAGGCTAAGTAATAAAACATGGGGCTCAGTCAAGTATGAAGCTTCCTAGACATGAGAGGATCTTGCCATTTGGAGGCGCTTTGATGGGGAACTGTTACATAAAATGCAGAGAAACAGATGGTGGCCATAAAGACTTTGTTAAACAATGGCTTCCTACAAGACGCCATAAATATGCGATGTCCATACAAGTAACATCACCTTCATAATAGGCTTGAGTTAATTAAGCTGGATTCATATGATGGCTTTATTAAAGGGCTTCCTAATATGTCGCTCTTGTGAACTAAGTGTACAGTATGAAGAGTGTTACTTAAAGAACATACCGGTATTGTTAAAGGTTATACATGTATGTACATGTATCTTCATTGTAGCACACCCACGAAACTTTGAATGTTCATTTGTATGTAGATCTGCATTTTTAAATCAGTCAATGGGCACAGATTTTTTTCATATGAATTTAAAGGCAATATTGAAGAACTGAGCAAATAATATACTTTCAAAAAAAAATATGCCTCTTCAGGTGACTTAATACATGTACATGTATCAAAGTAAAGAAGAAGAAGAAGAAGAAGAAGAAGAAGAAGAAGAAGAAGAAGAAGAAGAAGAAGAAGAAGAAGAAGAAGAAAGAAGAAGAAGAAGAAGAAGAGAAGGAGAAGAAAAAAAAAGAAAAAGAAGAATAGAAGATATTCATGTTCCAATTCTTTTATCAGCTTTTCTCTATCATATTACTGAATAAATGCCTGTGATGTACATGATATTAGCTTTCTTTTCTTTCTTGCTTTCCATCTTCCTCTGTGTAGATAGATGACTGTAATCTATAATCTCTGACTGTCTCTATTGCCTCACAGTACTGCCTGTACATCTGATCTTTCAAACTCTTCCCCTCCCCCCCCCCCCCCCATTCCTTCCCTCCTTCCCTTCCTCATCAGGGCCCTGTTTAATGAAACTTGTTATCAGTAACCAACTGCCACATTTCTATGACAAATTTGCTCTCAGCCAATCAGATGCAAGGATTTCAGTAGCTTATAACAGTTATTGCAACTTGTTATTAATAACAAGTTTTATGAAATAGGGCCCAGATCAACTTTTTCTATTGCTCTCCTCCTCTCCACATCTCCTCTCCAAGGCTCCCCCCCCCCCCCCCTCTCTCTCTTCCTCTTTATCACTTTCTTATTCTTTCCCTTCCTCCCTTTATTTCACTTTCCCTTTTTCTTATCAATTTGTGCCCTCTCTCTCTCTCTCTCTCTCTCTCTCTCCACATATCTCTTTCCAAAATCAATCTACCTGTCAACCAAGTAATCTCTTTATCGTAAACATTCAATTCCATTTAGCTAATCACAGTCCTCAGTACATGATAGGTTCATATCCAATCAAGATTGAGAGAGGCTGACAGCAGCACCCCATGCATTATTATCTATGCTCCTCAGGGCTTCACCATGCCAAGTGATATCAATCCAATTACATTAAAAGCAGTCAAACCTTGTACACATACAATGTAAATGTCTACATCGCAGTACATGGAAACTAATTTCTACAGATTTGGTTTCCCCTTCTAACATCCTGCTTGCAAACTTGGGCAAGGGAATGGGAGGGTTAACCCATTCGTGACAGAGGTCCACATTTTGTGGTCTGGTCTAATATCTTTTGATGCAAAGCCCTAAAAATCATACCACATGCATGAGCAGATAGAGCAAAAAATTCTACACAAACTGTGCCAATTTTGGTTGCTTCAATATTTGTTGTTTGATGCTGAAAAATTTTTAAAGGAAAATAAGCATTAAAATCCTTAAATTGGCAATGTGACAGAAAGTTTAAAATCACCGTTTTCCCCTGCAAATTGGCAACTTTTTGACTTCTCATCATAATTTCTGTCAATTTATATTCATTTCAGATACATGACGTTTTATAAGAAAAATGTAGCAATAAAATAAAAATGTCGGTGTTGCAAATTTGAAGAATAAAAGCTGATGAAATTAGGCTTTAAATAATTCCTGTGACGAATGGGTTAAAACAAATAAAACCACCTCCCAGCATCTGTGATATACATGTACATGTAAGAGCAATTTGCCAGAAAACTAATGACGTTTCAATGACGTCACAAAATGGGCCAATCCCGATCCTGTGCAAGCAGACGACATCCCATAAAGAATGAACATAACTGCAGTGCAAAATTTTATATCTCAAATTATAAAGAATTTAGTGTATTCAAATGTGCCCATATTTCACACCATTAAAAGGGAAGTAAAACCAATTCGGATTACTGAAATCTTTTGTTTGTAAATATACAGGATAAGGGTTAATGAAAAATGAAAGTTCTAAAACCACACTTTAAAACTGAAAAGCCTGCTGAATGATTGCTGGGATGTGGTTTTATTTGTTTTAGTTTATAATTACCTGATACGTACACGTAGTTGACGTTTAACTGATCAGATTGCTATCTATTAACTTGGCAGTTTCTAGTGATACATCATTGGCCGTATTTCTAATTTTCTTTGAATGTGTACTTTAAACTAAACCACTGTGTGCTACTGCATCACATTATTCCATGTAACAGGACAAAGGTGGATGGTTACAGCAATTTAATTTTTTTTTTTTCAAATGGCCCACATCACTGCTGTAGTCAAACAGCAAAGCCATCAAGACTGTATTCTCTCAAAGGCAAAAGTGTCACACTGTTTCATAAATTAACAAACACTGTACATGTAGACGGATCAGAAATCTATTTCCTCGCCACAGATCTGTGGTGTTCTAACTGACATGTTCTAACTGATGACTTCACAGCACCACACTGGTCACATCACATGAAACAAGATTTTGTACACAGTACTTACAAGACGCTAAAAACATCAACATGCTGTAAGGTAACAGAGTTTTACAGAGCTCAGGTTATGATACATGTACATGTGCACACTGCATTTCACATCATGACTACACTTCTATTTGCTTGGGCACGCTGGAACCCGGGGTTCTGTCGTAACCCAGTGTACAGCATTGTGTAGTACCATCTCATGTCCATCAGAAGACATACATGTATGTAATGTTGTCATGCCAACTTTTATTTTACATGCATGTAATGATTGACGATAACAATCTCAATACCAATTTTTCCTTCTTTTATGGTGGCGTATGACTGCGTACAGTATGATGACAAATTTCTTCAATTCATTAAAATCTTCTTGCAAAAAAACTTTTTAAAACAATCTTCTCACATGTTTTTTGGTACCCGGGGTACTGCATTGAGACAAAATGGTGAATTTTTAGTTGGTACAAATGTACCTCAAGATATCAAACCATAATGTATAATAAATTTACTAGATGAAAAGCAGCACGTGCTTATATCATTACAAGAATGGCATTAGGCCCCGCCTCTTTTGGATCATTTGAAGGTCGACCTAAGCACCTGATTTTGTTGTTATTCATATCTACTGCACGTGTGGCGCGTATCACTTTTATTATGATACCTTGATTTAATGCGCATTTGTTGCGCATTGATTGTGCAGCACTGTGCATATTTTTAGCTGATGGGCATAATGTTTTAAAACATGCACAAACGCATGCGACTCCTTAGAATCATCTTACAAAATGAATTATTCATTTTTGCCCATAAATATTGATGGATGCTTAGGTCGGCCTTCTAATGGATCTGGACAAAATGGCGAAGCTTTAGGGGCCTGTATCAAACACTGCATATTACACACTTCACACATTGTTTTTTTGTAATGACAACAAGAATCTCAGTAAAACAAAATAGTGAAAGCTGCTTTAGCAACTAAACGTTTACAAGACCAATATTTCATTTCCATTACATTGTTTCTAGCTAAAATCTAGATGAAAGGCAGGTGCACATGAAGGCCATCTGCCTATAAAGAAAAATAAACTACATGCATAAATAAACAAAAATCATGTCTCCCTTGAGTAGTCTTTAGATACAAGTGTTGACTTTTAAAAACAAACAAACCAACAAATAAAATCTTACCTTGTTGGTATCCAGGTCTACCAGCCAAACATCGTCTGGGAGTTTGAAGGAAGGCTTGTAGCGGAAGAAGCTAGCTGGCACACCAATGATAAATGGTGTAGGTGCAAGTAGTAGCTGTGGGAAAACAAAGTGGGTCAATTTTTCTTTCTTTTTTTCATGAAAATGCACTGATAGGTCATAGAGCTGGCTACAGAAATCATGATGTTTCATAGTAATACACAGGATATAGTATTAAACCATTCTGAATGATTATGTCCCTCCCTCTGTGACCTTGGGACCATAGTACAGTGAAAATCTACCAGGTCTATCCAATCAGGGTACAGGTGTATCAATCAAGACTAAGGTCAACATGAAATGTCCGAGAATTAATCAACTCTGTATATTTCCACCTAAAATAAAAACTTCAATATTCAATATTCAAAATTCAAAATAAAAAATTTAAAAAAATCCAAATTCAGAACTAACAATTGAAAATTCAAAATTCAAAATTCAAATCATTTTACCTGCTCTGCCGATCCCATACAAGTAGGTAAGAGAGGAATGACTGGAAACATGTACTCCAGCGGGTAAATCATCGCCACAAATGCCATCACACTCATTGACAGGGCATTGTAGTCCCGTGACTGAAGTACCACCTAGGGATGAGCAAATAAAAAAAATATTTAAAAACTTTCTTGATCAATTGAGCTCTAGTACAGGAATAAAAAAATTAATTAAGGCACTTTACCATTGCAAGTCCTATAACTATGATTCAGCAATGACTAAATGAGAAAACCATGAGAAATAATATCTACACTGCTGTGAACTTGTGAAGATCATGAAATTACCTCAGAGTTCAGTGTACATACATGTATACTTTTGTACAAATCATTTACAAAAATCTTTACAAAATTATCCAATACATCAGGGGCCTGTTGCATAAAACTTCGATAAGAGTAACTTTTATGTAACAATTTCAGTAAAATCCTTGGTTTTGATTGGCTGGGAAGCACTGGTCACGGACTGTTATAATGGTAATTGTCAGAGAATGACAACTTGTCAGTGCTGACAACTTCCATGAAACGGTGCCCAGAATTCAACTTAGTGACATCACAACATGATTACAAAGAGGGAGAAACGTTGTTTTGTTTTGTGTTTATTTCAAATCAAAACGTACTGCAAATAAGCACATACATAAATGCAGACTGTACATGTACAAGTACTTAGCACAAACTTTTGCATATATACATGTATTCTTTATTGGTTGATCTGTGTTGTCTCCCACACAGCAGTACATTAGACAAGGTCTGGACTCTGGTGCACAGACTATTGTTTGCCTTTCAATTCAATCCCATGCATGCCCTGAAATCAAATGGTACACATGCAGTTGTACTGAAAATCGTCTCCTGAAAGACACATTTCAAAGGGTAATATCAGTTTACATATTTTAGTACAGTACTTCAAGCACATAGCCAGTCATCAAATAGCACAATCAGTCTGCGAAAATAAACCCAGAACAAGTTCATGCCATTCAATAAATACAATGCCAGAGTCAAGGTTACAAATGGATACTACTACATACTATGTATGAACATGTAAATTGTGTCCTTACATTTATGCACCAGTTCACAAATCCTTTAATTTAAAAAAAAAACAACATCATTTGACAAAATCATACATGTAGACTATTAAGACTTTGTTGTTCATAATGCAACTTTATAATGTAGAAGCAGATCAAAACTATTCTGTTAGTAAATGTAAATTTATGTTAACCCAAAGGAGCCCCAATATTTTTTTTCAGCCTAAAGTAATTTGCTTTAATATTTATATTACTCTTATAAAAAATATATAAAAATGCACATGTACATGTATATGTATAAAGAAAGATATATTTTCTTTTAAATTAAAAATGGATGTATAACATTCATGAACCAAAGTGAGTGAAAATATACCAATTCGCACTCAACTATGTACATGTACATGTACATGTACAGTTGTACATCAATATGCATAATTTTCACCGCATTGCCACTTTGCCAGTATGTTGTAAACACATACATATGTACATGTACACTGTACATGTAATGAGTTTAAAACAGCATAACATACATGTACATGTATATCCACTGGAAATGGAATCAAACCTTACAAGTAGTTCAAATGAATTTTTCTCTGAAGTTCTACTTCTACTCAAGTATACATGTACATGGATAATGTGTATAGTGTACCTGTCATTCCTACATGTACACGTACACATGTAGCTTCTGGATCAAAAGATACAGCGCACTAGAAAGAGACACTGTACTAAGATGTGTTAACAAGAAATGCGAATATATGCTAGGGGCAGCAATCAATCTGTTCATATTTTTGAGGAGACAATCAAAATAAAATGGAGCTTGAATTTTTTTTGGGGGGGACACATAAAATTTGGGGAGACATACATTTTGTACCCCACTCATAAACACTTGGGGGAGAATAATGTCCCCCCCCCCCCCCACAACTGATGCAGTGCAATATGGAGCAGCCTGCATTGTTGCTGATATTGTACTGTTGTCATTATTTTAATGATTAAATTATCATTATCATCATATCATTGTGGTTATGTACATTAATATTACCATAATTGTTGCTGCTAATTATCATTTTTTTTATTGATTCCAAGCTACATGTACATGCATAGACTGACTGAACTCTATGGAGGTCCTGTACTACAGGTGCTCCTTATTTGACAGAGTTACTGCAGGCTATGAAGGTTTTAGAACCACAGAAAAAATTACACAAGGGCTCTGGGCGAATTCGCCCTTGAAAACATAAAAAGAGCCCCTGATATTCCCATAGGGTCCAATGTAAATTGTAATACAGTGTAGAAAATTGAGGTGGTTGGGCTCTAAAAGTAGCCTTGGAAAAAAAAAAAAAATAATAATAATTTTTTCCCTGTTTAGAATTGCGTGAAATCAAAACAGAGTCTGTGCCTGCAGACTTGCATTACTGCCATATCGAGCCTAATGTAATCCATTATAAAGAAATTAAGAATTCACATCGTTGAGCTTGAAACATCCATTATCTCCCAGACAATGTGGATATTAGTAGATGTTTTTCATACTGTAACGTGCAATGCATGGGAGCATGATAAAATATTTATTCACTGAAAAAGGAAGATACACATCATGTATTAGAAGCAGGGAACAGGAGATACAAAGAAGAAGTTGTGTATGCATGCTCATGTAACACTGTTTCTGTCTATCATTAAGATTCCTTTTTATCAGATACTGTACATTAATATTTTCTTTGAGGTCTTTGCACTTCTTATGAAGTGGGTGTATCTGGGACGATTCATTGTTAACTTTCTCATACCTGTACAATGTAAATTTGCTCTCTACATACAATGTGCAAGTAAATATTGTGTGTTTGGGCTCCACAATACACGCACTGGGTTTTGGACTTTTAGTTCAGTATTCAATGTACATGAAGGGCGTTTGTATGAGTACGCAATGTACATGTAATACTGGTATGCATACAACTTTTTTGTATGTTTTTTATTGGCACCTAACATATAATTTACAAAGGAGAAAAATATTCACATCTTCAAAGACTTCAAGAACAAAAGCACAGAGCCACTTAAAACGTGATGTAAACAGATAGGACACCACAACACAAGACAGGTATGCATACAACTTTAATGTACAGTGTAGCAATATGAATGAAGTTCTGGATTCTGGGTTGAAGGAAATGACACAACCAGTGACGAGAATTTCTTCCCAGAATACTGCCATAATAATGACCAGGGATAGAATTTCTTCCCATAACAATGTCATACTACATGTACATGAATGTTAATACAAATGATAGCATTTGATATATTTCAAATACTGACACTCACTCTTGTTAACCATCATCTCCTTCATCCTCATCATTGCCATTACATGTACATGTAGCATTCTTAACCTCATGCTGTGTGAGTAGTATTGCAACTAACATCATCACCTGACACCATCATCATCCTCCACTCTGGGCTGGTCAAATCTTCCTTCTTTTTCTTCTTCTTCATCTTGTTATACTTTTTTTTTCTCCTCCCTGTCCCGTTTCTTCTTATTCTTCATACTCTTCTGTTATCATCATCAAAATCGTCATTGGAGTCATCATCATCATGAACATCATAACCATCACTGACATTGCCATAATCATCATCATCATCATCATCACAACCACCATCATCATCATCATCATCACCATCATAATCATCATCATCATCATCATCACCATCATAATCATCATCATCATCATCATCATCATCATCATCATCATCACCATCATCATCATCATCATCATCATAAATATCATCATTATCACTCCAAGAGAGGATACCAACCTTATTCTCCAGCATGATGAGTGTCAGGACACTGAGACAAGTATCTACACCAAGCAGCTCCAGGGGCAAGTGAAGGGGGAAGTCTGCCAGGGAGAAGCGGGTGTGGTCGGGGAGGGCAAAGACCAGGGCCGGTTGGGATTCCAGGATCTCAATCTCCACCCTGGTCTTGCCCGGGACGGGAACAGGAGCACTGAGGAGCCGGAGCATCCAGGTCTCAATCTGTCGTACATCGTGTTTGACCAAGGGAGGGATGTCACCGCAGATACCAGTCAACACACCCCACACGGAATCTCTGCCAATGCAACAAGACAAGATCCTCATTACGGAAATTATCTATACTCGAACATAAGTTACATGAGTTTGGTCATGCCTGATGGACAATTTGTCCAAGATTCCCTGCTCTTAATAACTGAGTGCAGTCAATACTGGCAATTAACAAATTTGTCTCATTTTTACTTAATAGGATTGATTTTTAACACTGAGAATACCACTATGAAAATTATGTTCATCTCCAAGGTCTTGCAGACAATATGATGCCCATCTAATACTAACGATTTGGCAAAAATGTTGGAGTACAAGGATGCGCAACTGGAATACATAAAGTGTGTACCCCTCTTACCTGAGCGATGACCTGGATCCTCCAACCTTGCGACTGCTTGTCCTCTCATTGCATGAATCAATCAGCTTCCTTAGGATAAAGAGACATTCTCTGAACGTGGAAATAAATGGGTGGTGACTCAAGATACAGAGAGACGTTAAAGAGTTATTACGAATCTTTTTGGCTTGTTTCAACCTCCTACGAGTCCGAGGTGATTTCTGCACCTCTGTGTGGTCTTCAGGAATGTTCAGTGTGTCGTTACTACTGCTTGAGTGCTGCCGCGTGTTCAGCAGTGATTTCTCTCGTTTCTCAGACGAACTGCTTGATTTGCGCTCCGATACTTTGAATGGTCGGTAAAAGTTCACGCAAATGCCATACCTGATTCGAGCAGTGTCCTTCTCTGTCAGTGTGAACACAAACGATGTATTTTCTCTCATACTGAATCTCTTCTGTCCAACTGTCAAGCAGCCTTCTGGCTGGCAAAAGTAAACTACATCTTTTGGAAGTGGGAAGTCCCCGTGATCTTCCCTGGGAAAGCGCCGCAGGAGTTCGGGTGTCTGTGCTACATCGTTGTTGTGATTGGGACGGCGTGCCCCAACTATTAGAATGTAGTCCAGCAATCGGGGGCAAAGATATTCCTTTTTGTTCATTTTGCTTTGGTCTATAACAAATCAAGGAAGAAAAAGACTTCTACTGAAGTACTAAGGCTTACAAGATGCTATTTCAAGATAGATCTCTCCAATTTTGGCACATCTTCCTTCTTCCATATATTCTTCTTCAGTCCACTTTATGTCATTTTGATGGATGTGAGACAGCAACAGTGATAAATGTTGAAAAAAATATGCTTCACAGATTACTAACAATCTTCTATCTGTGCAGACTCACAGGCCACTTTGAATTCATGATGATCTGAAATGAGAAGAAAAGAGAAAAATGTACACATGTACATTACATGCCATGGTGAAGAAGAAACAACCAAAAGATTCAGGTTCAGCTTTGCTATCAATAGCAAGGCTGTTAGATAAATCAAAATGAGAAAAGCAGATAAGATGAGTCATGGACAAAAAAAAATCAATGCCTCTACATGTACATGTAGCTTCCGGTAATGAAGGGAGTGAAGACTGAAGAGCTACAGCCTACATCATGTATTTGGACTGATATCAGCTAACTGAAAGTCATTAAGACTTTTTGTTTTCAGCAAAAACTGTGCCTCTCAGTTCTCTATGACTGCTTTCAGACTACCAACATGCTACAGACTCACATGTACAGGTACGTGTTGGCAGGAAACACTCACTGCTCAGCACCAGCCAGTTGTTACATGTGGCAGTAGAAGAGAATGGTCCATTTTCACCCTGAATACATGTATATTCTATTTTGAACAATATCTATTTTTCTCACTTGCTTCGCTCGAGCACAAAAGGGCATCACATTCACATGTAAGTGTGAGCATATATTGTAGGTCTATGGAAGCAACATACATGTACATGTATACCCGAACAGGATGACTATTCATTATATAGTGGAATAAATGGGAAGGGGTATTTTCAAATGGTCCTACCTCCA
>CM057163.1:12872260-12944760 GCA_029962745.1 Echinometra lucunter
GATTTTCTTTTTCTATTTTACCTCTTCAGAGGCCATTTATTCAATACAAAAACCAACAACAAACAATTCATCATCAAAATACATTTACATTCAGATTTCAACAATAATCACCACAGGGATGGAAAAGACAATAGGGTGAAAAAAAAAAATCATTCAGTGAAATATTGAAGAGCATCTGATATAACATCTGAAATGTTATCGAGACGCAATTGGTTTTTTTTTAATGCCATATTGTAAAACTAGTTTACATTTTCCCCTGAAAGTAGTTCAACATATACATTTTATATATTGCGTATTGTACGTATGTAAGAACTGTATTTATATCTTTAGAATCTAAACATTTGGAATCTATACTATCAAAATGTTTTTCATACATTGACAGTGCATGTTTGAAGACATGACGGATAAATGCAACAATGCGTTCCAGAATAATGCCACCTTAGGGCATTCTAAGGGTGCGTTCAAGCGATTTTTTGAAGGTAGAATCACAAACATGAATCACAAATCAAAACGCTGTTACAAAACACGGCTACTGCGTGAGAGCGTTCAAGCGATTTTTCATCAACGCTGATTCTTGTTCATTTCAAGCCCACTGCGCATTGTACTGCGCAGTTTGACCCAAGAAGGTCAACTTTAGCCACATCATTTATTTGTCTCTATATCTTTCTTATGCTATTCTTTGTTTTTTCATTCTATCTTCTCCTCTTTCCATCTTTTCTTATGTTAATCTTTGTTTTTTTCATACCTTCTTTTCTATGTTTCCTTATGTAATATATTTTAACATTTTTTCCCTTGTTATTCTTCTCTTCCCATCTTTCTTATGTTATTCGTTGTTTTTCCTACATTCTTTTATATGTTTCCTTATTTTTTTCTTTTTTTTTCTATCTTCTTCTCTTTCTATCTTCCCTTATGTGATTCTTTGTTTTCTTCTTTTATCTTCTTTTTTCTGTCTTCTTATGTTATTTTTTGTTATTCCTTCTATCTTCTTTTCTGTCCATGATTCCTTATGTTATCCTTTGTTTCTTCTATCTTTTTCTCTTTCCATCTTTCCTTATGTGATTCTTTGTTTTTCCATCTATCTTCTTTTCTGTTCATCATTCCTTATGTTATCCTTTGTTTTCTTCTATCTTCTTCTCTTTCCATCTTTCCTTATGTGATTCTTTGTTTTTCCATCTATCTTCTTTTCTGTCCATCATTCCTTATGTTATCCTTTGTTTTCTTCTATCTTCTTCTTCTCTTTCCATCTTTCCTTATGTGATTCTTTGTTTTTCCATCTATCTTCTTTTCTGTCCATCATTCCTTATGTTATCCTTTGTTTTCTTCTATCTCTTTCCATCTTTCCTTATGTGATTCTTTGTTTTTCCATCTATCTTCTTTTCTGTCCATGATTCCTTATGTTATCCTTTGTTTCTTCTATCTTTTTCTCTTTCCATCTTTCCTTATGTGATTCTTTGTTTTTCCATCTATCTTCTTTTCTGTTCATCATTCCTTATGTTATCCTTTGTTTTCTTCTATCTTCTTCTCTTTCCATCTTTCCTTATGTGATTCTTTGTTTTTCCATCTATCTTCTTTTCTGTCCATGATTCCTTATGTTATCCTTTGTTTTCTTCTATTTCTTTCCATCTTTCCTTATGTGATTCTTTGTTTTTCCATCTATCTTCTTTTCTGTCCATCATTCCTTATGTTATCCTTTGTTTTCTTCTATCTTCTTCTCTTTCCATCTTTCCTTATGTGATTCTTTGTTTTTCCATCTATCTTCTTTCTGTCCATCATTCCTTATGTTATCCTTTGTTTTCTTCTATCTTCTTCTCTTTCCATCTTTCCTTATGTGATTCTTTGTTTTTCCATCTATCTTCTTTTCTGTCCATCATTCCTTATGTTATCCTTTGTTTTCTTCTATCTTCTTCTTCTCTTTCCATCTTTCCCATGTGATTCTTTGTTTTCTTCTTCTGTCTTCTTTTCTGTCCATCATTCCTTATCTTATCCTTTGTTATTCCTTCTATCTTCTTCTCTTTCCACCATTCCTTATGTTATCCTTTGTTTTTCCTTCTATCTTCTTTTCTGTCCATCATTCTTTATGTGGTTCTTTGTTTTTCCTTCTATCTTCTTTTCTGTCCATCATTCCTTATGTTATCCTTTGTTTTTCCTTCTATCTTCTTTTCTGTCCATCATTCTTTATGTGGTTCTTTGTTTTTCCTTCTATCTTCTTTTCTGTCCATCATTCCTTATGTTATCCTTTGTTTTTCCTTCTATCTTCTTTTCTGTCCATCATTCCTTATGTTATCCTTTGTTTTCCTCAATCTTCTTCTCTTTCCATCTTTCCTTATGTTATTCTTTGTTTCCTTCTTCTATCTTCTTCTTTTTCGTCTTTTCCTGTTATTCTATCTTATTCCTTCTATCTCCTTATCTTTCAGCCTCTTCTTATATTATTCTTTGTTTTCTCCTTCTGTCTTCTTTTCTAGCTTTCTTTATGTTGTTTTATCTTTCTTCGAACCTTGGAGTGAAAGCAACAGTAGAATCATGATTGAGATCTCCGTTGCGTTCAATCGATTTTTCGCGACCGTGGTTCTGCAGAATCATGATTCAAAACGTACCTTTTTCAGCGTTTCATGTTTGCGTTTTGAAAGACGTTTATTTTTACGACCTGCGAAAAATCGATTGAACGCAAGCGTGGTTTAAACTAAACGTCTTTCAAAACCGTGATTCTAGGGTGAAAAATGGTCGCATGAACGCGGCCTAAGAGAACTTGAACATGAGCATGCTCGTGAAAGATGTTGCCGAATTATAGAAGCTGTAAAAGCACGAGATTTAATCTCCTTGATCAGGGTGTTGATCGAGTCTAGTTAGGACTCCTAACGGGCAATTATATTTGAGAAAATTTTCATACCTTGAAACAACATATTCTCCAGACTCACACCCAAGGTATATACAATACATAAAAAAAGCGACCGGACAATGCGGAAACTGTAATGAGAACATTTGTCCATGGTTTATAGCAACGTTACCAAAAAAGGCAATGTTTTTGAAAAAAATCCCTCCTTACTGTGTTTTACTTCACACTTAGAGACATATCAGTTTTATATGCTTTGATATGATGACAAAAGATTATCCACAATAATCTAAAAGTTTTTCCTCCTGTTCTTTTAAGTATACCCTAAAATCTTGGTTGTCACGGCAAGGTTAGTTATGTTACATTTTGTCCAGCGCTACATACTTCAGATTTTTATACCTTTCCAGCAACTTATTTTGGAATATTTTCTTTTAATTAGGTGTGACACAATGTCCTTCAGATTATCCAATAGAAAAATTTACAAAGAAACGACAGTTTTCCGTCCACGTCTAAAAACTCTATGTCGTCCCATATATCTATGTTTTTGTGTGGTTTGGATTATGCTATGAGACATTTGGAACAATTTTTTCTTGGTGGGTATGAAACTCCTTTGCATTTACAATTTCTGTATGAATTTTAACTCCCAAAATTGACCTGATTTGAGAAATAGCAAAAGTAAAGTTTAAGGCGATGTTCATTAGATCACGGAATTGCCCTTCCATGAAAATCTACCAGCCAGCTATTGTCCTTTTTGTTTCATTTGGGCATGTTCACCACCGTGACAGCATGAAAAGGAAAAGATAATGACGGGAACTGTCTCGCAACACGATTACGTAAACCTGTGCCCTCAGGTAAAATCATTCTTATAAGCCTTCCAAGCTTTTAAGATTTGAAAGCGGAAAGCGTTACCACCCTGTGGATCAAACCCTGTGGATCAAAATGACGAGGCAGGTCGCTGCATTGCTTCTCTTCACCGGCTGTGGCTTGATGATCGGCCTCGTCACCTTAACCTCTTCAGGTTTCTTTGGTTCTGTGACATTGTGGCAGTTCGACGAAAGGTAGGAATTCATGACATTTGCTCTTGCGACAGTTGCTCCGGCGTGCTATCTTCAGGCCAAACCAAACATAAAACGTAACCCCTAACCTAACACTAACCTTCCTCCTTATCCCGATATTACTCAGAACAAAAACACCTATCACAATCCCAAACCTAATACTAGATCTTTGGAGAAATTAAAACAGAAGCAAATGTAGGAGCAAATGTGGTGCCACCGTCACATTTGTCTTATACATATGCTCAACATTTTGTTAAAGAATCGCATTCAGCTTTCAGTTTGGGGAGTTTTTCCACGATACGATTACAAATCTAACTCTAATAGATTTAAAATGAATCTTATTGTCATAGATTCTTAATCTAATTTTGGATTTGTCCCTAATCGTAATATCTTAGATTAATTTCTAATCTACGAAATTTAGAGAGTAGTCCAAGTGAATGTACTCGTCCCACATTTTACATGTTTTAAATCCGTCGTATTTAAAATACATGTATGACAAGAAACAGCCTGTAAACTCGGTTTGAACATTTGCGTTTTGTCAATATACACAATTTAAATATCTTAGGTTAGAAATCAAACTAAGCCGATTGTAATAAGGGACAACTGCAGAATTATATTAAGAAATTATGATAAATTAGATCGGGGCGTAGATAGCTTGGCCGGAGGGGGGGGGGGGGGATGCATGCCCCACGCAATCTGAAGTGGGTGTAGGCTATGTGTATATATATTACTATGGGGAAATCATCCCCCCCCCCTCCCCCCGTAATGAGAACCTGTCTACGCCAATGAATTAGAATGATTTCTAAATCTGTTAGATATAGATTTTCAATCGAATTCTGGAGTTGTCCCTGATTTAAGTCGAAGAAATTTAGAGTGTGTGTGATACACCCTTTCTGAATCCTGTGTGCAATGTATGTGCTTTTCAGCAAGGTTGAATTGCTTTCTTCTTGTGATCATATCAAGATCTCAGGTGTTTCCACCAATTTGTACTTACTAATTAATCAATCTTTTCCATTTGATTTAAAATGGTTTCTTTCACAATGTCATGACATGACCATGACACAAGGTTATCATTAACTCTTGTTCGGAGAGGTTTTTTAAAAGCCACAACTCACCAAAAGAAGTTCGCCCTTTATGTTTGAATTCCAGTTATACTTTATCATAAATATTTGCTTCAATGTAAACCACGTCCAGTATACACTCTAAATGATATTTAAAAAAGATAAGTCCAACCTTCTGTAGGCTACTTAAAAGAATTTGATTAGGCTTCACCTTCTGTGCAGGCCTTACCAGACATTTCTTTCTTTTATATCTATTTGTATTTATTTATTTCGTATATTAAAAACAAGGTAGCCTCATCAGTAGTCTACCTCTTTTATCGGGGGGGGGGGGGGGGGGAGTGGGAGGGGGAGGCTGTATAACATCATAACATAAACAAAAATGTTTTACAGATGTAACAAAATGAAATAACAATGATCATAATTTACTCAGAATGGTGAAAAGGCTGTTTCTTTTATTCTTATATATTTGTTATTGTTCTGAAAGAGAATGTTCTCTTATACGTTAATCAAGATGTTCGAAGCGCAAAGCGACTTAACAGGAAACAAAGAAGAAATTACCATTCCCTTGTCCTTATTGTATAACATTAATGAATAGTCTAATCCTCAAATACACGTATTTGAAAAATTAATTTGAATTGATAACCCGGTCCTACCCTTCCTATATTGGAACTAAAATAAAACTACCCAAACCAAATGAAGAAGAAATTACATCAAAAGGGCATTCAAGTATAGAAAAGCAAAAACCTACAATGCACGTATTCTCCTCGTATCAAGTCATCCCCTAGTATTAATATATTCAAAGGTCCCCCTCCCTCCTCCATGCCCCTTTATAGGATATTTTTCTATTTCTGTTTGTTTCTTGTTTTTTTCTCACTTATCTTGTTATGGTTGTATGCTTTCTTTTTGATGATTAGATTTATTGATTTGCTCATATGCTTGTTTTACTTTGTTTATGTTATGTTTTGCTTCATTTATGTACTTGTTCCGGACGCCCCCCCCCCCCCCCCACCGAAGACCACCTTTTACCATTTTGGTTTAGCTGAATGTGGGCAATCCCCCGTATATTTTGGGTTTTTTTAATGCTTTTTTTACGGTCCGGAAAATGAATACGACGACTACTACTACTACTAAACCACATTTTTTTGGGACTGATTTGCATATATAATAAAGTGTGACCTTTGACCTTTGACCTGAGGACTCCAAATTCGAATTTGATCTGTATCTTAGTGTCTTCTACCTACACATTAAAATTATCAAAAACTGTCCAATATTCTTCAAGTTATCGCGCGGAAACCTATTCGCAAATATAATGAGCTGTGACCTTTGAACTTTGCCCTGTGGACTCCGAATTCAAACTTGACAGTATTTCAGTGTCGTCTACCAATGCTCAAAAATTATTAAAATTTGTCCAATATTTTTTCAAGTCATCGGACGGAAAGCAATTCGCATATATAATGAGTTGTGACCTTCGACCTGAGGACTCGAAATTCGGATTCGACCTGTATTTTAGTGTCATCTACCTACACACCAAAAATTATTAAAATCTGTCCAATACTTTTCACGTTATCCCGTGGAAACCAATTCACATATAATGGGCTGTGACCGTTGACCTGCGGACTGACGATTCAAACTTGATCTGTATTTTAGTGTCATCTACCTACACACCAAAGGTTATTACAATCTGTCCAATATTTTTCAAGTCTTGCGCGGAAACCAATCTGGGGACGGACGGACGGACGGACGGGCAGGTGCAACGCTTAATGCCCCCGCAGACGAAGGCATAACAACAGAGTATTTAACTGTAAATGATCCAGCACTTTACTGCATCATTTACGGCTTTTAAAACAAATTAATGGCAATCCTGCTGCCAGTAATGCACTGGAGATTCCCATACAGCAATTCTTTACTGTTTATACTCAAGAGACTTCTGACATATTTTTCCCCCAAACACCAATGCTCTGTGGGATTTGTCACCGTATTCCATTCTTTACTGCTTAACATTCCTCTTTCGAGTTATAAATATTTATTTCCAGATTAACGCTAACAGTTCTCTCTATTAGAGCAGACCGAAACCTAAGAAGAAGAAGAAGGAGAAAGAAAGAAAAAGATGTCGAGGTATCCATTTTTTTTTTAAATCCAGAGTCACATATCTGAAAGAAACATATCATCATCATTTTGTATTTAAAAAAAATAACGGAAAAGAGAATATCTCTTTTGACAAACGCATAATATTCAAATTTATAAATGCTGACATACAAGGTACAACACAATTCTTCCTCATCATACCTAGCAGATTTGCTCAAACAGTATCACCCGCCTCGCAACCATGATGCACTATGCCATGTATCCATACATTATTACGGGGGGGGGGGGGGGGGGGGGTAGATCTTTTGCAGTTGCTGGACCGAATCTTTTGAAAAATCTCCCACAAAACATTCAACATGCACCCAATTTTGTGAATTCAAATCTGTACTTAAAATTCACCTTTTCCTCCTTCCTTAATTATCGTTAATTTCATTTACCTATTTTTTAAAATAATTAATTAATTATAATACTTATCATGTATTGTTAGTCATTTGTTTTTTTAACACATAATTGTTTGGTATTGATGAATTATGTTTTAGTTCTTCATGTGCGGCGTGAAGTGTATACTTATTATGCGCTTTAGAAGTATAATCTTACTATCATTATTATCTTACCAAGAAGGGGAATATCCTGTTCGCAGTAGAATTAGTAATATCAAATTCATAACTATGCACAGTCTAGCCACCAAAGACCCTGAAACGGACACTGATCGAGGCAATAAGGAAGGAAGGTGGACGGCTGTAAGTCCTGGGATACTTTGAAACTGATTACCAACATAGTGGTAAATTCATCGGGCATATTTAACAACAGCAATCGTAAATAGTCATTATATCAAGGTATTCAAGTTGTGGTCGTTATGCTTGATAGAAGTCACGCCATTCCACCAGGCTGAGCACGATTTGAATTGCTCACGTAGTGAGGTCATACAGTCATGTCATTTCACCCGTAAGATTTACGCGTTATAACCTTTCTTATAGGCCATCTCATAAAAATGTTTCGACTGTTTTCAGTCATTAAGCCTACACAGCTCATGCTTCATTGAGCTAGGCCTATTATTCATTTGGCTATTGTACCATTATCAAAGGAAAGTGATACCATTCACAACCCAGCAGGGGCGGCGTCAGGGTATTTTGATGGGGGGGAAGGGGCAAGATGACACATAGGTGAATTTATTGACGTTTTAACTGAAGAAATAGGGGTTTATTATCATTATAGTTGCGAGCCCAGGCCTCTCTTTTCCCATCTTCTCTTCTCTTCTTCTTCCTATTTTCCTTCTTTTTCTCCTCTTTCCCCCTTTTTTGTCATTTGAAAAATTAAAGGGGGCATTCACCCCCTGCCCCCCTGTAGCGCCGCCACTGCAACCCAGACAGCATGGTAGACGTTATTTTAACGTTCATTGTTTAAATGGTTGATTTTTGGTTACCGTTGCCGTTACAACACTAATGTTACAATTTGGTTAGCTTTGATGCTAGGCGCGCCGGAAGGGTCCCAGCTTGGGGGGGGGGGGGGGGGGGGCAAACACTCTTGGGGCCCACCTCAAACCTCTATGGGGGCCCGCTTCAAATGCTTACTACCCCCCGGGTTACTACCAGAGTACAGCCCTACCCCCTCTCCCGAACAAGCACATTTCTCACCCTTTATTTAAAATTTCTTCATATTTTAAAAGTGCAAGGTTTAGAAATTTTCATTAAGAATATAATAAAGAAACTTTGCCTTATTTGATCATGGTTATCATTATTGTTTCCCATCCTCTCTCGTTATTAGTACTGAAAGAGTATAATTTGTTCACCGCTGGTAACACGGTAGGATGGCGCGAGAGGTTATACACCGGGCATGGCGATTGGAGGGTTATGAATACCACAAGGGCACATTTTCGCGATGGGACGGGGGGGGGGGGGGCCTTTTGCTAGAAAAGCAACTCTTCAGTTTCACAACTTTGTTCGCACGAGCGAAGGGACCGCGCAATTTTTTAAAATACAATTTTGGTGGTGAAATGTACAAGAAATTCATATTCCAGCACTGCCTAAATAATGAGAAAATACGGCCGGCCTAATGTTATGCTGACATACGAGAATACTAGGGCGGCGGAAGGAGGAATAGGACTTTTATTACAATACTTGCTTTCTGGAACGCTTATAATTAACGAATGGACAATCTCAGTCTTCACTACTAAAGACTGCATGCCCTAGGATTTCAGATACTAGTAGTACACAAGTCATGCAGGGTCTCTCTGTGCTTAAGAACACTGAGTTATGTGGGTCTCATTAAATGCAAGAGAGTATAGCGACCAAGCGAGAAAAGGTTGTGAAATATTGTAGGTTATACATCGGTCATGTTGCTATAGAAGTAGATCACCACATCTTCGTCTTGTGAGAGCTACTGAGGGGGTGATGAAAATTGATTTGCCCCAACACATTTAGCCCCGCGCTTTCTAAATTCTATAAGAAACGTTTTCGTTAAGCTACGAGGGAGCATAGCGACACCGCAAATTGCATTGTCATGGAGGGGGGGGGGGGGAGGCAGGTCGAAGTACCCCCCCCCCCATGAAGCAAGCATCTGCCCCTTTTTTCATAAATGATAGACAGGATTTCTAAATACTGAGAGACATTACATCTAATAAACGATAGAGCGTAGCGACCGAATTTTAAAAAAATAAAATCGATTTTGGAATGCTGAAAATTTGTATTAAAGAGCACTAATGTGCGTATTTTTCACGGTTGTAGTACAATCTTATGATCCGAAACTTTTCTCTTTTTTCTTGCGAGGGGGCCCTTAGCGTTGGTGCCTAAGTTAACGGTTACAAGACAATCGCTGTATCAACGTTTTTACATTGTCAGAGAATTTGAAGGTCATAAGAATTAACACTGCGAAATGACCTCTTTTCTTTATCATGTCTTCGCATCTTTTTTTCTTCTGCTTGGTTGTCAAAAAAAATTCCGAGATTTCTGTCCCCTCTTTAGCGAAATCCTGGATCCGCCTGATCCAGTGTGCAGGCAACTGTAACTGATATGAAACCGACATTGAATATTTCCATCCGTTGTTTACCTGTCCCTGAACATGGATATCAACTGTCTGTAAATAAATATGACTACATAATGCGCAAGAAGAAAGAGCAAAGACATCTGTTTCTAATATTCTACAATGCACGTATAACGCTGTATTGTGGCTTAATTTTTGAGGAAAGCCATCACATCTGGGGGGGGGGGGGGGGGTGTTTCACAAAGAATAAATTGCTCTTTACTATGGCAGGCCATTCATGCCACTGTTTGCTTTCAGCATCAGTCTCTTAAGGGATGAGCAAATCATTGTCACAAATTTAAAGAATTTACATTTTTTGTTTTCTTCATCAATGAACTATAAAAAAATTGTCAATTCTGCAGATTTGGGACTATGATTTGCAAAATCCATGAGAGATCCATGGTGAAATAAAAACTGTGGCAATAATGGCGAGTCATAATTGAGTGCGATCAATCTTAGTCTTTGTGAAACACCCCCTGTTTTACTAAGTAGAATGTTGATTATGAAAGGTAGATATAACATATGGCTGTGCTGATATAGGGTAAACTTCCCTGCAAATATCGTTTTTTCTGCCTTGAAAAACTGTAATGTGGGTACCATTATACGTCAGACCTGGCATAAGTTTGGACTCATATCGACAGTGTAAAATCAGATTCTGTCGATGTGCTACCAAATTTTATGTTTCATACATGTAATAATGTTTAAATTTCTAATGTATTGTCTTGTGAATCCTTGTACATGTAATCTTAAATTTTCGCCTTGTACCGTCCTGGTAATACAGCCAGGGGCCCGTTTCACGAAACCGTCATAAGTCAACTTCTCAGCTAAGATCGCCGCTAGTTGGCTAGTTGTCTGCTACGTGTTTCACGAAGCCGTGTTTGCCAAGATCAACGCCAACATCCCCGCTAAGAACTTATGACGCCTCTGACTCTGTCATATCTTTTTTCGTTAAAATGCAGCGCCATCACATGCCACTATTTTGGTAGATTATGGCTGGCCAAAATGGAAGCTACAAAGATGTAAAAAAAATAATTCAAATCTATCTTTTCTAAGGGTTCATGCAATCAGTAATTCATCCTTGCTCATGTATAAATATTATATTTCATGTTTGATATGAAACGATCTGCAAAAAAGGTTTCCTAGGGGGTTTCTCCCGTGATTGTTACATCTCACAAAAGAACGCAATTCTGCCACGTCAGGCAAGGCATAGTCAAAGGGATAGTCTGTAGATTTCAGACCCATATTTATTCAAAGATAATTTATATCGTAGATTTTTAAACAAAATACTTTTTAAGACACATATTTTTAGCTTGTAATTTGCCAAAATTATGCATATCAACGTTTTGATCAAGACGTGACGCTGGATAAATATATTTATTTCCGATCATGAACGTAAGGGTTTATTTTGCAAATCTAGTGTCCCGGGGGTACCCATCTTACGTTCAAAACGACAATGAACTTAATTACTAAAAACAGAATTTTATAAGTTTTTCTTTGGTGTAATCTACCTTCTTTGAAAATATCTTGTATCTATAACCCCTTGCTACTATTTCTAATCTTTGCTCTCACCAGTTCACTCAAATAATTGCAGTTCTGATAATTTCTTGTTTACAAAATATATGTGTGATTGCGATCAAGGCTATGTGTTGTCACATTTCCTCATCGATTCACGAGATATTTAGTTAACATGCTCTTCGTGAAACGGTTTAGCAAGATTAGAGTCATCTCCGTAGTTGGCGGACAAAGATATGACTAACTTGGCGTTGATTTCCAGAAACAGGCCCCAGTATCCTAGGCTCAATATTTTTACATGCTCGTGTCTGGAAATTATTTTCAATAAAGGAAGTATGTATTTATAAAATTATTTTTGTATTTACAGACACCAGATTGCTGGAAGGAACAGAGGGGATATGAGAAGAGCTCGGGCTAACTGGTCAGATCCACAAACTTCTGGTAAGATTTAGTGCTCTGTTGAAAAAGTGTTTAATACATTCCCTCCTCATTTAGAATGTATTCATTTAGTTTTATGCTATTGTAATATTGCAACTGATAATTTGTCCCAATTACCATGGATTCCATTTCAAAATAACGTTCACATTAATTCAAAAGTTTTTTTTTAAGTTCAGTGATCATTTTGAATTGTCAAAAACAAGTTTAGATGACCTCATAAAAAGTCATGTATACATAGAGTATAGTGCGTCCCTCCAAAAAAAAAAATAGTACAGTTGGAAAAAGTCTCGCCATCTGAACATTTCAAAGTATTTTCCGGCAGGATTCCTTATATCAAATGACACACACGCCCATGCACATAAACATCCTCAAAACCACTGTAGTAGACAGCACCCCCCCCCCCATTCATCTCCTACAAAGAAAGAGAATGAAAAGAAAAGAAGAGAAAGGAGGGGAGAGAAAGAAAAGAAGAAGAAAGACAACGGAAAGGACTTGGAAGCGCTCACTATCTTCTCTAGCCCGCATTTTAAGTATCTTAACCAATGTCGGCAATGTTAATAATGTTACATTATTCTTCTACTCGCAGAATATTAGTATATAATATAACTGTAAGACATCGAGCGGCAATTACCCTTTGTTGTGGGGATTCGCTTTTTATTTGACATGTTGGACGCACTGAATATGCCAGAATGTATTATCCCCTTTTTCAGCTTCAAGAAAATAAAGAATTCTTAACATAATTGAAAATCGCTTCGTAAAATATGCAACTTATACGGCACAAGCTTTGAGAGAACAGAATTCCCCAGTTACTGTTACTCTCCCACACCTTCGTTATTTCCCACCAGACGTGAATGGAACATCGTTTGCGCCCAGTCTGGCTTACGAGGAGACCCGCAGGAAAGTTGAAAATGGAGTGGAAGAGATATGGTGTTATGTGAGTTCACAGTTCAGACAACTCCAGAATTCCGTTCAGGATGATACTATCAAAGAAAGGATTCACCAGATTTTGGAACTTGCCGGAGACCAACACAGGTAAAGTCGTCATCGATTTATAATCGAACCGTGGAATGAATGCATTTAAACTCTTCTTCCTCCCAGGAGGGGGGCCGAATCGCCCATCCCCCTTTTAAAGCAAAATTTTACGGTAAAATACTTGTGAAAATGAAGAGGACCCTTTCTTCGGGGAAAACGATCCGGCCCTGCACCTCCTCCTTCCCCTCTTCTTCTTCTTCTTCTTCTTCTTCTTCTTCTTCTTTTCTTCTTTTTTCCGGGGTGGGGGGGGGGGGGGGGGGAATGAGGAAGTCAGTATAAATTCTTGTACATATGTAACCATGGCTTTTCGAAAAGCAGCCTATATAAACGAGCTCTATCCATTAATCAAAATCACATCCTTCTTCTTTATTTATTTGAATTCATGCAATTTGTAGATATTACAGGCTTAAATGCAATGTTTATTACGTTCATTATAAGGTGGAAACTCGTTAAACGAGCTCCACTACTCTTGATATAATAAGGTAATTTTGTTGGTCCCCGTCCTTTATTTTCCCCCCTTTTTTACCCTAATGTAACAAGATTCCAGATATGTTCCTCGTTGTAGTTACCTTCCACTTTTAGTCTCTTCCAGTAGATAACCCAGTGTCGAAACATATTAAATTTTCCTTTTCGTGAAAGATTCAAGATTCAAAAACTTAATTGCCTGATTAAAAATAAAGATTACCAAGTGTTGTAAGTTCTTGTAAAGTTTATCATTTATAATAATCACTGGCTTTCAATGATGAAATAGGTTTGTAGTCCATGCACTGAAATCTGATCTTCAGTACAGCCTTGTTATTACAAAACATTATCTGTAAAAGAAATGAAATACAGAAGCGAAATCACCGTTTCAACAAACGAATCAAAGCAACGGTATACTACGTGGCCATTTTCTTAACCATAGCAGTGCAGCTGCAGTTTCTTCTTTCTAGTCACACTTTTTCGTTCTATTTTTTTTTAAATCTCTTGATCAAGAATTCTGGGGAGTACGTTATACATCAGTAGAGGGCGATATTTCCCATTCACGGTGCAGACAAAGGTACTTCCAGTTTCCACGCACACATAATGGGTCGAGTCTTAACAAGCCCCATGAAAATTATAAACACAACAAAAAATAGTGCCCCCTCCCAATTCAAAATAGCATAACTTTTCAACAAAGAAGTTTTGAGCAAAATAATTTGGCAGCAAAAAATGTCACTTTTCAAAAGTCACAAGAGTCGTTTTGGGGGTCTGGGGAACAAAACTTTGGCTAATTTGGTTTCTTCCATTGTTTAACCCCATCATGCCCATCCCTGCCACTTGTTATGTTTATCACAGATGGGTGAACACAATATTTTGGAAAAAGGGTCATGTGCAGCTCTCCTAAAACTACAAAATCCATTCAGTTTATGTAAAGAATTGACATCTAACAACATGAGTCAGCACATTCTAAAATACCGGGAAGCTATTTCCCGGCATTAAACGGTAAAGTTTTGGAATTTCTTGCTTCATCGTTAAATATGTGCTCACTCAACCACGACATAACCATGATAAACATCATCAGCACTTAAATACACACCCGAAAAGGCTTGTTTCATAGACCCCCCCCCCCATGACTCCTGTGACTTTTGAAAAAGTGACATTTTTGCCTTTAGTGTCTGCTCATTCATGCATGACTTGACGGATCAATCTCAGTTTCACAACACAGAAGTTAGTCAATAGTTGTAGAAACACTCCTGCCAAATTATTTTGTTCATTTTTTTTTTGTTAAAAAGTTATGCTATTTTTAATTAGGGGGAGTTACTTTTTTGTTGTGTTTAGATTTTGAGACTAGAAAATGCAAGCAACAAATTATGATGCTACCTGCATAGATTATCGGGGGGGGGGGGGGGGAGGGGTATGAAACTGAACAATATTTTCCTAAAATGAGAGATTTTTTAACCTGGCTCTACATTTTCTGTAGGAGCCGGATAGCAGCGCGAGTCGATCGAGTCAACTTCAAGTTATATAGACCTAGCTGATTTTATGTTGATAATACTTGAAAATTGTTGGATGGATGAAAAGTGCATGAGAATAAATGGATGCAATGTTTTACAATCATTAAAAAAAACATCATGATGTTCAAATGTCAATTTAAATGAATCCAGCTGATCTTACTATGACAATAAAAATATGCAGCACTGTAAAAAAAATTGTAGATAGCAAGGAGTTATTACTAGTCCTAGTAATACACTGTAAAAACTCCTTGGAGCCTAGCAGCCACAATACATGTAATTTATTATCGAACAGAAGGGATTAATGAACAGTGATAATTAGGCATATTATACGATGTACATGATCCATGATTGAACTGAATATTAGACCACCTTTCCGGTATTGAGAAAGGAGAAAGATATGGAGTAGAAAGCAAGATCACAATCTGAAAATAACAAGATCTAAATAGCAGAGAATGTGGATGGCGAGTTCAGGAAGCCTTGTCGTCGAAAAGTACCTCGACTCTCGAGAGTGCAGTGAATGTTGAATCCGGAGATTCCCATGCCCACGGTGTAGGCTCTAGTTAGTCTCTACTTTTCGACAAGATGTTAGTCTTGAACTTCTCGATCCGAGGATTACTTGGTTCATTAACAATAAATATTGTATTACATTACTTTAAAAATATAACATATTTTTATATGAAAAAAAGGAAGGATTCAGATTAATAACAAATACTTTTAATAGAATTGGGAGAGTAAAGGTTATTACTGTCGCGTACAGTAGATTAGTTGGTTGAGGGAAGTGATCACTCATGAATAATTCATCAATCTTCAGTCGCCGTCCTACAATTAAAAATTCGCGACATGCGCGGTATGCGGGAAATGCCGCCCTCTACTTTTGAATCTCAACGTATCTAAATTTGCAACAAAGTAAGATATATAAATGATAATACCTCGTACAAATTGGCAGATTTTTCTGTGAATTTTTCAAATTTTCACTAACTAGTTTATGCAACGTATGTGTACATTTTTATTTGTTATCAACCATGTAGGGGTAGAGAAAAACAATGTCAAAAACGCTGTACCACTATGGGTTGAAAAAAAAATAACAAAATTTAAGAACCCTGTCGGATCTTATTATTTGGAGGAGACAAGAATTTTGATAAATATCTACGGTGAAAATGCTTTGTGCAGATCTATTGTTACAGATATATACAAATTGAGTCAAGTAGACGGTTTCTCATCTTGGAAACAAAGAAAATTGAAGGAGTTATCAGACCTCATACAACAAAGACTATTTTACCTCCAGGTAGGTCATCAAACGCTTTCTATCTATGAATTCGTATTACGAATTGCAATCTTTCAAAATACAGTTACAAAGTAATTATGTGCATATAGGATGATATTCACATTCATACTTTCTAAACGATTAAACTGAACTTAGAAAAAAAAAATCAGGACTGTGACAGAGACACCATGCGTCAGATCTGATAACCTTAATTTAGCCTTGAAATATAAAATGATACAAGATGTCAATACCATATTCCCATATTTCATCGGGAGATTTATTCCATTTTATGATGATTCCGTTGAATTTTTTTTTTCATGATGAATATTACTTCCTCCGGTGTCATACAAAATATGCAGATTGTTGCTTTGTCGAATGGCATGACCGTAATTACTTTTGATGTAGAAGTACCTGGATTATTTCCCTCATGTATGTGAAATTCTACCTTTAAAAATTGTACCCTTAGAATCCTACAGACTGCACCAAGGCTAAAAAGATCGTCTGCAACTTCAATACTGAATGCGGCTTTGGTTGCCAGGTCCATCACTTATCATACTGCATGTTACTGGCTTATGGCACTGAAAGGACTCTCATCTTACACTCGAAAGGGTGGTCATATGTCAAGGGAGGTTGGGAAAAGTTTTTCCTACCCCTAAGCGAGACCTGTTTGGACGACAGTGGAAATACCAAGGCGAAGTGGGGAGGTAGGTATTCAAGCTGCAGTTAAAGAGAAACTCCACCCACCTTTCAGTTAATTCTTGCATTATCCTTTATGTAGAATGCTAAGAATTACACATCAGTAATAACAACAACAACAATAATTATAATAATAATAGTAATAATAATAATAATAATAATAATAATAATAATGATGATGATGATAATAATTGATAATAGCAATAGTAATGATAATGAAAAAAAATTATTTATAAATGATAATAATCATAACTGATGAAGGTTTTCGAATAATTCTCATGTCAAACACTCGTAAAACGATTCAGTTAAAACTGACAAGACGGAACGGTCAGCTGGGTGCAACTGTTATTTTAGTCCTTTCTAACTATTAAAGTCATTTTTGACTATTTTCTAGTCGTATTTAGTAGACAGTCACTCTCAATAGAATATAGTAAGATAGTTGACTAGACATACTAGTCGCACCCAGCTGACACTTAATCTAGTCATTTTGACTGAATCGCTTTTAGAGTAATCTTGACACTCCAAGCGCTCTATTACTTAGGCTTTAGTTGGCTTATTTGCAATGGTACACATTTACTACATCTGGGTAGAGATATTAATGCAGATTAATATCTTGCAAAAAGACATTAGAGCCTCGGTGAGATTCAAATCTCAAGTCAAGTGTCCGGTGACGTATCCAATGGACCAAACTACCTGTACCTATTCATGAGCAGAAAAAAAAAAACATTAAAAATTTCAGTCAAAGTGTTTCTAATGCAGTACACTTTTATTTTTCGTTTCCGACTTTGAGCGATTTAATTATGACTAATCATTAACTCTCTAAATTGGTAATGCATTGTAACAACAATCTAATTCATTTATAATCACCATTTTTTAATATTTGCAATTTTGGGGTAAAATTGTGCAATTGTCATACACTTTGGTTCATTTAATATAATTTTTCTTTTTGAAACTTGTAGAAGTAGGTTTTTTTTTTTAATGGCACCAATTTGAGGAGGAAGGTGATTGATTTTAGACCTTAAAAAAAATAAATTGCTATTTTCTCGTACAAATTGTAACTTCCGATGCCTTAATTTGGACAAACCATCCAGGAATGTGTGTGTGTGTGTGGGGGGGGGGGGGGGGGGGGGGGAGTCTGTTTTCGTCTGCCTAAATCGGCTTTTTACTTTGAAAAATACCTTTTTTCACTCAGCTTTATGGCGTTAATTCCCATCATTGCAGTTTCGGCTTTGTAGCTGTTACATTGTTCCCTTTTTTGCCCGATTTCACCAAATCAGTTCCCACTAGCCATTGATCCCATGGTTGCTCACTCTAAAAAAAAAAAAAAAAGATGCACAAGCTTTCTTATAGCTGTCAGCTGAAACAAACAACTAACATTCAAGCTTACATTTCCGTCCCCCCCCCCCCCCCCAGATCAAAGCAGCAATGAGAAATTTCAAGTATTAGAACCTCCACTTGTGGGATACCTACCCCAAAACATCAAGCCAGACTTCTTGCCTTTGGCAATCCCTAAGGATATCTCCCAAACGCTGATGAGGGCACATGGTAACCCAGCTGTTTGGTGGATTGGTCAGATCATGAAATTTATCATGAGACTTCAACCTGACGTCAGAGAGTACATTGAAAACCAGGCCACTGCCCTGGGATTCACACATCCCATTGTTGGGTAAGATGAGTGTGATTGCCTTTATTTAAAATAATTATTATCGTTCCGGGGGGGGGGGGGGTCAAAAAGCAGTGTGTGAAGTTACGCATGACTTTAAGAATGAATTAACTATGAACAGCAAAACTGAAAGCCCAAAGTTTTTAAGTGTGAATTTATTTCCAATGATCTCAATTAAATTGCTGACAAACTTCACATTGAAAATGCTTTGTTAATAATAATAATAAAGTTAATCTACATAGATATTTCAACTGCTAAATGCGCTTAAATATGATTGTGAATCCCATTTGGCTTTCCATATTGAAATCATTCTTAAATTTATGCGTAACTTTGGGCATAGCTTTGTGAAACATCCCCTTGATCATCAGACTGCATTGTCATGATTGTGGAAGAATCGATCTGGAAGCTGTTGGGGAATATTTGGCCATTCCTTTCGCAGGCTTTGGTGTACATATACCACACACAATAAATTTACTAGACGGAAAGACGCGAATGGCATTAAGCCCCGCCTCTTTCGGATCTTTTTTAAGGAGCCGATATGAACGGTTATGGCCATGGTATAGATAGCACTGTTGCATTATTCATATCTATTGCGCGTATCAGTTTCATTGTGACACCTATGTGTGACACCTACGTGTGACACTTTGATTTAATACGCATTTGTTGTGCATTTGTTGAGTATTTATTGCGCATGCGATAAGCTGATGGGCGTAATGTTTCAAAACGTGTACAAACGTGGGAAGCATCTTACAAAGAGAATTATTTATTTTTGATCATGAATATTGATGGTGCTTAGGTCGGCCTTCTAACGAATTGGGACAAAATGGCGGAGCTTTAGGGGCCTGACATAGTTATACACGCGCAAGTGGATTCAAAATTATGATCATAAAAATAAATTGATCCGATCTTGCTGAATTCACTCGATCGCCGTGCACAGAAATGTGTGTCTACGATTACTTAGATGGTGTCAATTTCTTTGAAATATATTGAACATCGAAACATTATGGAGAGCAGTCCTTTTTTCAAGAGGAAATTTCTTTCATGAATATTTTCCAACCTGAATTGAAAAGATTTTGATAGCTCAAAAATTATTTTTCTCCTTATATCACTACTTCTACTTTCTTTCTAAAAAAAATAATAATAATAATCGTCTTCACATAGCATCCATGTCAGGCGGACTGACAAACTCGTATGGGAAGCGAAATTTCATGGGATCGAGGAATACATGGCCCAAGCGGAAGAATTCTACAAGAGGCTAGAGAGGAGACAAGACGTTTCAGTCCGAAGAATCTATTTAGCAACAGACGACACCAATCTCCTTGAGGAAGCCAAACAAAAGTGAGTGCAAGGGTTTATTTCCCAAAAGAAAGAAAGTGGCCCTAGAACTCAGAAGTGATGTTGTTTTTTTAAATGCTTAAAGAAATCTAAAACCCTGTGGTAAAATCAGTTTTAATGAAAAGAGAGGATAGGGAGAAGCAAATGAAATAAAAAATTTCATAAAAATCGGTTACGAAAGTTTGAAAAGTCTCACGTTACTTTCTGTGGCGATCCTTAAATTGGCAATGTTGCTTCAAAATGAGAGGTTTTTGTGGACAACTCTATATGTTTTGTACAAAAAACCCACATTTTCTCCATTATCTCTAAGGATGCTGCTTAATTGTCTCCTTGGGAACTCAACATGTTGTGTCAAATAGACCTACATTTTCCCATGATATATCTTGAGCTGCACCTCGAGAGATAATGGAGGACATCTGAAATTTGTATACAAAGCATAAATCATTGAGCGTTGTCCACAGAAGCCTGCCATTATGAAGCACCATTGCCAATTTGAGGATCGCCATTGAAAGTAAATCGAGATTTTGAAAAAAATTCTCATTCCGTAAGCGATTATTTAAAAAAATGCTTTTCTCTACTCAGTCTTGCCATTAAAATTGATTTTTCCCCCAGGGTTTAAGCAAGTGTCATATGATTTGTGTGGGAAAATTCCCTCTTCTTCATGATGAAGTGCTCCAATTTTCTTAAAAATAAAGATGTCACTCTTCTTTTGAAAAAGATAATCTTCCTAGTTCTTTCTTCCTTGGATTCTTTCCCGTTAGCGTTCACAATTGCTCACCAAGAATAAAATGTTTTCTGGATGAAGGAAGTTTGATGTCTATTTTCTAAAAATTCAGAAAGACGTATAGTCTTGCGAGAATTGAACCATTTGAAAACATTCTAGTCAGTTAAATCACGAACAATGAATCAATGAACTCATAGCGGAAGATGGCTTTTCTCTTTGTTCCCGTTTTTACAGTAGTTTTTTATGTGTAGTTGCTGGATTTTAGGGGTTCTAAAAAATTGAAATTCAGATGAAGAGAGGGATATTTGTGTCTGTATATATATATATATATATATATATACACACTCAACAAAAAAAAAAGAAAGTGAACATTTTTTCAAGTTCAGATTTTTCATAGAAGAATTTAATAAAAATCAGTATATCATATATCAAATTAAAGGAAATTTAATGGTCTTTTGATCTGGTAGGCGAACATAAAGAGAAGATTTTCGCATGAGCGAACATATCCGTTTTTCTCTTCCAAGGTACAAAAGTAAAAATAGCAAAATTGGACAGTGTGCCATTCACGTGTAAATGCCCTTCCACTTAACTATGGGAGCAAACGGTTAAACTTACACAATGTAAAGGCATTTAGTAATGAGCCTTCGCTCTCTAAATCTCTTTCCAGCCCCCCCCCCCCCCCGAAAACGAAAGAAAAAAGGAGAAGAAGCTTCTGTTAAGTCCAAAATTTAAATGACATCTGGAGTAGACACAAGAGTGACTAAATGCCCCAAATTTGATTTTTAATCAATTTTTCAATTAGTAAACTTAATCTGTTAATTGTCTTTCACCCTGGTAGGTAAACATAAAATGAATTTTATGCATGAGTAAACACATTCATTCAACTGTTCAAAATCGCCAAAGCAAAAGTTTAAAAATGCAGCCGTTTTCTTTCTAAGTCAAGCAACTTAATATTCACCATCATATTGCACTGGAAATTACGAACAGAGCATGATTAAAGATTGCATGCTTTGTTGCCCTTGAAATGAAAATCATTCTTCAAATCTAAAATGGACCAAATAACAGCCAAAGTGGCATAGAATGCCGGGGAGATTAAGGACAATGCATTTTGGGGTACGCTATCGAAAACAATATTAGTGTTCCCTGGAATTTCAATTCCACAGGCTACACAACGGAGTAACTATACATGTATACTATCATTACATTTGACTTATAAGTTCATAAATTCATGAAGTCATGAAATAATAACAAAAATCACATTTGGGTCATTTAATCACTCATGTGGCTGCTCCTGATGTCATTTGAATTGGGACGTTACAAAAGCTTCACTCTTTTGTTTTCTTTTTCCTTTTTTTGTGGGGGGTGGGGTAAAGGGATGTTGTGGGAAGAATGGTGGGGTGGGAATAGAGCAAAGGCTCAATTATGTAATTTCAGGCAAGTCTCTCAGTGAGTAAGTTTGATCTTTTGTTCCCATTTTTGTGGAGGGCATTTACGATGAATGGCAAACTGCCAATTTTTGCAATTTTTACTTTTGTACCTTGGAAGAGAAAAACGAATGTGTTCACTCATGCGTAAAGTTTCTTTTTATGTTTACCTACCAGATCAAAAGACCATTAAATTTCCTTTAATTTGATATATGATATATTGATTTTGATCACAGCTCCTATGAAAAATCTGAACTTGAAAAAGTGTTCACTTTTTTTTGTTGAGTGTGTGTGTGTGTGTGTGTATGTATATATATATATATATACAGTTAAATACAAGATAAATGGCATTTGGCATTTATCTTGTCATTAAGCTGTATACACTGAGGAAGGTCCGAGGCAGGCCGAAAATTCTGAACAATAAAAGCTAATGTTGGATTTACACATGGCGTACCTTCGACTCTTTTTGAAGTTATTACTGTCTACATTATTAATCGTCCAACACATGGGAATTATTCTCAATGCATATATACATATATATATATATATATATATATATATATATACCCATATATATATATGAAGAGTTTGAATGCAAAAACCGATAAATCCATTTTTGTCAAATTGAGATATTTGCAATTAATGATGAAGAAAAATAAAGAAAATGATAAGAAAATTTCTGCTACTTTTGACCATAACTTTAGCAATATAGTAATGAGCAATGTATCATTTTCACTGTTTGATGCTGGATCCTACTGCCACAGCCAAATTTTACGAACAAAATACTAAAGTGGAGGCAATGCACAGCTGTGGTAGTAGGATCCAGCAACAAACAGTTGACTGAAAGTCATGAATTTGGTGATGTATGATGACTTGAAGTTATCAATATGCGATATACTGATTTTTTTTCGGGGGGGGGGGGGGGGTGTCATGTGATATGGTACTCTAGCAGCAGAGTGATTAACAAATGTGTGACAGTTAGGTCAAACAGTTGACCTGAAGTTATTAAAAGGTGACAGTTAGCATGGATCATACTAAACCAACCTTGCATTACCGCCTTCTAGTATTCTAATTGCAAAATTTTCTAGGTCGCGTAAAACACTTGAAGTGTTACCACTTGAAGTTCTAACTTCAAATGGTTTTTCAGGTGTGCATTTCCATTTCTGCATATATATGAAGTATATATTCATGTATAGGCATGGATCCTATCCTATCATGGATCCTATCCTATCAGGATCCATGGTATAGGCAAGCCAGTGCGTGCATGTCTACACCACAATTGTTTTTTATATTGTATGACCAGTTTCTTTGATAAGCAAATTAGTATAATCAAATACAAAAAATATAAGATCTGCTTTAATTTCAGATTTGTTGCTTGGATTCTTCTTTTACCGAATATAAAAATGAGAAATGCCACTGAATTTCATAATTATTTTCTCAATTACAGGTATCCTAAGTATGTATTTCTGAGTCACACTGCAGCAGTATCATCAAGATACACGGAAGATTCTTTGAAGGGATTCTTGGTTGACCTACATTTGTTGGCTCGTTCGGATTATCTCGTTTGCACATTCTCCTCAAATGTTCGTACCAAATTTTACTTCTTAGAAATTCCTTTGTTTTCTCTCATTATATTCACAACTTTCCAAGACACTTTGAACAGATTGTCCTTTCGATGTTGAGGCATTTATTAAAGGCCTTGATCATAATTTGGAGATATTTGGTGACACTTGTAATGGTATGTTCTGTTCATGAACATATATATATATGTATATATTCTTAGAAATTCCTTTGTTATATATATATATATACATATGTGTATATATATATGTATATATATACCCATATGTGTATATATATATATATATATATATATATATATATATATATATATATATATATATATATATATATATATATATATATATATATAAATATATTATAATATATATATATATATATTTTCAAATATCTCAAAAAGTATTTTACCGATTTTGATCATCAAACGGTAATGGACAGGAAATTTTCTTACGCATAAAATTTATTGTATGCGTATATATATATATATATATATGGGTATATATGTATATATACTTAGAAATTCCTTTGTTTTATATATATATATATATGTATATATATATGTATATATATACCCATATGTGTATACATATATATATATGTGTGTATATATATAATTTTATATATATATATGTATATATTTTTTCAAATATCTCAAAAAGTATTTTACCGATCTTGATAATTCAAACGGTAATGGACAGGAAATTTTCTTACGCATAAAATGTATTGTATGCGTATATATATATATATATATATATACGAGTGGCCCAGAAAGAACGGAACACATCTGATCCTTAATTTCAGCGAGATGAATAACATAATGTGATAATTGTTCATTTGGTTCGAAAGAAAATTTCTTTTCCTTGAAAATGACACCAAAATCATTAATTTTTGCTTATGCGTTCAGATGTTAGGGCACATTTCGTGAGACAATGTCATTTTCAAAATTTGCTACTTTAGCGACCGAATTCCTGTTACTCGAAATAAGATCATTCATTAAATAGAAACGGCTCCTTGCCTGAATAAGCGCGTGGTTGATTTTCCTTTCATTGAAAACGAGGAGATTATTTAGGCAGTGAGCCGTTTCTATGGAATGCTGTCATGTGGAAGGTTTTTACCTTCATCTCACATGATCTCAGTCGCAAAAGTAGCAAATTTTGAAGATGACATTGCCTCACGGAATGAGCCCTAACATCTGAACGCATAAGCCAAAATTAATGATTTTGGTGTCATTTTCAAGGAAAAGATATTTTCTTTCGAACCAAATGAACAATTATCACATTATGTTATTCATCTCGCTGAAATTAAGGATCACAGGTGTTCCGTTCTTTCTGAGCCACCCTGTATATACATATATATATATATATATATATATAGATATATAAATTCCGCGTGTTGGTTCTGATACAGGAGAAACAATAAGTATACGAGGTAATGCATTTAGCTCCAACGGAGATGTTCATTCTTATAAATACCAAATTTTCTACGTGAACACGTCTTCAGGGTTACACGAAAAAAAAAATGAATTGATTCATATCTTGTCATTATTCGTGTAACCCTGAAGAAGACGTGTTAACGTCGAAAATTTGGTATTTATAAGAATAAACATCTTCGTTGGAGTTTAAAAATGCATTACCTCGTATATTTTGATTTTTAATCAATTTTTCAATTAGTATATTTTATATATATATATATATATATATATGTGTGTGTGTGTGTGTGTGTGTATATACACACACACGCACACACACACACACACAACCAAAAAAATAAGTCCTCCTTAGCATTTTTTCAAATATCTCAAAAAGTATTTTACCGATTTTGATAATTCAAGCGGTAATGGACAGGAAATTTTCTTACGCATAACATGTATTTTATGCGTCTGCCAATTACTGATAGCATTGTTGGTGTGAAATCATACATTTTATGACAAAAGGTGTGGGAAAGAAAGTTGCAATTTTGTGATTTGTGTAAGCTTCTTCACGAATAAGAAGAGAATCACGCATGCTTCTGAACTTTCAAGCACCATTTATTGCATGTCACTCTATTTTTTACATTTAATAAGCATCACTGTGGATGAAGTGTTCAGTAATTGATAGGTCCATCGTCTGCTTTGATCACCTCGCAGCACCTCTTCAGCATATTTACTGCTGATCAAAATTTACATGCGATGTTGATTCAGATTGTCCCAGGCCCTCTGCAAAATGTGCTGGAACTCCTCCAAACACTGCCAGAAAGGTATAATCTTTGACCCTCTTGTTGGCTTTCCGCTTGATGTTATCCCAGAGGTTCTTGATGGGGTTGCAGTCATTTCGCAGGCCATTCCATACGCTCAATACCATTTTCCTCCACAACTGACGGACGACTCGAGCACGATGGGATCTTGCATGATCGTCCATACAAACAAACTTGTTTCCATTTGCTGCTGCATATACGGCACGACCTGCTGTTCCAACACCTCGTCAGGAAGTCGTTGGACGGTCAATCCACCTGGAACGGAAAAAAGATCTATCTTCCCATGGATGGGTGTTGATGCCACCCCACATTATTATGCTTCCAACTTAGGAGCCCACTATATCCGCGATACAGTCACGTTTGAGCTCCTCCCTTACCCTTCTCCAAACTCTCTCTCCCATCGATCTTCCTTAGGTAGAAGATGATGGATCTATCAATTACTGAACACTTCATCCTCAGTGATGCTTATTAAATGTAAAAAAATAGAGTGACATGCAATAAATGGTGCTTGAAAGTTCAGAAACATGAGTGATTCTCTATTCATTCGTGTAGAAACTTACACAAATCACTAAAGTGCAACTTTTTTCCACACCTTTTGCCATAAAATGCATGATTTCACACCAACAATGCCATCAACTGGCAGACACATACCACGCATTTTTATTGCGTAGGAAAATTCCCTATCCATTAATGTTTGAATGATCAAAATCGGTAATATAATTTATGGGATATATGAAAAAATGCTACGGGGGGACTTTCCTTTTTGGTTGAGTGTGCATGGGGCTCTTAGCCACGGCCCAGGGTTTGAATCCCGGAGCGAACCTATGCAGAAAAAAAAATCGAAAACTCATTTGTGCCATGATTTGAGAAGAATCAGGAAATCGTTCGGCTAGCATGCAAATATTACCCAAAAGAAAGTTGAACTTTAAAACCTAACACAATAATTGTGTTCGTGTTATTCTCTATAACTAATGGTAATAATGATAATGATGGTGATGATGATAATGAAAACAACAGTAATAAGTAATTGTTTCTTGGTGTTGATAAAGATTTTTTAAAAAAATTCGTGGATCTTTATGATAAACAGTTTTACCTTTTTCCTCAATCTAGTCAATTTCTTCCTTCTTGCCTCTCGGTATTGGTATTCATTATATAGCGCACGTATTCATCAAACAAGGGTTTTGGAAATGACATATTTTGTATTGAAATCATACCTGCATAGCTAAGAAAATCAGTTTGGGGCATTTTGTCAGAACTGAGACTTCTTTAAAGAACAGAACGGGGTGGCAGATATTTTTATAGAAAGTTGAAGTAAATGGATGTTTCCTTTGTTACTATTTTAAATAAAAAGTTTGGTATGTAAATGGCACATGCTGAGGAGGAAAACATCGAAATTAATGCAGTTCTTTTCCTTATGAGGGACAAATTCTTCTTTACATGAGAAGTTTTGGATTTTACCATAATGATGATAAACTGAATTAATGTACAGGTTTTCTTGTCAATCTGACAGTTGAACTGATGGCGCAATGCAAGTGCATTTTATTTCTATTTTTATTTTTCATTTTTGATGGAAGTTGCTAATTTTGGAAATTTGGGAACATAATCCACGCGCCACCACAGTAAATTGCATTGATCCAAGAACTATTCCTATCGAATGCATGTTATCAGATGATAGGAACCTCGCATTATCTTCCAAATTTGGCTTTAACCTAATGTCATGTTTTTTTACGCGGACATGAAACAAAATCAATTTTGGTAAGCCATTTATTTACAGAACGGTATTAAAAGTGTGTGTGGATCAATGTCATCAAGTTAAAATCGTTTGAGAACATAATACTTCAATTTTATGGAAAACAGTTAAGTTGTATATATATATATAGAGAGAGAGAGAGAGAGGGGGGGGGATCACTCGGTTTTATTTACGTGGAACAAGTATATTTAATAGAGAAACAGCTGTTCTGCCTGTGAGGCATAATTTAAACGCGATGAGGTTAGGATATCTGCAGAAACAATCATCTACTGTCTCCTTTTTGAACAGGTTGGGCGCTTGGTTTACGAAATGATGCAAGGTCGCCATGAAGATACTGCCGATAAAGCATTCTCTTTGGACAGGACGTACTTTTTCCATGGGCAAAACGACCACGTGCTCACAGCGATGTATGAACATCGACCGCAGGGTAGTAATGAGATTGAACTGCAATCCGGGGACACCGTGATATTCGACGATGAAGCCGAAAATCGCAATCTGAGGAATGGTTATTCTAAAGGAATAAACCAAAGACTTGGACGTATTGGACTCTACCCGACCTATAAAGTCGAGGATAAAACAAAGATTGTAAATATGCCCACGTTCCGAGATGTTGCGAACGAAGGATCGTATACCAAAAATACATGAGTTTGACGTAATTTATGCAGCAGTAAAAAAAACAACAACAAACAAACAAACAAAAAAAAGAACAACCACATGTCATCGTGTTTTTTGCTTGTTTGTTTGTTTGTTTTGCTTTGCACTTCAATAATTATATTTATGTGATCAAATAAAAAAAATACGACACCTTCGGCAACTAGACCATCTGAGGCATGTAGCTGGTCATTGTTCAAAACTCATATGCAATCGACAAAGGAATTGTTAAGTGAAGGTTGAAGATTTGTCAATCTGTCGGTTAAGCAAATTTGTTCTTTTATCACCCGCCCAACTCTTAATTTCACCAGGACTGTTTTACTATGTTTTATTTGACTAAAGGGAAGTCTATCCCTTGATTTTGCGTTGTGTTATTAGTCGCCTTTTAGATTAATGGCCTTGTCAGCGCCTTGAGCATTAAGCGTAATGGATGTGGTGCTTTATAACTAGTCATTATTATCATTATTGTCCTGTGAATGTTCCGCCATATTCAGCCTGCATGTCCACTAACGCGGAATTATCACAGGGGTGGCCCTGTGGGTGGGACAGGGGTGTAACCGGCCCCTTTGATTTTTCAAGTGATCAAAACAAAAACAAAAAGAGGAGAAAATGAAGAAAAAAGAGGAGGAAGATGAAAGAAGAGCATGGGGAAAGAGAGGGCTGGGCCATGCAAATACGTAATACCCGTATTTGTTTATTTTAAACGTAAATAAACTCACGCATGGGTCATCATCTAAAGCCTTTAACTCCCCTTCCCCTTTTTTTTGGACTGAAAGATACAAATTTTGTAATGTTTTCAGATTTTCTTAAATAGAATTTTTTCTTAAATCCATATTCATTCCTTTCAATAAAACTAAAATTCCAAAATGTAACAACAAGTTCACTCGACCACTTCAAAGGGGGACCAAAAAATTCAAACATCATGGACACGGACCAAAAACTTAAAAGATGGTTATGTCGCAAGTGCGAAAAAAAATAAGTAAACATGGTAAGCTACTTTTTAGCATGCGATAGACGCAAAACCCATCGACTGGCTACAAAACTTATTGGCAGCTAGCTTCTTGAGTTTGCTGTGCAGTTCACGTCTGTGTAACGAATTGTCATAGGTGAACACATTTTACAGGTATCGAGGAAAATCGTATTTACAAGTGCATCATTGTAAAACCTCAATGATCAACAAATCGACGTCATTATGAAACTATTTTTTTCTTCCGTAAAGTGGGACCTCCAAAGTAGACAGGCCCCTTTAGAAAATTTGAGATACAGGCCTGACGAAAGCGCAATTTATTGCATTTGACTCATATGTTTCCAAAGCATTCATTCTAGAACTGGTGCAACAACATCAGTATTTGGCACCCTTTTCTAAAATACTATGCAAATCTTATGCATGATACACAAAGTCAATGGTATTACACAAAAGAATAACATGAAAAGCATAATTTCATTGTGCCTTATTCTTATCAGTTTGGTAAAATTACGAATCAAATGTTGAATTTAGAAATTTGATGAACTTTGTAGTTGTTAACGGCTAATTTATCCAGATTTATGTATAAAGTTACACGCTTGTTTAACCCTTATTCTTTAAGCCCTCACCCTATTTTTGTCTTTTTAAAAATCATTTGGACAGTAATTGTGCTGCGCGACTGCTATCATATTACATGATACTAGTAATTGTTCTAACGCCAAGAATATTCATGACTATTCATTGTTTACTCTAAATAATGTGAAGAGTTTGGAGACTGGGGATAATAGGATTGGAGATTGCCGAGCCCTGCCTACTTTTGATTTGCTTTGATTTTGACATGCTCACCCCCCTCCCCCCCCCCCCCCGGCTCCACCATTCTACTTTATGAGTCCAATATAAAATGTAATCATAATAATGAAAAGTGTTTTAATTGCCTGCCGAAATTTTATCCACACCATATTGATACAACCACATACACTGTTTAGAATACTCAATGCTATGTGGTAATCAATTTGATGATTTGGGGAAAAATGTTTGTAATAGTGTATTAAACACATTAGTAAACACTTTTTGCTATTTTGATTATTTTCCTCAAATAAGGCGAATCGATGCCAATTTTTTCAGAAATCTTGTGGAAAGCATTTCAGACATTATAGTACATGAAAATGTGTCAAACGCAAATCTATTCTTTTGTTATTTATTGTTTGCTAATTTTTGTAGGTTAATGTTTTTTTTTTCTTATATATTTTAATGTTTTTATGATTGATATGTTCTAGAATTTAGTTTTGATAAATTTTCCATTCCATTTCCATTTTCCATTCGTCTGTACACAAATTTACGCAAAATGCCTTTTCTCAGCCGACGAGTATTATAAAATTCGCCATGACTTCACGACCCGACCCTGGTCCGATTTTCATAAACTTGGTACCAAAAGATGTGCTAGGCTTCAAATAAAAAAAAACTCCTTTAGTTGCGTGGCGTATAGGGGGCGGTTGTGCGGCAATCGCAAAATTTCATACGGGGGGGGGGGGGGGTCAAATTGAACCCCCTCCCCCGTTGAGATAGTGTTTGACATTCGAGGACTATTGGTTGACATCTGAGGACCATCGTTCTCAGCAATTTTTCGTTGTTCGCTGTCCTCGCGCATATAACTTATACAAAAGCACACTCACTCATAAACACACACACACACACACACACACACACACATACACACCCGCCCTCACTCAGAAACACCCACACAAAGCAGTTTGTAGGACAGACTGTGTGGCCTTTGGAACCTGGGTGTGTGTGTTTTTTTTTGTTTTTTTTTGTTCAATGGGCGCTTGATATTTGGCCTATGGACTGTTTAGTAAGCAAGAAGTAAGTCATAAATTCTGCAAATTAATTTAAGTCAAATTCCTTCCCTAGCTGTCTTCGGCCTAATGAACAAGAAAGTTAAGAAGCAAGATTTAAAATGAGCTTGTCAGAGAAAAGCTAAGCTTTTTAGGTACAGGCCTACTTTAAAAAGATAGAGACCCTTCACTGTTGTTTCCCTTCCATTCCCCGAAGAAGAAAATTGTCACGACGGAAATTGAAACAACACTGTAGTAAGAGGACAACAATCTTTAAACTTGGCTGAAATGCTCTGAAATACAGTGTGGGACATCGAACACCCCCCCCCCCCGAAGAAATACATGAAAACAAACAAATTTATGAAAATCCAAATGATATATCAGAAATAAATTAAAACTGATCTTGATCGGTCTCAACGCTATACCCTCTGTAATAGAATAAAATGATCACTTATTAAAAGGTACAAAATATGCATGGACAGGAAACAATATGAAATTTCATTAGTAAATGGTTATTAATCATTACAGTTAATTATCATGATTTATATTTTTCTGTCTTCCTCCCCCATCCCTCCTTTTCCCTTTTCATTTCAGATATATATATATATATATATATATATATGTATATTTTTTTATCATCTATGACATGTATGCGCGGTCCATATAAATTTTACAAGGGGCCTTTTTTTCATCTTTTACGAAATAAAATGAATAAAATTAAATTAAATTGATAATATTTTTGGGTTCATGTGTGTGTGTGTGTGTGTGTGTGTTAAAGAGTTAGAGAATACAAACTTCTAATAGTGCCTACACAACGAAAAGTAGAGGAAGCAAAGCAATATGGAACGGGTATACGGAATTCCTTAAAAAAAATTCAAGGGTCCTCATTTAAAAATAAGTTGACCAGAAACCTATTTCAAAGATGATTCAACATTCGCTGATTGTGTGTAAATGCATTTCAAACAAAAATGGGGGAAGAAACGTAATGCTTAGATCAGCTGGTCAAAAAATCTGTACAAGAAATTCTCTGAAATGCAAGATTCCAACCGAAACAATGAAGAGTTTCTTGCGACACCGCAAGCCACTCAATCATACACATGACAAAACGACTAAATAAGTTATTTTATATTTAGATTCAAAGGCGCTTCAAATGTCTAGACTCTGTAGGCTTTAAACGAGTAGATATACTGTTTTGAGTGGACCAAGAAAGTCCTTTGAAATTGTATTGATAACAAAAGATGAGCATTTCAGATGGTCCAATAACTACAAAAACAGTTAAAAGGAGCTCTCAAGAGGAATGACCATTCAAGCTCGCCGATCCATTTCCTATACTGTCTGTGGAATAAAAACAGGTTGAATCAAAACCCTTCATAACAATCACTATATGAAGGACAAATTGGATTTGGGTAACAGATTCGAGTAACAGATAATCCTCTCTCCAACTCTCTATATTGAATAAAATTCATATAAAATGCAGAAAACTAAATTCGCCTTTCCACCCGAACCATAATTTCAGCTGTTTATGATATATACTACCACGGACATCTTATTGGTCGTTTGTCATGTTTTTGGTGGAGGGTCACATTATCTAAGAGCGTCACTAAGTGCAGTTTGCATTCATTTCTTATACTGGGAAGACAATATCTTCTCATTTAGACGGGTGGAGAGGAGGGGGGGGGGAGCTTTTACAGTCCTGAAATAACAACATCCTGAAATAAGAAAAATATCCTTCCAGATCCTTGCCCCCCCCCCCATGCTGTAGCGAAAAAAATAAATCTACAGCTTTTTCATTCCCCTTTTAGTGTGTATCTGAGTTGAATAGGGTTTGTTGCCAAGAAATCTAGGCAGCAAGTGGGGTTCACCAAATAAATGCTGGGGTTTCCTAACGGAGAAGGGATTTTATTCGTGTTTGAGCGTGGGGTTGTGTGAGCGTGCCTGCGTGTTTGCTTTTCCATGTAAAACTCTTCAACAACAAAAAAGTAAAGGAAGGGCTCCTTCCTAACTGAAGAAGGGCAAATTAGATGTTTATTGGGGGAAATGTATATCGGATGCACTTATATCCATTGTAGTTATACGATAGTTTGCTAAATATTCTATAGCAATCTACTAGCAAATGGTTAAGTAAAATATGAATATTCTTAAATTTCTAATTGCGTATGGAAGGGCGGATGTACTTGTCACAAAACACATATGAAATTATAAAAGGTAACAAATTATTTTACATTCGAGTTGACTAAATGATAGGAAAGGACAGGATAGGAAATGTTATGTTGAGATAGGATATGATTCAGGATAGGATATAGGTTTGGAACGATATTCGGTTTATATGTATATATATACAAATATATATATATATATATATATATATATATATATATATATATATATATATATATGTGTGTGTGTGTGTGTGTGTGTGTGTGTGTGTCTTAAACTAAACACAAGACTAAAATAAGTTTCCCCTAAAACAAATCTTCTTTTTTTTCAATCAGGAACCTTTGATGAAATCTGAATACAGATTCATTTAGTTATATTTCTCAGCTACATTTCAGGGCAAACCCAGTTACGCTTCAGTGAACATAACCTAAATGCAAAATGTTCGCTTTTTAAAGTTCGCAAGCCTCATGGCATGACTTTGATTCAGTGATGTCGGAACAAACTTTTTCAGCGTTTGAAGGCATGAAATAAAATTATTATGCGCTCCCCAGCAACCAAATGACTAGTGCGCCAAATTTCATGCTTGAGTGAGGAAGAGGTGAAAATGGCAAAAACTGCAGTTTTGACATCTTTTGCTTGCTAAATTTAATCTAATGAGAAGGAATTCATTTTCTGGAAGGTTGTTTGCAATTTTTTTCAATTGATAGAGCCTACCTGTTATTAATTCGCTGTTGAATGAACAGATGGTAAAAACAATATATCACCATGTTAAAATTATCAAAAAATTACTGCTTTATTAATATACACTAAAAATCATATTGATGTCATTAGTAGCGTGTTCATATGACCGCGGTACATACTGTATCAATGATCCCATGGAATTTTTATGTAAAGTTCACGCTTTAATGAGCAGCTGGGATCGGAAAAACTCTCTTCTCACTTGTGGACTAAAATTCATTCAATTGCATAATCTGGGTAACCATCCTCAGTATTCTTGGGGAGTTCGTCTGATTTTATTTTCATCGAAATCCCGATCTCTTACGCTTCAGTGGGCAAATGAGACGAGAAAATTGTGCAAATGAGTAGAAAGTTTAGCGCTTTGTCCCTGCTCTGTGCCGCATCAGATACTTAATGTGGCGGTAGATTCTAGGATTCTGGGGTGCGTTTCATGAGACCGTCATAATTTTGGACATCGCATTGAAACGTGCGTTAACTCTACAACACACGTTTCAATGGGATGTCCAAGAAGTTAGACTTATGACGGTTTCATGAAACGGCCCCCTGTTTGTTAGTGACCTCAGGAAGGTATGTGCCAACCTTCATGGAAAAATATACAGTAGAATGAACAATAATCATCGATGAAAATGGGCCAGAGTTCAATTTTCATTTCCACCCCATTGACAATATGTACAATTGGAAACAGAGTTTGAACAAATGTGAAATTTGGCCTATTTTCATTTATTATTATTGTTCATTGTCAAAGAAAATCAAATGGGATTCACTATCCTTTCCCTTGATGTTCTCGTTTAACTACTAGCCCAACCTAGTAGCAACGCTAGATGAATGCAATCTGTATTTTAACTATATATATAATACAATCACTTGCAACAGGAGTATGGATGTATACTAGGAGTTTGCCAGGCAGATATGCAAAAATTCGAATGCATTATGAAAATTGCCTATTCAATTTATTCAACAGTTCATTAAAAAATGTACAATTTACAAATGAATAAAATACATGATGGAGGCTAGGACCACCCCACAAAAAGCGTAGTTCTGCTTGTAATCGGCACCCTATGAGAGTAAGAACAACATAGAAAATACATATAAGCATATACACTAACACACACTCGCAATCATTGAAAGTATATAATCCAAAGGAGAAGAGAGGAGGCGCTGTGGCTTAGTTGTACAGCAGTGGTCTCGTTACCGGCAGTACCTGGGTTCGAAACCGGGTGGATGGGCTAATGCCATTTGGTAAAGGTATTAATCCTCATTACCAAGTCCCTTTGAGAGAACTTGAAGCCTTCGGTTCCCTGATTGCTTACTAACAAGCTTACACGTGCTGCCTTAGCAGTCAGGTGACCATTCAAACTTTAAACATGTTTAACATGTTTAACATGTTTAAGTGGGGCTTTAATGTTAGAGAGAAAAGAACATTTAGAAATAGAAAAAAAGAAGAGAAAGGAGAGGGGTCATTCCATAAAGGTCGGACGTACAATCAGACACACTGAAGAGCTATAACTTCTTTGATTTGATAACAAGGTTGTTGTTTTTTTTTATAGTATATTATAACATGTACCTAGGGTTATCATTAAACCATGACAAGAAAAGTACATACATTGAAAAATAGAAAATATTGGCAAAAATGTGAGGGGTCGGACGTACATTCATGTCAAAATCTGTGTGATGTGTGAAGCAGGTACTCAAAATTTATGGGTTGTTAGCTGAGGCATGAATCTTGAAGTAACAGCATTAAAGAAATTGATAGGCATTGCCTTGTTTCAGTCACAGGTTTATCTTTTCGGGGTCGGACGTACATCGTGTAAATATTTGCACATTGTAAGTCCGGCCCCCCTTTGAAGAGCAGTTATACAAAACAGGGAGATCCTAAGTTGGTGGGACTTTTGATACTTCATGTCTGGTTAGGTATCTTTGAAATAAAACTTATTTATGAAATGAGTCTGTTGAAGGTGCCGAGCTATGCTTGACTTAAGTTGAGACCTATTCAGACAGTGTATGTCCGACCCCTAAATTCATTTTGCTACAATTCAAACTAAATATCCCTCAAATTCATTTTTCTTTTCATTTTAAAAGAGTCCAGCAGTTAAACTACTTAACATTCTACATTTCTAGACAAAACTATTACAAAATAAAACAAAAAAGTCAATAATGCAGAATATGCCTAAGTAAAATGTACATTGCAGTTTTTCCCAAAGTTTTGAAAAAGACAATAATTTCCTCAGCAACCCCCCCCCCAAAAAAAGAAAATAAAACACTTATTTACTAACTGTGACAAAAAGCGATAGTAAATATGTTTATAACATGCACATTTCAAGTGAAAAGGTTCACTGATGGCTTTTTTTCTGTCCATTTTATTAAAACAGTCTTTTTCAAATCAATAAAATAAACAATTGTTCTAGAAAGACTAGTGCACGACCCCGCTGCAAAATAGGCGGTTGCTGACTACGTCATCAATTGTTGACCAAATGATGTTGCCCTGTGCATCAGTTTCACTCTCATCTGTTCATGTCTCTTAACACACCTAAAGTGTGCTCAGAGCATCACACTATATGCTTTTAGCCATCAGCCTTCTGGCCATGTGCTCTTACATAATTCATGTACATAAATTAGAACATAATAGTATTCTAAATATGACGGTGTATTCACTGACATTGCATCCTGTGTGAATGAAGAATAGGCTTTGACCTAGGTCCATAATCAGATTAACATTGAAAAGACTGGGTTATTTGGGTGGTTGCATAGACTGTGGAAGCTTGTAAGTGGGATGTTGGATGGTGGGGGGGGGGGGGGGGTTGAATTGTTACAGGCCATCGTATGGTCATATCTAACCATAATTGGCTCAAAATCAACGAATTTAAGTGATTAGAATGAAAAATAATCAGATATTTGTGAATTACATGGAGGAAGACAGAATTTGTACACAGAACAAAAAATTAACCTCTCTGAAGACGACATAATCTCACGAAAATCTGCGCAACATTTTAATGGTATACCCATTTCTCATGAAGTTGGTGTCTAATGTTGTGCAAGACTTCACAGAATAAAGTAATCACACTGCACTGCACTGCACTTGCATTTTAATATTATTGTCAAAAATGCTGAAGGAGTGGGACATTTTGCACCCTGCTTTATAAGAGGATAAATAAAAACTAAGAAAGAATAGTCATTGTTAATTCTGGTGGTAAGTGGAATATGTAGTTAATTTCAAAGGTTTATGCGCTGAAGATAATGTCATATTTGTATACTGCAAAAATCATATAAGCAGTACAAGAGAGAGTCATATAAAGAAGTCTTAGAGGGGTCGGACGTACAGGGGGTCGGACGTACAAAAAATTGGACGTCCGACCCCTCCCCCACCCTTTAACTTAAAATCCTAGACTAGTTGTGAGCTTTCATCCAGGGGGTTCATTTCGGATATCTATCAATTACATCAAGCTTGTTTTGCAAATAGCTTAAGAAAAAATTTACTTCTTTTGTGTATTTTTTAAAACAAAAATGTGTTCCTCAAAAGGGGTTGGACGTTCATATGAAAGCGCCTGCTTTTGATTTATATACATGTAGTACAAAAAAAATTAGTCAAGTGATAAAACAATTTATTTGTTATTTCAAACCTATCATAATTTTTACTTGAATAATAGTCAACTTTAATCATTTCAAAGCTCTTTTTATGTCTAAAATTTGTTTCCAACATGAACTCTCAAAATTGGCAAAACTGTCTGCGGTTTCCATGGCAACTCACGTTCTTTGCCACAAAGCAACGATACATTATATTAAATTATTTCTTGCAGATTCATAAACTTCAATGTTTAAGCTTTCAAATGACAATATATTTGTTACATATGTAGTATTTTGAAATATTGATCAAAAAATTCACCTATTTATGGAAGGACCCAGAGAGAAGTACCTACTCAGTCATGAATGTCATTCTTTGGAAAATGCCTTCATGGCCGTATGCAAAGAGGGGGAGGGGGAGGGGGAGGAGGCAATGCGACACCCCCCCAAAAAAAAAAAAAAAAAAATTGAAGGCTTACATCTTCTTATTGAAAGCTTTCCGAAATTCCACCAAAAATGTGAGATTCTTCAATTTCAATTGTAAAAATGCAGAAGCGCCTAGCTCGTGACCAGCTGGGTCACTTCGCTCCCTCGCTTGCGTGTTTCGTTTTACGTTTTCTTGCCCCCCCCCCCGAAAAAAAAAGATTCTGCGTACGGCCCTGACACTGATGAAGCAAAACAGCACAGTGGGTAATGTAAGTTTCTACTTTGCCGAGTGGAATAACTGTGTACAGAATAATTTGTTTGGAAACATTTGAAAATAACAAACAGATATGGTATTTTTATGATATTCAAACATGAATCGGATTTCGTTGATTGCATGGATAGCATTATACCTTATACATCATCATTTTGCAAAAAAAAAAATCAGATAAGATATAGTAAAGAACTTACAGACCAGCCAGTCTGAAATAGAAGCATAGATTTCCATGCCTCCACTATCCTATAAGATATACAAAGAACTAATTATCATAAGCCCTAGTACCCAAACAAAACCCAACACAATTCATCAAGCGTTATCTAAAGAACACCTATACTGTATGCTGGTATTATTCATTCTGATTTCAATTGAAAGCTGAAATTGGCACATGCTTTCTTATTTGACAATGATTTAATTTCTTTCTTTGTAGCCGCAAAGCACTATCGTATTAATTCCCATTTCCTTTATGAATGGGTAGAACAATTATCAGAAGTTTCTGGAAATTGAATGTGACTGGCTTATTATGCCATTCACAACTACAATTAAAGAAGAATTATTTTTATTGTTTACATCAGTGATGTACAAACAATAAGAGAAAGAAAACAAAACTACACACACATACGCCAAGGGCAATGCATCATACTCAGGCATGCAAGGTCAACAGTTACGTTTTACACTAATCTACCTAAAGCACAATAAGAATAACAACTGATACAACATAAATATAGATACATGATTTACGTTTCGAGAAAAAGAACCTCCTTCCCCTTAAAGTCAAAATAGAGAGTCGCTACCAAAGTTTACAATAGTTTTTATTTATTCGCACATCTTTTATCTTCGCAAACATGTCAAACTGCCTCTAATAGTGGTCCGACAGTGCTGCTCAATGGCTCTCAAATGATTACCCAGTATCCGCGTTTTTCGACAATTAGTAATGGAAATTACCCAGGAAAATTACTCAACAGTTATGATATCAGAAATCATGGGGAAATCCTGAAACAATATCACACAGTTTTGGTAGGGAATCGTAAACCTCTGAATTAGCTCCTTCGTTGTTTCTGCTGCCAGGTAAACCCTTTTCAAAATCTAAAACCCTGGAAACAAGGTCACAGGCAAAAGTTGGACCCTTTGTGTCGTCATATGTACTTATTACTGATCCATGTCGTTTCCATTCGAAGTATGAATTGTAAAGAGTTTCATTTGAACTTACGAGATTGAGATAATCAACTAGCTCTTCCATCGAGCTGAAATCTTGCAGATGAATGAAAGAATGCGGGGGTGCGACTAGTTCATAATCTTCTTTTGGTGCTCCATGGACAAGCGGCAATAGGTCATGATCTAGAGAATTTTCCCAAAACTTTTCTGTGATGTAATCCTTACATTCATTGTTTTCTAATGCTAAATAGAATTTGTAAGTACGGAGGCGATTCCAGCAGCTTTCGGTTTTTCTCATGCAACCTGTTTTTCCGCATCCTTCATAAATGTCCACTTGGATGTGTTCGGAGAGTTTTTTCACAAAGTCAAATCTCCTCCATCCGGTCCCTTGACAATTTGACGCTGCCCAAGCAACCATGTTGGGTCTGCCCTGAGCCCAGTTTCGATTGTCATCTCGGGAAATTTGTGGTGTGGAGTTTTCATAAGAACCATAGGGCGTGTAGATGGTCGAATACGGTCTCCGTCTATGAGTGATGGTGTAGTTGTATAAGTGCCTATATTGCATGTTCGGATATGCACGTGCCTCCTGGCTCCAAAAAACCCATGCCTGATTTAGAGGGCGTCTCATTGGCATTACATTCCAGTCCCAGTGTGATCTAACAACATCATGAAGCGCAACATGACTCTTAGCCATTGTCTCAAAGCTAGTATCTTTAACAAATCGAAAGCCGCATTCCAAACCTGGGCATTCGGCGACTACTACTGGCTCTTGTGGCCTTTGGCTGCCAACCCATTGCTAGATCTGACGGTAGCAAGGTGTCTTGTCCTCGAATATTTTCATGGGTGGTTGTTTTGCCTCATCATTTAGGTTGGAAGTACTTGTTTCGTTCTCCTCGGATCCGGACGTTCCAAAGACTGTTTTGTTATAAAACATCCGAGAGGCGCCTGTACGAATCGCCGGTATGGCCTGATGGTCGGAGCGAAGAAATCCAGCATTTTGGGCACAAAACACAGCAATTGCCAAGCATAATATCACCAAAAGGAATATCAGTCGCTTGCGTTTCATCGTTTCGTTGTTCCGACAAATTTTAACATTCAAGAATACCCCATTTGTTATTAAAATGTCTTGCGATAGCACAGTCTGACCAGAAGACTGCCCGTTTCTCTTCTTAAACCTTGATCATGTTGATTAAAGCTTGAAAGATCATTGATGCATAGGACTAAATAACAGATTCTAATCCTGGATGGATAGGATAGGGTTTAATGCAAGAAGTGTGTATGGGAGCACTCTGGTGTGCAAGGTTTTGGGACAAAGGAGTTAAGTAATCATTGTACAGATAACCGAGTTTTATCAGAATGTGAATAGGATAATATTACAATAAAGTAATTGCACATTGTTTAGCATTGTGAGCATCTGCCAAAGAGGTCTGAATCCGATGACCGGGGTCACGGGGGTAAATACATTGCTGTAAAGCGCTAGAGACATCCGAGATGTATTAAGCACTATGTAAATCCAGAATATTATTATCATTATCAAATCATGTGAATTCCAGTCTTTATCACGCATAATAAGGCCATATCAGTGAAAACGGTGGACGAAGGGCAATTCAGGCACTCATGTGAGAAAATAATAAAATCTGAGCAACCAAACTGGGATCAATCGATCAATAGAGGCTATTATTATCACCTTATCCTAACAATTATCGAATTGTTCAGAGTCAAACCTGAACTTCAAAACATGACTCTGGCAATCGTCTTGTTTGGTTTTGTGAGTCTTCTTATTACTACATTAATCTATTTCCATTTTGCTGCAAGAAAGAGAAATGACATGAAAGAGTGTTCTATTCCCCTTTATTATCAAAATTGAAATTATTCAGAATATTACCCAACAGCACTATAAATCATGGCCAAACCTTTCTCTTTCCTTTTCCATGAAAACGTTGAGTCCGGTAAGAAAAGATTCGTCGTGCACAGTCGCTATTGAGGTTTAAAGGTAAGATTATGTCGGTATTTTGGTGCCAGAAAACAAATTTTGACATGAAAGAGTATCCTTTTTGTTATCAGTAATTGATTTCGTTGAAAATATCTTGCAATATCACTACTGACCGGGCAAGAAGCTGTCCCTTTCTGTCATCAAATTCCTTGAGTACGGTATGAAAAGATGAGTCGTACATAAAGTAATAAGTAGACACGGTTTAAAGCTAGGAGACTGTATGGGAGCACTCTGGTGTGCAAGATAGGTCTGCCAGTCCTGCAGACTGCATGGTACAAAAGAAATTCATGTAATAAATGGACAGCTAATGAAACAATATCACAATCAAATCGTGGACATTTCACTCGGTATAGTGATTACTATTCCGAAAAAGGGCTTTGAAGGACGATTCTTATTCTTTCGTATAACATTTACAGCTAAAGTGACTGGTCGATAGTGGAGAGCCACGCAGTATACATAGTGGCATCATCTGTCACGTGATGTAGTTCACTGATGCCCCGTGGAAATCTCGTTAGCACGCAGTCGTTGATAATGTGTGATAGGGTCTGGTCTGGGAATCCACAGCTGCATGTGTTGCGCTCTCTTTATATTTCCACTTCCGTAGGTTGTCATGGTTACGCCCAGTCCCAAAGGCATATAGGTGTTAGTCCTGCAACTGAGCACTGCCCAAATAATGTTTTCACAAGTTGATCCACCGAGAAGCTATAAAACAAATTCAAATTCAAATTCAAATTCGAATTTATTGATATGAAATCCACCATTTTGGATTATATCATCAAAATGAACAATACAAAACAAAACAAAGGGTACACATAAACATAAACATGATAAAGGCAAAAGTACACGTATTTGACAATTTCATTGAATAAATCGAACCAACATCAGACCAAAAATGTAAAAGTATATAAAGATACACACTAAGTAAAAAAAAAAAAGGTGCAAATGATCTTGCACCTTTCAAATGCAACACTGGGAGCACCTTTTAGGGTGCAAAGTTGCAACTTTTACAAGGTTTTTGCACCTTTAGAGGTGCAATTGGCGGCATTTCGCACCCTAAAGGGTGCAGAGTTACACCCTTTTAGAAAAGGTCACATTTGCACCTTTTAGAAAAGGTGCACATTTGTACCTTTTTGTACGCAAAAGTCTCTGCACCCTAAAAGATGCAAAGTTGCATCTTTTAGGGTGCAAACGGGCATTTCAGTGTGCAAACAAGAACAAAAAGGTGCATTTTTGCACCTTTTTTGTCCGAGGTGCAAGATTGCACCCAAAAAAGGTGCAGCCAGTGTTGCATTTAGGGTGCAATTTTTTCTTAGTGTGATATGTTGGTGTTGTATTTGCTATAACTTAAAGGAATATATAAACATAGCCACGTGCGGCTCCTGCCGTACTCTTCATTCTACAAAACATAAGTATAATACATGCATTTTCACTCTAGACGTTCGATGAAGTGTGCTTTCTATTTTCATTGGCGTTAATCCATGTGGGACAGGGGGAAACGTCCCCCCCCCCCAAAAAAAAAAAAAAAAAAAAAATAAGGGTAGGGACACAATAGAGCATGCCGTCCCCACCCCCTCCCTCCCCATTTTATAAGTGTTGTATTTCATATAATGGGCAATAATGGGGAAAAATTCTAAGAAAACAAAGATTTCCGCTCAAAATTATGATTTTGCTTGGCGAAAAATTCGCATTATTATTGACCAGCAACCATTTTTTTTTCTGGCAGATCTCGGTTGGTTGTTTTGGGGTAGGAAACGGTGACCTCATTATGTCCGGGTCCCGTATTTGAACCAAATCCAGTCATGCATTATGTCCCACGTTTCGTATACAACCCTCTAGGGGATGCATTTCTGTCTCGTATTCTTATAAAATAACGGAATATTTAGCGAAAAATAGATAAATGATATACTATTAAACATGAAGCATGAGGAAGCAGACAGGTGTTAGAGGGATCCGCAGTAGGGAACTTTACAGTGCGTCCCTAAAGTCCGTAGACGTAAATCGTGTGGGGGACAGGGGAAAAAGTCAGTTTCTAGGGGTTGGAAACGCAGTAGAGTATGTCCTCCAAATTTTGAGGAAAAAAAAACCACTAAAAAAGCTAGCAGGATATGTTCCCCCATAGGGGGGTGGAGCCGGAGGGGCGGAAGCAGATGGAAATATTGCACACACGGCACGCGGCCGGGCGCCTGCCAGGCGCCCTGAGGACTCCGGCCCGGCCAATGTCGGCGTCGTGAAGTGCACCTGTTCATCGGACGGAGTCTAGCGGCATACCGTACGGCACCTGACGGGCATTCTTACGGTTTGTTGACGGGTGCCTGGCGATTACACTCCACTAGTTTTCAGATTGATCAATACTGCATGTACTTATATTTATATGGGGTACTTACCTTCTTTTATTTATTTCTTTTTCTGAATTTACTATTTCCTTCGTACCTCTGATATTGCTTGTTTGTATACTTTCTGCATCAAGAAGCGGTGTGAATCAAAAATTTTGATTTTGATTTTATCTTAGCAATTGCCGTCTGAGCGAATGGACATAGAGTGTTGGGGACTCTGTGTGTGTGATCCGTAGCTTAGCTCCAGACAAGAGGGATTTTTTTGGGGGGGAGGGGGGTATTCTGGTTTTTTTTTTCGAGGGGGAGGGGGTCATTATTTTATTCTAACAGCCTCTGCTGCTAATAATATTGATAACAACGATAAAATTGACGATAATAATAATAATAATAACAACGATGATAAAACAAAAATATAGATATGAAAAAAAAAGATATTGATGGTAGTAAGGATAATAATACTATTAATCGTGGTAAAAAAATTGATAACAGCAATGATAATTGTTGTTTTTATTTCATTATCATTATTACGTGGGATTTGAAGAGGTATTGCATTTCAGTTCGGTTCTCCCCGAACAGCACGCGTGTGGGTGCGCGTATGTGCGTCTGTGTGTAGGGTGTGTGTGGGCATGTGTATGTGCCAGGGTGGAGTTGCCGTGGTCGAGTGGTCTAAGGCACTTGATTGGAGAGGCGAAAGTCGGGGGTTCGATCCCCGTGGAATGGCACTTATGCCCTTGAGCAGAGGCATTTTATCTACATTGATCTCTTATCGCATTTCAGATAAAGTGATGTGTTATATGCAGCTTGAAACCAACGTATGCATGTTTTGTTACAAAAAAAAAATGTGGGTGCTGAGGTGATGTGGTTAGGTTTGTACATAGAGCCCCTGAAATCATTGTTTGGATGCATGCCAATCTCATCCCCCCTCCCGAGAAAAAGGCCCCTGTCCCCATGGCATCCACTATGTCTGAGGACCTGTCTACGCCACTACTCTTGTCTTCTATCTCATAAGAAATTTGCTGACATAAGGCTGTTTTGCCCCCCCCCCCCATCCCCCCCCCAAAAAAAGGGGGGGTCGATCGACGCCCCTGTTAGGATTGTTAAACATTCCTTCTATTCTGGTCCAAACAACCCTCGGCCCCCGCGCATATCGACATTTAAGGTTTACAAGTGGTAAACATCTAATCGAGAATGGATCTGCGACATGGACAAAGCAATGAAAAAATGCATGAACCCCCCTCCGCGACATCAGCAGGGCTGGTGACGAACGGTAAACATAACATCGATTCTTGCATGGATTCAGGATTGAAAATGAACTAGTTCCATAATCCAATGATCACCCCCTTCGAAAGAATCCTGCGTACGTATACGCCCCTGGTGACGATAGATCAGCCCCCCCCCCCCCTCATAACAATTGAACAGAAGGGGTGATTCTCCCTTCCGGCTTTCCCGACTTCGCCACAGCTTACTGCATTTTCGGACTAACGAACCTTCGAAATAACGAACTTTATTTCGTTTTCGGATAAACGAACCTTCAGAATAACGAACCTTCGGAATAACTCCACAAATGTTCGGATTAACGAACTCTTTTTCCTTTCCGGACCTACGAACATCTAGGTATACGTAATTTGCGTGTTTCGGAATAACGAACCTTCGGAATAACAAGCTGTAACCAAAGCATCGATTCGTAATACCAAACTGATCGGCAACTAGGTTCAGTTTGCCATGCAGTTCACCCCCGGGGAAGGTGTCATAGATGAAAACCTATTTCATGTGTCGGGGATTAATCGTCTAGCTACAGAACTGCATCATTGTAAAACATCAATTCAACAAATTTACATCATTTTGAAACCTCAGCTGTCTTCCATAAAGTGATAACGCCTACAGGCCTTTGCCTTTATTTCTGGTGTCAACTGTGGTAAGCTCTGATGCAAGTTAATTTTAACTTACACATGATCAGTAGTGCTAGTATTACAAGAAGTTGTCCTTTTTACCCTCTTCCCTTTGTTAATATTGAGTTTGCTTCATGGATAGTATTTGTACATGGAGTAAACTCATGGGGTTTATTTTCTCTTTCTATTCCTTGTATGTGCAATCTTTTTCAAAACAGGTTGTGTCTATGGCTTCTTGTAATTTACTTGTTCTTAAAGAGGAATTTACTTTCATTCATTCCGTCACCTTTCATGTATAGTGAATAAGGAAAAAGTAGTAAGATGCAAATTTAAACAAATAATTGAAAACTTCCCTGGAAATCATTTGCAATGAAATGCTGTGTATTAGGTAAAATAAAACAAAAACAAAAAAAATCACCAGAGAATTATTTGTTGAAGAAACAGTCACATAATCTAATTGTTTCCGCTTGCACATTGAATGTAAACTAAACATGCTAAACAAACTTGTGGATCAATCAATGTGCTCTCTGTGTTAAAACTGTGTGGACCCTGTGTACTTTCCAACCATGATTCTCATCTACCTAAATGGAAAAAAGAAAACACAAACAAATCTCGCCACTGCATTATCTTTCTTCTGATAGAATAGAATAAATGCTTTTCAAAGTGGGATACTATGATCCATCATGCCCAAGGCCTGATGGAAGTCTACAACCAGTAATCCATGCAATGCTGAACGTGTCGGTCTCACTGCCAAAACATATGCTACTTTGATCATCATAACTTCAACAATATATACCTTGACATGTAACGAGCAATGTATCATTTGTTAAGTATTATTTGTACTATAATTATGACGGTAACACTGATTCAGATCTTGCAGTATAGACTGATGTATCATTCAGTGCCAGTCAATATTGCACACGCAAAGAAGCATACAAAAATATACGTTTTTAATCCGCGGCTAAAATGCCTTAAATTGAGACAATGTGGTGTTTAACTGTAATTTTTCTTAAAAGCTCCAAATGTCTTCTTTTATACTTCACATGAATATGAGAACAAAGTTTTCAGTCAGTAGCCTAATAACAACTGGCACTCTTTTTTCAGTCTTTATTTTTTTGGAAATAAGGAAAATTACATTGTTATCAAACATGCAGCATTTAGGCAATTTTCTTTGTTTGACTATTCCGCGGCCACAAATTTGCCGTTATTAAATTATCATGTGCGTCTAACGAGCAGGAAGCGGCATGATGCCACACAACGCAGGCCTAAGCTTTAGGCATTCTGCCTGCACTGGATTTGAACGTATCATCTTTGGTTCGACAGACACCTTAATCTCACAGGCCTGGAAACTAGTTCGCCACTAGTTCGCGACTCGAGTCTCCACTGGTTGCGAAGACCTCTCCGCGAGACTAAAGCATCCCCTACCGATTGAATTTGGTAAAGCAATTTTGTTTCCATGCCAGTCATTTTCACATTTTGGAGACCGGTGAGAGTAAAATTGTGTTGGGACGGCCTTCAGTAACAGGATGTTTGAGGGAAGCCCACTGATGTCTGTTAATGACAAAACATGCCATATGGAAGGCCATTCCTGACACCATTCTGCTCTCATCTGCCGCTAAAAACATGCGAAATTTGAAATATATCGTATTTTAAGAAATGGGCATAGAACAAAAATTACTTCACCAAATTAAACGATCTTTGTATCGGTCTCTTTGGTAGAAGATGCTTTACCCACGGATGTAAAAACTTTATTAACTTTTTAAAAGTAAAAAACTGAAAATCCGCCGTTCCACTTTTTCTGGGTTACGCGGTAAAGGGATATACCATTTTGCACCCAACAAAAACAAAAAACAAACATATGTCATATAATTTTCGAAAAATAAAGAATAGAAAGAATAAAAAATAACTTATTTGGCTCAATGAGAATATCTAGGAACTCGCATAAAAGGAAAAAAGGGGGGCTATTTATTAAATGTCTGGTACAAAACAAGCAGAGAGTTGGTCTTAACTGCAATCATATGGGGGTTTCACACCGGGCCTATGTAGAGTTGCGTAGTGTGGCGTACCGACTACGCCGAGCTTCCGCTGCCCTAACCTGGGCCTACGCTCTGTCTACACCACTGGCCTACGTGGTAATACGCCGAGGGACGCAGGGGGTACTCAAGATGGGCGCGAAATTAAACATGTTTATTTTTTCGAGTACTTTAGGCATGTTAGGCGTAGAGCACTGGGCGCAGAAAGAACGTAGTTTTTACGTACGTATACGCAACACTACGCTTCATACGCCATCCCTAGGCAGGTCTACGCAACATTACGCTACTTTACTCATGAACAAAATACCTATTCACTTTTCTTGGGGGTGGTGTAGGGCACACATTTCTCCCGTTTTATGCATCCCACCATAATATTCTAGCAGACAGAAAAGGGGGAATTCTTTACCACATGTATATTTTGGGGGATCCTTGGACCAGCCGCGGATCCAGGATTTGATGGGGGGGGGGGGGGAGGGGGGCCATGGCCATGGAAGTTTTTTTTTTGTAATCTAGCGAATTAAAAAAAAAAAAGGGGGTGCATAGAAATTTTGTTGCGTGTGTCGTAAAACCGTATTAGGGGAGTAGGCGTATCCTATTGTCCTATTACAGGTCCACAAATTTTGCGTCAAGCAAAAAAAAAAAAAAAAAAAAAAAAACATCAGGTGATAGCCAACTGCCTGTCTCCTTTCCTACTTTTTTTAAAACTTACATTAACAAAAAACGGCAGGTACATCAGACTACTCAACACATCGTTTCGAGAAGCCCCCCCCCCCCCGGTTTCAACGAATGGGTGCGTTAATTTCACTCCCCACACGCAACCCACACTTTCGAGACAACCGGGGGGGGGGGAGGCTTCTCTCGAAAGGGTGCGGCCATCCCCGTTCCCTCCCCTCTCCCATCCCGCTCCGCGCACGCACCCTTTCGACATAAGCCGCCGATCCTGCGTGTAGCAACTTTTTTTTTTCACGAGTATGCAGCCTAATTTCGTCGTACACGGTACGTCACACTATACGCAACTCTACGTAGTTCCGGTGTGAAACCCCCTTTAGATGACAGTGGCTGATTTAGGAGAGGGCCCATCTTCCACATTTAAAACCCATGTGGCAAAAATTAAGTGTACTAATAATCAAATACATTTTCTCTTAATATTAGGGGCATATACATTCAAAATATGAGCTGAAAATATCGCTACTATAACCACTATTGCGAGTTCAATTAAACTATAAATTAACCCCCTAAAATCGACTAGTGTGTAGAGTAGTCAACCTATGTGCGTACTCACGCTCCTGAATTAGGCCTAGATCTTTTTTTTTAAATCGACAACTTTTAGACTCCATGCATTTTATGTTATGTTTTGTTTTTAGAGGGGAGGGATGAGGTATTTTTCATTCACACAATGATATTTTCAGGTGAATGGAACACTCTAAGCACAAAAACTGGAAGTTTGTGCCCCTCCTCCTTTTTGATGTACTGACTTCTTTTCATTGTCAGACTTTTTGTAAATATTTGTGCCCGTCTTTTACAACAAATCTTGGACCCCTCCTGAAAGATGAGACATTTTTTTCTGATGATTATTGGGTTACATCATCACTGCACCTGGCCTTAAATTAAAAGTGTTGCTTAAACATTAGTTGTTAAATGTAAATTTAATATTTTCAATGTAAACATTACTGAAAAATTCTGTCAGTAGATAATAAATGCTGTTAAAACGAGATGTCTGAAATGACAAATGCTTTTTAAACAAGTGTCGTGGAATTTGAAAGTCTATTGACGCAAAAATCAGTTATTTTTGGTTTATTATGGTGGTGTGAGGTAAATAACATCCCATACCATTTGCCACTGGGCCTATTCGGACTGTCACGTGGCTACATTGCCCACAAACACTTGAACCGTTGCAGCAGAAATAGGCTATAATTTCAGGCAGATTTTTTCTTACTAAAATCCAAATTCAAGGAGTAAAGTCTTATTAATGAAGCCTTTCACTGTATAATGCGTCTAGAAATTGCTCTGGAAAACTCCTTTGATAAAGACAAACCGAACTCAAATATTAATTCTCTATGCCTGCCTCCCTGTTAAATTCGTCAACTATTGATGGGAATTTGCTGATAACGATGAGTTCCATCCTTTTTTAAGAACGAGAACTGTTCTGAAGATCACAAACCAATTCCATGCTGAATAGTTAAAAAGGTAGGGGGAAAATTCCCGTTGCGAAACCTCTTCATGGTTAATAAATAGAATTGTGAAGGAGTCTGAATTTAATTATATTCATTAACTCTACCGACTTTTTACGCATTGGTTGGTGCAGGTGAAGGGGGATATCAAATGAAATGTCATAATTCCTTCGACAACTTACCATGAATAAATTTAGTTTACTCTTCTGTCGTTATAATATCAATGTTTGCTTTTAATGTGTTAAAGTTCCATCAATCTTGTTCTGTCAATATATCACCTCGGAAAAGCATCTTTTTTGACTGATTGTGATTTTTCTTTTTTTAAGCGTGATGAATGAATTCATTACATATTGTATAGGGTCTACATATATCAACCATAAGGACGTAACAATGAATGGCAATTTTCGGGTGTATATGACTTTTCATTCGTCCCTGTGGTGGCCAGTAATAATCAAAGTGTGCATAAAACTATGTCAGTGCGAGGTCGTATAATAACCAAGGTATAGTACATGTACTAAGAACGGTTTATTACCGCTTGGTCCAATGCCAGCTGATCCATTATGGTCCAGCAACCTACGGGCTAATTTCAGCTTGTCCATATACAGTGGCGTAGCTAGGATTTCATTTTATGGGGGGGGGGGGGCGGTAGTGAGCGAGCACGCGAAGCATGCGAATCACTCACTTAGGGGGGAGGGTGCAGGAAGTTCCGACGTTTCTGTGAATTGTTCCTTGTCTGCTCCCGCTCTTCTTACGTTCTCTTACCTTTTTCTTTTCTCGCTCACGCTTTTTTTCCTTCTATTTTTTCTTTCTTCTTTTTTGTTGGCGTTTGGGGGGGGGGGGACCGCCCCATCGTCTCCCCCCTTTTCTACGCAGGTGTCCATATGGCATATTCAGCATATCGTCTAATAATCAAAGCCACTGACTAACTTTTAAAAAATTTTAGCAGCATGGCCCTATATGCTATCAGTTTATGTAATATTGTATAAATATGAAGCCCTGAAAATGCATTTTTCATTCAAATGCATTTTTCATTACAAATTTTATGTAAGAAACACTTTCTAACAGAAAGTCTCCATATTTGATATTTATTGGCAGTGCGTCTATACTTTTACTGAACAGTGTATTTAGTTTTTTGAAGATTAAGAGAAAGTTTGTTTGCTTTAATCCATTGTAATATTTTAGATAATTCTTAGAGTGTATGGATTGCTGTGGGGAAAATATTGAAAATTTTATTCATTAGGGGCAGTTCATGAAATTTCAGGTGATAATCTCGTTAATATCTCAAAAACCATCTGAAGTATCAACTTGAAACTCGGTCTAAGTATGTATCACCATAAGAAAACGATTTGATTAGATTTTGGGTTATGTGGTCAAAGGACACGGAGGTCAGTTCATGAGATTTGACGTGATAGTCTCGTCAATGCGATATCTCTAAAACCATTTGAGGTAGGACCTTCAAACTTGGTGCTAGTATACTTCACCATACAAAAACAATCTGATTATATTTGGGGGTATGTAGGTTCAAGGTCAAAGGTCACATGATTAAAGAAATAGACAAGAAAAAAATTTCAAAAAATTGTGTCGGCATATATCTTCCTCGATAGTCGATATCACGGGATATCTGGTTGGTAATAAGCCGTCACGGTGAGACCGTTTAAGGGAGAACAGAGACATCTCCGTATAGTTGGCGGACAAAGCTATGACTGCCTTGTCGTTGGTTTCGAGTAACTGGCCTCTGATCTCTGAGCTATAAGCTAACTCTCGTTTTTTTTTTCTTCTCCACATGCTCGAAAATAGTTTCATATCGTATGATTAGCCTTACATAATTATGCAGGAAAATGACAATATAATACATTGATAATCACTTTAAATGGTTAGAGACACGGCCTGTGATATGCGCTATTCCATTGTCATCATCATTATTATTATTATTATCATCATCATCATCATCATTACGATTGTTGTTATTATTATCATCATCTGGCACTGTAAGTCATAAAAGGAATATAATAATAATAGTGGGTTCTTGTGTAGCGCTCGTATCGGTCAGAATTGACGCTCCTGAGACTCCTGACGCTCCTGACGCTCGTATGTGGACCATAACATTACATTTCGTTATTGTTATAATGTAAAAATATTAAAAAGAAAATGGATGAATAAAGCATAATATTGATAATAAAATAAATGTCTCATTTACAGCTTGAGTGACATTTGATTGCCTGAAGTTGTTGGGAGATCGTCAAATATGAGAAAGAAATTGACCATTTTGCTGGTTTTGATGGGGCTCACGTCGATGATCAATCTGATATCTCTGATGCAGTCAAAATTCTCCAGTTTCACGGCACCGTGTCAGTCTCATCCGAAAGATGGATGCGTCAAAGTAAGAGAACGTGGCGACGGACTGGAGGAGCCAGTTTGGAAGTGGAAGTATATTCTTTCATTATCATTCGTTATTATTCTTATTATTATCATTGTTACTATTATTATTATTACTAATAATATTATCATTATTATCATCACTGTTATTAAAATATTTTTTTTTTCCAGTATTTTTCCCTCCACAGGGATTTTATTGATTTCAATAGCAACACAATAACAAATATAATGCAAGGTACATGTACATCACTTTTATACATTGTAAATACAATATACATTATTCAAACACGTATTCTTCATTGAACTGTCGAGTTTCAAATGCATTCAAATATGAAACAGAATTAAAGAAAAAAAATGTAAATATATATATACACACATACATACATATATATATATATATATATATATATATATATATATACACATACACATAGATACATACATACAATTTCTCATCTTTTTAATATTGGCGTATACAGCAAATGAGGTCTGAATACTACGAGTTATTTGAAAAACAGAAAAAAAAAATACAGCACGAGTCGACACCTCCGGTCACCTGTCCGCACCATTCAGCCGGAGAATAACAAAAAAGAAGAAATGGTACACTAACCATATTGTTCCGGCCGAATAGCGCGAACACGAACACTAAGGAAGCCAACCGGTACTGTATAAAGAAGTCGAAATAAAAAAATACATCGTCATGTAAATAACTCTCTAAACAGAAACCATTTTCTTGCAAATAAATCTTTTTTACAATTTGAGTCTGCAATGTACTTTTCGTTTTTGACATAATTTACAAGCGATACTTTAATATTATCAAAATCAGGCAGTTGTCTCTTCATTTTGCAAATATATACCATCTGTCGCACTACTATCAATATACAGTTTAATGCATCATTATTTGAACCTCGTAAACCAAATAATTTATCTTGAAGTGAGAATATAATTCTATTTCCGGTTCTATTGTAAATCCAGTGTTCCAACCTATCCCAAATATGTTTAACGTGCGTACATTCACATAGAAGATGGATAACTGTTTCGCTCTGTTCGTTACAAAAAGTACATTCTTTTTGGGGGACTAAATTCATTTTAAACAGTAAATCATTTGTATATAATATGCGTTGCAATATCTTAAACTGGAACCATCGTAAGCCAACGTCTATCGTACAGTTAAAAGCAATAGAACAATATGCTTCCCAATTCTTGTCATTCAGATCAAAAATACATTTCCATTTAAGAAAGCTTCTGCATTCTACTTTCCTTTTCTTCAAGAAGATTGCATAGATGTGTGCACATCCCTTAATGTGTTTCATAACAAGTGCCATTGTATCGGGAAAAAAGGGCTGTTGCACCCTGTTAAAAGTTGTGCATTTGTATCCTTCTCGAATTGCATCACATAATCCACGATAAAAAAGAAAATTTATTTGCATATTATACTTTTCTTTAAGATCTTTCAGAGAGAGAAAAATGCCATTTGAATCTAATATATCATTGACAAAGCGGACACCCTTTTTACACAATGTTTTGTTATAGATTGCGCTATTACCTAATTTAATGTAATCATTATTCCATAACGGTTGACATGATATTTTGTCATAGTGAATGGATAAAAGTGTACTATAAGCCGTGAACATCTCTTTCCAAAAAGGATTTTTTGTTTTATTTGCCAGTTCTCGAAAATAGGTATTTCCCATATATAATTTCAAGTCTTGTCGTTCAGGCAAAAAAGACTGTAAAAGACAGAGGATATTACTATCAATGGAATCATTTACCAATTTCTTCATCCAGGAGATTTTCAGTGATTGACAGTGTATGTTTATATCTATCATTCTGACCCCTCCGTCTGAGTAACTTTGCGACATTTGATTTCTACTTACTTTATCAGGTTTTCCCCCCCAAATGAATCTATAAAACTGTGCGTTTATATCTTTCAAAAATTGTTCATCTGGATTTGGTAGAGACAAAATAAGGTAGTTTAATTTGGATACCAACAGTGATTTGACAACTGTAACTCTTCCAAGAACAGTTAAGTGTCGTTTTAACCAAGATGTCATTTGACTTTTAATCTCTATAAATTTTTCATGATAATTTTGAAATGTCATTCTGTGCAAATCCGTACAGAAGTCTATACCTAGATATCTGAAATAATCACTGAATACCCAATTTAGATTCTTATTTAAAAGAACACCATCTTTCTTGTTTTTATATCTCCCAATCCAAATCGCATGTGTCTTATGTATATTAACCTTCAAACCCGACATCGTGTTATATTCATCTAAAATGTTTAATGCGGAGTTCAATTCCCTTACTGATCCATTCAATGTTAGAAGAGTATCGTCCGCATACTGAATTATTTTAAGATGTCTATTCATATTAGGTAAGCTCAAACCAACAATCGAATTGGATTGTCTAAACAAAAGACCTAGTATTTCGGCGCATAAAAGGAAAACATATGGAGACAAAGGATCTCCTTGGCGACAACCCCGCTCTACTGGGAATCTTGGAGACAGGTGTCCATTGATCAGTACACAAGATTGAGCGTTTTCATAGAATACATTAAACCATTTTACAATTGAGGGGCCGAACTTGAAGAACTGTAATACTTTTCTAATAAAATCGTGAGAAATGGAATCAAATGCCTTTTCAAAATCGATAAGTAGCAATAAACCGGGAATATCATTGAGATCAGTGTACAATAATATATCATATAACAAACGAATGTTCTCTCCAATGAAGCGCCCTGATATAAAACCTTTCTGATTTTCATGTATAAGAAAAGGAAGTACATTCTTCAACCTGTTTGCTATGCAGGTGGAGCCTAATTTGTATACTACATTTAGTAAAGATATGGGTCTCCAATTTTTTAAGTACTTTCTGTCTTTATTTCCTTTGGGAATTAAAGAGATAACCCCTAACTTCTGTGTATAGGACATCCCGGATAAATATGCAGAATTCAGGTATCTAACTAAAAATATGTGTAGTTCTTTCCAAAAATATTTAAAAAATTCGACAGTGAAACCATCTGGACCCGGAGATTTGTTATTTTTCATGTTTTTAAGAGCTTGATTAACCTCATCAATTGAAAGCTCCCCTTCTAGCTTCTGTGACATTGAATTGGTTAATTTATTTATACTTACATCATTTAGTATTGTATTTAGGTCTACATCTACAACCGGATTGTTTTCATACAATTTAGAATAAAATGATACAATTTCTGATATAATATCATCCTGTGCAGTAATCTCTTTGTTTTCGTTAGTGATCAGTTTGCATATCCGTTTATTCACAGCATTTCTTTTTTCTAAATTCAAAAAATATTTTGAAGGTTTCTCACCGAACTCCATCCATTTAATTTTAGATCTTAACTTTATTCCTTCCATTTTCTCTTTTCTTAATGATTCCAGCTGAGTTTTTTTCTCATTCAGTATAACTAACTCCCTATCTTTGTCTGTTTTTGATATCAATGTCTTCTCCAAGTCTACAATTTCTTTCTCTAAATCACCTTCCAAATTAGCCAACCTTTTCTTTTTCCTAGTTGCATATGAAATTGTTTCACCTCTGATTACTGTCAACAACGTATCAAAAAATAATTGATCACTAACTGTAAGCTCATATAGTGTATCTTGTCCTTCTGCCTCACATCTACTTGAATTGTTGTCACGTTGGACTGAATAGGCCTTAATCGTTTGTTGGATAACACCTTTAATCTGTTCTACATAACTATCATCCCTTAACAATGAATTGTTGAATTTCCAATAACCTGGACCTACTCTATAGTCATTTAAATTCAGAGATAATTTCACTAGGGAGTGATCTGATCTGTATCCAGGTAAAATCTCTATTTTGTTAACTAGTGACAATAGTTCTGTGGAGACCAAAAAATAATCAAGTCTGGCTGCCTTAAAAGGAGTAGGTTGACGCCATGTAAACATCTTTTCATTGGCATGTAATTCTCTCCATGGGTCTACCAAGTTTAAATCATTCTTCATTTGATCAACTTTTTTCTTGGCATTAGGGTTATTCAGACGAATATAATTGTATGTATCTTTATCAAAATCTTGAACCATGTTCCAATCTCCGCATAGAATTGTTAGAGGATTATCAAATTCCAGAGCAATTCTTTCAATATCTGTATAAAAACTTACATTGTCATGATTAGGGCCATACAATGATATCAACGATATGTCATAGTCATGTATATATTAAAATATTATCACTTTTGTCATTATTGTTATTATCACCATTGTTATTATTATAATAGTTGTATGGTTTCCGGCCAATTTCACTGTTTTGTCATTCAATTTCATATCAGAAACTTTCTTTTCGTCAAATACGTGTACACATGCATCGAAATATCGTCATTCATATTCTGTTTGTTGTTTTTTTTTTTTTCAAATTAACTAATGTGGCAACCAATTTCGCATTTTCCGCATTCTAATTCATTGAATGCTCATACATTTTTGGCAATAACTATTTCACAAGATGACCAATGGTACCGTCTTACTGGGGCCTATAGGCGCTTGACACGCCGATACTCAAAGATGGCTGAATATCAACTTCAGAACTATCTGGATCACACATGATGAAGAAGATCACAAAAACAATATGGTTATCATGATGAAAAGAAGGATTTGTATATTGAAGATCCCATGAAATGTTGAGCAAAAAGAGAACAGCACTAAATATGTTTGGTACACAAAATTTCATATTTTCTTTATTATTTCTAAAGATGCTGCTTGTATCTTTCTGGACTCAAAATAATTCATGTTGTTTCAAATACAATTCCCATGATTCGTCTTGAGCTAAGAAGGAGACAAGCTGCACCTTTAGAGATAATGGAGAAAATATGAAATTTTGTGTACCAAACATATTGAGAGTTGCCCTTCAATAACTGCCGTTTTGAAGTAGCATTGCCAATTTGAGGATCGTCGTAGAAAGTAAATTGAGACTTTTCAAACTTTCATAACTTTCTCATTTCGGAACCCTTTTGATGGAACTTTTTTTCAACATTGCTTCTCTCTATGCTCTCTTTTCATTAAAATTGATTTTCCCCAGGATTTCATACTCCTTTAAAGAAAAATGATTGAAATCTCATGGTTGCAAAGAATAGGATTTCCCGTCCACGTTAGCCCTCTTTTTTCATTCGCTTTCATTGAAGTTTCCTTCAGTTTCATCCTTGGAATCCAGGAATGCGGAATTTAATTTTCAAAGTCGATTTAGTAGTTGGTCAATGTTCGGTTAATTTCAGCAGTGGTCTATACATTTTATTCATTTCATTCAAATTCGTCCCACTGCCAACCCGTTGAGATAATGTAAAGATTCAATTTCGTCTTTGAGCATGCAGTCCCTTAAAAAGGTTTCATTCAGATTCATCAGATATTTCAGATACATATCTCATTATCGAAATTCCCCCCCCCCCCCGCCTAAAATAGCAGGCACTTTTTCCTAATTTATGTGTATTACCTTATTTATTAAATATGAAGTATAAAGCGTATAGGTACAAGTGTGTGACAAAGTTTTTGCTCTTCTAATTAATCCTTTCAAAATTTCCAGAAGAAGAGTCAAGTAATCTTTTAAACAGACAAAGCCTACAAGAATATCCAATGTCGCACTATAATTATCGTGACGAATTTTAATGGCAACTTGACGATATTGATCGAAAATGACTTGACTTGTGTAATCGTCCGTCAGCAACGGTGGAGATGAAGAAACTAATTTGACTTTGATGAAATGGGAGGAAAAAATTCTGAAACTATCACGTTGATTGGACAAATTTTGGGAATAAGTGAGCTAGCATAGACGAAAGTGAGCATGAGATGTAAAATTTTAAAAGTGGGAAATGGAGGGGAAAACAAATTGTATAATGACATGGGATTGGTACTCTTTGAACATGAATGAACATTATCACACCTTCTTGTGTTTGCTTTAAAGCCACAGTGAACTGGCTCTTATATAGCTCTGAAATGATGTATTGACAACAGCACCAACTTGCGGCTACTCACAACCAGAGACTGTCTTAGAAATATTATGTCCTTCTCGGCTTCTAGTGAACTGCCTTAGTCTGAATACATATACATTTTGACAGATGTGTCTCAAAAATAAAGCTCGCGCTGATCAGAATGGTGTATGCCGGAAGAAAAAAAAAAAAACGGGACAGAGTCAGGAGTTCAGGACTGAGATGGCGCTATTTCAAAATCTCGTACAAGAGTGCCAGTTCGCTCTGGCTTTAAATAACTGATGACTGCATTTAACCACAGTAATGATAATTCTATTTAGAGTATCTATATTATTAGAGTATCATAAATCATAAGATGTTTTTATTAATATTTTCAGGGAGGTGAATTCTGGAAAGAATCAACGAGATGAAGGAAAAGCACTTGCCAGGCCCCCACTCGCGGATGTATTACAAAAAGTGGAAGAAGAGGCTTCAAAATTGGACAAAAAGAATGCCTTCAGTAAGTACACACTAAGAATTAAAAGTGCTCAAATGGTGCAAACCTCCGAAAAAAGGTGCAATTTGCAGCAAAATTTTTGCAGCGATGTCAACGAAAGGGTGCAAATTTGCACCTTTTCTTAGTCTCAAACTATGCTGCCATAGAACTTGTAGTCTTTTATTTGTTGTCCTTTGAAGTAGTCATTTAGGTTTGTCATTAAATTTTATAGGGTATATTATGACATACTTTTGTATTAACATGTTCATCTCTAACTTTTTAGTCTCATAAATGAACTGCACTTTTGAGGACAATTTCGAACGCAAGGGGGAAAAGACTAGGCCTATATGAACGTCCCCCGCAATGGCCAATGAATGCCATAGAAAAATGCAATGCCGATGCGCTAGATGTCAATTGATATGTATGCAGGCACGAAATTCAAATCGAATCCTCTGTCTGGTGAGCCTTCGACATGAACTGTAAGTGTAAAATATTATTTATGTCTTATAGAATATAACCTCTCTGTATTTTATGACATCATGTGTACTTTGATATATATTTTGCTAATTCAAAACATGTAGGAAAAGATCAAGCAACTGTATATTACCCATGCCCATAACCCAGTCCTATACCTGTACAATTTTGTGTAAAGTTGGACCTGAAGCCTATGTGTCGACGATAAAATGATATTTATGAGGCGCATTATGAGTAGGATTCGCAGAGCTCAATATATATACCTGTTCAGTACGGGTGCTGTTAATATGCTAATTAATGTCTGAAGGGGGAGGGCTTCATGCATGCCTAACAAAAGCAGTAACGAAGTAACATCTGAAAACACCTGACTCATGGCATAATCTATGGAATCATCTTCTTAATTTTGCAGACCCCAGTTATAGCAGTTAGGGCTGACATAAACTACAGTGTTCTGAAACCGAATTTGTCTCTTGCCGAGAAGCTTTTCTGAGATGGTGGAGGAGCTGTTCCCCATCCTAAACTTGTTTGAGTGTTTGGTAAGTAGAGGTTTATCATTCATCTGGACTTCATTATCAGAAAAAGATAATGTTTTTATTTGATTCCATGTATCTAGTTGTTTTTTGATGTTCAAAGCATGAATTATACAAATTCATTATGAATGTCAGCCTAGATTAAGAATATCCATTCTGAGGATTATTTTGATAAATTACATGGATTGTACTTTCTCTAACAGTACAAAACAGGAACAGTGTTATCATTCTTCTTTTTTTTTTAATTTCAGGATGATTCTGAAAGACATGGAACACTCTTTCACAAGGAGATTGGTGAGTTTTTTCCGGACTGCCCTGGAAAAAGTAGCAAAGAAATCATCCATGTTTGGATAAATTCGACCCATAGATCCACAAGCTGTCTTTTCAGGGAATACGATGCATGATTCCCTCATCCGGAAGGGCAATGAGGGAGATAAAATGAAAGGTAAGTTACATTTTGTTTAAATGTTTTGAATGTATTTTGCAATTCCTCTCCATGCTTACCATTTTAAAAGAAGGGAGAGTATGGCCGTACGCACTTAGGGGGCAGGGGAGAAATTCCGCCCCCTCCCCCTCCCCGAAAGTTTCAAAGCCCCCCTTTACTTTTTCTTACTTTTTTTACTAGAAATTTTGAAAAATTTTCACCAAAACTGTTAACTAGATTGTTCATTTTCAATTCTAAAGATGCAAAAGCTACCGCTTAGTCGCTTCAATCCCTCGTATGCAAGTTCCCTGAAATATTGAACATATGTTTGTCATTTCTCCCTCCCCCCCCCCCCCCCACCAGGAAAAAATTCCTGCATGTGGCCTTGAACAGGAGGGGTTTGAAGTTGAAGAACACTTTGTGTCTTTGTGTCACTGCGTTGAAGGTATAAAGTGAGCCATATACAAGTTATCTAGCTGAAATTCCACACACATCTTCAATCTTAGGCCGGGGGCTTACATATTATTTTATGAAATATGAAGATAAGTATTTTAAAAACATGCAGTATTTCTACAAGTTTTATGTTTTTATAAGAGGTATCTTGGTAAAATGTATGTAACACGCTTCGATTTTCATGTTTTTCCATTTTTTATTTTCTGATAAGAGAAGCCAAATCTGTACTTCTGTAATTTTTATTACTTCATATATGTATGTATGTATTTCTTCTTCTTTTTCCCTCTCACTCTCTGTCTCCTTCTTTTTCTTTCTCTCCTTCACTCTGTTTGCTTTGTGCTTGTCAAAATAGCGCATATTTGGTGATGCATTTTCTGTGATGCATTTTATTTAAACGTGTTATGAAAGTACCATGAAAGCTTGATAAAGCCTTATTGGTGTAATGTTATAACTTTTGCCTTTGTAAACAGAGTTTTATTTCTTCAATTTTTTTCTTACTTTCAGATTACTGAACAGATTCGTAGAACTGTTATGTTTTATATGTCTGCACATGAATTATTAAACAGGCATGTTCATCAGGTTGCTTTGAAAAGCTCTCATATCAATTGTTTGTTATGTAAACCAAGCACTTTCATAAATCAAATATAATTTGTCTGATTAACTTCCAGATCTAATAGCTGCGGTCTCCTTCTGGCCATAACACACTGCTTGGGGTGCATTATGTTGTAGACAAGGTAAATAACAGCCTGGGGTGGTATTCTGAGACTGTTTTAGCTCTGTTTTAAATCTGTTTTAGCAAATCGGTATTCTGAACACCGTTTTATCTCTGTTTTAACTTTTGTTTTATCTTTCTAACCGCGCATCTTACTTTGCATGCCTGGCGCAAGTCGTGCGCAAGCGCGTAAAAATACCACGGTATTCTGAAGACCGTTTTATCTCCTGTTTTAACTCTTTCCGCTTGACATTTCACGCTCATGAGATAAAACAAGGTGGGAGATGTTTTAACTTTGCATGCGATGTGTCATGGCGGAAATTTTTCTCGCTCATAAATGTTTTTGGTTGGAATGAGGGGGATAACGAGATCCAGTAAACCTTGCTTTTATTCCCGAAAGAACATTTCGAAAGAATTTTTGCCTCGGGTGGAGAAATTTGGCAATTGTCTGCGATAATGTCAGAGATGATTTGCACAACTAATTCTGTCACATCATCAGATCTGAATTAAAGCAAGAAACTAAGCGCAAACTAATGCGCTCATTACAACGCGAATATATAAGTTCACGCATTTCACGCACCCCTTCCCCAGGGAGCGATCTTATTGGCTGAGTCAGCTTAGACTCATCACTAACGACTTTCCCCATTGATAATATCTTTGTGGTGGGTGTGACTTTGATGACTTACAACACCGTTAAAACAGTTCTCAGAATACCGTTTAAAGACTGTTTTAGCGGTGTTGTAAATCAATGACTTAAAACAGAAGTTATAACAGAACTTAAAACACAGTTAAAACGGTGATCAGAATACCACCCCAGCCTGTGGTTTTTAAGGGTTAGATTGTATTTTCCCTTTGATTCTTGGTTGCTCCAGTCTCTGCTTCATGTATAAGACTGAATTACTTTGAATGCAGTCAACTTTTTGCATCAATTGGCAGGCCTGTCACACCTTTTTGATAACATCATCGTTCATCCAGTTTAGAGTGTTCAGCATGTCCAACAGTTTTTATATCCTGTGACCTAGCAAATTTCTTTCCTTCCACTTTTTAGGAACCTGTGACACCAACAACTATGGTGATGCATCTGCAGAAGAATATCCTGTCCCAACATCTCTGCAGGCATTTACCTTCACGTAAAAGACGTCGTTTAGATTGTAACGGAAAAGGGCAAGTTGTGCTGCAAAATGAACTCTAGCTCTATTGGACCTTGACCATCATACCAGGAAGCTGATGATGACAAAGAAGATTCTAAGTAAACCTTGTTTAGAAATTGCTGCACCTTGAGGGGTGTAGGTTTGTCAGTACCAAATCCGACCAGATATTGCTGCATAAGGATTGAGTTCATTTCCCCGTTTGGGGTACTTAAAAGAGGGAAAGCATAGTGGCAAACCCTGTGAGAACTCGTGAGCAGTGGCATACCTCGCCCCCCATCAGTCCAGGCTGTAGTTTACAAGGTCTTCTTCTTTAATGCATTATTTGTATGCAAATTCATCGTATCAAAATGTGTGTGATGATTAGTTTTAAAGTAATCCTCATTGCTGCAAGTTGCAACCACAACTGAGATGAACAAACTGCCTGTTTATTTGAACTGCAGGACTCTCATACTGTTTGTAGGCCACGTGACAGAAATACGTTTAATTTAAGAAATGGTGTGTTTCCTCACTAGTTTTGCATGTTATTTTTTTGTTTGGTAGTTTCAAAGTGCATCTAGTGCTTACACATTTATCGTATGAATTTATAAAAGCTAGTAATGATTTGTTGTACTTGGTACAATTCATGTACATGTCATTGTCAAAACTTTAACAGATATGAAGATATGTAAATCTGCTTGCTTATGTTGTATGATGGGGGGACCATAGTTCGCGCACATTTTTATTTTTTAATGAAGACCATTTTTCATCCATAATTTCTCAATTTTCACCAAAAATTATTCTGATTTAAATGACACCAAAGGCAAAACAAAGATTTAGATTTCAAATGGGCCCAAGAAGAACATGTTATTTACGAAGAATTCCCGAGATATCGCGATCGCAAAATTCGATGTCGTATCGCACCGCTCTGGACTTAGAAAAGTGTTTTAAAAATACCGAGACCTAACTTCGCGCACGCCAGTTTTCAAGTGATTAATACAAAAAAGAGATCCGTAAAAGGTAAGATAATTGCATTACTAGGAAGGCAAAATGCCACTGAATAATTTGATACCACATTTTACTTACAATTTTGATGACATCGTCTCTCGAAAAGAGGAATTCTAGATCCTTGTCGACAAGTCCATTTTTTTTTAGAACGAACGCAAAAAGCTGCCAAATTTGCCGATTTTTCATTCATAATTTCAAAATTCCTTCTCTAATTTCAAAAGGAAAGTAACTTCCAGGTAATTTTAAGGTGCTCTTTCCGTTGGGGCTGCCAGTTTTTCACAATCTTTTCTAGTTTTTGAGATATGGCCCTGTGCGCGAAGTTTGGACCTGCGCGAAATTAGGTCACTCTGCCATACATGTACTCACAGCAGTGGCGGCGATTTCATGTCACGAGTGGAGGGGGGGGGGGGGGGGGGACGCAAACCCGGAATGCCTCCGCTGAAAATATGTTTCGAAAAGTGAGACGGGGATAGTTTATATTATGCGAGCGAGCAAAGCGAGCGAGCTAAAAATTATCACAGAAAATTGGAAAGAAGCCTGATTTTGCCATCAAAATGCATTCTAGGCCTATAAAATATTGAAACGGTTGGCCTAAAGTTGGCCAGCTGACTCAAAATTGAAAAATAATATATTAAGCTTTGAAACCGAGGGGGGGGGGACGATCCCCCTAGAAAAAAATCGAGGGGGGACATGTCCCCCCGTCTCCCCCCCCCCCCCCTCCCGGATCGCCGGCTATGACTCACAGGCCTTTACAGTGTCTACTCTACTGACAACAGTGATCTTAATAAGCAGGGAATAATTTTCCTTGTTTTGCATAGGAACCTGCTTTCCCTTTTATATGAGTGCAGCACAAAATTTCTCGTGTCACAGGTTTATTTTTACTTATTTCTATGAAGAACTTTGAAGTATTTTTCCCATCAACCTAAATTGATAATCAAATTTGAGAAGTAATATCATTCTCTGATAATGTGATGAAACAAAAGCTTTTTGTTTGTCACTCCTAAGACTCCCTGTGAACCATTTTCAAGCCAGTTTATATAGCACTATTCGTTTTGTTCTATTGTAAAAATATCTTGCAAAGTTGGTATTGTTAAAAAGTCATTCAAAGTGCATCTCAACCATTTGTATTCTCATTACTAGCACAGTGCTGTGCATGAAAATGACACAGCATGTCATACATGCATTCAAAGTACAGATTGTATGCTACAATGTGTGCATATTATGCCTCATTAAATATAACTTGTTTTAACTTAACATGGAAAAGTATAGCTCTCTGTTTTATGTTCTTCAGTATTTGTGTCTCCAAACTGACCCTAAAGGGTCCCATAAAGGTGAAAAATTGCACCTTTTTACAGGATAAAGGGTACAATTTTGCACCCTAAATGGTGCAAAATTCCACCCTCTATTGGTGCAAAATTGTGCCTTTTTGAAAAGGTGCAATATTGCACCCAAAAAGGTGCTCCCAGTGTTGCATTTTTTTGCACCTTTAAAGGTGCAAAGTTGCACCTTTTTTCTTAGTGTATATAATGTATAATATAGTGAATCTTTCATTGACCTCTTAAAGATAAATGAGTACATCCGAACTTATGCAGGATAACTTTAGACGATAGGTCCCGATCTATTTATTTATTCATGAATTTATTCAATTCTATATGTATTTTTAAGATGGTTCATTCATTGATTCAATTACTAATGGATTTCTAGGCAAGACCGAGGCATTACGCCATTTGAGATGTCCCGTACGTTACCACGTGTGTTATGGAGTTAGGGACAAAAAAATGAAAGCAAATACATGAGTTTGCCCAATGTTCCATGGAGTCTACAGAAATCAGCTCTAGACTAGTTTTCTCGTACAGCACTTTCATAGTTACATCATACCATTTATGTTCAATGTGATTAGTAACATAATGGGAAAGTACAGTTTGGACCGACTATCTACCCACTCTACTATTTATTTTGTAGTTCAGCTTTAATGTCTTTTTCGCGGAGGAAGGGGATTTACCAGCTTACTATCATCCAATTCACTAAAAGGATCTAGAAGCGTTCACCATTTTATTATATGATGATTATTAGATGATCTTTGAAGGTGGAGGTTTGCATGATAGTACTGAGGTTTACGGCTTACCGTGTGGTAAGTCCTGGAAGGACTGTGAGATGGAGAGAGTAGAAGTTGAGGGGGAGGAGAAATGGAAAGGAGAGATAGAGTGGGAGGGAGTAGAGAGTATCTTTCTTGCGATTGGGTGAAGTCCTAAAAAGTACTGTAAACCAGTTGAGAAGGCGACGAGGAGAGAAGTCTCTAACCAGATGAGAAGGCGATTTTTTTTTTATCGAATTATGTGCTTTGCGTTAAAACATAGCAGTATGTTGTTCCTTTATGGTATGATTTCATCATTTATCGCTCAATAATATTAATAATTATAATTGTTATAATGATAGTAGTAATGATAATGATTATAATAATAGTAATTATAATAATGATAATAGTAATAGATATTAATAATGATAATAATAATAATGATAATAGATTATCATTATGACCATCATCATTATCATTAATATCATTATTGTTGTTGTTATTTTCTGTGTTTCAGGGGGAAATGAAAAAATCCTTGAGCCCAGTCAAGAGTATGAAAGGATTCGACGGCGTCTTAGGGATGGAGTAGAAGAGAACTGGTACTATATAAGGTCACAAGTCCAAGAACTCACTAAATACTTTGGAGATAAAAACATCATAGCAAAGATCGACCACGTTCTAGAGCTTAGCGGAGACCAACAAAGGTAAAACGGTTTACGTTAATTTTTTTTCTCCTTTTTATTTAATTCCCAGCTGTGTATTTTTCTATTTTTCCCCTTTCAACTTTTCTTTTTTTATTCATCTTTCCTTAAAAATAAGATATTACAGAATCTGTCTGCCTAGTCGACCCACTCAATGAGATTACAAAGAAACGCAGGCTACTTTAAAAAAATTATGAGAGCGGACTACGACTGTAATTAATCCGATAAATAGCCCTGCGTCAATTAAGCCCTACAACCTAAAACAGGCCAACACTAAGACCACAAACTAGCCTGCCTTCCAGCCGAAATGTCTAGCGGCTGGGGGGGGGGGGGGGATGGAGGGGGGGGGGGAGGGGGGAGGGGGGAGGGGGGAATCCTCACTTCCCTTGGGCATTTCGAATGTAAACACTTCAAACAAAGCACAATTTAGGGGCTGATTCAGTCCTACCACAACGTGTAAACATGATAAAATCTACTACACAGATGATATCTTCACTCCTTTCCAGAATGCAGCAAAGGTAATACTGTCTAAAGATTCTGGCCTATTTCATTATTTTGTAGTTCACTACAGTTGGTTTAGATCAGTTGACATGATCTTTCGCTTGAACGTCTCGGCCAACTACATGATAATGGTAGGAGACCTTTTTGTGTTGCGTGTTTGTTTGTTAGTTGTTTTTTGTTTTGTTTTGTAATTTTTGTCAGTGTATGTTTTTGTTGGGTCTTTTGTTGTCGTTGGTAGGGAATGATTAAAGCTTGCATTGGAATCACAACTGTGGGATTACAACTGCTAGGGATTTACTAACATCTTATAAGAAATATCGTCAATATAGAGATGCTTATATTAAAATTGTCATCTAGTCAGGTACAGCCTTCCTCATCGATGTAACCCACTATAAAAGTTGAACTTCTCGTACAGTAAAGATGAGCTCTGTTCTTTGTATTGACTTTTTAAAGAAATATTATGGCAGATATCTACAACATGGGTCAAGTGGATGGCTATACCGCATGGAGACAGGGAGAATTAATGGAGTTATCAAATCTTGTGCAACAAAGACTATTTTACCTCCAGGTTGGTTCATATGATTTTTGTTTGTTTCTTTAGATTGTTTTTTTTTTTGTTGTTTTGTTTTTGCATTTTCATTTGCAACGTGCTTACTCTCATATCGTGCTCTCTCTCCCTCTCTCCCGCTTCTTCTCTTTCTATGTACACATTTCGTGCAGCAAGTTTTGTTCTTGTTTTTTCACCTTTGTTGGTCTTCCCATTGTGTCTCAGACAAGATTTTACGTGTTTTAATCTTTTGTTATTCTTAGATGACTGTATCTTCACAACTGACATAGGAGACGTAGTAAGGATATAAATCGTATGAATTCACATTAATTTATGTTTTGAAAAAAAAAGAAATGAAATAGAAATGTCTTTAGTAAATTTGAATTTAATGTATTGTCCTTTCCTTTTTTCTTATATGTATTTATATATTTCATTAAAAAATGACATGTTATGTTTACTATATTTATTTCAGGGATCCACACTCTACAAGCATTGCTTTTTAGTGGATCCCTCCATTTCCATAAGAGATTATACTGTATATATATTTTTGTCATTGTAAAAAAATATTCGAATAGTTATGTATGTTTGATTTCTTTCATGATTTGTTATTTGTGTTTTGGAAATGAAAAATAAACTCTTGAACCCTTTAAGTCTTTAAAAAAACTAAAAAATATGTACATATAAATCTAATATATATGAAAAAGTACATAATCATAATTATAAAGGTTTTTGTCTCAACATTATGTCCCCCAAAGTTTATCAGGGTCGCATCCAGAATTTTTCAAAAGGAGGGCGGGGCGGTCAGATTTTTCAGGTGTCTGTTTTACCCGAAAAAAAAGATCCTCTGCATTTTCACTTGTATTTTACCCTAAAATTTTGCTTTAAAAAGGGGTGGGGTGGCGTGGCCGACTCGGCCCCCCTCCTTGGATCCGCCCCTGCTTATGGTTGAGTGAGAAAGTCAACATGATATTTCAGAACACTCAGTAAAGCGATGAAAATCTTTAAAGCATTTAATGTCCATGTGATAAAAGAAGGCACCTCCGTAATGTAAGCTGATGTTATAAAACACACACAATCCTACTTGAGAAGGGGTTACGGTGTAGTTAGAAAATATATTATTCATGTTTTGCAAGGGAACATTTTATACCGTTATATATTAAAAGAACCCCAAAGACTGCAGGAACGCTAAAAAGGTCGTCTGCAACTTCAACACTAATTGTGGTTTCGGATGCCAGGTCCATCATGTAGCTTTCTGCATGATAATGGCTTATGGAACTGGACGGACTCTCATCTTACACTCAAATGGGTGGGCTTACGCCAAGGAAGGATGGGGAAAAGTCTTCCTGCCCCTCAGCGAGACCTGTAGGAATGACAATGGAAATACCACGGCCAAGTGGGGAGGTAGGTCTTCAAGTTGGGGCACAGTATAAATACATTGAAATCCACACAAAAATGAAGTTTTGATTACACACGACGGTGTTTCGGATTAAATGGAATAGATAATGCTCTTGTAAACCATTTGCTGTGCCAGTGAAACGTCCTGATTTATTTCTCAATCACACAAACTGCAAAGCGACCCATTTTTTTTTTTTTTTTTTGTTATTTCAGGATTTTGTTTTTAATTTGTTAGAAGTGCTGCTGGCTTGCGGTCGGTCTCATTGGTGTGACTTATAATTACCAGATACCAGGTATTAATGAGACAAAGAACAAAATGATGGAAAGCTGACAAATTTCAGTTGCATGACCGGGGCAAAGTCCACGATGCCAGTTTCGGTTTTCCATTTTTGTTGCCTTCAACACACTTAACATTTTTGTCATTTTCTTCTTAGATCCAAGCGCCAATGAGGAGGTCCAGGTACTAGAACTCCCAATAATAGGTAAAATACCCCAAAGCGACAGGCCAGACTTTGTGCCACTGGCTGTTCCCGAAGACATATCGGAGAAGCTGATGAAGTTGCACGGTTTCCCTGCTGTTTGGTGGATTGGTCAGATTATGAAATACATCATGAGACCTCAGCCCTACATCAAATACCATACTGAAAGCAAAGCCGCTGCACTTGGATTCATTCATCCCATTGTTGGGTAAGATGGCTAGCATAGTGTCTAGCTGCAAGAACCACTGGGGCAGGGAGGGGGAGTCTTACTAGCCGAAAGACTTGTGTTTCGAGGGCCGATCGATAAAATGTTAAGTGGGCCGGTTACTTCGAATTTGCAGTGCTAACCGAATATCAGTCCAGTACGGCCCGGAAAATAATCATCCAAATTCATAACCGCAATATTTTCTAAAATTTCATCTGTAGTCTGCCTGTATGACATCAGACATCTGTCGAGGTTATCATTCAAGCGAAAATATACTTGAATTTCTATGTACACTTCTATTAACATGTTAAGCATATACATGTATATGGTGATAGGCGATGTGTGAGCCGTTCCCTCACACGCGCACGTGTGTGGGTAAGAGTGTGAGGCATGTGTGTGTGTAGTGAACAAAGAGAAATTTCTGATAACAGTGGTATTTGTCCCCTTTTAGCAGGTTTAATTGTAATGTGAATAATGATAATAATTGTGATAATAGTAAGAATGAAAATAATTTCCAGATCCCTTGGAAGAACCGCCTATTCTAATAATAGACTGGAATGGGCCATCCTCCTTGTATCTAGATCTGTTTTGTATGTGTTACTTTATATACAGGATATACAAACAAACGATTACAAAAATATCAAAATAACAATACCAATACCTGATAATCGAGGTAACATATCAGTGTGCCCTTTCACACACGGGGTGTCTTTTCCCTGACTGAGGACATCTTCATGCTGTCACGGTCTATCATGTGCCATGAGAGATATCGTTTAAGGCCCTGTCACACATATTAGGCCGTGTCACATATTAGCGTATCCAGCCAACGTATGCCCAACGTATTCGCAAATTTGGATATACGTTCTAGTAAGTTGCCATTCGTTCGTGACACGTTTGACGTACGTTGTATTCGTTCGTTGTTCGTAGGTGTTCGCAGAGATACGCTGGAGTCGATTTTTTATTTTGGACATGTTCAAAATTTTGAGCGTGTGACAACGTAGGCCTACTTATCAATACGCTATATAGGTTGAACAATCGCTGTGTGATCGTTCCGCAAGCTGAGTTCAGATACGTCAAGCCCATCTGCAACTTTGTCATAACGACTGCACAACGTATATCCAGCGTTAGTGTAACAAATGGATGACGAATGGCCAACGAATGCACAGCGTATTCCAACCTACTTCAGCTTTATTTACAGGGTGTACATCTGACGTGTTTGACACTAGTCTATCGATAGAGTAGCGAGTGCGCATGCAGCTAGCGTACAATCAGCATTTTTCGTGTCTGTGACGTTACAACGGCCGCGAGTAGCTCCTTCGTTTCTGCTCAGCTGGTCATCAGGGTTGGATGATGCTCGAGACTTCGAATTCAGTATCCTTGAGCCGTTTATCTGCATCATTAGGAAGTGGAGAGGTTAGAGGTTCTGGAGAATCTAGGGTAGGACACCGGATCGTCCCGACAGAAGTGATTGGAGGTAATATGATTTACAGGGTGGTCATATAAATTCAGCCTCGGCTGCTGACGCAGCCTTGGTTCCCTGGTTGACAGTTTGGTTGGGTATTTTCTTAGCAGGTTGTTTCTTCCTTTCTTGCCATTAGAATTTTTGGGAGGCATATTGAAACTTGAATTGTTACTAGCAGAACTTTTATGGAGATGTTAACTGTTCAACTTATTTTGCTGAAGTATGGGTCAGCCGAGACACGTTACGTGGTTGCCGCAGCACGCTGTGCATACGTTGGGCATTCGCTGGTCGTGATCGATTTATACGCTCACCTTTCGTCGGATGGACGCTACGCATGCACTATCATTCGTTACTTCGAACGCTAGTAATACGGCCAGCATACGCACCTCATTCGTTATACGTCTGATACGTTCGTTGGTTTGCTAAGGCCCTGTCCCATACTACCGTTTAACGATTCCGTCTGAGAAACGAACGCGAACGTTTATTGGACTTTTTAATTCGTTCTCCAGCTGGCTTACAGACGTATCTAGACGTTGGCAGACGGCGCTAGTTCATGGCCACATTTTTTAAAATTTGCCTCCGTCTGACACCGTCTAACATAAATATTTAGACGGAGGCAGACGCAATCAGATTTTGGCCGAGAATTCGAGCGTATTTGAGCGTATCTGGACTTTTCCAAAATTTAGATGTTATATAGGCATACGTTACCTCTATTCACTTATACAAAACGTAGTCACTGATTACAGGTACGTCATCTTTTTTTTTTTTACAATTCCGGCATCAAACTGTTTCAAATCCCTAAATCTTACCAAAGACAGTTCTCTGTTCTGTCCCGCTTCTTCTTGGTAACTTGCCATTCTCGTTATTTACTTTACAATAGCATTCATGTAAGGCGAACTGATAAAATCCCATCTGAGGCGCAATTTCATGCGATTGAAGAATACATGGTTCATGCTGAAGAATTCTACCAGAGGCTAGAGAGGAGACAAGACGTTCCAGTCCGAAGAATCTATTTAGCAACCGACGAAGTCAATCTGCTTGAAGAAGCCAAGAAAAGGTAATTAAGCCTATATCTGCAAAAGAAAAATGTACAAAACATTTAGACGTTGTTACCAGCCTTTTACATATTTCATCAAGTTATATGTGTACATAGAATGGAAGTCATGCGTTTTAACGAGACAATACACAGGAAAAACCCCTTCAGCAATAACTAATATTCTTTTCCTACCCCTATTATAACAGATACCCGAGTTACGTTTTTGTGAGTGACAACGCAATAAGTAAAACAGCGGCTCTGTCATCAAGATACACGGAAAATTCTTTAAAAGGCATCCTGACTGACATCCACCTTCTGGCCCGTTCAGATTACCTTGTGTGCACATTCTCATCAAACGTTAGTAGATCGTTGTCTATCTGTCATTTTCTACTGAAACTATACTACTATTCCTGCATGCTGCTGCTGTTAAAACGTCTTAGATTCTACGTCTACTTCACTAACTACTATTTCTTCTACTACTACTACTACTACTACTACTACTACTACAATACTAATACTACTATTACTACTCTGATACTACTACTACTACTACTACTACTACTACTACTACTACTCTACCACTACTACTACTACTACTACTACTACTACTACTACTACTACTCTACCACTACTACTTCTGCTATTACTCTACTACTACTACTACTACTACTACTACTACTACTACTACTACTACTACTTCTACTACCACCAC
>CM057163.1:12952260-13024260 GCA_029962745.1 Echinometra lucunter
TTTTTTTTTTTTTTTTTTTTTGTTCTGCTTATGGTTGCAGCATCTTTTTGAATAATACTCTTTTAAGTACTTACTAATATAATGTTCTCTATCATACACTTGTTTCATGGTTTTTTTTTCTTCTGTTTTTCATTTCACTAATTTAATGTGATAACGGACTTGAGCTGCCATGACTCAACGATGCTCATAAAGCGTACTGTGTTGTTCTTACTACGAGACCCTAAAGTGAAATGGAAGATATATATGTTCTTATAAATCTACCCGCTCCTTTCGTAAAGAGATTAATACATAAGCAAAACAAACAAACGTGTAATTTGGATGAATTGGATTGCGCACATGCAGATGCTCCCCTGTAAACGGAAATGAATGTTTAAACGCCTACATGTTACCTTTAGACGAAACTGAATGCTGTTCACCTGATTTTCTAATTTGAATGGTGTTATTTCACTTTGATTTCATGCCCTGCTAACGCCATCCAGGAGTCCCGCTACGCAGTATTGTTTACGCCTGACGGAATAATTCCCATTGTTATACATCCCTCTAACGCCAGTAAAGTTAGAGTATATACACACACACACCTCACAAAAGTAACTAACCCCTTTGTTTTTGGATCATAGCTCCAATAAGGTATGTTGTATCGGACAACTTTTAACAGAATTTGAAAGAAAATTCAATTCCATTTTTTTTTCCAATTTTTCATTAATTTGAAATCGAATAAAGAATGTGAGCACAATGGTGATTCATATACAAATAACCCCAAAATAAAAGTTGCAGCAATCCCTATTGCAGTGTTGTAGTGCCTTGATGCTGGGCCTTGGCCTTAAGGCGCTTTAAGGCCAGTTTTTTCAATGCCTTGGCCTTGGCCTTGAGGGTTTTAAGCCTTGAAAATCACCAGAAAATTCAAGGCATATGGAATCGTGTACTTTTGCAAGTATGATTTCAAATGTTTTGATTGCTCTGTGCAGTAAAGCTATATCATTAATCTAATACGAGTTGTATGCAGTTATAACATTCTTGGGAAATTCTTGTATTACAAAATCTTAGGTTAATACCGGAAGATGATGATTACAGAGTAGCAACAACAACAATATTGATAATAACAATAACAATAATAATGTAAACAATCATGATAATTATGATAATGAAGATAATTATGATAATGATGATGAAGATGGTGATGATGACGATGACAATGACGATGATAACCGATGATGAAAGTAACATTGATAACACAGGTTAGCACCTCTATGATTTGTTTTTGCATAATATTTCCATACATTAAAAAAAAATTCCTTTCATTTTTTGAATTATGAAAATGGGAAGTTACTACAAATATTTTGTTTCAGTAAGTTACAGCCCAGGAAGCCCTGGGGCCCTAGGGTGAGTGCGCATTACAGATACCACTGAATGTGTTACACTGTCATTGTATTTCTTCTTCTCACCAATAAATTGTTTAACTACTTGGAGGGAGAGAGGGAGGTGTTAGGCCCTATGGAGGTAGTGAGCATTGCAAAGACCGGTGAATGTGTTGTATGCATGATTTCCAAATATCATTATACTTTTATAAAGTTTAGTAGATGTTAGATTGTCATAGAATTTCAAGGGAAGGTCATTTCAGTGCATTGACATAGAACTTCAAAGGAAGGTCATTTCAATGCATATTTGGATCTTTTACTCTAGTTTCCAGGAAGAAGAAAGTTTTAAAGTCTCTTCCGATAAAGACTTAAGCATTTAAAGTTTCTGCTTTATCATTTTAAGTGTTTTATCTATAATTATCTGTAGCCATAATAATATACATGCATAATTGCATATACCGATTGCCACATTGTGCAACTGCTTACTGCTCTGAAGTGGAGTGAAGTAAAGTGAAACGAAAATGTTTTACAAAATTATTTTACATGTAACTTCGGCTCTGAACTAGAAAAAACTTCAGCGTACATCTGTACATTTAATATCAGTGGGAGCGACATCTCGGGCATAATAATGTATAACTGGTAAAAAAAATAATAACCTCAAGGGAAGGTCATTTCAATGCATATTTACTGTTACAGTATTTTAAGCACGATTTTGGGTTCTCAGACGTCTAATGCATAAAAAACCTCTTTATAGGTGACAGATACTATTCTTGATTGACTTCAGAATGAACATCACGTTTAATGTGAAAGGATATGTATTTATAATTCTTCGTGTGATCCCTTTGTTATATGATCCAATTTTCTTGTATTTCTTAATTTAATTCCTTGGCCTTGGCCTCGGAGGTTGAAGCCTTGGCCTTGGCCTTGGCCTGGGCCTTGAGGGTTTGGGCCTTGACTACAACACTGCCCTATTGATATGGCAGTCTCTATTCACAGAATGGATTTCTGTTTGTTAACTTCATCTCTTTGTTATCGGACAATAGAGTATGAACAAAAACGCAGAGGTGGTCTATCAAATCAATGACAATCAAAACATGTGCCGATCAAAGTCACTCCAAATGCACGAGGAAATAGATGTCCGGCAAGGGTAAGTATCAACATATGCACTCAAAAGGATGCCTAGGTTGTCTGTCCGGCAAGATGCCATCTCTTATTTTCAGATCCGTTTGAGCGCTGACACTTTTCCTTGCCGATCATATACATGTATATATATATATATATATATATATATATGTAAGGTGCACACTATAAATGCCACATGATATGCTACTAAAAATGTACATGAACGATGAATGCAACAAAAGGTGCCTTTTTATGCATCGTTTTGGGGATCTTGTGGAGGCTATTTTGGCGTTTATAATATCAAAAGGTTGAATAAGAAGAGATTGGAGGACAACAATATCGAGCTGTCTGCGAACACATCCTCTCTTTTTTTTTCTTTTGACAGGTTGGCCGCTTAGTTTATGAACTGATGCAAGCCCATCACGAGGATTCCTCGGCTAAAGCACTCTCCGTGGACTATGAATATTTCTTCTACGGAGATAAAGGCCACCAGTTTACAGCGATATACGGACACAAACCGCAGGGCGGCGAGGAGATCGAGCTAAATCCCGGAGACACCATTGACTTTGACTTCTCGCACAATCGAAGGGATGGTTATGCTCGTGGAAGGAACCAAAGGCTACCCTCCAGGCATGGCCTCTTTCCAGCCTACAAAGCTGAGCGAAAAATAAAGGTCGCGAAGATGCCGTCTTACTCTGCGGCCAAGAATTTTCATATGTAACCAAGCAACGTTATCATTAAGCTCGACTGTTTTCGTCTAAATGTGCTTATTGTGGATGCTAGCAAAGATTATGGAGAGGGGAATATCGGACACTTAGCCCATTTTGTGCAGAGTAAACCAAGGAGCTTCCAGAGCTAGAGTCACAACTGGCAACAAATTAATTCAAGCAGCTGCCCCTTCCTATAGATGCACAAAACTTCATGTGAAAGCTGATTTTTTTTTTTTTTTTTTTTGGTCACAAATGAAATATCGAGAATATTTCACTTTTTATTTCAATAAACAAAGTAAAAATTGAGCAAATGGGCAATTCCACAACATATGGGACACAGGGGTCAAAATTTGAAGTCGCACTGTGCCCTGTTAATTCCAAATAGAAATCTAAAATTACTACTGGGTCTTCTTTTTGTTACAAATAACATAAAATAATTTTCAATATTCGACGTTCTCACGGAGAATGAAATAAACAAACAAAAAATTACAAATATTGGACTATGGTCAGGGAAATGTGCTTTAAATGCCTGTTATCCTTATATTTAGTCATTTTTCTCAGATTTTTTTTTTATCATTTAATTGATTTTAATGGATTACTTTAACAGATTTTGGGTTGTTAATGATGAGTGAAACACTAATGGAAATGTGCAAAATCTACTTTGAATTTAAGCGTGACATCAGTTACGTAACGTCAGTTACCAACATGTCTTCAGTAAATTTTTCGTGGCACTAAAACGAATCATCCAAATTGCTCATTTTTTGCACATCTCTTCCCAGGAACCTAGGTGTAATGTCATATGAATTACATAATCCTTACACATCTGAGACATGAGATATATAAATTTGATTCTACACCATTATTTTCCATGTCTTTTTGCATAACGTCATTGGCGTAACGTCAGTTACCAACACATTTTCGCTTGCTGTGTGATAAGAAATGCAGTATGAGATAAAAACTGTCCGTGTGTTTCTTCCCTAGTATCAACTTATTTATCTATAGTGATTAAAAGCCGAAGCTAGTGTCATTTAAAAAAAAAAACTACAGTATAAACAATATCATAAGTACTCTATCTTTAACGCCAGTTACCGTGGAATTGCCCAGATGATAAAATATGAATCCCAAAAGCCTGTGTTCGAAAATTTGGCTATATTGTATAATAGCAGTTTCATTTTCTGGAAAAAAAGGACATTCGCAATTTGACTACCGATTACTTCCAACAAACGAAAATCAAAAATGCAATTGTTCAGTACAGTTATTTATGATGTTATTTATGTCAGTTATTTATGTCAGATTAGTGTCAAGACACGTCCAATCGCGTAATTTTGATTCATATTTCAGGGAATTTTATACCATTTCTTTTCGTTTGCCTCCAGTAAAGGTATAAGCAATGTGCACTGCTCGTATTACACTAGTGAATAAGAAAATTATCGTTACAAAAGCATACTTTCCTTTGAAAATGACCCGTAAGGTTGCAGCCGGACAGGAATCTTTTGTCTACTTATCTGCAGTGGCGGGACCAAGGGGGGGGGGGGGGCATGGGGGAATTTGCACCCCCCCCCCCACACACACTCAGAAGCTTTGCCCCCCACCAGTTGCCCCCCCCCCCCCCCGCCAGAAATTTTGAGGACTGAAAAGAAAAATTATACAGTAATTTGTAAATTTGTAGATGTTGTCATAAGCATCATATTCAAGCTGTGAAGTACTCTAAAATACAATTTTCCGCTCTTCAAAACTTTGATTGAAAACCAAAAAAGTGGTTATTTTTGGCTCGCTCGCTTCGCTCGCTCGTCTTATTTAAAAATTTCTTTTCTAAAATGCAATTAAGAACAAGAAAAGTAGCCATTTTGGGCTCGCTCGCTTAGCTCGCTCGTCATATTTCAGAATATTAGAAAAAAAAAAAAAAATGCTTATTTTTTGTACGCTTGCTTCGTTCGCTCACAAAAAAAAAAAAAATGTGTGTAAGAGGACAAAAAAAATAGTCCAAAAATTGACTCTATCCCCCCCCCCCCCCTCCTCAAAGTGGATTTACGCCGGCGACTAAAACTCACGCTTCTCGCTCGATTTTTCCATACACGCAAAAAAAAATTGACTGCCCCTGCCCCCCAACACTTTTTTTTGCCCTCCATTTGCCCCCCCCCCCCACTTTAACAATCCTGGTGCCACCACTGCTTATCTGCAAGGAAGATGGCTGACACATACATGCCAACCCTGACAGCCAAGAAATAGGAACATTCCTACATTTCCTATTCAATAATACAGACAAATTTGTACAGAAATAGGAACACGCAGGTTGAAATAGCAATTTTCTTTTCCCCAAAACACGAATATTCCTATTTAGTAGGAACAGTTGGCAGGTATGCTGACATATTTTTTCGTGGCGGCATCGAATATAGTTCAAAGGGAATGAGCTAGATGTGACTCCAGCGGAGCGTTTCACGAAGTCTCTTGTCAGTATATTTTACTGACAAGTGTTATAAGCTACTGGAATCCTTGCATCTGATTGGCTGAGAGCAAATTTGTCAGTAAAAATCACTGACAAGACACTTCATGAAACGCTCCCTCTTTCCTGAAGCTCCTTGGGTAAACTGACGAAGTGAGTGTTTACAAACTAGGGCCTACATATATATGGGATTAATGACCAAGGGGATGAAATACTGTAGAAAAAGTAAAATAGTGGTCTCTTTGATTTTTCTTTCTTAAAGGGAAGTGGCTGGAACTTCGGGAGAGAAAAAAAATGAAAACAAACAAGACCAAAAAAAAAAAAGAGGGTATATTCATTTGGGAACGGGCAGCCACATTATTTTTTTAATCTTGGCTATTTTGTTTATACCTGATTATGTTTGTGCTTGTGTTCCCTTCTTTTTTCTTTTTTCTTTTTGTTGAAAAGGCCTAATCGTTACATGAGTAGAGGAGTAGACTGATGCATGGTTGTTTAGCTACCCGTGATCTGATTGGCTACAACTATACATCTATGAAATGTTCATTAGATGCGTAGTTATATTCACGAGATGCACAGTTATATTCAAGAGATGTAGAGTTATATTAGTGAGGTGCCTCGACGGACTAGATGTATAGTTGCACGGAATAATGGTATCATATCTCGTGATCTCATTGGTTGAAACTATACTTTCATTCGAAGGAAGCGCGTGGATGTATCATGGAGTAGTTGTAGCTCCATCTCAAGTATAGCCGCACGGCATAATTGCAAATATGTATGGTTTCTCGTGATCCGATTGGCTAAACCTGTACATCTATTCGACGGAGGCATGGATGCGTGGATGTGTAATAGTTGTACGGAATGATGGCATACGGTGTACATCTACGCAACTACGCTAGCTTAGCTGGGGTGAGATATAGATGTATAGTTTCCAGCATTCTTATTGGTTAAAACTACACATCTATTGGACAGATGCATAGTTGCATAGTTGAACGTATTAAGGCCCGTCATAAAAGTTGTCCCGAGGACCGGACCTTTCATATGGAAAATGTTTTTCAAATCAATTTATATATATATATATATATATATATATATATATATATATATATATACAACCTTAAGACCAGTGCAGTGTATTATACTGAATTGATTAGTCAGACTTACAGGCAATTATAGTTGTCTTTGTGAAAACGAATTGATGTAGGAACTTATGTTTTAATGTTAGAACAGTACATGTACTGATTTCCATACTTGAACAAAACATTATCTTGCTGTGTGATTTAGTCTTTTCACTGAGCAGTGCTCAATTTACCTGTATGTGTATTTGATGAAGTCGCCTGATTATTTTCCTCTGGTATACTTATTTATTTCAGCAGAACTTGGACCAACAACTGACAATATTGCAGTAGCAACAAAAATTTTTTTTTAAATTTCATGCATATTGACTTTTATGACCTTTTCCCTCTGACCTACTTTTAAAAAAGTATTCAAGTTTTCGCATTGTGATGATGCATGCCAGCACCAAGTTTCAAGTTCTTATCATACAGGTACATGGTTCTTGCAATACTGTGTTAACAGGTCTAAATCTTGAAATTTTGGAATCGACCTCTATCACCTTTGACCCGTCCTCTGACCTGCATACCCCAAAATCTAATCAGACTGTCTTCCTACGGTGATACGTTTTAAGTTCATATTTCAAATAGCTCTTGTGATATCTTGTTAACAATGTTAACACCCGAAATATCGGAAATGACCTCTGTGAAACATTGAACTTTCACCCACATATCCACAAATTTAATCAGATTATGTTGTCTTCTTACTGTGACACATACAAATACCATGTTTGAAGCTGATACCTCCAATGGTTCTTGAGATATCTCATTAATGACAAAGCGGGAGGGACGCATGGATAACCCTCTAGTACCACCTTAGATGGCGATGGAATAAAAATCATTCAGTTCTTTAACCCCTTCGTGACAGAGGTCCACATTTTGTGGTTTGGCCTAATATTTTTTAATGCAAAGCCCTAAAAATCATACCAAATACATGAGCAGAAAGAGCAAAAAATTCTACACAAACTGTGCCCATTTTGGTTGCATTAATATTTGTTGTTTGATGCTGAAATTTTTTTAAAGGAAATAAGCATTAAAATCCTTAAATTGGCAATGTGATAGAAAGTTTAAAATCACCGTTTTCCCCTGCAAATTGGCAACTTTTTGACTTATCATAATTTCTGTCAATTTATATTCATTTCAGATACATGATGTTTTATAAGGAAAATGTAGCAATAAAATAAAAATGTTGGTGTTGCCAATTTGAAGAATAAAAGCTGATCAAATTAGGCTTTAAATAATTCCTGTCACGAATGGGTTAATACAAGTATGAAGAACAAATACGTGATGCATGATTATAACATACCATATTTCAAGATATTTATTTGATAATCATACAAATATTAATTTGTCCATTCTATGGTATAACCTCTTTGTCTATTTACAATTCACAAGATAAATAGAGATTTTCATTACTATTGTTTGTCAGTCTTTGCCAAAGATATTTCCAATTTAACCAGTTAAGTACGTTTAACTATGTCTATTCATAGGCAGGCTTTCAATTGACATACTGCAAACATTCAAAACATAATAAGCAGTCAACTTAATATCTATTTGATCAAATGAGAAAAAGGAATGAAAAATAAACTTATAATGATGCAATATCGTCCCAGCTAGGATTAATTAATAAGGATTATGCAGTAATTATTATACACCATGTACATACATGTGCAGATCTTGCATTGTCAGGATTCTAGGCTTCTGATTGGTCGAACCAGCAGGTGTACAAACTGTCACCGACTGCTTGTGTCAAGTCAATAGTTTCTAACAGCCCTCACACAAGGATGTAATAAATGCGCACACATTTAATATTTCATAGCACAAGAAGGCAGGCACACCATACTAACATACTGATTGCTAGTCCTCAAAAATGAATACCTGAAAAGATATATTTTTAAAACAAATTTCCCTCTTTCAAAATCATACATGGTTTGAGGATGAGGCATACAAACAACTACTGAATAATTTTGAGAATTATGGTGAGAACTAAAGGGCAATTTCATGATCAGTAACATCATATTTTAAAGAAGATTTTGCCTTTTAGGCCCGATAAAAAGAAAAATTTTCAGTCTCTATAATTATACCAAGGCTAATTCTTGAGTAGACCTTCAACTTGTGTGCAAAAAGCATAATATGGGAATTGCTTGGAACTACAGTGGCAACTCATCAAAAATAAAAATAGACAATGACTCTCCAATTCAATCGCGACAAATTTCTACCATTACAGGCATGAAATGTGGAAGAAACACTGATTTTGAATTATGTTGTCATGTCTCACTAATGCTAGAACTGCCCTAAAGCCCTCATAAACTATGAGACTACTTGTACATAATTAGTCACAGGAATTCAAATTAATTGTAAGAAATGAAAAACTACTAGTATCTCAAATCCCTTTGAACCAAGGCTGCATTTCACGTAACCGTCATAAGTCTAACTTCTTGGGCATCCCATTGAAAATGCGTGTTGTAGAATTAAAACGTATTTCAATGGGATGTCCATGAACTTAGACTTATGACGGTTTCGTGAAACACAGCCCAGTACAACAGTTTGCTTTCATAAGCCAAACAGACGAGTGTCCGGATCAGTGTATGTATATGGGTGCACGCGCGTGAGCCGTGGTGTGTGTTGCGCATAACACTGTATGTAACTACCTATGTTCGCTAGGATATTCCTGGACATGTACATCGAAGAACTGAAAAACATGCCCCTTCACATAATTGGCATGTAGGTAAACCATAAATCCAATTAAAATTCATTTCTAATTTTTTCCCATCAACAAGTTTACAGTTTTGTTATTTTGAGTTGATTTGGGGGCTGCAAAAGGGATCCTCTACCTTTAAGGCCCAGTGCATACATCATTTGCTGACTGTGTCAATGATGGTCTTTTGCACATCATGCAAAGAATTAAATGGTTTAAAGATTAACTGTATATTGAACAATCCTAACAGTACTTTTTATTAACCGCTGCATGGGTTGTACCTTTACAAACCGAAATGGGACTGACAATGACATTCATGCAACTGAAATAATGACCCATGTGAGCTGGGAGTAAGTAATATCACTGTTTCAAGCTAACCTGTTGGTACAATGTTTAGCAAAGCCCTTAACAGCATTCAATATCTGTTTATGATGCATGTACTCAATTTTCCCTTCACATTTTTAGAATGCAAATGCACAGAGTGCCCATTGTGATATCTTAACTCTCTTCTCTTGGAGAATGACAAACATGGTAAAAACTACTTTTGAAAAATCAGCTTAAGGCAATTTCAATAGCCCTGGATATCACCTTTAGAAATGTGCAGACTTTACAATGGCTTATCAAGTATGAGCAGTACAACAGGCTTTAGAAATTGCACTTGAGATAATTTTTCATATGTAGTTTTTATCGTGCTAGCATTAAAATTACGGAAAATTCACTCAAAATATCGTCAACAAATATGAGACTATGGCAGGCATTTCTTAGGCACCTATCGAAATGGTTGATTCATAATTGATTCAACCCCCCCCCCCCCCCAAAGAGATCTCGGCCATCGACAACTTGGTTATTACTCTCTTTGTCCACAACATATATGATCCAATATTCACATCCTGTAGCCCAGATTAGCACTTCTTTATCAGACCAAATAAAAGTTGGTCTAAGGAGATAACAAAGCGAACTTGGGGTACCAAATATTCACATGTAACAAGAATTCCACTATCAACGCAGTAAGTAGTCAGTCGCAGCATTACATTAAATTTTAAATATTACATTCATCTTTTTGTTAGAGAAAAGGATAATCTTCCAAAACTCCAAATTTAATGGTGATCTAAACATCTTGTTTTAAGGCCCTGTCCCATACTACCGTTTAATGATTCCACCTGAGAAACATACACATGCGTTTATTGGACTTTTTGATTTGTTCTTCAGCTGGTTTACAGACGTATCTAGATGGCAGACAGCGCTAGTTCATGACCACAATTTTCTGCCTCCGCCTGACACCATCTAACATGAATATTTAGACGGCAGACAGAACCGTTAAACGGTAGTATGGGACAGGGCCTTTAGTCTTCATTAAGGAAAATTGAAAATTCTAAAACTTATGCTAATGCATCCACATCTGAACTTAATAATAATAATAATAATAATAAATGTGACTTATATAGTGCCAGATCCACTCTGTGGAGTGCTCAAGGCGCTTTTTAAGAAAAATTCTAACGTCCAAGCATATTTACGACTAGAATACCATGGGCTTACTGTTGCTTCTCCAGGACAAACATAAGGCAAGAAAACACATTCTTCAAGGGCTTGCTAGTGTCATGATGCAGCTGTTGACATTCTTTCAACCCATAAAAAATTCTCAAAGAAAGTAGAAGCTTTGATAAACAATATCTATTATCTATAGATGCAGCCTGCATTTGTATAAGATACCTTCTCTTCCCCATTTAACCCCCACATACAATAAATAATATTTCAAAGCTTATAGCAGATGTACAGTTTTGGAAAAAGAAAGAAAAAAATTGGCGTGGAACTGGTTGAATAGAGTCTCATATTGTTTGCCTTGCCTCAAAAGTTACATGTACAGCATTCCACTCATGATTTCTGTTGTCCTTCATTGTAAATAGCGAGCTTTTGCAACCACGATGTGACTGCTAGTCAGGCGTGTCATGTGCGCATGCTAAACTCCGGAAGAACAAAACATCTTTGCACACCTGAATGATCGAATCTGGAGAACTCCCCAACCTGTTGAAAACAAGAACTGTTCTTGGCCAACCTTGGCCAAACTTGCATCTGTTCTCTATGTAGGACGCAGCTTAGTAAGCGGGAAATCAGCGATTAGTATGCAAAGATTTTTGTTCTTTAGCTTTTAGCAAGTACACACAGCATGCTCAAACAACAGTCGCGTACTTGGTTGCGAAAACTTCCTAATATCTGTAAGGAAACAAATTTCTAATACATTCTGCCTAACTCTAGGACCCAGCACCCCTACTGTACACATAACCCGCAACAGGTTTTATACATGTGCAGGCACTGTGTGATGTACATCGATGTCGTAGGAGGCTTACGTCTCTTGCCCTAGAATCTAAACTGTTTTTTGACATTCATTTGGCTGATTTTCAACACGAGATGAAAAAAAAAAGAAACTTCACAGCATCTTAGTTTCACTAGCATCTTGCTATTCAGCACATTTCCAAAGCAAAGAAAATACGATGAAGAGGGATTTCTTTCTGGAGAGTTTACGAGAAATGTACATAAGCTTTAAAGAGAAGAGAGAGTACTGGTAAAGGTGATAAATAATTTCCAAGCTTTTTAATTCAATCTAAACTTGTGTGGAGCAATATCACAGAGTAATACCACACAACATGGTTGCCCAGGAAAAGCTCTCAAGTCTCTGTATCACAAGAAATACTATCAATTTTCTGATGCTACAAGTTTGTGTCTTTCCATGTATCTAAACCTCTGTGCACTGTGCATTAACATGTAGAGTGGAGACTCGTGACAAAGATCTCTGATATGACAAGATTCCTGATATACTGTATAACAAGGTTATTTTGCTGGCCCAGGTCTTTATGTTCTTTTGTTTGTTCACCCTGATAAAGAGATTCCCAAACAACTTTAGGTAATTTTCATGATCCCAGCATCCTCGTTGCAGTGAGTTTCCAATGTACACATGTATGTATTTTCTATTATGGCAAGATTCCATCCATTTGTTCCAATTTTTACATTTCAACATGTACAATTACGTGTACAGATAAAAACTCTTGTGAATACTATATATGCCATATATTTCAAATGCAAAGTTTTTCGCAAATGAGACTTACAAGACTATTTGGTGAATGGCCACAATCCAAAGCAGAGACTTCTAAAATCTGGCAGTTAATTTTTAAGAAGTGAAATTTTAGATTTCTTACCCGGAAAATTGTTATCAAAATTCTCACAAATGGAACACCACTTAATGTGACGCAGCTCTACATCGCTATATGCACGCCAGGACAGGAAAAGCTTTCCCTGATTTTGCATAAGGTAGTTTTGAAGATGGCAATATTGCATGTTAAAACCTGCCAGAGATTAGCAGAATCTACCAAGACAAGCCCTTTGCGAAATATATGGCATAAATAGCAGTTTCAAAACAGTGCATTTACCTGATGCAACAGCATGAACCAGAAATCAGTATCACCTTTGATGCAAACTTAACAATGAGTTGTTCAATTTCAAAACACTTATAGTTTGCAAACCATCTCTCAAAAACAAAAGGAACTTTCGCAAAGTGTCCAAGGAATGAATAAAACAAAATCATATTTTTAAAAAAAAATACATATTTATGATACAAGCACATTAGTTCTTACTGTAAAACCATGACTATAGCAGATATGCTTTTAAAAATAGACTTGTGTACACCATTTGATCTACTGTATTACACCTCTTGGGAGGAGGAACCAGAAAGTGGGGTCCGCCCACTTGACTGAAGGCCCGCGAGGCCGACTTTTCTCTGTATTGTATTTTCCTTCACCACAAATAATGCGCTATCGGTATATAAAATGATTATGTCTCCTTTAGCATGTTTAGTCCTCATTTCCGAAGGTCCCGCTGCTCTTCAATACTTCTTAAATTTCCTTCTGGCACAGGAATTGGTTAGAGCGGTGTGATATTATGGATTACAATCTGTTATTTTCAGCCTTGCGGGCCTTCGGTCTCGCGGGCCTTTGGTGAAGTGGGTTGTCACCCAGAAAGCATTCATTTACAATGCACTTCTGAGAAGTATGGACAATTTCAACCCATAACGGTATGGAATTATGATATCTGGTAAAGTATGTAAAACAAAATAAGCTGCAAAACATTCATTACAAAATTCATGATTCATTCATGTTACTGATGGGTCATGCTGTTCCCCTGTATTAAATTAATGGACCATCCAGTTCAATCAGGAAACAGGCCAATTCGAAGACCAGGCTTCAGTGATATCAAGACCATACTTCATTCTGATCAAATGGTGTTATGAAGTCTTGACACAACAGAGAAAAAGTAAATACACAACATGACCTGCTAAATCCTCTTCTTGAATATATAATTCACAATTCATAGTTTTTACAATAATGGGGCCACTTGCATAAAACTTAGCGATTGACCAAAGAACCTCAAAAATTAAATTCAAACTGATGGTTAACTAGGGCAGTTCCTCGACAGACTTTTAGCCACAATCGCTGAGGAAAAGGGAAGGTATGTTGGCACAGTATGCCTTGTCTTCAGTGCAATTTCCACAGAAGGTTTGGGGGGAATTTTAAATTTCATCTTCAAGCATGTGAGAGGGAAAATATATGACATACATGTACATGTATTACACCATTACCAAGAAGCTACAATGCAATTTGTTATTTTCAAATGAGGCAGACAACTTTCTTCAGGAAACTTCAGGAAACTTCAGGAAACTTTAGCTTATTCAGAAAAATTGAGCCCTTTCGGCTAGTCCTTTTGCTGTTCACCTAAATCATCCAAGGCAGTCAAAGATACCTGACTTCATGGTCGGTTTGTTTGATGACTCTCTCACTGACTTGGGTAATGCACTTGTTCCATCCGGAAAACTACAACAAAACAAAGGCTGTGTATAGCAACAAGTCAACCAAAAAATAAAATGCCAGTCACAGTCTGTCTATAAGTTAGATGAGAGTATTTAGGACTAGCAGGAGATTTTTGAGGTTTGGTACAATCGCAATTCTTTCTGCAAGAGACCCTATTGGAGGTATAGAAATCCCCCCCTCATTCATGGTTAAATAAATAAATAGAAGAATATATGGAGGTGATATAACACACATATACACACACTATATCACCAAGCTATTGCAGAGAAAGAATCAATGGGGATTTGCGTAATTGTGAGAAGGATGTCTCTTTTGTCTCACTAGAGGGGGGTTTGTTCAAAATGAAAAAAATTAGGGTACCAATGGAGGACATATCATACATGTGAGTGTAACTCTTATGAGTGCAGCGTGGCATTAATATTCGGGAAAACAAAAACGAAACCCAGAACCAGTTGGATTTATGAGGTCACGTTTCCGTACTTTGTCACATGTAAGATCAATGTAATTACTTTCGAAATGTAAGGCTATCGTGGAAGCAATGACAGAAGAAATAGGTAAGATGGTTAATAACCCGATGATGCAATCTGATTTGAAATAACACAAAATTTTCTAAACGGTCCTAAAAAAACAGGACCACCACAGCTTTTCATGTCAAAGTATGCATTGACACACATATATTACCCTTGGTGGTCACCTTGACAGACATTCTGCCCTTGGCATTTTTATCCTGAAGACCCCAAACATGATATTAGCTACCATGTAAGATGTAACAACAAAAGAGACATCCATGTCGACTAATAACAAATCGCCCACCAGAACCTAAGAATCACCATCTTTGTCATGGATTTGTGTTCAAGTTCGATGACGACGACGGCTGTGAATTGGATGGTGCCGTCGTGGTCGTTGATGAGCACGCTGATGAAGATGATGATGATGATGACGATGACGATGTGGAGGCTGAATTTGAGGAGGAGAGGGAGAGGCTGATGTGCAACGCTTCCTTGAGGTCTTCCAGGGAGCTGGAGATCTCCTTCTGCTCTAGTAGCTTGAACTCCTGTGCGAACAGAACCATGTGGGTGAAGATGGTGTTGAGGTGATGATGTAGGTCCAATCTTGTCATCTGCTCGTAATGGGCATAGTAGATGTGTTCCAGGACCTGGAACAGGAGCCGAAGAATCCGCTGAATCACTGACTCAAAATCTGGGGGGAAGACTTTACCTGCAGAGTTGGGAAGTGAGGTGGAAAGAAATTATGAACTTGGGTCCCTTAGCAATTATAAACTAAGTTGCCTTGGAAATTCTTTTTGGTAAAGTGGAGGTCCATCCATGTCATCTGCTCCTACTGAACATAGCAGATGGGTTCCAGGACCTGGAACAAGAACTGAAGGATTCCCTGGAACACTGACTCAAACTTCACAGGAAGGTTAAACCAGAAAGGTTAGTAGGTGATGGGGGGGGGGGGAAACAGAATCCTTCTGGGCAAGGTGGAGATCGTGTCATGTCATCTTCTCTCAAGGAGTGTCCAGATATGAGGCGACATTGTGGCGTGACAAAATTTTTAGTGTTCAGATATGGCGCTACATTGTGGTGCCATTTATATTAATGAATGCACAGTTACAGATCAACTCTCAAATAAAAGAGAACTTTGCCAAAACCTGTGCGATCTCATGACAACATATTTTGCTTAACTTTTGAGGAATTTGATTGGTGCTCATTTTTTTGCAGCCAGGCAACAAAAAAATGTGTCCTGCCTTGGCGACAAAATACCCCATTGACTCGTACACCAAAATGTTGCAGGGATTTTGTGGCGCCACAACGTCTCCTCATATCTGAACGCCCCTTTGGGGGCATAAACATATTTCAGGGCCTGGAACAGGAACTGCAAGATTGGTGAATGAGATGAAAAATTACAACTTGAGGTCCTTGGGAAAATAAGAAGGCAACAGAATAAACTAGAAAGGGCACTGCTTTTTTTTTTTTTTAAATTTACGAAATAATAGTAGTTTGGTCTTATTTACCCAGGGTAGCCATGCCACTTAACACTACTCTCTATGCACACCTGCAATTACCACTACCTCAATGCCGTCAAGTTTCAATACGTTACCATGGTAGTTACCATTGATGGCAAAGTTACTGTAATAGTAAATCTGGACGCAACGGCACCCTGGACTAAGCAAAACTTTGCCAGTGTAAAAAGGCTATTACACATTAATGGTCCTAATGCCTATGGTAAATCTCTCACATGAGCAAAATAATGTGGCTCAGGGAAATTCTTTGCTTGGCTCATAAAGAGCTGACATAGCCAGTGATACTTCAAGAGTCATTCCTGAACCTGTCCTTGAGAAAACTCACCATATTTGGTAGGGAATACACTCTCGTCATCTATATGTTTCTGAGCAAACACCATGGAGAACTCAATGTATTGCGGGGCTGTACATTTCACCTTCTTCCCCTTATCATCGTGCCATTGGTATATTCTAAAACATTAAAAAAGAAGAGGAAAAAAATTAAGTGCAGTCTGCAAGATCATAATTGAAAGAAAAAACTCTCTGCCAAGAAAGGGATAGCACATATGAGTTTCAATGCTTTTTTTTTTTTAATTTAAAAAAAAAAATTCAAAACAAAAGCGCTACATATTGCTCTCTAAAGACGAATTCTTAAATTTTAGATATTAAAACTTCATTCTAATAAAGATAAATGCATAGACTGTATAAACTTTCACATCAGTTGTGAACCTGACTTGTGAGTCAGGAATTTGGGATGCAGGGCAGGTATCAGGAATAAACTAGATGGCTATGGTAAAGCTCACAACAATGTATGATTTAGGCAGTGTATTGCTGTTATTATTATCATCATTATTTAGTAGTATAACATCATCATCATCACCATCATCATCATCACTTTTATAACAGAGGGCACTATGTAGCAGCCAAAAGCACCAATTTGTGAGCTCCTTTTATTTCTACATATTGACTCATTTCTCGCTTACTTCATCTCTTTTATTACCATTATTATTATCATTATCATCATTTTTATTATTATTATTATTATTATTATTATTATCATTATTATTATTTCTATTATTATTATAATTCTTCTTCTTATTATTATTATTATTATCATTATTATTATCAATATTGTTATTATTATCATTATTATTATTATCATTATTATTATTATCATTATTATAATTATCATTATTATTGCCATCATTATTCTTATTCTTATTACCATCATTTGAATACTTACACATTGCCTGGGGCCATCATACTGGGACATGTATCATTGGTGCAGAATTGTCCAGCTAATACACCATACAGCACATTTACATTGTTGAAGAAAGAGAGAGCTGAAACGCAAGGAAAGAAGAGATTTGGTCAGCAAATACAAGCACAATAATAATGTTCTAACATCTCAAAGACTTGCCACATAATATGCTTCCATCATGGGACATCATGGGACATTATTAGTACCCGGTACAGTCAAGGAATACACATGGGTTGATAGTGATAAATGTAACTTACTGCCTTGCCGTAGGATGTCCGTTGCCTGATAGGGAATCAAATCCCTCACCTTAGTCTGCACTCTGGAGACTTATTTACTATACAAAACCACCTAATAATCATCCTTACTACACATTTCAAATGTGATAGCTTCCTTCTAAGCACTTGAAATTAATTATGGAAAAAACAAAACTAAACTGCAAGAGGTTGATAAGGACCTTTGTCCATGCATACGTCAAGAATGGACAGAAAGGGAAATTCTTCTTTATTACTACAGTGTACATTGTTTGATTTTAATAGAATGATGCACAATATTCATGAGAAGATAAAACAATTGTTCTCTTGAGCATGATTTCACTTTTGTATCAACTAAAGTGATTATACAATGGTAAAAAAAAAATTTTGATACATGATCGAGAATAGAATTCTAAGAAGAATAACACTAAAAAATTGATGATTTTCAAAAGAAATCAATGCATTTTGGCTAATTTTCTCCTAAAAAGTCAAGAGTTGACCAAAAATTTGAGTATGAGGTATGCCGTAAAAGTGGGTAACCAGCTTCGCGCATTGCAGTTGTGCTGCGCGCTAGACTGTACAATATGTATTATACCTTGCGCGCATTTACCTGATTGCGCGACAAGGTAACTACTTTTACGTCATTTTGACGTCATTGTGAGTACCCAGTTGAAACTGGGTCACAGCTGAGGGGTCGAAAATATCCTGAAATCTACCACATTTGGGGGTTTCCTTGGCAACACGACTTTAAAAAAAATCTAGGCAGATGATTTTCTGCTGATGAAATCATGCTCTTTTAAATGACCTAACATCGTTTCAGCATTGGGTACTCCCTTTAAGATTATATGAATAACACATAAAAACTATGGTGTCTTCATAAGTTCCAATGAATACATGAGTACATCATCAAATTTACAAGGTCATTACATGTACATAGCTTACAAGTCATGCACATGTACATGTATTAAACTGTAGAGTACCTTATTTTGTAAAAAAGAGGTACACAGAATAAAAAGAATCACATACTTACACTGCGTTTCATTTGTGAGCGCTGACATTTTGCTCATTTGCATAATGCGCGTGTTCGGTTATCAAACAGCTGATCAAAAATATCGGAAACAAAAATGGTATGAAAAATAAACCAATCAAAATTCACAGACAGGGATAGGTAATTTATATATTATGTATACCGGTATTCATCTACTGAATATGTATGTTCAGGCTCTTTCAAAATAATTTGATAACAATTTCACATAATGTCTAGAAGTTTTGACAAATTTTATGCTTTAAAATGTTAAAATAATTTTGTAATTATAGTAAAAAATACAAAATATTGGAATTTTGGTCAAATTTTGAACACTGCACTTTTTAAGAAATTATGTCATATCAAATGTCATTATTCAACATATGTAAATTACATGTAGGTTGACACAAACCATTTCCAATGATCAATTTTTCTAGCAATGCCAGCAGGCATGAAATCTAATCCTAAAATGTTATTTTTTCCCTTATTTTGCTATCACATTCGAGAACAGGTTTGTAAATGATAATTATGTGCTAGGATTCATGTTCATATGGATTATACGCTTTGGAATATTACTGTGTGTGGATAATATTTCATAATTGTTATTTCAACTAACAAGTCCTCTGTTTGCATATAATTGAGACAAGAATGACTTTGATCTCAGTCGGCAAGCAGCTGAAACGGCTTTTCACCGAAACGCCATGAGAGTGCATGCCACACGAGTCGGCCGCAAAAGGCAGCCCCATTTCGCTGGGGGATGTCAACTTCTCCGTGCTTTTTCGGATGAGTGGGGACCAGCTCAGCTTAAAATACATGCATTTGCAGACCCGCCAATCAAGTTAATGTGTAAATATCAGCATTACATAAAGAATTATTTGTATTATATCATCCGAATGTGAAAAAGCTTTTCAGTTGTCTTATCTAGGATAATAAGATCAAATTCTCAATTTTTCCATTGCTACAACGGGCCGCTGAGTCAACGCGAGGTCGGCTTTGACCAGAGCCGGGACTCTTGGCGTGCTGGCTTGGCCGTTGCGCTTCCCTGAATGAGCCGCGGTTTGCTGATGAATAATGATTATAGGATCAGTATTTAGTCACATTGGCCTTGAGAGACTTGACAGTTGTTTGAAAATATCTAGGATTTTTATTATATTCCAGTAATTTGCAATATGAATGTAATACTCTGCAGATAATAGCATTTTTATCTCCCTATTTCCGATATTCTGAGCCAAGTATTGCCCATTCAACACGTAAATGAATGGAGTAATTTCATTCGGGAAGCCCCAATTCAGAATGGAATAAAAGAAAGGAAAAAATTGATCATGACTTGTGATTAACTTAAAAAAATAAAAATAGGTATTATATTTTCTAGAAATGTATACCATTACACTGGAAAAACTGCAACAAAAAAGAAAATGTAGGAAATAGGGATGCCAAATTGTGAAAAATACACATGAATGAATGGGAGGCTTTATCCCCTAAGTGCGCTTTTGCACAGTGATGACATCACAATCCCACACAGATGAAACGACCTCCATAAACATCTAAGTACGTGGAATAGCATGACACATCATTTTGTGGATCAGCTTTAGGACAGACTCAGATGAAATATGTACAAACGTGACTTACTTTTTGTACAAAGCCATTCGTTCTTATCAAGACCGTGGGGTAACCTCACTATTTCTCTGATATCAAACTCGATGATTTGGGCCTTCACATTCTGAGGAACCAGGTAGAGCTTGGGCTCTTCACTTGGACTTGGAGCTGGCTTGCTTTTGTCTTTGTTACGGCCTGCTTTCCTGCAAAGTAAAGCAGAGAAATAATTCTGAAAAATAATTCTGAAAATTAGATTTGAGAATTTTTGTAAAATCAAATTATATGTACATGAAGTACAGCATAGTTTGTACATATGGAAAACCTAAATAATACAGACCTCCAATTTCTGGGCATCCAGATGGAGCTTGGGATCTTCACATGGCTTCAGAGCTGGCTTGCTTTAATATATCTACATGTATCTTTGAACCTGCTCTCCTGAAAAGTCCAGCAAATCGAAAGAAATGGATTTTGAACCAAAAATATGATATAAATTCTGATCAGTCTTTTTCTCTCTCTCTCCCTCTCTCTCTCTCTCTCTCACCACACATTATTCTTTTCTAGGCATCTAGGTCTAGGGTTCTAAGATTGGACTGTTCTGTGCCCCCTGCCTATACACACATACAAAACAAGACAAAAACACCCCCAAAACACCACCCCCACTCCCCCTTCCCCCCACCAATAGAAGCAAAAATATTTAATAAATCCATACAGAAAGAAAGGAAAGAAATTAAGAAAGAAAAGAAAAAAGAAACAAAATAAAGAAATGAAAATGTAAATACATGTAATTCATGAATTTAAAAAAGAAGAAGAAAAAAAAGGACAATTCTTCTTCATTTAAAAATGATTATACAATGTACTTGGCCAGTTACTGAGTCATGAAAATTTCAATATTAGAGAGAGAGAAGCATGACCATAGGCGAGGGGAGGGGGACATGTTTTCAATTTTTTTTTTCCTGGGGGATTGTCCCCCCCCCCTTGATTTTTAAAGCTTAATATATTATTTTTCTATTTTGCGTAAGGTGACCAAATTTAGGCCGACCACTTGAATATTCTATAGGCCTAAAATGCATTTTGATGGCAAAATCAGGCTTCTTTCATAGTTTTTTTGTGATTATTTTTAGCTCGCTCGCTCGTATAATAACAATCATCCCCTCTCACTTCTCAAAACAGATTTTCGGCGGAGGCCTTCTGTGTTTCCGTCCCCCAACTCGTTACATGAAATCACCGCCACTGAACATGACAGAAGAGAAACAAGTAGAAAACAACAAAATATCGGAGAGTGGAAAAAACATGACAGTAAATAAAAATCTAACAAAAATTCTAGATATCATAAATATCCTCCGTTGTTTTCATGCTTTGTTTTGTTCTTCCTTCCTTTTTTCAACTGCAAACTATTTTCCCAAATGATCAAGGAAAAATAGGCAAGTCAGAACAAAAAACAAACAAACACATATTATGAGAATGCTTCTTCTAGAAAATACGTTTACATGTACAATGTATTTCATTGTACAATGTACAATGCGCAATGTACAATGCAATCTACTAGACTTCACATTTAAAAGAAGGTGTGTCTAATAATATCTTGCAAAGATCACATCATTCACAAATTTCCAGCAAAATAAACTACATGACTCACAACCAGAACAGCGTACAAGGACATTGAGAGAAATTGGGCTAACATGCCATTGAATGGTGTATCCACAACGAAAACATGTCATAAAAGAATTCTCCTGACTGACACATCAATACTGCTTTGTTAGCAGGTGGACATGATAAATGTATCTCATTGCAAAAACACTACCTTTAATTAGTATGTATCAATGTACAGTGTGCCTACATACATGCACATTGTACATACACATTTACTGTACGGTGGGAAGAAGAACATCTGCCCATAAACACAATATAGACATGTACCACTACACAAACCAGGTATTTCTCTTCCCAATTCTACTCTTCTAAGCATGCATCCCCCACGCCTCAAAAATAAAATTGTAATCTATAAATGGCATGTTCTAATTGAAAATAATGGTATAATGTTACTGGACACAAGCTTTATCCCGTCGAATACTAAGCCACAGATACATGTATAATGTACATGTAACTTGGGATGGGGTCCATGAAAAATGCATGTTTAATCTTGCTCAATGGGTTATTGCCTGCAAACATTCAACCTCTACTTTTAAATTTACCAGGTTCTCCATGAACCTGGTAAATGATAGTTTCTCATTGCTTTACAAAATGTCTCTAACAGTACATTTTACAGTGGTGGTACTGTACTCAAAATCTCATTGCAACAAACTCTCTTGGCCCAGTACTGTACTTTTACCCTTTTTTAGCCTTACATCAAAACCTTGTAAGGGCTAGAAAATAATTAAAAGAATGTACAGAAAAGTGAGCTGGCATAATCACCTTCTTAAAGTGCAGTTTGTTATAACAGTACAAAAATGAGCACTAAAAATAAAGGGAATGACAAAGCCCCTGTAAATGAATTAATAAGGGCAACCGCCTTGGGGGAAAAATATGTTGCCCCCCTATAACCCTTTTTACACTGGCATTTCTTAACCCCATACTTTCCTTAGTACGGGACTTTCGTTAAATAGTCCTGCACTATCTTTTTTTACTTTTTACACTTGCTAAATAAGTCCCGTACTAAGCGCTTAGCCCAGGCCAAGGAATAGCTGGCTGTTTACACTTGCATTTTCTTAATCCCATACTATTTCCGAAAGGCCGGCCAAGGATATCCCCCGCGCTAGCTAGCTTTGCACGTGTTCTACGTTAGATATGCTGATAAGCGTTCGTTTCTGATTGGTCAATGGGCATCTCGTCGCTTAACCCCGGACTATTTTTTCTTGCTTTCTACACTGGCTTGCTTGGCACCGCAAATGCGGGGTTAGCCCTGCTTTTTTGCAGGTCCAGCTAGTACGAACTATCAGTGGGGCTAGCCCACTTTTGCAAAAAGCAGTGTAAAATGAAAGTGGGCTAAGGAAAGTCCGGTACTATCAGTGGGGATACGGCCTCCCTTTAATAGCTCCACCGATAGTCCGGGACTAAGCAAAATTTTGCCAGTGTAAAAAGGGTATATACATATTCTAAACGTGAGCTACAGTGTAGTGTATGTACCCCGTAAGTGTATTTACCTCATTATTCAAAGCCCGGTTCCACTCTGTTGTATATGATTATTTTTGAAAATTTAAATATAAGCACACAAACAAGACTTCAAATACAAAGTTTCTATGTTGTGAATGTGTACCTGTTTAGGATGACTTGAACAATGGTAGCAATAAGCCCACTGCTCCTACCCTTCTTCTCTCCTGTCATAGTCACCATCTGTTTCATTGGTGTACCTCTGAATGCAGTCTGTAAGTATCTGTTAATGTTACACTGAATGTGTAGCAGGCTATCAAGTAGGTGGTATCTCAAAAATGAACAACTCACTTTCCTTTATACTCAGTTTGGTCACAGTTTTTTCTCACGTTAAATGATTCTCCGATAATCACCTCCTGTGTCATTTGTTCAGAAGTCTTTGTCAGTGTCTAGCGTTGTATTGCATAGCAGTAGGGAGGAGTTAGGTTGTCCTCTCATGGTAACATTTTGTGTCCTTTTATAGTCACAGATATGTCATCTTTTCTATGCTTGAAGTAGTTCTAAATACATGTACATGTACTGAAGACAGGTGTGATTCATCAAAACAAAGTTTGGGCATAAGGATTTCTACACAGTGAATCACTCTGCAATCTGATTCAGAATAAGTCATGCATGTATATAAAACAAATGTGAATCTTGGTACTTTGAAGCATATATTTGCAGATTGTGTAGCATATTTCAATCAGAGCGAGCAATGAAGAATAAAACTATATGCCACAGTGATGTACATTGTAGAGTTTGATCAAATAAGAATCATAGTGCATGGTGAAGAGCTAGAGTGAAACTGAAACTGCCAAACTGCAGAGATCTCCAAACAATAAAGCAGGTGAACTGTTAAATTCTATCACACATGAACTGACTGAACTATATGGTTGAAATTTGCTTTCAGAAATTTAGGCGTTTGCAAGAAAAATGGTCACCACATGTAAGATGGTCTGCAACTGGTGTAACTGACTGAGAAACTGTGAGGCAGACTAGAAATCAGGTACAGTAGATGCCTTTAAAGGTTATAAGAACACTGATGATTCAGATCTGATGAGAAGAGTTAAGAGTTTCCTAGAGATGCTCCTATTAAAACTCTTTTTGATTAAATATTCCAACAGTGTTTGTACAGATCTGCTGTTTGATTAACAAATATCACACTATACACAGCAAAAAACAGCAATGATTTATATTTGGTTGGAATTTTAGAGTGGCCTAAGGATGCTTTAAAAAAAAACAGTTCCATGGGCTAAATGGGCAAAAACTCCATCAGAATTTGTACAAATCTCCTGATTCCTCAAGAGAAATATAGTAGAGATCTAAATGTACATGTAGATGTCCTCAGAACTGCAAAAACACCACTTTATAACAAGAACAAGGTATAGAGCAACATTGTACTAGTGTCCCAAAGATGCTCCTTTGTGCACTGCAGTCAAATAGAAACTTTGTCTGAATCCTCTGGATGCTTCAAGGGTAGTTTCTAGATGGAATGTTCTCTGACAGATAAATTGTAAAATCACTATATTGGTAGTTACCAATAGCACATGAAGAGCCAGGACTCCCAAGTGTGTACGAAAAGGTATACCTGTTGGCACTTAACAGCAGTACAATTTGGATGGAATCCTCTGGATGCTCCTAATGATAACCAAGAGCCAATCTCCTAAAGGTGTCCGTGTCATCAGCAAACAGTACAAGCGGTGTACATGTAAGTTCTCTGGATATCTTACAGCCTCCAGGGATAAGGCAGACATACATGTACCTAACAGGTAAACTGCAAGGACATTAATGGCCACTTTTGGTAGAAAGCTAATTGGAGTGTGAGTGAAAGAACATGTGATAATCAGACCATCACTTCAACATGAGACTTGATCACGTTCTATCTACGTCAATGAGCTCAAACTAATAATGATCTAGCTATAAAACTATTCCTTCGTCATATGAAATCAAACACAGCTTTGTTTGCCAACAAGTCTGATTTTGTCATTGATTATATCCGTACAAACACTCCAGCCGGATAAGACCATTTCCAAAGAGAACTAGGGTCCAAAGTCTATCTGGGCTACACCAATAACCTATCCAGGATATAAGATTTAAACTTTTCTTTTCAGTTTCTTTTTATGTGTACAATGTACATGTATATCAAAAGAAATATGAGTTCGGTCAAGATGGTAATCGATGATGACGTATATTTTCTAAATTTGCAGGGAAGCAGGCAAAATCTATACCTCTGGGCAAGCTTTGATTCATGTACATGTAAACATAAAACAAATGTGTCTGCCATTAATGCATTTGATCAAACAGATAATACTTTTTTGTTTGTTTAGCCTCTTTTCTGTTCATTTTTCTCACCATTTTTTATGGGGGTAAAAGAGTTGTTGTAGGTAACGAGAAAAGAGGGGATCAATTTTCAAAAAACAGAATTGCAGATAAACTCTGAGAAGTTGCTGTGGAGAAGGAAAGAAAATCAACATAATTCCAACAAGAGGAAATCTCATTTTATCAATAAGAAAATCCCACTCTCCCATTAGATTAGCGCTACATGTACACTAGCCATCATCATCATCATCATCATCATTACCATCGTTGTCAATATCATTAACACTTTAATGATTATCTAGTAGTACCTAACATAATAACCATTTTTGTGCAGTTCTTTTTCCCTCAATAATCACTGCTAATGAACTTGTTCCAGTTTAAATTTGATGATTTGTGCCTACACTGTATTAAGAGACAGAGTATTGATATCAATTTCTGCCAAACATGACTTCAAATCGGCTTGCACTCATAATATCTATTTTTTCCTTTTAATTTTATAGTATGCGGGTCTGTCTCTATCACATTTCACCCGGTAGATTTATTGGGATACATTGTGAAATTATTTTGCCTACGAAGGAGAATGCATTGAAAGTGAAAAGCTCTATTCAGTTTTCTCTTCTGTTGGTGACTCGTTGGTATTTCTGCTGTCACTCTCCATCTATTCAGCTTGAACACACATCAACGGGTTCAGAAAGACTGTTCATACAATCCAACAGTACGATTCAAGACGGGCAAATTGGATACAACATGAACACGCATGTAGATGTCTACAACTTGTAGGAGTCTCTTTAGGTGTCAGACGAAGTATTGTTCTGTCGGAGACAGTGCCGATAAATTGGCACCCCTGTTTCCAAAGAAAGTATGGTTTACACTTTTTCATCCTCAGCACCATGTACCACTAATAAATTCAGGAAGACTGTTCCTGCAATCAACAATCAATGTTTATAGAGCTGTTATGTAAGATTAGCAAATGATATGTACTATATAGGCCTAAATGTCCATTTAACTTTGGTGCCACAATAAAGTACAGTTTAGTTTTCATTTTTATTTCAAAAAAGGAGGATTAATTTATTGATGTAAAAGAGGATATTTTCATGCATTATTATAGATAGCAGTGACACTGTATTTACATGTATTTCATAGTAATCATGCTTGCTACCAGGAATACATGAACATTCCAACATACATGTATAATGAATTTGTAATTGTAGTTTAATAAGGGCACCACATTCTTGAAGCAGTACTGTAATCCAGTGGTATCCTTTCACCAAGGAACTGGATTTCCAGTGTGCTCTGTATTTTTATGATTATCTTTGCCTCAAAATTAGAATAAGTTTGAAAGTAAGGGTAAGGAACTATACAAATTGAATTCCCAACTTTAACCCTTGACTGGCTGATTGAAAACTTTACATGATGAACATGTACAAACATGTAAACCTTTTCCAAAACCTAACATATCACAACCTCAGGTCTAATCGTGATCTCTGAAAAACTAATACCAAAGGCAATACTAAATGTGCCATTCTATGGGCAAATGCTACCACTGCATAAGCTGGATCATCAACAAACATGTCAGCACAGAAGAAAAAAATAAACATGTATGTCAAGTATGTTATACCAGTACAGTTAACAAATAACTTTTTCTATTGTCCTCACGATTCGATATGATTGAATTTATGTTTTCCCATGCAAAATTTGGTTGCTTTCCTAGCCACAACTATTTAGTGAAATAATAGAATTTTAACTTTTTTTCTCCTATCTCTCACTTTTTCCTATTTTTGCTTCAGGTTTGAGTACGATTTTTGGAAAAGTAATTTGAAACGACAAGAGGAAAATAGGCTGCAAATGTACCTCTGTACATGTAGTTTGTGGACAATGGTACAAAATAGTTCAAAGTTTTTACAAGTTTGCAGGAAATAGCAACAAAGTAGTTTACAGGGGAAAAAAGAAGAAAAACCTTTATTTTACCCTACATTTTCAGGGCAAATAGTATAAAAAAAGGAATAGCTGAAATTGTTTTCATAAAAATAGAAAGAAAATAGAGAAACTAAAAAGAAAAAACAGAAGATAGAAGAAAAATATATTTTTGCTCATTACAAAAACTACGAGGGAGTGCCATATATGTAGTCTAATCCACTGTCATAAATTAAAGAAAATGTTGGAACAACATCTGAAACAGAGATGATAAAAAGAAATGTCACAACTAATAGCTACAAGCAGTGTGAACAGACCCCCTTCCCGATGGTTTCCAGCCCATCTTCAATTCATTGAAGTAGGTCAAGCAAGCACATGTCAGCCATACTTTCAATACCGACTGAACATGGGGTGGTGGACACAGTGTTGTACAAGAATGCTGCATTAAATGTATTTTCTTCTTGTATGATGCATTCACTGATGGGGAAGATGGATAAGAATAAGGTCCCTTCAAAGCTCGCGTACAGTAGTGATAGCAAAAAGAAAATTGGCATTAAACTACATGTACAGTGTACATACATGTACACTCTCATTTTGTCCATCTTGCATAAAAAGATACATGACTGTGTAAATCATTAACTTACATTTTTACACCAGCACAACCTGAATTACAATTATTGTAACTCTTATTCCTGTAATTATAATAATAATAATAATAACAACAACAATAATAATAATAATAATAATAATAATAATACTAATAATAACAATAACAATAATAATAATAATAATAATAACACTAATAATAACAATAACAATAAGAAGAACAATAATAATAACAATAACAATAATAACAATAATAATAATAAAAACAATAACAATAATAATAATAATGATAATAATAATAATAATGATGATACATGTAGTAATAATATTACTGATAATTAATAATGATAATAGACAATACCTTCTATTCTCATCATCATTATTAGTATTAGTAGTAGTATTATTAGTATGATTGTCATTTTTCTCATCATTATCATCATCATCATCATCATCATCATCATCATCATCATAACATTAAGGAGAAAAAGAAGAAGAAAAGGGTGAGGGAGAAGAAGAATGTACACTGTACATGTATCTACACTTTCTCGTTTAACACATTCAAGGTTTCACATTTCGCTTGATGCATGTTGCAGTGCATCATTCATATGCACTGCAATGCTCCAGCGAGAGGCTGGTGACAGACCTATAAATGTCAGGACAGAGAAAGAAATTAAGTTGACCTAATTTGAACCCATTAACCAATTTCTTCAAATTCTCTGAGTCCATCTTCAGTGAGTAGAGTGAGAATTTTATCCCACTGCAAGTATCATTTACGCAAAGATAGATGTTACAGCAAGAATACCCTGCGCCCTATTAGGCCTACAGGCTACATGCGCAGTCCTATAGTAGAAGTTCACTGTATTATCCATGGCAGCCAGTACGTGTACATGTAAGTCGTTAAACTTATAATAACAAATTATAACAACAATAATAATCATTAAAAAAATTAAAAAGAATAATAATAATAATAAAAATAATAATAATAATAATGATAAAAAGAAATAAAATCACTGCATGAGTGTTGTTAGTCACTTCAGTTGACACCCTGGCTTCTAAAACAAAAACGTAACAAAAACAAAATACAAAAAAAGAGCTCTCTATTCTTTGCACACTATGCAAAGAGTTTTTTTTTTTGTTCTTGATTTCAACGACAGATTGTCAACAGAGTGAATATTTTAAGGAATTGGAGTCTCACAGTCAATCAAAAAGTATTGTGTGGCTATTGAAACTGCAGGGAATGCACCCATGCGCCGTGCGGTCACTGCACTGCGGTGTGCATTTCACCGAAAAGTAGTAACCACACGACAGACTGTACCAAAAAACTGCTCTAAAAATACAAATGAAAAAAAAAATTATACCTGGCTTCTACTTCGGTACAAACAAGGAAAATAATTCATCACGCAGTAGGCCTATATTATTCTATAATCCATATTCTATCATTTTCATTTGAACTAAAAATGTTTCCTCATGAAACTGTGAAAGTACAGTGCAGTCTCAATTTCATCGCGATTGCACTCACTACGTACGCGCCACTATCATATGATTGATGATTCGTTGGGATTGACGCGTTTTACTTTTCACTTCTTATCGGATCTCGACTGACTTTCGGACAGCTAGAGCCAGTCACTACCAGTGGTAAGTTGCTGCTGAGGAAGCTGGAATCCATGCATGAGTGACTCTCTTTTATGACTTTTTTTTTTCAAATTATTTTTTCCCTTTTTGGAACTCCGATCCGGTCCCACGTATTCATCTTCATCTTGATTTAACAACTCTGATTATGTCGACATTATCGGATCATTGTCAACACGTCGTTTTCTGTCAGAAAACAGTGTTTGTCAACAAACGTGTCGACAGAAGGCCTGTCAACGACAGCACTAGTACATTTAACACAGAGAAGGATATGATAATCATCTGGTTTTAAAAATTTAGATTCTTTGCCATAAAAGACCCACTTCCAAATTTTCAACACCCGAAAGAAAAAAACCAGCCAGACAGCCAGGTCAGAAAGAAAAATAATCTTAATGCCACAGTTTAAAAAAAAAAAACCTGAAACTTACCAGAGAAAACTCATCATTGACAAAAAAATGAGGCCAACAGCATCAACATCAGTCAGAAAATATAAAAAGCAATCCACTACACATCTGCTAAGCCTTGAGAAAGAACTGAAATTCGATGTTCACAGACCTTATAGCTGATTAAAAGTGAAAAGTACCATAAGAACAAAATGAGATGATACCATCACTTGAATAAAAGTATTCGCAATGAGAAAAATTTTCCAGTCACTGCCTTATATACACATGTAGAGACTGACATCTGCCCAAATGCAAACACCACAAATAATCATCAACTATAAATGCCCTTTTTTTTCATTCCTTTCTTTCAAAGTCTTAAGTTTGTAGAATCAATATGACAACCTAAATACCAATGGCCTCTCTTCCAGGCACAAACTGTTTCATAATTCAAGGAAGCAAAAGGACAGCTTAAGCGATAGCATACCAATGTAAAGAGTACAAAAGGAAACACGAGCTATATTTTCAAAAATCTTCTTAAGGAGAGTTAAACCTTCAAGAAGCTTCTGACAGGAATTATCACTTCAAGGTTTCAAGAGTTTGAGTTATCCACATTTTTCTCTCTCTTTCTTTTTCTCTCTTTCTCTCTCTTTCTAAAAAATAAAAAATGTTCACACTTCTAGAGAGATTTTCTTTTTTTAGTCATTCAGGCTTGAAGCTAACCTATCCTGGAAAGGGAAAGCTCATTTTCTAACCTATTCTAGAAAGGGACAGTTCATGTGCCAACTTTTCCAAGTAATTCATTGATAACTTTAAGGGCAGGAGAAACAAATTGAGCGGCACATTCAATTTCCCCCCGCGAGAATTTTGCAGGCGGAAGTGATCGCTACGCTAACAGGGAATGAAACGCTTCCTACACTTGTTTACCAAAATCAGATCAGTGGCCCCTAGTGCTCAGCTGGGTTAATAAGAGAGGACCGTTTCCACTTTTCAGCTTGTCAACGTTTGCCTTTTGAGTTTTCGACAATCAAACGTTGAGCCAAACCTCTGTCATTCCCTGGTATCTGCAATACCTTAAAAATAAGGGCATCCTTAGAAGCACAATATGGTCTTGAAATCTTAAGACAGTCATGAGCCATAATGAAAAATGAAATGTCTAGTATCAATTCAAAATTAGCATCATTATTTCAAATTGCTCTAGATCTACACAGATACATAAAACAAGAAAAGTTGCTTCTTTTTTCCTCTCTCTCTCATATTCAGTTAGGTTTTATTCAATCTCGTCCAAAAGTCAGAAGACTAACAATGCGAGTTTATACTGTATAATTATACATAAATTATAAAAAACAAAAGCAAAAAATACATGTATATGTACATGTACATGTACAAAGAAAGATATACAAAATGAAGCAAATATATTTAAAATAATATATTAAAATAAATATTTTTTAAAAATCACATTAAAAGCATATTAATATAAAGATACAAAAACAATGATGTCAGGTGAATGTACTGAAAAAAAAGTAACCCTCACAGAGTAAAATCTAAAGCCTTATGACTGAGGCATTAAAAAGAGGGGGGGGGCCTACTGTTATTACCTTAAGAATCACATCACAATTCCATGTATTATAAACAAATCATACGGATACTTGCTCATAAAATTGAATAAGTATTGCATACACTGTATAAAAAAACAGCAGTCAATACTGAGCAATAAAAATTCAGGTAGTTGGCATAATAAGTATTCTAAAAATGGAGTGCGGGCAGTGTGCTAATCACAAAATGTGTGATCTGAGTACTTTTACATATTGCACACGTATGCATAAAATTGCTCCCTTAGCTTAAGCTTGTTAAGTAGTGTGCATACAGTTATTGATACAAATAAATTCAACTTTCATACAGTTCTTGATGAACAATTCCCCCCCCCCCCCCCCTTAGTGTCCTGTAGTCTTAAATTGTTTTAGTTTTATCATATACTATTGAAGGTGACTAAACTGAGTCAGGGATAAGACACAATTTATGTAGTTTCTAGTTTGGGAGATTATTTGGATAAATCATTTCTCTTCTTATTAAAAAGAAAATCTTTCAAATAAAAGCCTTGTGGGAGAGATGTGAAGCTATTTTCAAACTTGTTTTTCTTCCTGCAATCTATCCCATGGTAACGTTCAGCACACCCTGTAGTAATTTACATGTAGATAAACATCCTGACATGTTAACAAAAACAGGGAGATGATGCAAAAGTCAGATTTTAGTACTACAATCCAAGTTCTGGGGGTCCTGATTTTTTGTACCCGTATTCAAATTAATATGGCCTTGACATTATGACAATAACAAGATGATGTACATGTAGCTATATGTATAATATTTCTCTTGTGGAAGTGTTCATATAATGTGTCAATTCCCAAGTACATGTATCTCAGTTTACTACAAATTTATATCAATTATACAACAATAAATGTTTTGAGGTCTTACAGAGGATGTTTATTTCAAACTAATTTCCTTCACTTCCATGACATAATGACAATAATACGATGATGGGAAGAAAAAAAATCAGTCTACATTTGGGGGTTGTATAGAGGATGTTTATTTCAAACTAATTTCCTTCATGGACAAGTCCAATTTCCATCTTGCAAAAACTCTGCAGGTCACTTTCCACATGGTCAGGAAAGCATACATCAACATCAGCTCCGGCAAAACAAGTCCACAAACAACTTACTGGATCCAACAAGAAATGAAGAATTCACCCCATTCAGACTATCTAAACTTATTGTATAGCTACACGAAATGTGTATTAAAGTAGCCTGATCAGCATTTCACAAGATGAAATAATGCAGCAAAAAGGAATGTTTCAGCAGTGTACAGGTGTATCAAACAAATACATGTACATGTACAGTCATGCACTCCATAAAAAGTCAGCATCAAGTTTCAAGTTTAAGTTTTAAGTCTATTCCACTTATAAAATGTTTACATACCGGTAACCACTTGAACTCTGTTTATATTGTTATACATGTGTGTACTTCTCTTGAAAATGCAAGATAAATAAATAATAACCTCATCACTACACATGACCTGACCTGATACAAAAAATTTGGTGTCAGCTGACCTCCTAAAATATGTCATCTACACTGTACATGTACATGTATTTTTTTTAAATGAACATGTGTACAGTACATGTATAACTGTGGACATGCCGCTGTTGCTACGTACATGTACGTACATGTACGCGTATGCTTCTTCTATACACATACATTTCTTTATATGTATGAAATTTGTATTAACTGCAATGTAGTCTAAAGAGGTTATCTGTCAGCCCTGATTGTCAACTGCTTGTGAATTGATGTAGTAATACAATCAAATAAAATCTATTTTGGGGGATTATTGCTGGAAGCTTTGAAACACTTCTTCCTCTTGTCCAGGAAGAAAGACTAAGGCTCCTTCAAAACAAGAAGTAATAAATTCAGCATGCCAAAATTGGCGTAAACAGAAACCAACAACACAACCAGTTTCATGCACTTTAAAATAATTTCTTTCCCTTGGTCCAAAAACAAGAATTTTCATCATTGCCTACAAAAAAATTAGAAGAATCCATGAGCAGTGACATTAAACTTTACACCAGGAGTAACCATTGAACTGTGTCAGTTATCAGCAACTGAAGAAACAAATGTATCACTATTTTGCCTGAACATGAATTCTGGCCATACAACATGACTGAGAAAGATTAATTACTTAGCACAAGTATCATAAAAATGGTGCATACCCAAACGTTTTGAAAACTCAAAAAATAAGAAATCTTGCTGAAAAGCGTCTGCACTGCACACAAAAAATGGGTTGATGGGCTAAACATACAGAGTGACGGAGTTGAATACTCAAGCTGTTTCTGGTCACATTTCAAATGAAACTGAACCCATATGACTAGCAATCCTTTTGAGTCTTTGACGGGTAATTTCTATTATTCTTCCACACCGACATGAAAATAACTTAGAAAGCTCAGAAAATTAATTTTCAACTTTCCCAGAACTCAAGCATTATTTGATTCCAGTATAACACATATCGTCCATAGACACAAAGGTGGTTTAGATCAATTAAATAGATCACATGTGGTTTATGCAGATTTCATGGCATCACTGCACTTGACTTTTAGCGCACTTACATGTATACCATGAAATCTGCATAAAGCGTGGTGTACATCCATATACATTTGCAAATTATCTAGACCACCTTTGTGAATTCCTGCCTTAGTGTTCAACAGTTTAAAGAATCTATCATAATCTACAAAAATATAAACATGCATCTACATGTACATGTATATTTCAAGGGTTTGTTTCTTGAAGTCTCTTAAAACATTTCTTCCTGTTTATGAATTTCAGAAGCTGACTGGGAACGAAGACAGATCAGGGAATATTACGGTTGAGCAGAAGACAAAACTGATTTTGTCTTTTTATCGTCCCCCAGATGTCCAAGGAATTCATAGGGATGATGCAAAGATGACAGACATGGATAGGTTAGTCTACTTGCACAGACTCTCATTTAACACCTTTTGAGTGTACCCAATCACCATAAGACATTTGGCTCCATATATGTGAGGGGTTCCATAAAATGTGAACATAAAATTTCGTACAAAAAGATATCGCGGGTTAAATGTACTCTCAACATAAAAAGCAACTACGTGTACATGTAGTGAGTAGACTTAGCCGACATTATGAATGTACATGCCTTTAGCGTTTCAGTCTTTCAAAGGCTTCCTTTCGTGCCACTGTTAAGCTAAATGTACATGTACATTGTACAGGTACCTTACCTACAGATAACAATTAAATATAAAAATGTGAACTGAAGTGCCATGAACCGCCCCCCCCCCCCCCCCGCCCTTTTTTTTTCCAAAAATATGTTTACCCCTGCACTTGAACAAGATACATGTACACTATGTACATGTACATGTAGCATACATTACAGGGCTCTACAAACCCACTTGCCCGCTTGCCCGGGGCAAGTAAAAATCATGAAAGGGCAAGCGAATTTTTACGTCACTTGCCCGAAAGGGCAAGTAAATTCACTCAAAGCTATCATGAGAACAAATTTTTAAAATTAGTTAACATAATGCTCATAGTGCAAGTACATTTTTAGCAATGACTAAGTAATATCAATATCACAAAATATAATTCAAGCTGTCATGAATTTCCATCATTTGTGGAAATAGAGCTAGTGAGATATGTTTTCGGGCAAGCATGATTATGTTTTGGGCAAGCAATTTTCAAAGAAACTTGCCCAACGGGCAAGCAGGAAGAAAAATTTTTGTAGAGCCCTGCATTATTTACATGTTAATGCCATTTTACCCCCTAGACACTAAGAAAAGACACTGTACATGTACTATACATATACTATACATACTATACTGTAGATATGCTATACATGTAGTATACAGATATTTCAATGTTCTGCTTCGTTTCTGTTTAATTTCTTTTTGTTTATAAGCTTAGTGTTATCTACTTTATGTTGATTCATAATTACAATGTATGTTCATGTTTATGTTTGAATATAAGAACAACAGAATATAGATATCAATGAAGTTCAATAAATACAATTCAATTCATTCATTCAGGTAATCATCTCTTTCTCAAGCCTTGGCCTAAATATACATGTATATACAGTATATACATGTATATATTTTCTTTTAACAATGTTTTTTTTCATTAATTTCTTATTTTTTTCTCTCTTATTGGCATAACATGTACTGTATGTCTTTTACATTGTAAATTCAATTTCTGGAAACTGGATCAATGATGGCCTTAAAATTATCCCACATGGTAATATACATTGTGATTTCCACTGTGCATTCCTATAGATCTGCGGCCATCAATTCAATACCAAGATTGTTAATTCCCTTTGAATATTTACCAGCAAAGAATAACAAATTTGAGGGGGTGCGATTTATTCATGTGTACATGTACATGTTCATGCAGTTTCGGGGTCTGCTCACTTTAAAGACCGAAGGCCCATAAGACCGCTGTACAAACCTAACCAAATTTGAATAAAGACTTCCCCCCCCCTCAGATTTGTTTTCCTTTCTCTGCATGCCTCAATGTAAATATATATGTCAACGTACTCCCCACTGGAAAACGTTCCGTTGCCCCTGCTAAATGAATATTCAAACATTCATATCATATAATGAAAACTTTGTGGATGAGCGACCCTAAAAATCTCTCAAACATTAACAAGACAGCACCTCATTTTCTTCCTACATACATGTACATGTAGTACATACTGTACATATCATCATAGCAAATTGCAGTGAATCAACCACAGGGATGCAATCTGGGGAAATCTTCAGCCAAAGCTTACAATCTCACACATTTACAGAATACATGTTTTACAACATTACATTACATAATTCACACTAATTTCAAACAATTGATTGGCCCTTTGTACTATTTCATATATATATATATATATAATATAATTTCATGTTTTAACCTCACGGAGTGTGGAATCTGTCAGAGCCGTGTATTGACTGCGAGTTGCAATTTTGCGATCTCGTGGGCCTTCCGTCTCCTGGGCTTGAACTGCAGTTTCTGTCACACCACTAAAATGCCTGCAGATCTTACTGAACACTCTTTTTGTTTAAATCTCCAATTGACACAAAATTTCCATTTTTTTTCTTGACTGGAACCAGGACAGGCTCGTTTGAAATACTGTGTTTTCAAGCCCCCTTGCAAAAAAGCATTTTCAATCAGCAGTTTCAGTGAAGTGATTTTGTTTTAATGGAAATTATAAATGAATGTCAAATCGTAAATTCTGGACAATGGCCAATGAGGTAATTTATACTTTTCTGTATGTTCTTAGGACAAACGTTCAACTTAGCCTCCAAACACATACAGTACATTGTGGGCGTTGTGGCATTGTGGCATGCACCTGTAATCCAGCTAACAATGGAAGTTATAAACTGATTCAGCGGACCCACGTTTGAGTCTGAGTCACGTCTTTCGGATGGTGACGTAAAAGGTCGGTCCCAGACGTAAATAATCATAACTGATTGATATACACGTCTGTAAAAGCCCAATTCAACAACATTGTGTAAATATGACCAAAGTCCAGGTGCAAACATTTGCACCTGAAGTTGATGTACATGTACTTGTAGATCTGGAAATACATGTAAATCTTCTTATTTCATTCTGTTTTCAATGAAAACTGCAATGTGTGTACGCTAATTTAAAATTTAAGCTGTTACATGTACATTTACAGTACTACTTGAATCTTCCAATTTCATTCTGAACATCATTTGTTCAAACTCAAGGAATTTTAGGAGCAGACTACATGTACTTTCTGAAATACATGTACATGTACATGTATGGTAGAAAACATGGGCATGCTGGAAGTTCAACACATGATAACTCTCTTGCATGTGAATGCAACTCCTCTTGCAAGCACACAATACTCTTTTAGAAGAAGTGATTGGGAATCACAGGACAACACCTTTATCCTGTATCAGATAATGATGATGATGTAACCATCTGTGTAAAAGGGCCAACATTTCTGGGGGGTTTTTAAGGTACAGTTTTGGAAGGCCCTAAAAAACTATTTGCTAGATTTCTTTGCTTTCACCTGGTCAGCTGCAAGACACTCTGAGCAAAACTACATGTATGATGCTGTTAAGTTTTTTTCTTCCACAAGTTAAATACATGCATGTGCATAACTCATTAAAGGCAGATTTATTTTTTTAAATCTCTAGTCCATGATTTAAAGTTACAGATACCCCTTTCCACCCGCCGCCCCTCGTGAAGCGTGCAAAATTTGGAACTGGCTTCACATGAAACCACCTCTCGCTCATGATCATGTACTTGAAGGTGCGCGGGTCATTACATTTGGTTTGGACCAACTTCTCTGTGCTTTCACACAAAAGTTAGGCCAGACCTGGTCCGGGCCTTAACCACCTCTTGGTCCGGACCAAATCTTGATGTGAAAGCACAAAGAGACATGCATTTTGAATACCAAGACCTCTGTTTTGAACAAGTGTATGAGGTGTTGTGATTGTTGTGTAGGGAGTGGTCAGGGTGCGGGGTTCCTGCATACATGTATGATGTAGCTTAGGGCAGAGTACAACTTCCATCGTGTTCATTTCAAATATTTAGACCGAGAATCATAGGAAATCGTTAATGCAATATCATGATCCCAAGCATGTATCTTTTTATGCCAGGTGGACAATATGAGGCTACATCATGTATATTTAATCAGTTTTATTTCATTTTTTTGCTACCAAAATTGTAAGCTTTAGTTTTCAACTACATGTATGTCGTGTGTGCATGTGTTCATGTGATTCATTTGTTTGTTTGTTTTTCATAAGTTGTCCATTTCAAAAGAAGGAAAAGAAAAAAAAGATTAAATAGTTAAACTGTTTGGAAAACTCCTTACTGGGATCCCCCCCCCCCTCCAGAGGTGCTGGTCTGTAAAAAAAGGATTGTCCTCATAAATGAAGACAAATTGTGTCCTCATAAATTGAGATTTTCCTTGTTTATGAGAATATTTTTATTTCACCATGCCCTGCGGGGCTTAGATGGCAGTTTTGAGCCGTGAGAGTGCTAAAAACAGATTCTATGTCAAGAAATACTCCCATGTCACCATCTTCTCTCAAGACTTGTCCATCTTCCCATGGACTTGTAATGAAACCCGATAGGTTTACATCCAGCTAGCGCTCTCAACTTGTGTCGGCAATTCAAAGAGGATTAAACTTTCCCAGTTTCTTTGTGTGAAGAAATCCTTATGAGGATGACTGTGGTAACAATCTGCATTTACAGACCAGCACCACTACTCCCCCCCCCCCCCCCCTGGCCCCAGCTTCATTTTTAGAAATGAATTCAGCAAATGCAACAACATGCACAATCATTCACAAAATTCACACATCTCGGGAAGACTTCCTTTTGCAACAGCCACCCAAATTTAGGGATACGACTTGAAGTGATATTCTAGGTCTAGGTCTAGTCTATACTAATTTAAAGGGTCTATAGCACCCATACAAATCCTATGAATATCACAATATGGTTTATTCCATCAAAATTAATGTGAAAATTTAAAGCTTACCCGAGCTGTGATACCGTGCATTTCACATTGACCTCGGTTTATTTAGTCAGAGAAATAAGAGCAATGCATCCTGTGAGTTTGACTAATCTCGACTTCCAGCTTCCGGCTATCATTACATTAGGAGACCCTTCACTTTCAGCGATCTCTTGCTAGCGCAGTCGGTAAGGTGTCGGTCTTGAGAAGTGAATGGTCTAATGGTACAGGTTCGAGTCTCGTCAGGTATGGTAAGTCAAGAAACAAATGAAAGAGAATCCCTTAACTTTTTTGAGAAGAAAGGTGAAACTGAAGAGATCCATTTTTTACTTAGATTATTTGGGTGGCTGTCGTAAGAGGAAAGTCTTTCCCACATCTCTTTGTTCGAGCCTGTTAAGTTGGGAATTTAGGTGGAAATAAATCACCAGTCCTTTCACTGCCATTTATCATGTCAGTGTGACAGTGACAGTGCTGGTAACAGCTTTCCACTCCCAGTCCACGTAGACTTTGCACACAATGCAATGCAATGCACACGGGAAGAGAGGTGACACAGACAGATTTCATGATTAACACTGATTAACGTTAGGCTTTAAGTTGGATAATAAAATAAGGTGGCAAAGAGCAAGTTGTAACCAAAAATCATCTAGACTATAATTGTGTGAGCATGTACACTGCAGCTGCACTGAGACTAGAGCAGCTAGTGCAGTGGCAGTGCATGGCAGCGTGGCCCACATCTTGGATTGGCCCATTGGGCTGGCCGCCCGGAGAGCGAGATCGCATTAAGATCCCACGCCGCGCCTCCGACATCAACAATCTCCAATCACGTCAAATCGGTGAACAATTCATTCAATCCACGAAGCTAAGAAAACCCGACAAATGTAAATAGATAGCAAACTCTGAGAATAAAATTGATAATTATTACTACAAATAGATTTGAAATTATATAGAATTTACCCCATTAGCCAATCCATGCTGATATAAGTGGCAAATCCGACAAATTATGGGTCAACTTCCTCACTGCACCGAAGTCAATTTTCATGTTGCACCTCAAATTTCCAATCAGAAGTTTAGCACTCTTATATAACGCGCGTTAGTTTAGAACATACTGGAGTGGTCAATTTTACAATTTTTAGCGAATTTGATAGAAGATTCCTTCATTTTTTAGAAGCAAGTAAAACTGATGTAGTAGTTAAAGCATTTTATGAGATATTCGAAAATATCGTGTAATAAGCCCCTCCTCGAAAAATGTCAAAGTTTTACAGTCTATGATACGTTTAAGGTTAGGGGTTAAGTTTTAGGTATACAGTTTTTACGGTTATATAGGGTCTTGTCATATGGTTCACGAGTATTAAGTTTAGGTTTAGGGTAGGGTAAGGATTTGGTTTAGGGTTAGGATTAGGGTGTTCAATTCCTATTCGATCAGGCAGTATGTTTTTCCAGTCTTCATATACACAATGAAAAATTAACGGGTCTCCCAATAATGATGGCCATGCAGGCTGGCAGGCCCACCGGATCGATAGAAAAAAAACACAAATCCTTTTCAAAAGGATTTTTTTTTTTTATTATTCCTTTTCAAAAGTTGCGTTGGCCAGTACAAGAGAGATAGTGAGAGAGAGAGAGAGGGGGGGGGGGGGGATAGAAATTAAGGGAGAGCCTTATTTGAACATAATCATTTAAACCATGACGCTCAGCTGCAAATTAAATTACTCACCTCAATAACTGATTTCAAAAAAGTTGGTATAATTTGCACCTTGTAAATCTTTTAGCCTAGTAAATCCTCCCCTTAGATTCCCCTTCAGTTATGCTATGACTGACCCTTAGATTTTGAATGATAAGTAGCGTTTATTAATTTCAACTTTCAAAGTTAAAAGTCATTGAAAACGATGTACATATGTGAATAGCGAATATATCCGGGTATGTCTACTGCTCTATTTCCTGTCAATCAGCTTTAAGGGTTTCTTCTTTTAGGTCTTCTTTCATATCAGGAATTCATCTGGAAGATATTTTTTCCCCCTCTAGATATGTAAACGTGAATCACTAAACAATTATTATACCATCTTGAGCTTGGCAACCTTACAACTTAACGGCGCGGCAGCGGCGCGCGCCGGCTAGGTTCGTTTGGAGAAATTCTTAGGAGCGATCGCCGCACGACTGCGTGATCAATTCTTTCTCATTTTCTTCATGAAGGATATGGTATGTGTCTAATGTTTAGGATATAGAAAGTGAATATGACATGGAATATTTGTTTTCCGTAGATTACCTTCTTATATAATTGGTTATATCATCTATAATCGAATAGATATTTCCGGCGATATTCTGATTACAGTCCCATTCGTTCATTTACGTGTTGCCGTTTGTCTCAATGTGATTCTGGGGGCCTGTTTCCGGAAAGGCAAGGTACTTTATACAGCCACACGCGTGTGTCTTTACCTTTACGGCCACACGCGTGTGGTTGTATCCACAGCATCAACATGAGGATACAGCCACACTCCTCTGAATTCCCAATTATACGCTGCGCCGCGACAGCTATCGCTAGTGCAGTGAACAAGCGATGCGTACATTGATTGATTGAGTATTCATGCGATGGTGTGTTGCAAAACGGTAACCCCAAAACTTGGAGTTGGATCGTCTTTCACGAGAAGGTTTTATCTCTTGAAATTCACCGACATACAAACAATCATGACAATATTGTTACTATATTGTCACATGCTTGCTGATCAGGCGAGAATGAAGTGAAAATATTGTTTGTACAATAAGTGAAATCGAGAGATAAAAACCTTCGCTTCGTGACGATTAAAGTTTTCCCGGAATTTCCTGGAATTTTTTCATTTCCCATAAATTACCTGGACTCTGGAGATGATCCAGATTTCCCGAATTCGGGTAATTTCCTTCAAAGTGGAAACACTGAGCTAAATATCTCGTGATATCAGTACTATCAGTAGGGTGTCCGCATACGCACCTCAATTCTTCTGCCTGCCGCGCCTGTCCGCGCTAGCGCGCAGAGACGAGATTGACTAAACTGACATGCCTCAAATCAATTTGCGATTAAGGGGTAATATTGAGCCTTCGGTGACAAAATAATTTATTGGAAAGTACGGCACCAATTTTCATAATGCTCTAAACATATTTCCACCCCAAATGGACCGAGATGAAGTGCTTATTTCATTGTTTGAAAAGTACCCTGGCGTAACGGTTTCGGATCAGCTGCGAGAGCGCGGCATACCTCCACACGCATTTCCAATGGCATCGCGTATTTCTCAGATTTGGTCACGGATTTGAGGGGAAAATCACACTTTCAGGCAATTTTACAACATGATCCTGTGAAGTTTATGCGGCAAATTTGATATCAAATAAAAGAGTAAATTTATCTCAATTCTTACCGACATGGCGCGTTTAAATCACTTAAGTAAATTCCATGGAACATAGGGAAAAGATCTTCCATACGTCATAAGCCCTTCCAAAAGCATTGCACTCTATGCGCGCCATGCGCAAATATGGGGACTCATTCATGCTGAATCCATTTCTGCGATTGTTTTTTCGCATATCTTTTGGGATCAACTTGTAAAACGCATCTCAAATTACCCTTCCCAGCACTCTACCGAACAGCGAAAACGGGAGGCGTGACCAAAGTCATGACAGCATAGTTACAACGCGCTGCCGCCCACTGCGTCACGTGTTCAACTGGCGCGAGTTCATGAAAAAGGTCGCGAGTGCCGTACGTGCTGCATTATGTATGGTTTTTGTACATGTATGGTTTTGTACTGTGGGAATCTGTGTCAAGTCGAGTCTCCCACATGTGTGTATGTTTGTAAACAACGTGACTCATCCATTTTGGTTGTTCACGTTTCCTCTCACTTTTGATTATTTTGGGGGACTTTATGAATTGTTAGAGCCCAGCACAGTTTGAAACAACAAATTTTTCTTATAGAAATGAAGAAGATAAAGGATTGAACAGAAGCAATTCCTATAATGATGGAGAAAATATAAATGAACAGAAAACAGTCCCTAATAATCTAGAGAAAATGTAAATGAAGAATAAGATAAAGGATTGAACAGAAGCAATCCCTAAGGATACAGAAGATAGAAATGAAGAAGAGAAACGATTGAGCAGAAGCAGTCCCTAAGGATAGAGAAGATCATAGAAAATGAGGAAGAGGAGAACGGATTGAATAGAAACAATATTCAAAGGAAATGAGAGAAGAGAAAGTATTGAAAATGAGCAAACGTGAATAGAGATGGAAAATACAAAGAAAAAGGGTTGAAGGAAAGAAAAGAGGATTGAATGAAGGGAAAAGAAATATAAAAGCAAAGAGAATGGATGGATGGGTAATTACATAGAAATTGAAGCGAGCTCAGATGTCTTGATTGTGATAATTGACATATTGATTGATGAGCCAAAACACAGTTAGTATGATGAAGTGATTGACGGAACGAATTTATATATTGCTGTTAGCAAAGAGGATTGACATAAAGAGAAAATAAAACAGATATGGACAAGACTTGGCAAATCTGTGGGCAAATCATTCCGGGGATCGTGTGATGAAGCTGACAAAATGAAGCTCTGTGGGCAAGACTTTTGCTTTGAACGTACCTCTTGACCAGAGGGATAACAAACGGCGTCACTGCAACTTATTCTTTGTATCGATTTGAGATCGTATACGTAGATGCATGCCCAGGTGAACTATTCGGGCTCCAAGAATTTCTGGATTTGTATAAGTATGTCAAATTACCCTTTTGACAAGGGAAAGTGCTAAATCTTCTGGGAGCGAACTTGTGATAGTATACCTGCTTATTTACGAGGAAACGATGATCGCCGAACACATCTATGACCAAGCTGGTTTCTAGTAACACGAACACTTTTGTGTCTAACAGGAATAGCGCCTTAATTGGAATTAAATGATGACACTTCGTTCATTTTATTGGACTGGATCTTTTGTAATTACCAACAGAGTATTCAGGTACTGTTCATATGTTTACGAATATTCTGCTATACATATAAATGTTTTATGGTTTTGAAAATAACTAGACTCGAACATTCCAATCCATTCAAAGGGAACCGGGTGAAAATCACTGAAGAACTTTTACGGGTTCATATTTTTTTTTTCTGGATTATTACATCGATGTATATTTACCTGTCCAGTCTGCAACAGAGATGACTATCGGGTGGTTCAATCTCTTATTCCACAAAATGATCATCTGTTTAGATATCAGAGAATGCTCATCAACAAAATTAGCAGCAGATTTCAATATCTTATTTGAGAATGATGCAACTTGCATCGCTGTTTATGTAACTCTGCATATATACGTTTCAAAATAAATGTTCAAGATAAAAACCAGTACCATAGGAAACCATCATGGCGGCACATATTATGGTGCCGTGTGCTTGTATATGACATTGTGTTGATCAGAAGCTAATATAATCGATATAATGTGCCAAATAAAATGAAGTTGAAATAATTATGCTCTGTATAATTGTGTCGTTATTTGGCTTCTATAAAATGTGAAAATTATGAGGGCTGGGAAGGTTTTTGCCGTCATTTCTTCATTCTCACGTTATTCGTCAACTGACATCCTCTCTCAGTTCGGGTAAATGGCCTGGAGGAAAATTTTGGGAATGTTTACACATTGAGACAGGTAATGTATTATCTTCTGTGTATCTCATATTTAATGATAGTACATAATGTACATGTAATAGTTACTGCATATGAAGTTGTCTATCTCTGCCATTTTTTTTTTTTTTTTTGGGGGGGGGTAATCACTGCAGAAGTATAATTATCCTTTCTTTTGAGGCTCCTGATATCAATTTCGCAGGCTGTAGAATAATCTTATAAGAAACAGTCTGCTGCTGTAACAGTTTTGACAAACGCCGCACAGATTACCAAAGCATTTTATACAAGAATTTTTGCAATCTCCGGCACCCACCTCCGACCAACGCTACGGAGCTTTTGGGGATATTTGTGCCATATTACCAGGTGAGTAGGTTCATAGATCCGTTGATGGGAATTTTAGTCACGTGATCAGATATTTTAATAATGAATTAACACAATCATATCTTTGCCTCGTTCGTATAAGGGATGAGGGTATCTGTGGTATTACCAGGGACTATTATTTAGGTGTGCTGGTTCACAGGATCGTAGCATCATAACATCGTAGGGTCGTAGGTTTACAAGTAAGAAATATCGGGATATTATCTTAGTTCTTAGTTTAGCAAAATAACAAAAAACACCAAACATGAAGTGAAATGATGAAAACAAAAGGACAGCAAAAATTAAAGAAATTAAACGTAAGTTGTTCAATAAAACGAATAAAAGTGAGACTGTTCGTAGGATGCATGACCAACAGATATTTGTGTGACGGGGTATTCTGCAGTTCTTCTTGCGGACAAGAAGAAGAAGAAGAAAACCTTAGGTGATGATCGACGACAAATTCAACAATTTATTCAAACATTCATGAAATAAAAACTTAAGTGATTTCCAAGTTGTCTTTTTTTTTTTTTAAATCATTTTTGTAAGGCTGGGATTTTTAAACATTTCCCCACCACTCTATATCCACCTGCCTTGGTAAAATTTGAGATATAAGATCACAGAAAATGGATTACATCACAGGCTTTCAGTAAAATAAATCTTACATTGGCTCTTATTTGACAAGTCATAAATTGTTCCCGTAATTATTTCTGAATAACAAAATTGCTAGTAAATGGATACTCTCCCCTGCACTCTCTTTTAGCCCAAACTCCAGTTAGTTGAAACAGCAAGACATTATACATGTACGCTATATTTACTGTTACGTCACAATAAGAAAATTAATAACGTCCATATGCATGGCCAAACTCAAATCCCTGGCTAGGTTCTTCTTGTCGGCTCGACCATGGCTGTGCATGTGACAACAACACATTCCTTTATTGCGTCACAGAATAACAAAATGGGTCATTCTCGCCAACACTGCAATCTCTGCATGACCACAAACACAGGATCTATGCACATTCATGCACGTGTAAAACAAGTCTCTTCCCACCTCTCCCTGCACACAGCACATGCACACAGGCAACACATCCACATGCACACACAACCACATGACACGCTGTACATTAACGCACAGTCAACACTTATACAAAACTTCGCATTTTCCTTCGCGCTCTCTCTTCCCGATTCCACTCTCTCTCGCTCGCTCATCGGGCCCTGATCGGGGATGACCCTTTAGCGCACCCGTACGGATGCGTGGTCCAGAGTTTCCGCTGCCGGCTGGGTCAAAATGCTGATGAGCAAGATGCGCGATGACGTATTGGCAACAAGCGCAGGGTTTCCCCGAGGCTCGGAACGCCCACTTTCACGTTCAACTGCGCGCTCAGTGACCATAATTTGGAAGCGTTTTAACAGAAAATGGCAGAAAAAAGACTCATTTTCATTCAGCTATTGCTTCGCGGGTAATAGGAATTATGTCAAGCAATGAAAAAGGGTATGATCAGTGAGATTTCCTCTGTCGAATAGATATAAAATCATGATGTAAATTGCTCAATGTCAAGAGATCTCATTTCTCTTCGGACACCCTACTATCAGTGAGGAAGTGTGACAACACATAGATCTAGCCTTGATCAAAATAACACATTATTTTATAAAAAGATTTTGATCTAAACTGCAAATATTTGACTGAATGGGAGAATGCAAAGATTAGAAATAGTAGCAAGGGGTTATGATTGCAAGATATTCTTTCAAATTAGGCAGATCACCCCAAAGAAAAAGTTATAAAATTCAGTTTTTAGAAATTACGTTCATTATTGTTTTGAACGTAAGATGGGTACCCCCGGGACACTAGTTTATCAAAGTAAACACTTGCGTTCATGATCTTAAAAAAGGAGGCAATAAAAGATTTATCCAGCATCATGGTTTGACCAAAACACTGAAAAGCAAAATTTTGCCAAATTAAAAGCTAAGATATGTGTCTTGGGACTATTTCGTGTAAAATTCTATGATATCATTTATCTTTAAATGAATACGAGTCTGAAAACTACAGACTACTCCTTTGACTATGCCTTGCCTGACGTGGCAGAATTGCGTTCTTTTGTGAGATGTCAAAATCACGGGAGAAACCCCCTAGGAAACTTCTTTAGCAGATCATTTCATATGAAACATAGGGAATATAATATTCATACATAAGCAAGGATGAATTACTGATTTTAGGAACGTGTAGGAAAGATAGATGTGAATTATTTTTATATCTATTTAGCTTCCATTTTGGCCAGCCATATTCTACCAAATTAATGACATGTGATGGCGCTGCATATGGATGAAAAAAAATATGACAGGGTCAGAGGCGTCATAAGTTCTTAGTTGGGATGTTGGCGTTGATCTTGGCAAACACTGCTTCATGAAACACGTAGCAAACCCAAACGGTGATGCGACATTCGCTCCTGCGACAATTGCTCCTGTCTTAATTTCTCAGAATGCATAGGGTGAGGGTTAGGGTTGCAATAGGGGTTTTGGTTCAGAATGATGTGAGGATAAGGATTAAGGTTAGTGTTAGGTTTGGGGTTAGGTTTTATGTTTGGCTTAATGTGCAGATTTTACATGGGAGCAATTGTCGCCAGAGCAAATGTCATGGAATCGTAGCAGACAACCAGCCAACTAGTGGCGATCTTAGCTGAGAAGTTGACTTACGATGGTTTCAAGAAACAGGCCCCTGGTTCTGGTTTTGGTTTAGATCTAGATCTATCTAGATCTAGGCCTGCATAAACAACTCGTACTCCCTGGGGGCCATTTCGTGAAACCGTCATAAGTCAAACTTCTTGGACATCCCATTGTGTTGTAAAGTTAATACACATTTCAGTGGGATGCCATGAACTTGGACTTGTGAGGTATGTATGACGGTTTCATGAAACGCAGCCCAGGTGGACTGTGCAGTGACGCTACAGCTGAGTGATTTCAAATGCGATATTGATGTTGATGCAATATAACCTTGCATTTGTGTAAGTGATCACATGGTGATGGTGATGGTGTTGGTGAGAGCGTGGAAAGGCTATTGCGTGATAGCTGATCAGAGCTCCAACATCGACAGTCTTTTTTTCTTCTTCTTTCTTTCACTGTTTTAGAAACACACACACATAGTCATAGAACAATTCACACAAACATATGGGAAGTGCTTCAGTGGGATTTGCATTTCATTTTGAACTTTGCAAGCAGGGCCATGCAGAGAACTTGCCGTATGCATTACCATTACGTAAAAGTTGTCAGAATTAGTTTACCATGCACCACTCACTGTGACTTTTCAATACTTTATAAGTGTGTACAAATGTACATTGTCATGGATAGCAACACTTAACAAGACCACCATACAACTCTATACATTTCTCTTGCAGTCTGCATTCTGTTGCCATGACAACCAAGGATGATGTTCTAGAGGTGCCTCCAGACTGGAAAGATACATTCAGCAAGGAGGATAATCCCCACGGCTTGGTAGAGGAGAGCTCCTTCGCCACGCTTTTTCCAAAGTATCGCGAGAAATACCTCAAAGAATGCTGGCCTTTGGTACAGAAAACTTTGAGTGAACATGTGAGTTTATTACCAAATGTATATCCCATAATAAACTCCCACTGGAAATAAGAAAAGCCCCATATCTTACCGTCTTCAAAGTTTTATAGAAGACTCACCTTTTTCAGAAGTTTTCGGTTAGTTGTATTATGTTTAACATGTTTTAATAAGCAGTAGTATTGTTGGGAGCTCTGTTACATTACAGTGCAATAGAGTGTATTTATACAGTGACTGCGGTATATAAATGATCTAATTGAATTAGTCAACATTGTGTGGTTTGGCCCAATAAATTTTTATGCAGAGCCCTAAAAGTCATACTAAATACATGAGCAGAAAAAATGTATATATTCTCCACTTGCTGTGCCTCTTTTGATTGCATCAGTCATTTGTTGTTTGTGATGTTGAAAATTTTTTGATGGAAAATAAGCACTTAAATCCATAAATTGGCGATGTAATGGAAAGTTCAAGATCCCTTTTTTATGTGCAAATTGGTCATGTTTTTAAACTTCTCAACTTCCGTTAATATATATTCATTTCATATAGATGACTTTTTTGTTCAAAAATGTAGCAGTTAAAGAACAATATAGATGTTGCCAATTTGAAGAAGAAAATCTGATCAAATAAGGGTTCAAATAATTCTTGTCATGAATGGGATGACTCAGTGTATGGAAATCATGCTCAGTGGGTTAAAGACGCTCAGTCGTGGGCTTTCATGGGGAATTTGACACCGCTGGGATGCTTACCCAGTAACAGGTGTTGTCCATCACCCAGAGTGGAGTTGAGTTTTATGACCAACAGACCTTATGTAATGCTCTGTATATTCCACCCATTGCCCCACATGGCAAAGTTATTATCTCACTTTTCCTGGCCCGAGAATGCCTGAAGCAGGCCAAAGAATGTCTATGGTGGGGCAGCTTGTTTGCTATTCTCCAGAGATGTAGCTCTATTACAGGTATTTCCAGTGCTTCTCTGGTGTCAGCAAATTGTGATCCACTCCCCATGAAACCCCACGACTGGGTGTCTTTAATAGATGTCTTACGTCAGTCACACCTCCAAACTACGTCGGGAATGGTCTGTATGTTGGGGTATGCTAGTCAACCTCTAGAAAAATTAAAACCAGTAAAATAATGGGCAAAATGTTTTGAAACTATGCGCTTTTTACATGGTAGGATGACAAAATATTGTGTTCTCCTATTTGATATCAATCACTTGAATGAAATGACATTTTATCAGAGTGATTCCTGCTGTTATTTGTTTGACTGATGTACATAGATTTCTACACTATGTGTCATCCTCTATCCTCCAAAGCTGCGAAGATTAAATTGTTCCCTCATCCTACTAAAGAAAATTCTGTTCTGGAGCCACCCCTGGTATTTCGCCTATTCATGAGTAAAGCTTTTATACCCGTTTCATGGCACTTCTCTTCTCTCTCATGGCAGGGCATCAAAGCCAACCTTGACCTGATAGAGGGCAGTATGACTGTGAAAACGACCAGGCAAACATGGGATCCGTTCATCATCATCAAAGCAAGAGACATGATCAAACTTTTAGCTAGAAGTGTACCATATGAACAGGTAGGAATTGTTTTTAAAAATCAGAAAATTTTGCCTAGATACCAAGCTTTCCAGAATTTCACAAAATACTCAGATTCAAAAAATGGTTTTTTTTGTCCTGGAAGGATGCAGTTGAAACTCTAAATGTTTGCAGTTTGTTTTCAAAATCTGCATCCAAAATGGGTCTATAGAAGTCTCTGTTTTTCAGTCAGAGATGTGAATTCTACATCATATTCCGGGTGGGGGGGGGGGTTCTTTTTTTATGGTCCAGTCTGATAAATTGATGGACTTTCTATACAAAAATGCTAGATGTACATTGTTCAAGAAAGATGAGTTGAGTTCGATAATGTTTTCTGGAAAGTGAGAATTAATGTATAAACAGCAACTGTGTTTACAGGTTATTGTTTATATGATAGAGTTCTCACTAACCTCAGAGCAGATGTGTCTTTTTGAGGTTGATGGTGGATTTGCTAATCATCATTGCACCTTCTCTGTTCTTGACTGGTTTTAGGCTATGCGAGTGTTAGAGGATGGAGTCTCAGCTGAGGTTATCAAGATCGGTAGGATGGTCAGAAACAGAGAGAGATTTGTCAAAAGGCGGCAGAGACTTATTGGACCTAACGGCTCTACACTGAAGGTACGTTTACTCAACTACTCAGGGCTCTTTCACACATACAGTGCTTCAGCAAACCACATTAAACGAACAAACTGAGAAAAAGTGGCAGATATCTGTCTACTATTAGCAGGCAAGAGTGGGGGGGGGGAAACAAAGATCTTGTGTATAATCATTCTCTCCTCTTCTGTGTTCTGAAATACAAACATATTAAAGGAAGCACACTTGAAAACCTGCTTTTTTTTTTTTTTTTTTTTTTTTTTTTTTTTTGACAGTTTACTGAGCATATGTTAAATGGTGGTGTTAATTGAAATAAACCTGTAAAAAAAGACCATCCATTGGAGACAAGAAAAGTTGCCTTTAAGAGGAGGTGTTCTTTATGGACAGGTTTCTTTAATACATGGTTCAAATGGAACAGTTATTCAGGGAAACAAAAAATGGCGGTCTTTATAGACTGGTGGTCACTATAGCAGGGATTTATTTTTTTACAACCTTTTGCTGCTTAATAGTGTTAGTAGTAGTGAAGGCCAAAAAAAAAAACCACACACACACACAAATCAGTTGGAGTGTTATAAAATAGTCTGAAAATATACCAGCTTAATTTCATTGGTGAGTAATGGCTTTCATCTTTTTTATGTTCCCGCCTAATTTTGTAATTCTGTGTGAATGTTCTCTTATGAGTTTGTTAACTTGGAAATTTGATTTCAGTGCATTTTGTGCCTTTGCGACTGTTATATATTATTTGTATTCCACTGGAACCTCACCATAAGAAGGATGTTGGGACCATGAAAATTACCTTGTTATCAGGAATCTTGTTATATCAGAGTACAAAAACAGAAGAACACAAAGACCTGAACAAGCAAAGTCATTACACCTTGTCATACCAGGAATTTCTCTGTATCGGAGCTCTTTATATCAAGTTTCCACAATATCATACATTTTTTCCTCCCTGCTCTTCCCCATGCAGGCCATTGAGTTACTCACCAAATGCTACATCATGGTGCAAGGTAATACCGTGTCAGCAGTCGGACCTCACAGAGGTTTACGGGATGTTAACAAGATAGTCACGGACACGCTCAAGAACATCCATCCCATATATAACATCAAGGTAAGATGAAAGATGCTTAGCCCATTGAGCATGGTTGGATTTCCATAGACCCTAGCGTAAGTTAGCTCAGGCTTGTTGTTCAACTGGTTAATGACAATTCCTCTATATTTTGTGGTATGGCTTGGTAATTTTTGATTCAGAGACCTGAAAGGTACACCAGATGCATGGATAGAAAGGGCGTCATTTGCTTTCACACTTGCTATTTTTCATTTGGCAGGCAAATGTCTTCTTGACTGAGGCAGTTTGCATCCTTGTAATGTATCCTATAGATTTCCTATACTTTCTTGGATATCATTTCATTATAACACAATAAAACCTTTCCGTAAACAGTGTCCAATGGAGACGGTAACCATCTCATTGTGAGCAGTTGGCGTTTACACACAGGCTACTGTAGTAACAACAAACGCGTTTTAGCAACCACCTGTATAGAAAAAAACACCTGACCAGAAAGACCGCAATTGTTTCACTAGTGATATATGTATTCATGTGACCTGTACATAAAGACCTGCTTATAAAGGCCATGTTTCATGTCTACTTTGAGAAATCCTTATACAGGTTACAGCTTGCAAGTAGAGCAAACAGCATAATAAAGTCAGTCTTTCTATACTAGTGGTTGGTAAAAGCAGGTTTCCCTTTTAAAGATCCATATTTTCTGTGTGCGTTAGGTTCTGATGATAAAGCGAGAGCTGATGAAAGATGAGAAACTGCGCAACGAATCGTGGGACAGGTTCCTCCCAAAATTCAAGACAAAGAATCTGAAGAAGAGGAAGCAGCCGCAGAAAATCAGGAAAAAGAAGGAGTATACACCCTTCCCACCACAACAACCAGAGACAAAGGTAGAGCATAATAGAGTGATGGATAGACAGACAGAAAAACTCATTGACGAAAGTGTACATGGGCTATAGATACAAAATAAATGAAGGATGTAGATGGACAGATTCATAGATGGATGATTGGGTAGATTGATTGATGGATGGATAGATGAACAATGTATAGATAAGTTGATTGATGAATAAGAGAAGGAATGATAGGGGGAGAGGAATGGAGGGAGCCACAAAAGATAGTACATATTAAAGATTTCTTTCTTTCCATGAAGTTTACTCATATTTCTTTATACTTCGTAAAATCAAACAAAATATTTTTTGGTCATACATCACTGTATTTGCTGTACATGATTCATGAAAAGCACAGAATTTGCAAACATTTAGAACTACATATAGGTTCCACATTCTTCAAATTTGTAATCACTCATGTACTGGTTGATGAATCATTCCCATCATCTTTTAAAACTATTTTTTATTACCGGTACTGTCTAATGATATATCTTTTTTTATTCTCTCAGATTGACAAGGAGCTTGCAACAGGAGAATATTTCTTGAAAGAGAAGCAAAAGAAGGCCAAAATAAGGGAAGAGAAAAGGGTAAGTTCATCCTAACCATACAAATGTAAGTTGTTTTCAAGACCATGATTATTGATTAAAAATGTTCCCCAAAGGATTTCTCTTAATTGAAATGCTCTCATATTCCAACAAAAAAAGGTGATAAAGTGAATAAAAAAGAATCAGTTTGGACCAAATGATCATGTGTGGTTTTTTTTTCCTCATATACCAATTTCTGTGTGCAGTGCATGTGCTTATCAGCAAGGCTGATTCGATTCCTGATCATTTTGAGGACTCAAAATCCCACAGTATACACCAGTTGTTATGCTGAGTGTGGTATGAGGAGCATGCCCAACATGTATAGAATAGTGCTTGAACTCCATTCCAATAAGTGTAAAATCCTTGATACTGCACATGCAACCATTACATGTATCCTTGTAACCAAGCACTGTTGACATGATTTTTGTCCTTGTTTATCTGGTCCTAGGTATTAAAGCAATCGCATGCATATTAAGTAAACAGGGCAAACTTAGAAAATACTATTAAAGAGTGTACCCAGTGCTGAAGCAGTGTTCCTTCATTTAAAAGAGCATATTTTTATTAGCGGAAAATCATCTACCTAAAGTTCCAAAATAGTCGTGTTGCCAAGCAGTAACCAAAATTATGGTAAGATTTCAGTCTATTTTTGGCACCTCCGCGGTGTCCCAGTTTCAACTGCTGTTGACCCAGTGATGTCATTGTGGGTACCTTGTTGCGCAATTCTAGCAAAAGTGCCCACTAGGTATATTACATATTGTGCAGGCTGTATCGCGCGCATCAAGTACAATGCGCGTTATCTGGTACCCACATTTGTGTCACTGCTGGTTTATCGTATTTACTCAAATTTTGAGGTAAACCATGAGTAAGTCACAAATAATTTGCCAAAATGCATTGATTTCGATCGAAAATCATCAAATTTTAAATGTTATTGTTCTTAGAATTCTATTCTTGATCATATATCAAATTTTTTCAACCATTGTGTAATCACTTTTAGTGCTAGGCATGTGCAACTATTATTTTTATTTTTGATATTGTTTATCTGCACCTAGTTAAAGCAAGCTGAGGCTGAAGTCAAGAGGAAAGACAAACGTGAAAAGCCCTTCATTCCTCCTAAGGAGCCTGCGATATCGGAGACCAAACCAGCACCTAAACAAGACAGCAAGATCGATGTGAAGGCATTCAAAGCGAAGATAAAGCAGTCACAGGTAATTATCTAGAGGTGTTCTGATATTTTGTAATAACAATTGTTATCTTATCTGTTTCTAAGGATACTTTGATGATTTGAATACCTGTTTTACGAAATCTGAAATATTTCTTAAACAAATAAGTCATGATCTTGAGGACCTGCCCAGATACATTTGTGAACAGCCACAACAAAACCAGCCCCAAAATTAAACTAGAGATGAATATTTAGTTGATTAAATTAAACTAGAGATGAATATTTAGTTGAAGCCTGGGTTGATATTCAATTCAGTACTCATGTCAGAAATATGAGTATTTTTCTTAGTCTTTTACTTAGAGCAAACTTTGGTATTCATTTCAATATTTTTGCTAAGTATTTTACTCTAAATATAAGACAGCTACCTTGGAGACTTAAGCCAATTATTTTGGAGGCCTTGATTGGCAGGCATAGGTTTTTATACGTAGTCATCATGAGCTGTGCAGAATTATATCATAGTATTCGAGCGTATTTGATGCGACATGTTAATTGCGCATTGAAAATATGACGCCGGTCACAATGCTTGTCAGTAAGAATTTTGGCTTAAAGTTGTTGTACTAAAGTAAAATTCAAAGTATTGAATTGAATATGACTTAAGCAAATTTCTTAGCCAAGTAAAATACTTAGTAAAAGTTTTACTTAATCCAAGTATTGAATTGAATACTGGCCTTGATTCTTAAAGAAAAGCTTTTCACCTTTAAACGATATATAGTTCATTAGATTAAGGTATTCCTTACTCATCTAAGAACATGTAAAAGAATAATCAGTCGCACAGAATGATACATGTGAACAATATGTTTAAAGGTTGGAGCCCATTGAAGCTTTATGACTCAAGTGGTATTGTGCTAGGTGACAAAACGAGGATTAGATCTCCATAAAAATTTCTATGAAGGGATTAGCAAATTGTCCTTAAAACTTGGCAGAGTAATTAAGCACATCCTGCTCATTATAAGTATCATTGCAACATCTTGCTCTTTTTCAAAGTTATTGGAGATCAAAACTAGGAAAGTAAACCAGGAGAGTGAAGAAATGAAAATGCTGTAAATTCCAGAGGGAGCGTTTCATGAAGAGTTTTGTTGGTGAAAATCACCGACAAATGTTATTAGCTACTGAAAATCCTCGCATCTGATTGGCTAAAAGCAAATTAGTCAGTGAAAATCACCGACAAAACTCTTCATGAAAAGCTCCCCAGATGAGACAACCTCAAAAACTAACAAAAGACCCCTTTTTTGATAGATTGGTTGGTGCTTCCCCTGTTTAAGTTAGCTAGAAGAAGTTTACTATTTCAGAAAATACAAATAACTTTAATTTGACCTTGACAGTCAAATAACTTTTATGAATAAAAGATGAAAAAATTTAAAATTAGAAAGAAATTGCAATAATATACAAATAGTAAATAGACATGAGCGCGATTGTACAAGATTTTGCATAAGGTGAGAAGAGCGACCTATTCAACTCTGCTATGCTTCCTTGAATAGAATATAATCTTATCTTAAACAATTTCTTTACTGAGCTCTAGCTGAAAATTGCAGTGGGGGAAATTGTGGGTGGGTTTGTGGTGCTCGGCCACATTTGAAACTTTTGTATAGTAACTCATATTGCATAAACTTTTTATTCCTTTCATATGTGTGCATGTATATCAAACACAATAAGTGCCTGTAACTGTAATGAATACCCATATGAATCCATGAATTTCCTTCATTTATTCTTCCTTCCAAACAGTCCAAGAAATTCTGTTCATCGGGATCCAAGCCAGCAACTCCCACGTTAGCATCTCCAGGAAGTACAAAAAAGAAGAAAAAGTGATTGTTGAGAGACTGATAAAAGCTGTGAAATAGAATGCGGGAATGTATTGGACAGATTTAGAAAAGAAAAGAGTGGTCATTGGGATAGTGACCATTGAAAGCCGTGATGTGGACAAGATGAAGAGGGCCAGGGGTGATGGCTTTATAGTGGTGGTAGAGCAGTGATCTCTGAACTGGGAAATCCCAATTCAAATCCAAGTTGATGCTCTGGCGCCTTTTCCTCAGTTAAAATTCCCTTGGAGTCAGTTGTAACTAAACCATCATCACCACCATCACCGTCGACATCATGTCAACTTTTTTTTACAAAGCATTTTGGAAAGGGAAAGTTATACGCATGTTCAGATATGGATTGAGAGCGGTTGAATTAGAGAAGGTGAAAGAAAGAAGAATGGAAATCCTTGGGAACCTCTGTACTGTTGCTCATTATTAGTCCATAAAGCACTTGCAAAGTTCATTGCAGTGCATTTACCGATTTAAATCGGTCATTATTCATTATTCAGATTATAAACACATAATTTTTATGTGAAATTAATTTGGCCACCACAGTTGTAAATGCTTACATGAACTTTTGAGTATCTCCTTCTTCTTCTTTATTCTTTCTTTTCTTTTTCTTCTTCTTCTTTCTTTCTTTCTTTTTCTTCTTCTTTGTTCTTCCTTCTTCATCTTCTTTTTTCTTCTCCTTTTTCATTTTCTTTTTCTTCTTCTTCTTCTTCTTCTCCTTCTTCTTCTTCTTCTTCTTCTTCTTCTTCTTCTTCTTCTTCTTCTTCTTCTTCTTCTTCTTCTTCTTCTCCTCCTCCCCCTCCTTCTCCTTTGCTAAGACAGATTTGTAATTCATATGGATTATGTATAATGAATACATAACCATGTATGTCAGCAAATATCTGGGAAGTGAATGAACTTGATCAGGCGAATTGTTGTGATTGTTGAATTTGTGAATGGTCATTCGATGATAAATGCCACATGTCAGGAAGGAATAATATTGATATTTTTATGAAAAACCGTTCCATTTGTATGTTTCATTCTTTGCGTCAACCCATTGTACTGCATTCCAAGGTTATGGTTAAAGGTCTTGTTTAACATTTTGACACTGCTGTGCAACTTACAACACTCATTTCATAATCTATTATGTTGTTAGTGCTGTTAACCTGTTATTATTTTTTCATTGCAAATATTTGGGCTACCCCCATCTCCTTTCCAGATGGCAAGGTGTAATAAATTCCTCATATTTTGGCAGTGAGGTGCTTCAGTATACTCGTATATAATATTTTGCAGAAAATCTTTAAAAAAACTGGAGTTCATACAGCAAGCCCCCCCCCCCCCCCCCCTGTATGCTGTATACATGTACAAGGTTTTGATAATGCCATTGAAAATTGAAAAAAAAAAAAAAAAACCTTGTACATGTATCAGGTTTTTCAAAAGAGCGGTTTAAAGGGGGACTAACAAAAATTACTTGTAATACAACAGTGAGTTTGTTGAAACAGTGTTCTTTTATTTTTCCCCTCTAAATCCATTTTCTTCTTTCATTTCCTTGAGTTCAGCTTTTTGTCCATTTTCTCTCCAATTTCTTATACACTCGCTCCCTCTTCATTGTCCATTCTTTATCTTACCAATACATGTATCTTTTTTTCTTCTGCCTTCTTCCATTTATGTCTCTCTTCTCCTCCTTTCTCTCTCTTTCACTCTCTTTCTCTCTCTCTCTCACTATCTCTTCTCTCTTCTATTCAATTTTAATTTACAATTCTTGTTTTAATTCTTTTGAGTTTCCCTTTCCTCTTCTTTCTCTTTGCTACTCTCTCTTACCATTCTTCAAAAATCATAACAGAAAATAACCAAGAAACAACAACAACAAAAAAGACGGTATTAAATATCTATCTTTTATCTTGCCCTTTATGTCTCAAGTCATAGAGGGTATAACACTGTTCAAAATTCTTATATGTACAATACAATATGCAAGAATATCACTGGATGCCACATGGTATTCCACATTTAAGGTGGAATTCATGGAACGATTGGGGGCATTCGGTATCTTGGGAAACACCAGGTACACACTTCAGTAATGAAAAGAAATGTCTTCAACTAAATACATGCAGTTCAAGTTCGACGAGTATAGCTTGCATTCATACAGAAAATGCTGTTACATTTTGAAAATGGTGTATTGCGAATACAGTGGAAAGAGATCTGATACAACAATATTCCTGATATAACGTTAATATTCCAGCCCAAGTTCTTCATATTTTATTGTTTTTCAACCCTAATATAACAAGATTTCTGCTATAACAAGGTAATTTTGCTGGCCTAAAGACCTTGTCTACTGAGTTTCCTCTGTACTGGCTATTCAATATGTTGTAACCATTTTGCATTATCATTCAAGCTTCCCAAACTTGATTCTAATCCCTAGATATAAATATTTTTGTATTGTATATTTGTGATGCCTGAATATCATTCCACTTTCAATTTCGGTTTGAAGTTTGACTAGCTGCCTGATAATATGCAGAAATTACAAATGAATAAGCCTTCTCAGTACACTTTCTAAAAGCCAAACATTGTATCACCTTCACTCAAAATCTCGTTATTTTTTAAAGGATTTACCTCAAATGAAAATATGGGCAGAGTGTTGCTCAAATGCATTTTAAATTTCACATATGCCCTAAAGTCAACAAATTGTGAGTTTTATACAAATGCTGGGTTAAATAACATCATTCTTTGACTCATATTGGACCCTTATCACTTCAAATATCAATTTTTTTCTTTCTTTTATATTTCCTCCACAAATTGTGATTTTTTTGGCATAAGACCTACAGTTACCAGTAGCTCCAAGTCATTATCACTGAAATTCAAGTATCTGATATTTTGTTTCCAGTAAAACTGATGTGAATTCTTGCTAAATTAACCTAATCAAATGCCATCATTATTTGACTGCCATGGGACCCTCGACCTCGTCAATACCCAGGTCAAAGTATCTATCTGAGCGATGCCTTCTAAGACCTCTGATGGCAGCGTATTCAATGGTGGTTGGTGTGACATTGAGGTCCTCCAGCCCAGGCATGCCGCTCCTAACTACATCAGTTGTGTGTTGCTGTGTGGAGAAAATTAAGAAAATTGCTGTTATAACATAGGGTAATTATCCTACCAAAGAAAATAGGAGACTACACACAGAATGGTCATTCATCCCTTCAAATAACCACCCCACCCTCCATCCAAAACAACGAACAAGTGTCTTACTGGAAAGAAACCTCAAAGAACACCATCCAAGCAATGAGAACAGGTTGTATTGGATGGGGTCCAGACTGCAATTTGAGGACCTGTATTCAATGTGCCCTATAATGCATTTTCATTTTCTTTCTTTTTTTTTTCTCTTTTTTTTTTTTTTTTGGGGGGGGGGGGGGGGGGTGGCAACACGTCACTGTTGAGCCTAGTCCACCTCCTGGACTGTTGTTAATTTTGTACGACACGACTACCAAACACCCAACACACTACAACCCCATAACACGCATACACACACCCTGAATAGTCATATGAAACAACAGTCCAGTGAATCTTGGCAAGTTCCCCGTCAGATTCAAGGGAACTGATATTCCGCCCACTGAGCCCAGTCTCCCTCGCTCTCGATTCCGATTGGTCGACAAACCCTGTCAATCAGAACGGCGTTCTCCTCGGTCAATATGCGCTAGCTTGCTGTGCACATGTTGTACGTTCAAACAACTTGAATATTCATGTGCTCCTTGCGCAATATCTGCGAGGGGCGGTCGTAACCTCTGGGTCAGACAAAGGTCACAACTTCATTATCTTTCCTCTCTCTGCCGAGATGGCCTGGACGATTTTTTCGGGGAAAGTGAATCAGTGGGTAAGGTGAATCACTGGGGGTAAGTGAATCAGTGGAGGGCGCGGGCCCGGGCGTGTGTGTGTTGGTTATGTTGTTGCATATCCCTGGTTATGGTTTGCCCGATCAGTAAAAATCGTCCAGGACGTGGACTATGTTGAGCCCTGCTAGAAGACAATGCAAGAGAGAGGGAAGAGACAGCACAATGACTGCAAGAAAGGGGAAGGCAGGAGAGAGAGAGAGAGAGAGAGAGAGAGAGAGAGAGAGAGAGAGAGAATAAGAGAAGCTTAGATAATACAGCAGTGGAACACATTACAAAGAAATCCTATATTGCATGTTCCTTGATATCACAAGGTAAATTGTCCAGTCCAAGGTCTTTATATTCTCTTGTATTTTCATCCTGATATAAGGAGATTGTTGATGTAAGAAGGTAATTTTCAAATTCCAAGGTCCTCATCATAATGACTTTCCACTGTACAGCACTCAATTACGTACCAGTTCTAGCATGTCCCGGGTCAGAAAGGGGTCAAAGGGTGACAGCTCAAACCCCCTGGCAATGAGCCGCAGTATGGGCCTAGGTACAGGGTATCTGATGTATGGTCGACGTGTCACACGGTAGATGAAATCTACTAGATCTGTTAGGTGGTATCCTTTAGGTCTGCATAGAAAAAAAATAATTGATATCACTTGTAAATAGCCCACTCAAAAAAGACATGGTATACCCCAAAATAATTAAATAAATAAAAGCATATTACATGTCCATATCTTGCTATGCAGATCAGGGTGAATACCTAGAAAGCTAGCAAATAAGATAATGCATTAACAGATCTTAAAACAATAGTAAGAATCGTGTAAAGTACTCACCCGGCAAGTTCATAAGTCTTTCCATCTGCCTCTTTCTCATTGATGATTGACATGATAGCTTGGGCTACATCAGCAACCTACAAAATACAAAATAATCTATAAATGTCACCTCTTTTATTCAAAATACCCTTCTTTTAATGATTCAAAGTTGTAGCAAGTCCACAATGTGTATGTACTGGAAAGTTCTCAATATCTTTGTCATCTTGAAGAAAAGACGTCAAAGTCTATGCAAAAGTTCCATGAGATATTGAGTCAAAGTGACATCACCTTCCCACCAACCATTCTATAGCAAACCTTTGAGGGGTTGTTACCTAATCCCTTCAGGTGCATTAAAAATCAAGCAAAACTTTAATGTTCCCATTGGTAGCCTACCAACAATGTGCATAATTGCACCTTAGGCCTTGTTCCCATTTGCTGGGGTTTGCAAAGGCAATCTTTCTCGCAAAGCACTCTTCCACTTGTGTATCTTATTAACCCGTTGAGCATGATTTGATTTCAGTATAATACACATTGTCCATAGACCCCTAGCCCAAGTTATCAAAGGCTTAGTGTTCAGCAGGCTAAAGTGAGTAAGCTTAGGACGTTTTGGACACACAGCTACATTTTCATCTCACTTGCTATTCAGTTAGTAAAACAAAATTTTAAATGCTGTAAATTACTGCAGCATTTGAACAAGCCCCTATGCTGTACAGGTGAAACATTCATTACTCACATAAACTGGCCGTTTGATGACCTTTCGTGCCGACGGGTACAAAGGAACACCGCCAAAGAACCTCTGGTCTATATTAAAACAAAAACAAAAACAATTTTTTTTTTCATTACCATGAGTATACATGCGGATGGACATCCTGGTAAATAGTTGGTTTCATATTTTTCACTAAAATTAGGTGTAGTTAAAGAATATCATGCTGCATTACTGCGCATTGTAATGACCAGGTCCTTCTTGCAAAAGAAGTTGCGATTAAAAGCAACTCAAAAAATTAAAAGCAACTTGATTTTCAACCAATCAGAATTCAGTATTTGGGACTTGTGTTTAATTTTTTGAGTTGCGTTTATTCGCAAATTTTTATGCAAGAGGGCCAGGGCCTGGTCAGACCTCATCAATGAAGGTACACGCTTCACTTCTGTGAATACATGTGAACAAATTCTTGTGTACATGTTAACAGTGGGGTAACTGTTGGGTGTACCTTTAAAGAAAAATCTTTCTATCACAGTACATGGTGAAATCTGACTAGCCCTTTAATAGATGAATTGTTGCATATTAGAGTGCATTCCCTAGGTTGTTGGGAAAGGTAACTTCAAATGAACTCAAAAAGCCCATTATTATAATTTAATCGCAATCATTATCTTTGTATTTTTTGATGTTCAATAATGTGTAAACGAATTTCAATTCAGCTTTTAGTTGCCATGATTTTTATTCTGAATAAACCATGTCAATCAATTCCATTGCAGAGAGGACGGTAAGAGCATGCTTACTGAAGTGGTGAGAGTGAATAGGCCCTTTTAAGGACCCACACATTTCCAAGAAAGAATACATAATGGTGTATTCTGCTGTCATAACATATTTTGCACTAAATTTTAAAAATTTGATTGGTCCTTGCCTTTTTGCTACCTGGAGGCAAAAAAGATGCCTTCTGCCTGAGCATTTTTTTTTTCTTAAGTAAATGAAGAAGCTTGCTGGGAGAAATTTATAATTTGTAAACAAAGTTTCGGCTTTACTCCCAGTGTTAAAGATCATATGTTCGATCTGTAATGAAAATCACAAGTCAGAAAAACTGTTTAAGTCGCTACCCAGCAAGCAGTAGATGACAGGTTCGAATCCCGCTGGTTCCAATTTTTTTTCTGACTTGTCATTTTTTTTCTTTTGATGCCTCATATACCATTCATTTACAGTAAAAAAAAAAATAAAAATAAAAATAAAAATATGTAGGGGTTTGCTGCTACATATGTAAACGGCCAATAAGGATTAGAGTTATAAAAGACATTGGCTAACTTTGCGAGCAGCCGATTTAAACAATTCTCAAACTAAGATGAAACATGGGTATGAGTACTTGTATTTGTACTCAAAAACCCTGAAACAGACTTCCCAACCTTTCTGACTGAAAAATAGGGATGATTCTGCTCAAAATTAGGAAAGAAACAGCATTTCCCATAGCAGAGTGTAATAAATTTATCAAGAAAAATAGGAAAATCATATCGAAACAAGAGCTTGGAACGGTCAAAATTCAGATTCTTTCCTCCAAATTCAGACTGGTTGGGAGGTCTGCTGAAACCAACCATAATTTGGAATGAAAAACTGTTAGATGCACACCACGATTTTATTATTGACCTCTAGAGGCTTGAGCACGTGACCTCAAGCTCTGCCAATATTGGCCCTCACTGGAATTTCCCGATTAGACTTACTTGCAAAATGGTTGAAGTACCTATCCTCTCGTCCAAAGATCTGAGCTGGCCGGACGATGACAGCCTCGGGAAATTCTTCCCTTACAACTCTCTCACCTGCAGCCTAAAATGATGCATCAAAGATAATCAACAGTTTGTTGGGGCTTTATTTTTTCAAAGTGCAGATGAGTTAGAGACATAGGATAATTTAGGATGTACCCTTTTTGTATAACTTTATTTCCCTGAAACATGATGTATTGTATGAGCATCAATGAATACAGTGGAAACTCACCATAACAAGGACCTTGGGACCCTGAAAATTACCTTGCTATATCAGGAACTTGGTTATATCATGGTAAAAACACAATGGCAGCGGCACTAATGTCCTTTGGCAAGATATGAATCTACATTTACCACGTCTTTCGGATGGTGACCGTAAAGGTCAGTCCCAGACGTAAATAATCATATTTGATTGATACACGTCTGTAAAAACCGAATTCAACAACAACAACAATAGAATATAAAGCACTGTGACCAGGGAAATTTCCTTGTTATATCAAGAATCTCTATACATCAGAGCACTTTACAAGGAGTCTCCACCATCACAAAGTGTAAAATCTTGATGCTTCATTCATAACATAACATCTAATATGAATAATGAAATAATAGACTCAAAAAGTTCATCATCTGCTGAAGAGTGTGTACTACACAAAAATACACATGATTTTCTTACAATGGAAGTCCACGATGATTTCAACAAAATTTCAATAAAAGCAGAAATATAAATACAGTGCATTACTGACATTTGAGGAGAATCTAATCCATTTTGAAAACAGTATGGATTCTTTGAAACTGTACCAAACATAGTTTGAACTCTTTGGCCTGAATTTACAAAAGAGGTTTAAACCTCCATAAGTGTATGAAAATAAGCAAAAATAAGTATTAATTTTCATTCGTACCCCGCTCAATAGTAGCTTGGATTGCATTCTCACTAGAAGATTTTTTTCCCCCTTATATATTAGATGCTGAGTTACGTGCCTTTTTTTTTTTGCTATATGGGCCATCCTCACCAGCAACTTTGCTTTTGTAACTGCCATAATTCATAATGTAACTCTATGTACCTAACCTTTGAAGGTTTTGATGGTGGTACACTGTAGAACAATATGGAAGTAGAAGGCTTCACGGTACACCATGTCTACTTCTTGGAAATCAGTGTGGTCCTGAAAAGGACCTACTCACTCTTGACGTTTCGGTATTAAGCATGTTCTTTCCGTCCTCAGGAGAATGAGTGGTGGTAGGAATGGGCAGGCTATATATACACTTGGGAAGGATCCAAATTCACTCATTCTCCTGAAGTAGTAAGAACATGCTTGCCGAAACGTTGAGAGTGAGTAGGTCCTTTTCAGGACCACACCCATGTCCAAGAAATAATATATGGTGTACCGTAAAGCCTTCTACTTTCATATGTATTTTGTGTCCTTTACTGGTTGAATAAATCTGAATCTGACTGCACTGACGAGAAAAGGAGACATTACCTTTGTCCTGAGGAACTTGGCTGGGGAAGCCATATCAGCACCCAAGGCTGAGACGTGAATTAGTCTTGGTACACCAGCCTCCTTGCAGATCTTGGCTAGGTTTCTTGAGGCCTCGATATTGATGTCTTCAAATGTGAAGTGCCTGGACAGAGAGAAATGAAGGTGAATGTATGTGAGAGTGTGAGAGAGAGAGAGAGAGAGAGAGAGAAGAGACAGAGACAGCGAAGGAGAGAGAGAGAGAGAGAGAAACAGTGCATGAGAGTGTGTTTCTGAGCAATTTCCATGTTGTAGGGCTTGGTCAGAGACAAATATTCTTCACTTGTGACATTTGTACTAGTCACTGCTTCTTTTTGCCAAGTTAGGGCAGTACAAATTCCAAGTTTCAGAAGTCTGTACATCAGTCTATAGCTGAGATGGGAGGAGGTGTGGGTGGTGGGCAGGGAAAAAAATTAAGATTTTCTGATATGGGGGCTATCTGCTCATTCCAAATGACATTTTGTATTTAGCCCAATGGCAATTTACAGGGGCTATTTTGCAACTTACAACGGCTTTTTTTTTTTATTTTGGGGGCAAAACACCCTTAGACCTCGTGTATTTTTTTCACGTGGGGGGGGGGATCTCATTTTCTCCTCTGCTACACAATTCAGTCTCATTTCATTCTTCATATAAAGCCTGGGTGTAAAACAGTACAGCCTCCTTCATATACATTACATGCCACAGACAAAATGACATATTCAGAGAGGAAATTATGAAAGGGTAATGTTGGTTGAGAAAGAGAAGGGCCCTAACTCTGTTTAGACTGCAGCGTTTCTCTGTTAATATTGCAGATGACATACCTTGTCTCAAAGTCTTTACCAAGAAGGTTGACAACCACTGTGCAATGTTGAACAATATCTCTGATCACATCATGTTGACGAAGGTCATATTGCTAGAAAACATCAAAAATTTGAAATAACAGAAATATCAAAGTAGAATACAAACTAAATAAACAATGATAAACAACATACATGTATAGATTAATAATAAAAACACTTGCTTGTCCAATTCACAATGGCTTTTCAAATATAAATATCATAGTAAATAGCTCTCTTCTTGTTTTACATGTACATTATCTCAAAATAAATAAAGGATGAAAATATTTTGACTGTATAGTATGAATACTTCATCAAAATAAATGATATGTTGGACAGCTTACCCTAAACATGATTTGCCCAAGGTCGCCCATTAGTTTCATGGGTTGGACGTAGTATTCATCACATCGATGGGGTATTACTACTTGGGATCCCTCACGACCTGTAAAAAACATGATGATCAAAACAACAATTATACATTTCAATTATAACATGAGATTCAGTTGAAAAAAATGTTAGAAAAAATTATCTCTACTCAATGTGAAGTGAGGATTAATACAAAAAAAAAAAGAATACAAAGAATTTAAAAATGGGAAATAATATCACATGAAAGATGCCATACATAAAGAGGCTAGGGTTGTTTCACTCAATAAATAAGAAAGATTAAGAAAATATGTAGGTTCAACTTTAAAAGGTTATGCACGCCTAAAATTCTGCAAAGGTTGCAAAGGGAAAGAAAGCTGAGGGGGCCTCTGATCAGGCAACAGTCTGAAAAAAAATTTCTCACAAGGGGTCAGTTCAACATACTGTATAAACCTGATATATTCATGTCCATGTAACTTAAAGGACTTTTGTAAGCAGTAGAGATTGGTCCAAGTAACATGCCATAAGAATATTTTATCCATAGCAAGACTAGGAGCAAATTTTTGCATTATGTGCAAGTTTCTTGCAACAATAAAGGGAGTCTGTAACATTTCACAAAAGTTTCACATGATGAAATTCAATGGTTTTAGAGTAGGATGGGAGGTTGCGTGTTCGGACAGTTAACAAAAATAAAGCTGTCACTTTTGCCATAGAATTTCACTGAAAGTATGCATCCAATTTAATCTACCCACCGTGAATACATCTGTATCTGTCATTTATATGCTTTGAAAAAATTATTGAATAGTGCAAACAAGACTTCTTAAAATCATCTTTTTTTTTCCAATCATCTGCCCCCAAACAAAGCTTATTTGGATGCACAATTTGTTTATTTTGTTGTTGTTGGTTTTTGTTTGCATGTTTGTTTGTTTTTGTTTTTTTTTTGGGGGGGGGGTGGCTGCGAAACTCACCCAGTCTAGTGACGATATACTTTCCAAGGAAGCCATTCCCACCAAAGACAGCTGCCACAACCCCACTGAAGGATGACCTTCCTCCTCTACCCTTAGGCACCAGTGAATGGTGGTAGGTCCCCTTGGAACGATGGGGCTGCAGGCATACCACTGTGCTTGCACTGCTGCGGATCATCAGGGTTGGAACTACAGAAAGAATATAAGACAAGACAAAACAAATAAATAATTCTTTTTTTTTTTTAAGTATTGGATATCAAAACAGAACAAAAACAAAATCATTCCAATACCTAATTTTTCATTTTAAAAAATCTGGTTCATCTGCAATACAACATGCCTGGCCTATAGGGATATGCAACATGCATCTTCTTATTTATTTTTTTTGTTCTCATCAATTAGACCAATGTTAGATCTTAATGAAGTAAGACTGAACAACACATCAATTAAAGGAACTTAATGAATTAACCTTGTCCTGCGAAATCATTACAGGTATGGCAACATTAAATCAAGTGATCGTACTTGAGGAAGTGAGCCCTCTACGAGTCGTCGCATATCAATTCCACCGCCAATGCGCTTTGTATACTGCCGTCGGTACTTGCATGAGCTCAGAGCACGAGAGGGCAGCAAATTATATGACACTGACTCGGAATATTTCAAGCATGTTCATGACGGGAGGACACAAGATATTCAAAGCAACATCCTAAACAACATGGTGGTAAGTGGAATTCTATTTTTTTTTCCGCTTTTCGCAGGGAGATCAGCGAATTTGTGATCTCGCATTTCAACAGTATTTTCGAACGATCGACCAATACGAAACAACAACAACATCATCATTCGTACGTATACATGTACGCCCAAACGTGCGTGGTCTATCGTTTGAATACGGCCGGTTGAATTGAAATGCGAGGAGTCGCAAATTCGCTGATCTCCCTGCGAAATGCGCGAAGGTGAACAATGAACAGAGATAGAGGTTGGCTGCTGCAAAATTTTCAACCGAGAGGACGTAACGTTAGGACCCTGGATTTACCTGAAAATGGAGAGTTAAAATGAATCAATCATAAAATCGGTAAGCTATAGCGTATCATGATAATATGTTTTATATCCATGAAAAAAGGGGAAAATCAATGATTTGAGGTAGTTTTTCATTGTCTTGCTCATGACAATGAGATTGTATGCACAACACACCGGGGCGCTTCTGTCTCTATAAAGGAGGAGTGCCGACCCTACCAAAATACGAGGCCAACGACGACTTGTTACAGAGACAGAACACTTCGGTCTAACAGTTACACATGACACAAGGGCATGAAGGGAGAAGAGAAGCAGAAGTGACAAATTTCACGATAATTTCAAGGCCATTCATTTTATTTAAAAAGTTGCCAATAGAGGCTAATGACGAACAGGAGACAGAATTTTCGGTCTAGGACAGAACCTGGCCTTCAGCTTGACAACATGACGACTGCCCGAGTAGCTGAGAAGGTGGGCATCGCCATCGCTGCCGGGAGCTTCGGCCACGACTGCAACAGAGTTCCCACTGGAACCTGGTGTGGAAGACACAACTCAAGTCAAGCCCGTTTCGTATCGTACACACAACGACCTTTATCTCACAACATGCTTTTCTGATTAGTAAACAAGGCATCAAGAATAAATACTTAACAGATCCATAAGAACATACAAACGTTCAGAAATCCTCAATAATCTTCGAATATCAGAATACTTACGACCCCAAATAGAATTTTTCGTGGCCGCCAGAGCCGCCATCTTGAACCCAAATTGGCAACTATAGGTCGAGCTGCGCTGATACACAGATCCAGCAGTTTTATAAAGAATTAAAAAAAAAAAAAAAAAAAAAAAAAAAATGCGCAGTATATATTATAAAACAAGCTTAGTCTATTCACTTTATATTCATTGAAAGACGTTGACCAATATATCAGCATTGCCCCTGGCCCCCTGACATCGCTCAAACATTTTCATTACAAACTATACAACTCAAATTCAACTCAGGGAGGCAGTCCACGGTCCCGTCCGCGTGTTTTTTTACCGTACCGCTAACGCGTCAGATTCTCTCATTTAATGCCGCAGAGCGTCTTGAGCAGAGGCCATTATCGCTTTCGGTACGCAAAAAAGTGCAATACCACGAAAGTTGTGCAATAATTGTGCAATACGCATGCGCGTGGACTTTGCCTCGTTAGTGATTGCAGTCACTATATAGACATGAGTACACACATATACATCGAGGTTTTTACCCGACTGCTAAGAAACCACAAGTGCCTGTGAGCAAGCAACCAGGCCGGGGACCGACGGCTTAAGGTCCTCTCCGAAGGACCTGATAATGAGGATAAATTGGGGTATATTGTAATGGTAGTTTATGGCAACAAGCCCTTCCCAACCTCCAAATTCGTGCAGATTTAAGTCTACGCTACGGTAAGAGTATAGGCTGCTATGCTGCATGTGTGATTTGTATAGCGCGCGCGCGAGCGAGATCGAGATAGCCGAGGCATTCGTAGACAGATAACGGCCTCCGCTCAAGTCGCTCTTTGGCATTAAATTAGAGAATATGACGCGTTAGCGGTACGGTAAAAAAACACGCGTCCCGTCCACGGTCCTCATCCCCCCCCCCCCCCCCCCCCCCCCTCAAAAAAAAAAGAGAGAAAGAGAAAAAGAAAGAAAAAAAAAGAAAGAAAGAAAGAAAGAAAGTAAAAGGAATAAACGACTGTGAATCTGTTCCAGAAAAAAACAAGCTAACAAGGAAAAACAAAATAAAGACTCTTCATACACGGGGGCATTTTAAGCCTAAAGTCTTAATACAAAAGAAAACAAAACAAAGGGAGGCTACATTAGGCATCAGTTATTGATGCATCGCCTATGTTCAATGTGATCGTTTGCTACCTACTCTACTTTCATCAGGTTTTATGAGAATTTTCACAAAAAATATAGGGCCTATAAAATGATGTTTGCGCCCAGGGGCGTCGATCAAGAACTTTTCAGTGGGGACCCCGGCGAAGGGGTGTAGAGGCCACTGATTCTGACCGACAAACATGTGCCACCTATTACCGACGACCAACGTCAATAAATTCAACTGTATAGGCCTATAAAGCCCCTGGGCACCTTCAATCGTGTGCCTCACTCAGGACTGACGGAAGGGGGGGGGGCACCGAAGATGAAAGGGAATGTGAATTGCGAGGAAGCACTTGCGCGACCGAGCTCATAACTGGTGGGATCCAGGGGGTAAATTATTATGAACCAACCTGTTTCGGTAAAATTTTGCGAGGAGGCGAAACGAGCGAGCCACAATTATAAAACTTAAAAAGAAACTTTAATTTGGCCTCAATTTATATGGGAGCCGGAAAAAAAAAAAAAAAAAAAAAAAAAAACTATGAGCCTTGAAGATTATCTTCGGTAACCTATATTTGCCAAAAATTTTGGGCACTTCGCTTTTGCCGTCCGAAACCCTTCTGTGCTACGAGCGAGCGAGCGACCGACAAAATTTTTTTTTTTTCTTTAAAACGTATTCGTCACCAACAATGATATTCGGGGGAGCGTTTCTGCTTGTCCATGATTTTTGCTCACAAATTTGCTTTCAGCTCATCGGATGCAAGGATTTCAGTAGCTTATAACATCTGTTGTCAGTAAAAATCACTAAACGCTCCCCGGGCATCTCGGTGCTGGATAAAAACAGTGCTTTATATTTTATTGCTCCCCGAACATGTCGAAACCATCTTGTTTCTAGAGTGTATGAGCAAGACTTTTAGTGATCGAGAGAAAACTGGAATTCTGTATGTCCTGAGATAGTGTACTGTTACGTAACGTACATTAATGCAGTTCTCATACTGCGTATGAAAGGCATAGACATGGGCGTTATCTCCCGAAAGTTCATTTTATTTTTAGGTCAACTTGCCGCCCGATTCCTTGCAGTGTTACTGCCATAATTATGACTAGAAAAATTAGCTCTGAGCCCCGTTTCATAAAACTTGTTATCAATAACAAGTTGCAATAACTGACTACTAATCCTTGCATCTGATTGGGTGAGAGAAAATTTGTCATAGCAATGTACTGATAACAAGTGTTATGATACGGGGCCCATAAATCATTACACTAATTTGTTAAGGCACTTAAAATAATTTAGAGCCAGTGAAGCGGGCGAATGCAATTTTTTTCCTTTTTATTTTTTATTTCTCTCTCTCTCTCCTTGATCCCTTTTCTTTCCTTTTCCTTCTTTCCTTTCTTTTCTTTTCTTTCCCTTTCTTTCCTCTTTTTGTTTACGGTTACCGACGTTCCTCTTCCTTTTCTCTTCCCTTTTCTCCTTTCCCTATACTCTAATCTCTTCCCTCTTTCTTTTCATTAGGAATTCCTTCTTTTGCCGACAGAGGCGGCGCATTTGCCAAAGGTAAATTCGGGCCGCTAGCGACGCCCTCCCCCCCCCCCCCCTCAGGCCCCTTTTAAGGACGGAAATGGGTTAGGATTTTGACCCCCTATCACGGGATTTTGGAAGGGAAGCCAGCAAAAATACACCCCCCCCCCCCTATCACAGGTTTTGG
>CM057163.1:13024760-13070218 GCA_029962745.1 Echinometra lucunter
ATTTGGATCTTTTAAAGCAAATTACTAAGAAAATATTTCTATGCACTTTCTCACCCTTTGTTAATGAACACAGACGATCCTTCTGTACACAGTGACAACCTACAAGATGCCCCATCCACAAGAGGTAACTTAGATACTTCAAGATCAGTAGATACAAGTTCCATCGCTTTGGCACCACTTGAAATTCTTGCTAGAGGACAAAAAGCCTACAAGGCCTATCTTGATGCTACGCAAGACAGTACGAAGGCAGTATTTCGAACTAGATTGATGCTTGTCGGACAGGAACGTGTCGGGAAAACGAGTTTAAAGAAATCTCTGACGGGGAAAAGGTAAGCTGCACAGTAATCGCCATTTTTTTTACACGGGAAAATGTTATTGAGTAACAAGAAAAATTCCTGTATATTCTGTTCCATTACCGTCGAAAGGGTGATTTATCTGTGCATTGTAAAAATTAATCACACCTGACCCGACTGTATCGGCAATGAATACGAATCGACTAAACAGGGCTTTCATAAAATATGTCATTTCATGAAATTTCATGAAGACATTTTCTTGGGCTAGGGTCTATGGGAAATGTGTATTATGCTGAAATCAAATCGTGTTCAACGGGTTAAGAAAAAATGTCGACATTGGAAAAACTAGGCTTGAAAGTCGTAACAGAAATATATTCTCCGACAACCTCGCTCACTTTCTATGTATATGCCACAGATTCGATCCGCAAGAAGGGGCAACAGACGGAGTAGAGATTAACATTGAAGTTGCCAACACTGAGGGGAAAAAATGGTTCATGCACAAGAAAGATGGTAGGTATTTGAATGATGATAGGGATCAAAAGCTAAGAATTTTCTTTTCAGAAGCTTGAAATCACAAAAGTTATTATTTTATGGGAATTTCATTTATCTGTTTCGGCCTTTCTTCTTCCAAAATTCCATTTTTTAACCAAAATTACGATAGGTGAATGTCACGATAACATATTCAAGTGTCTAATTTTGTTGCACTGTGAAAAAGTTGAGCAATATTTTACCCAACAATCTACCCAGCGATGGGCCGATAGTCAACCCAACTAAGTGTTGGGCAATGATTTGCTCAATGTTTTGGGTAAATGCTAGTACCCAATGTTTGGGCAAAGTATTTGACCAGATAATGGCTTTTGAATTTACACAGTTATTAGTGATACCTGATTTTGGAAATCTTTTTTTTTTCTAGTTTTTTAATATAACTTTTGCACAAAATATTCTGTCAATGGATGATCTACCGTTTTTCGGGGGGGGGGGTGGGCGGGCGAGTTCTCTTTATTAAATACAAAATCCTCCCTCTTGATTGCAAAATTTATCATCATGATCATGATTGTCGAGCTTTGAGTGACATTGGAATCAGTGCGCTTTTATAAATATTTATTATCGAAGAGATCATACATTGACAGGATCTTGAGTCATTTGAGTTGTGTGCCGTGTAATGTTCATAAGGTCGAACTTGAGCAAAATGCCACGAATTAGTGTTCTGAACTGCACAATTCTCGGTGCTGGCGAGGGGAAGCTCATGGTGTCTGTTGCCCAATCGATAGCGTTGATTTCCCAACAATTTCCTTTTTTTCAATTGGGTAGCTTAAAACGTCATTACTTGCTCAGTTGTCAAATCCCCCCCGAAAAAATACCAACATAAACCTACCAATTTTTTGTTCACACTGTGGACAGTTTAGTGCGTCCTTAAGCATGTTAACTACACACTTATCATCCCTATTTCTGACAAATTATGATATCATACATGCATGAACATTATTTTCTAGTTTAGTAAACCCTTGATGATTTCAAATTGCTCAGTCCCAACGGAAGTTTTGTGCATTAATTGAACGTGCCTCATTGCGCATGGTAAAGTGTATCCCTGACCACACTTAAATCACAAAGCAATACATAGATTTCTTTCAATAATTCTCAAATCCTGCCTCGAGATTTCCAGTACTATTCTTATGAATTCCTATAAATGATTATCCTTGAATTTGTACTGTGTTAATTCATATCAATTCACTTGCAGCACTCATCAAGAACTGAAAAAATGTACATAAATTAATGTTTCATCGGAAATGATTTTGCTTGCCCAGATATAAAACTATCTAGTTTATAAATTTAGACATGTTTGAAATAAAAATATAATCGATAAGATAATAGCGGTCAGTAGGAAAATAACGTCGTCATCATCAGCAGCAGCAGTTATCAAAATTATGGCCCATTGCCAGAAAAATAGATTACGGATGCCTGGGGATGCATGGTGGGGTGTTAAATTTTTTTAAATTTCTGGGGAAACGCCCTGGAAACTCCGGGGGTGGCACATGCCCCTTGCTTCGTACTACTGTGGTATGTGGTATTTTCCATAGTTTATTTTCAAGGCTGAGGGTTTAGTTTCAATTCCAGTTGATATAAAAATGAGGAGAAATAGAAGTATACAAATCGTAACATGGAACGCAGAAAACATATACACTTGGAAGTATGCCATGGGTATCGAGAAGAAAATGTAACCACACTAAATGCATTTGTTTTTTGACTGAGATAAGGTGTCCAATAATCATAGGCTGTTCGTTTTTGACTGGCAAGGCAAATCATATCCCATGGATATGATTTTGTAGAGGTAATTGCGCGTAGGGACGGAAATGAATAATGTCTACTTATGAATTCGTTATATCCTTACGATTCCCCTTGTAGCAGACGATTACAGAAGAGCTCTTGCAGACAACATAGCAGAGAGGCTTGCAGCGGACTATTCACAGGTATGTCAGGTTAAAAGTTTTGATTACTTTAGCAACATTTGTGGAATAAATTCAAAGCATATTGCAACTCATGTGCATTTTATAAGAGCAAGTACGGAGGGAGAGGATGGTAATAAATGTTACTTTTGTTGTTTGAATAAAATGAAATCTCATGCAAATTATTTTGTGCTTCGTTGAACAGTTGAAGCCCTATATCAGTCCATGGGTAAACATGAAATGAGAAGTTGAAAAAAAAATTGTTAGAAGTTATCAGCACTGCTTTTGTACCTGAACATTAAAATGATAATTGTTTAATCCATTGTCATCAATTCAGTAAACTGTAAAGGAAAAAGATAACGATTTTCATGTCTCACCTTAACAGGGTGAGTCATCCTCAGAATTACACATCGAAAAGACAGATCGAAAGAAATCTCATCCAAGGGCAAGAGGTTAGTGACGCAATCAGATAATAATGCATTATCTTATTCTATTCATTTATTATGAATCCTGTCAAAATCCTTCATAAGTACAACGAATAAGAGGAGCTTTATACCATTCCACCAGTTGATAATTTCTTCTTTAGATTGGTTCGCTTAGTGTCGTTTGGGGGAATTATTAAGTCTATTGTTTGATGCTTTGAAATTAACATTAACGGCATGTACGTACGACTGTCCTCACTGCCCTATATCAAAGAACATAAAGAACAACATCTAAATAAAAAAAAAACTTTAAAAACTTATCTTCTGGCCTTTCTTGATCCTCTATTTTTTTGTGTTGGATCCTGTAGGGAATGATCATAAAATTTACTTGTTTGCATTACAGACATAATTATCAACTCATTTTACTGTGAGATCGAACGACTGTATCATTGGTTATATTTTCAGATTCTTTTTTCGATATTAAGTTATTTACGTATAACTGATGAATCATAATTATCTAATTGATTAGTTGATCGATTAATTGCTTGTTCTTCCTGTATGATCTTGTGTTGCGACATTCCTTTCCTCATATCCTGCTAAGTATCTAATTCTGCCAGCTTGAGTTGCCAATAACTACCAAAAGTAAAATTTCAAAATCAAAAGCAATGTAAAACTCGAAACCTAATCACTCTAATTTCTGGGGAGTCAAAGTTGGCTCGGAATTGCGTCAGCTGGGAGTCAGCTCTATTCCGAGTTAAGTGACTCAGATTTCACGAATTAATTTGACTAGGAATGGTGTGGTGTCAACTGAGAATCGAATAAATTCGAGTCAAAGTAGCTCACTTCCGAGTCATATTAATTCGGAAATCCAAGTCACTTAAACTCCGAATAGAGGTGACTCCGAGCTGACCCCATTCCGAGTCAGATTTGACTCCGCAGAAATAAAGTATGTCAGATCATACACGAAACAACATAGGATTTTTCTTCCTTTTTTCACAAAGTCGTTAAATACTCAGCTTCTAAGTCTAAAGTTACAAAATTCTTGTAGTATTTACAGCTGATGAGTACATGAAAGCTGGACCAGCAGAAACCATGAAGAGATCAGAGAATGGGACTCGGGTAAATACATTGTTATGATGTATGTTACGTCATTCATTTACGTTCTCTCACGGTTTTTGTTTTCTTTATTTGGATTGTTTGTGTTGTATTGTGTTAAAAGCCAATGGAAGCCAAATTTCTATGTAATTACAGACATGGACCAATAAAGAATCTTGAATCTTGAATCATTCTAACTTTCAAATAGTTTCTTTTGATGGAAAAAGAGGACGTTTTGGGGAGTAGGGGAAATCCTTTTTTGTTTTCTTTATTTGGATTGTTTGTGTTGTATTGTGTTAAAAGCCAATGGAAGCAAAATTTCTATGTAATTACAGACATGGACCAATAAAGAATCTTGAATCTTGAATCATTATAACTTTCAAATAGTTTCTTTTGATGGAAAAAAGAGGACGTTTTGGGGAGTAGGGGAAATCCTAAACGCCGTCAAAATGTATTCATACATTCACATAATGGCTAAATGCAGCATGCAATTCACAGAATCAGGCTGATTTCCATTTTACAGTATGTACATCCCTGAAAAGGTACAATAGGCCTTTAGGAATTCATTTTTGGAAGATATAATTTCGGAATATAAGGGTCATTGTCCCAGTCGTGAAGACACCGTCCGATTAAGTCCAGTAGCCACGAATTTCTAGAAATTTAAGTTTAAACAATGAGAGACTCACAACACTATGGAAAATCACACTCCTTTTAAATGGTCAGCAAGGAAAACCCCTTTTTGTGCTGTGTTGCTTATGGGGATGTTTTAATTATCACCATACTTGCCATATTTTTGCTTTGATGTTATTGTTGCTGTGCACTGCAGATAAAAAGACTATGGATAAGCATTTTACAAAAATAAATCATGAATATAAAAGATAAATAGTTTTCACGATTCTAATCATGTTAGTCATTTGATCTGACAATATGTATCTGACAGTAATTGAAGATATGAGCGTTTTTAATAAATGTCTTGCCTTTATCTTTAAATGGAGTTATTACGTTTAACTGAACAACATTTGTCAAAATAGTCTGTCTAAACTTCGAGTTAACCAGTCTCGTGTGAATAATATATATTCACTTTGTGGATGCTAAGGATATCTAAACGAAAAAAAAAATGGAATAAAGTTACCAATGACGTGCTTGACTAAACTCCTTCATCCTTTGTAACTACTGGCTGATAATACTGAACAGCATTATCTAAAAGACGCTATATCCGTTTTGTGTGGCCTTGAGTAAATCAAGGATTTTTATTTTATCAATTTTCCTTCGAAAAGGATAAGATGCAAATATTTGCATCTCTTGTCTGAAATTTGTGCAATAATCCATTCCTTCTTGTGTGGCATCATTTCCTAGCGCGAAAAATAATGCGTCCAACTTTGGCTCCTGCGGTGTTTTATTTTACTCTTGAGTGTTTACTCTTTCTTCGATACATTTATTACACACCGACGCAGAAAATTCATATTTTGTCTATAATATATATACGTAATCCTTAGGGTAAATCGACGGTACACACATGTATGTGGTAATTTGAATTCTTAGATGAAATGACATCTCTGTTTTCAGGGTACCGTTACTTCAATACCCCAAAGTGAAGAATCCGATGAGAGTAAAGTGAAACAAGAACAAGCAGGTAAGATGCTCTATTGAAAGTGCAAATAAGAAAATTGATCGTTGGAGCTTTGCGCATGAAAATAGCGGTAATACAGATCAGTGGCATATTGCAAAGTTACTTATTTTTAAATTTTTACAACTATACATGTACTTTACAACTTTGCAAGTAACTAACAAAGGAAGATACCTGAATATATTTTCTGGTGCACATATTGCTGTCTTTATGTATTTAGAGTAAATTTATTATTCATATAAAAAAAGGTATTTATCCATTAAACATTTTGAACTGCACTTATTCGAAATGCTGCCTAATATCTACTCGATTCAATTTCCAGCTAGCGCACAAGGAGGTGCAATTCAGTTCCCGAAACCGAGCACCATGATCAGACCAGAGGTAAGTCATAATTGGCTCTTAGTAGATTCCTTATATTCCTCCTAACGGACATGCAGATATTGAATTGGCATCTGCAGGAAATGCAATGGGCCGTATCAATAAAACTAGGAAACGCTTTTTTCTAACCTTCTGCTTGTATCGGATAGCCAAATAAGTCATTGCTCACAGAAAGAAGCAGAAGCTTGTTTCTTCTGCAGCATGAGCAAACATTCCTATTCAAAATTTCCTGAAAATCAAAAGGAAAGGTTTTGTTATTGTACACGAAGGCCTGCCAGATTAGGAAATGCCTGAATGAAAAGGAGGCATATTCTTTCTACAACAAGCATTTGCTTACTTTTTTGCAAGCTCCTCTGCAGGTAGTTTACGCTTTTTCTTGCAAAATCATGATGTAAATTACCTGTATTTATTTTTTAAATTTCAAATTGCCCTCACTTTCTTTTTAAGGCCATTAGTAAGCCCATACATGTATTCATCTTCAGTCTCAAAGGTTTGTTATAAAATTGAATATTAAAACCGGTTTGGTTACATTGAAATGCAGTAGATCAAATCGTTTTCTGCATCAAACTTGGAAAGTGAGCGAGCAGTAAAGCTTTGGACAAGGCTTACGCATCGGAGCACAAATCTCCTTTGTACTATTTTCCAGAAGGCATCTTGATCTGATCTTGGAGTGCATAACCTGTTGAAAACTTTCTACCTGTCAAACAACATACCGCTTACTTAGCAATACTGGGCCCTATAGAAATATTTGATTGATAACATTTTACTAAGAGCCCATTGAGATGCTCATTCAAAAGAATATTTGAACCGTAGTCCTGTGCTTGAGCTAAACCAGATGTCTCAAAAAAGATTCAACGGCAGCCGATAAGTACTTTGCTTTCGAAAAGTATTTTTTACATCATTGGGAGCATTGGTTAAGATCACTGAAATTGGTTAAGTAAGTATGATTCGATGCCCTTTTATTTAGATTTTTGCGACGGATTATAGTAAAGCTGTGTCAACAATGGCCTTTATCAGTCATGTCAGTATTTATGTGACGTAAAAAAAAATTTAAAGGCACAGTATGTCCCCTATGCTGAAAAAATGAAAATCCGCCTTTCTGCTTTTTGGGACACCTGGTACAGATCTCTGGCCAAGGAAAATGTCCGGCGCAAGTATTATTTTTCAGGTTTTACTTTGGCATAATAGCTGTTAGTTACCAAAGACATTGGATTACAAGACAAATCACTCTCGCCTACTTCCGTAGTACGGCAAGAGCTAATTGCTGTGTTAAAAATGGACTCGGAAAATTGCGTCCGCCATTGATATAACGTGTGAAAAGATTTTTCATCTATTCTTGGTATATTTCATATCTAAAACTTTGTTTTTAAAGTCTGATTTTTGTACGGACAGAGGAAACAGGAAAAAACATTCATAAAACTTTATTTTCAATAAATGACACTATAAATCTTTTGGATCATGCCTGCTTTTTGACAGAGTCACTTGCCATAGGGATAGCACTTGAAAACAGGGATTTTAAGATTGATTATAGTTCCCCTATTACTGTTTTGAATTTATTTCAAATGTGATTTGCACGTAATTTGAGACTTCTGAAAGATTACTAAAGGCTAAAAAAATTCAAAGACTCCCTATAAATTTCGAGTACTATGCATGCTTTTGTCCTAAGAACTGCCATAGGCTAACACACAAAACCAGATATTTTTTAAATGATTTTAATTCCCCTAACGTTTATATGAATTTACGGAAGAGGTAATTTACATAAAATTTCAAACTCTGAAAATATATAATTAAGGCTTCATGAGTCAAATAGACCCCCCATAAATCCCCGGGAATATGCATATTTTTTTGCTTTAAAAAATCTTGCCTGCCTAGGTTTACACGCGAAAACAAGTAATTTTTAAAATAATTATAGTTCCCCTATTACTACTTTGAATCTATTTGAAATGTGCTTTATGCGTAATTTGAGACTTTAGAAATAATTATCAAAGGCTCCAAAAAAAATCAAAGACTCCCCGTAAATTTTAATAATAATAATAATATACAGTTCTTGTATAGCGCATATCACATTACGATATAACGTCTCTATGCGCTTCCAAAGGACTTGGATATTATTACCCTGGCTTTAGCCCGGCAGCCGCCAGCGCGCAAGCATTTCAAGGAATAAATTCCTGCCAGGTACCCATTCACCTCACCTGGGTTGAGTGCAGCACGATGTGGATGAATTTCTTGCTGAAGGAAATTAACGCCATGGCTGGGATTCGAACCCACGACCCTCTGATTGAAAGACGAGAGTCAGAACCACCAGACCACGACGCTTCCACACGCTTTGGGTACTTTGCATGCTTTTGACCCTTTAGCTGACATAGGTTAATACAAAAAAAAGGGAATTTGAAATTATAAGTTAATTCCCCTAGAATTTATCTAAATATGTGGAAAAGGTGATTCACATAAAATTTCGAACTCTGAAAATATATAATTGAACCTGGATGAGCCCAATAAAACCCCCATAAATTCCCTGGAATATGTAGGCTTTTGACCAATTTTTGTAATGTTTGTAATACTACACGTGAAACCGTTTGTTGTTATCGATGACGCGCGATATGGGGCTGTACCACGTACCATGTACTACAATACGTACGCGTGCTTTATTTCCGTACTGAGGATTCTTCGAAAATATGTATTCTTTGCTCTTACGGCCCATTAGCTTCTAAGCAAATGCTACTTTTATCGATACGGCCCATTATCTCTATAAAACGAGGAGTGGTCATCTTCACAGTTATGATTAATTCATGATTCGGATTATTAAAATAGTAATATCGATTGGTTGGCACGTGTAGCACACAACAACAGGAACAGGAACAACATTTATTTTTCAGTTTGATGTATATTATACAAAACACAATTACACTCGAGGATCTTGCTCAAACTATTCGCATCAAAGGAACATCAAACGGTGCTATATGCTCCCGAGGGCAGAAAAAAGTAAAGTTCATTTTTCCCTAGGGAAAACGTAAACTATGTGTGACGTCAGCAACGAAAACTGAACTATGCGGAGGAAACGTCTGTTCTGGTTAAAGCTTGTCATTTTCTTGTTGTGTACACTTCTAATGCAACAATCTTACGATGAGAGATATAATATTAACTATTGCGTTTTTCTCTCGACGTTCCATCCCGTGGTCTTTATCTTCCCTTTTATCTCTTTATGTTTAGTCATCGAAACGGTATGGCGTAGTATGTCCAATGAGTTTGAAGCTCACTAGCCAAGACTTCTGCTATTATTATTCCCTCTTAAAATCAACATGCCAGGAACAATATAAGAGAATAATGGTAGCGTAGCTTAAATCAAAGTTCCCCGAGTTTTCCTTGCAGAGGCAGCCATAATTGTCTGGTTTTGTGTTTTATAGAGTCCTGATGAAGATCTCTTTTGATCGAAACCTTAACCAGAAATAAAGGAAAATAATTCAGAAGCTACGACCATCTTGTAGTCATTTCTTTTTACTATAGTCTTGCAGTAGTAACCAACTATGAGAAACGGTCGGCGTTTTATTCATGGAACATTTATTCCTATAAACATATATATATATATATATATATATGTGTGTGATAATGATAATGATAATAGTGATGATGATGATGATGATAATAATAATAATAATACTAATGATAATAATAATAATAATAATAATAATAATAATAAATAATAATAATGATAATAATAATAATAATTTGAAAAAAAATAATAATAATTCCCGTTCACACAGGTGACATGAGGTACATCTAATCTAAAGTGCGCATAAGTGTTCATATACGCTCGTACATATGATGTCTATACATAATTGTCATTCTTAGATTAAATACTATCTTTTTTTAGGATACGGCTACTTCAGTAGAAAGTGAAGAATCCGATGAGAGTAAATTGAAACAAGAACGAGCAGGTAAGATGCTCTATTGCCAGTGCAAATAAGAAAAGTGATTGTTGGAGCTTTGCGCATGAAAATAGCGGTAATGCAGATCAGTGGCATATTGCAAAGTTACTTATTTTTAAATATTTACAACTATACATGTACTTTACAACTATGCAAGTAACTAACAAAGGAAGATACCTGAATATATTTTCTGGTGCACATATTGCTGTCTTTATGTATTTAGAGTAAATTTATTATTCAAATAAAAAGGGGTATTTATCCATCAAATTTTGAACTGCACTTATTTCGAAATGCTGCCTAATATCTACTCGATTCAATTTCCAGCTAGCGCACAAGGAGGTGCAATTCAGTTCCCGAAACCGAGCACCATGATCAGACCAGAGGTAAGTCATAATTGGCTCTTAGTAGATTTCTTATATTCCTCCTAACGAACATGCAGATATTGAATTGGCATCTGCAGGAAATGCAATGGGCCGTATCAATAAAACTAGGAAACGCTTTTTTCTAACCTTCTGCTTGTATCAGATAGCCAAATAAGTCATTGCTCACAGAAAGAAGCATAAGCTTGTTTCTTCTGCAGCATGAGCAAACATTCCTATTCAAAATTTCCTGAAAATCAAAAGGAAAGGTTTTGCTATTGTACACAAATGCCTGCCAGATTAGGAAATGCCTGTATGAAAAGGATGCATATATTCTTTCTACAACAAGCATTTGCTTACTTTTTTGCAAGCTCCTCTGCAGGTAGCTTACGCTTTTTCTTGCAAAATCATGATGTAAATTACCTGTCTTTATTTTTAAATTTCAAATTGCCCTCACTTCCTTTTTAAGACCATTAGTAAGCCGATATATGTATTCATCTTTATTCTCAAAGGTTTGTTATAAAATTGAATATTAAAACCAGTTTGGTTACACTGAAAAGCAGTAGATCAAATCGTTTTCTGCATCAAATTTGGAAAGTGAGCGAGGAGTAAAGCTTTGGACAAGGCTTACGCATCGGAGAACAAATCTCCTTTGTACTATTTTCCAGAAGGCATCTTGATCTGATCTTGGAGTGCATAACCTGTTGAAAACTTTCTACCTGTCAAACAACATACCGCTTACTTAGCAATACTGGGCCCTATAGAAATATTTGATTGATAACATTTTACTAAGAGCCCATTGAGATGCTCATTCAAAAGAATATTTGAACCGTAGTCCTGTGCTTGAGCTAAACCAGATGTCTCAAAAAAGATTCAACGGCAGCCGATAAGTACTTTGCTTTCGAAAAGTATTTTTTACATCATTGGGAGCATTGGTTAAGATCACTGCAATTGGTTAAGTAAGTTTGATTCTATGCCCTTTTATTTAGATTTTGCGAGCGATTAGAGTAAAGCTGTGTCAAGAATGGCCTTTATCAGTCATGTCAGTATTTATGTGACGTAAATGATGCATTTGAACACAAGAAATATACCATAAAACATGTGTTAATAAGGCAATTTTAGGAAACGGGTATATATTATTTTGATATTTTTCTCTCAGACAGAATGTACTTTAAACATGTTTAAAAAAATAAAATAATTTTAAAAGGCAAAATATGTCCCTTATGCTGAAAAAATGAAAATCTGCTTTTTTTGCTTTTTGGGACACCCGGTACAGATCTCTGGCCAAGAAAATGTACGGCGCAAGTATTGTTTTTCAGGTTTTACTTTGGCATAATAGCTGTTAGTTATCAAAGACATTGGATTACAAGACAAATCACTCTCGCCTACTTCCGTAGTACGGCAAGAGTAAATTGCTGTGTTAAAAATGGACTCGGAAAATTGCGTCCGCCATTGATATAACGTGTGAAAAGATTTCTCATCTATTCTTGGTATATTTTATATTTAAAACTTTGTTTTGAAAGTCTGATTTTTTTACGGACAGAAGAACAAAAAACAGAAAAAAACATTCATAAAACCTTATTTTCAACAAATGGCACTATAAATCTTCTGGATCATGCCTGTTTTTTGACAGAGTCACTTGGAATAGGGATAACACTTGAAAACAGGGATTTTAAGATTGATTGTAGTTCCCCTATTACTGTTTTGAATTTATTTCAAATGTGATTTGTACGTAATTTGAGACTTTTGAAAGATTTAAAGGCTAAAAAAAATTCAAAGACTCCCTATAAATTTCGAGTACTATGCATGCTTTTGTCCTAAGAACTGCCATAGGTCGATACACAAAAACAGGGAATTTGAAATTAAGTCCCCCTAGAATTTATCTAAATATATGGAAAAGGTGATTCACATAAAATTTCGAACTCTGAAAATATATAACTGAACCTCGATGAGTCCAATAAACCCCCCTGGAATATGCATGCTTTTGACCAATTTTTTGTAATGTTTGTAATACTACACGTGAAACCGTTTGTTGTTATCAATGACGCGCGATATGGGGCTGTACCACGTACCATGTACTACAATACGTACGCGTGTTTTATTTCGGTACTGAGGATTCTTCGTAAATATATATTCTTTGCTATTACTAGGTAGCTTAGCTTCTAAGCAAATGCTACTTTTATCGATACGGCCCATTATCTCTATAAAACGAGAAGTGGTCATCTTCACAGTTATGATTAATTCATGATTCGGATTATTAAAATAGTAATATCGATTCGTTGGCACGTGTCGTACACAACAACAGGAACAGGAACAACATTTATTTTTCAGTTTGATGTATATTATACAAATTATACACAATGACACTCGAGGATCTTGCTCAAACTATTTTCATCGAAGGAACATCAAACGGTGCTATATGCTCCCGAGGGCATAAAAAAGTATAGTTCATTTTTCCCTAGGGAAAACGTTAACTATGTGTGACGTCAGCAACGAAAACTGAACTATGCGGAGGAAACGTCTGTTCTGGTTAAAGCTATTCATTCTCTTGTAGTGTACACTCCTAATGCAACAATTTTACGATGAGAGATATAATATTAACTATTGCGTTTTTCTCTCGACGTTCCATCATGTGGTCTTTATCTTCCCTTTTATCTCTTTATGTTTACTCATCGAAACGGTACGGCGTAGTAATGTCCAATGAGTTTAAAGCTCACTAGCCAAGTCTTTTGATATGATTATTCCTTCTTAAAATCAACATGCCAGGAACAATATAAGAGAATAATAATGGTAGCGTAGCTTAAATCAAAGTTCCCAGAGTTTTTCTTGCAGAGGCAGCCATAATTTTCTGGTTTTGTGTTTTATAGAGTCCTGATGAAGATCTATTTTGATCGAAACCTTAACCAGAAATAAAGGAAAATAATTCAGAAGCTACGACCATCTTGTAGTCATTTCTTTTTACTATAGTCTTGTAGTAGTAATCAACTATGAGAAACGGTCGGCGTTTTATTCATGGAACATTTATTCCTATAAACATATATATATATATATATATATATATATATATATATTAATATAATGATAGCAATAATAATGATGTTAATAATAATAATAATAATAATAATAATAATAATAATAATAATAATAAATAATTCCAGTTCACACAGGTGACATGAGCTACATCTAATCTTAAGTGTGCATAAGTTTTCATATACGCTCGTATATAATGATGTCTATATACATAATTGTCGTTCTTAGATTAAATAGTATCTTTTTTTTTTTTAGGATACGGCGACTGCAGTAGAAAGTGAGGTATCCGATGAGAGTAAAGTGAAACAAGAACTAGCAGGTAATAAGTTCTTTTGCGAGAGCAATTAAGAAAATTTATCGTAGGGGCTTTGCATATGAAAATAACGGCAATTCTCATTTAGTGGCATATTATTGCAAAATTTTATGATTTCACATATTTACAGCTATACAAGTAACTAATACATTAAGAGGAGTGCCTTCCCGTTTCGTTGATACCCCACTTCCTTCACCAATGTCGCTCGAGAACGAGTACATTGCTACTGACTACGGATGACAAGTATCAATTCCATTTTTCGGGCAATTTTTGGAAACGAATGGAGTGAATACTTGCATCGATCTCACAAACGATCAAGTGTGTGTACATCGAGTGTCACCTGCCTGTTAAATATGACAAGTTTGTGATGATGTTCTGCAGTGCGGTTTGGTAACATTTTCCTTCTTCTATGGACTATTTGTTTTCAAACGTATCTCTATTGATTGAAACGCCCTAAATTCCCATAAATGTAACCAATGAAAATTTCCAGAATAGAATACATCTTATTGTTCAAAAACTTTCTCAATGATTACAGATTCATGACCTGTGTGTCAATTTTCATTTTAAAGTTATAGAATTAACTGATCAAATTGAGGTTGCCTCTATTGGAGCAGCCTTCGAGGAGAAGACGAGTGCACCCAGGGAATCTCAGAAGCAAGGACACATACCAGATAACATAGCATTCATGGTAGAGACAATGCTTAGGAAGAAAAAACTGATGGAGGTAAAGTTGTTTTTTAGGTTGACGTATTTCACTTCATTTCATTTTCCATTTTCAACTGCAAAAAATAAACATAATTAAATCAGAAATAATGACATCGTCAACAGAACTGCAGAATTAACAAAATAAGATTAATTTTCAAACAATGGAATTTTCAAAATCAGTTATATAGATAAATGTTGAAAATTGAGGGGAATGCTAAAAAGCCAAACTTGTATTTTACACACCCCTCAAAAAAGTATATACAATTTGTAAAAAAATGTTCATTCGATAAAACGGATGAAGAAATTACAAAAAAACAACAACACCAAACACCCCCAAACAAAAACTGTCACTTTAAAAAAGAGAAAGAAGAAGTATAAGTCTTTGATCGCTTTATTTCGAATTCTAAAGTATCATTGCATGATAGCAAGTGGAAATAGAAAAGTATCTTTAGGAAATACGTGAAATACATCCATGTAAATTTCGTGAAGAAGAATTAATAATATATTGACGTGCATTTTCTGTTTACTATACAATGCATATAATTACATGTGCACACATATAGGCTTTCGTCACGATTGCCATATTATATCTACTGCCGTTCAGGGAACATATAATTCATGACATCAGATAATGGCAAGTTATTTGCCGGCAAAAAATGTGCATTGCACGATGATAATTGATACGAAACGTGTCGGAAAATCCTACATGTTTTACGTATGTCATTATCAAAGGTGGAAGAGTCCGGCAGAACTGATGGGAGAGTTAGCGACGAACTCTCACTGAGTATATGGGACTTTGCTGGGCATGATGTGTACTACACAACACACCAGGTAATGATTATAAGAAGCCGTGTAACCTGTTCATGAAGCCCACAATATTACAACGCTTCTTCAGTTTATCGTTGATTTGTGTTTAGGAAATGGCATTTCTCCTTGTAGTTTTGAAAATGATATACAATTATTAATTTGCAAATAAATTCTACATTTTTGTGTGTTTGTTTGTTGACGTTAATGTTATAGAGTTTCGTTTTTTTTTTCGTCTGAAGCAACTGCCGTATTTCATATTACAGTCTGATACGAACTCATGCTAAGTTCTGTTTTTAAAAAAATACAACTGATATTCAACGTTTACCTTGTAATACTCATGATGCAATGAGGGAAAACCAGGGGCGTGAATCATTTTGATCGAAGTCATTAGGCATCCAAAGGAGAACGGAATTAAGAAAAACAGTTTCCCATGTAGACTGCTGAGCAGTATACGGTATGCTAATCTTTCACAAAAGGATTGATTTGAAACCTACACTGTTATCTTACAAACTAAGTTTTTAAAAGGATAATTCTTTTAATACACTTGAAGGTTCAAAAGATTTTAGCATTTTTGTAAAGAATTTAACTATCAAAGTCAGAATCGTTACATACCATTTTATTTTCTTCATCAGGTGTTTTTGACATGGCGAGCCGTATATATACTTGTATTTGATCTTAGCCGAGATCTGGATTCGATTGTTCACCATGAAGATAGAGGCGAACTCTACACCAAAGTAAGTTTTATTAATATGTTTATAATAGACGTCACTACAAAATGCAAAATATTGTACTCAGGAAGCAGTCGGACAGTGGTGTAGTTCTTTTCTCGACATCGGTAAGTGGCATGGAGAGACAACTCAATATCTTGCATAAAGTCACTAAAAGATTGGAATTAAGCTACACAAGGGGAAAACAAAGTGCATGAAAACCTTCACATCAGATGACAGTGTAATAGTTTACGGGGATCACGGACGTAAATCCATTTCAAAGAGTGCTAACATTCTTTACCAAAATTTCCAGTGCGAACGCACTCTTGATTACACATCCATACTCACCCACCGCGGACACCCACAGATCAGACATACTCTTCCATTATGGTTTAAATTAACATTTCATTCATTTAATGCATGCTACAACCGTAAATTTTTAAACAATTGATTGGTTAAAATATAGCTTTTTTTGAGAGATGAACTTAGCCTGGTGAGACGGTTGTACCAGCATGGGCACTTTAATGCGGAACTGAAAAGTTTGGTTAAAAAGAATAGGGATCCTTTGAATTGACTGAATTTGGAAAATCCTCTCACTTTGCAATTAATGACCGATCAGTCTGGGTTGTACAAATTTAGGGCAATGTGTGGTTGGTAGGCTATGCGTGACGAATATTCGGTGTTTGTTGTGCATATGACAAGGATACTATTGCTTTCGTTATTTACTCATGGATTTTATTTTTTGTAATACTTTTCTCCATCAAATTTTCACACATGTGATCAAATATATATATATATATATATATATATATATATATATATTGTTCAGTTGATCATTTCATCTGCTTTCACGCCCGCAAGTCGGTTGAACTCGACGAAGATGTTGATTGCTATTAAATACGGTGTCTGGACCTACAGCACAGAGTCGTAAAAATGTACAAACTTGCTTGGTGATCAGAGAATTGCACTAATAGTAATTTACATTTATATTTATATTTTTTCGTTTCACTTTATTTTGATGGGGATCTAAGACATTCTGAGAAAATAACTAGAGAAGGGGCGATAGCTCATTTGGTAGAGCCGTGGTATGAACTTCATAGACGGATCCCGGTTTTGATCGACCAAAGGGGGGGGGGGGGGGGCTTGCTACCGAGCGGCGGACATATTTTTGCGACGGCACCAGAGAATCTTCACAAAAATAATTAGTTACCACGTCGGAAAATCGGGGGGGGGGGGGGTGTCGTTGACATTGGGCGCATTTATCATTCTAAAGAGGTAGTCTGACCCTGTTAAATAGAATTTCTAAAAAATAAAGGATTTCTAGCGGCAGGGTCGTCGCTAGACCTTTTTTCAATGGGGGGGGGGGGGGGTGATTGCCGACAACAATGCCACTGATACCGGTGAACAACGTCGATAAATTAAAGCGTATAAAGCCCACGAGGCATGTTCTATTGTGTGCCTCTATCATATTTCCCTTATTTTGTTCATCGTCTCTTGCCGAATGTGTTTGTTTTCCGAAAACATCCTGTATCTAAATATAACACGAGCGAGCGCAGCGAGCGAGGAAAAATATACACTCTCTATAGTAGACGTGATATTTCTTAATCAAACTAATGATGGGCTTAAATATATCTAAATTATCTATTTGGTCACCTCTCTCGCCTGATTCATTCGCTTTCAAAGACCATCCTAAATCCTAATATCATACGAGCGAGCGCAGCGAGCGAGAACAAATATACACTCTTTTTCATGGTAGAAGTGATAATTCTTCATCCAAATACACGATGGAATTAACAGTGAGATATCTAACTTATACATGTAAATTTGATCACCTCGCTTGCCGAATTCGTTTGCTTTCCCAAATCCATCTTGTAGGCCTATCTGAATATTATAAGAGCGAGCGTCGCGAGCGAGGAAAAAAAAAAACATAAAAATGAAAGTTCTTCATCAGAATACACGATGGGCTTTTAAGATATCTATTTTGATATATTTGGTCACCTCTCTTACCTAATTTATTTGCTTTCAAAGACTTCCTGCATCTAAATATTATACGAGCAACATGGTGGGCCTAAAGGTTTCTAAATTATCTATTTGTTCATCTCGCTTGCAGAAGGGCTTTGACTCTATATCCTTGTATAGGCTGATAAGTAAATGTAAATGTCTACTCTCTCTAAAGAGAAATAAAGAAACAAAAAGAATTATATAACAAATAATAATGTAACAAATGACAAAGATTCTTTGCTATCTAAAAGCTTGCGTAACCCTTTTTATGCCGAGAAGACTAAGACCATACATAGACGGATACACTATTATTTTATATTTTACATATATCATACAATGATACATCCTAATGACTATTGTAACCTTATATTGAATTGAATTGAATTGAATTGAATTTATTTTCATACTTCACAAGATAACAAAATAATAGCATAATACAAGAAATACATTTGGTTACATAGAAAAATACAAAGATAATGGCAGTAAATAAAGTGAAATATGAAGGAACCTGCATGAAAAGCAGAGCTTGTAGTGTCTGCAGGTTCCTTAAAGTAATCATGAAGTTCGTAAGGAGATCGGACACTAAAGAATAATTAGACTACAAAGGAAAAGCCAAACATTAGCACAAAATCAAGGGGTAAAGAATTAGAGGAAAAGTGGACAATGTGAAATATAGGAGGGGGATGAGCGAAGAATGAAAAAAATAAATAAAAAACTATACCACATTATACCTTTAAAAGGGTACAAATCAAATACATTACATAATTATATTCAGCCAGTGCGTCTTAACGGTGTCCATAACTGGACAAAAGAAATGATTTCAGTTTACATTTAAACATACTTAGAGATAAACAGCTAGTTATTTCGCTTGGAAGATTATTCCAAAACCTTGGTCCTTCGAATACAATTGTTCTTTGAGCAAATAACGTGCGAGTACGTGGAAGGTGAAATGAGTCCCTTTGGCGGGTAGGGTAAGAATGGATGAGGTTGTTTCTTTGAAACAAGGAAGAAAACATTTCCGGTAAATCATCTTTTGAGAGTTGAAACATGAATGTACCCAAATGAAATTCGTAAAGATCATGAATTTTCAGGATTTTATTTTTTTATAAATAATGAATTTGTGTGTGCATAAAAGTCAGATTGGTTAATTACCCTAATTGCCCGTTTTTGTAGTTTGAATAACATTTCTAATACAGTCTTGTTTGTATTACCCCAAGCCAATATACCATAATTTAATCGTGATGAAATGAGAGTCATATATAAGTTTAATAGTATATAATCAGGGAAAAAGAATTTTAGCTTGCTTAAAATACCAATACTCCTAGAAGTCAATTTACTCAAGTAATTAATGTGACACTTCCAAGACAAATCATGATCAATATAGAGCCCAAGAAATTTGGTGGAATCAACCTGTAATAAATTTACATTATCCATGACTACTTGACCAGGTAAACTTTTGAGAGAATTACTAAATATCATAAAATTAGTTTTCTTAACATTAAGTGACAACTTGTTAGCTCTAATCCAAGACTGAACTGATAGAAGTTCTGTATTCAAAGTATTAAGTAGCGTATGTGGGTCACGATGAGACAGAAAAAGATTAGAATCATCAGCAAACAAAATAAATGACAAAATATTGGAAGAATTCTTAAAATCATTAATGTAAAGAATAAAAAGTAAGGGACCAAGGAGTGATCCTTGGGGTACTCCGCAAGATATTGATTTCAAACTAGAATTTATACCTGTATAAGAAACAAATTGTTTACGAGAACTGAGGTAGCTCCTGAACCAGTCCAAGGCCTTCCCACGAATACCATAATGTGATAATTTATGTAACAATATATCATGATTGATCGTGTCGAAGGCCTTGGAAAGGTCCAGGAATATACCAACAGTATGTAATGACTTATCGACAGCACATGCCACCTTGTCAATAAAAGAAAGTAAGGCATGAACGGTTGAATGTTTTTTCCTGAAACCAAACTGAGAGTCACTTAATATTTGACAGTCGGTTAAAAATTTGATTAAGCGTGAGTATACTATCTTTTCTAATAACTTTGAAAGGGAAGTGAGAAGTGAAATTGGACGATAGTTGCAAACTTCTCGTTTATCATCTTTTTTAAAAACAGGTATAACTTTTGCTACTTTCATATTGCAAGGAACAACTCCATTTACTAATGATAGATTAAAAATATATGTCAAAGGTGAGAGTATTTCATTAATTACCCTTTTCAAAAGAAAATTTGTTATTCCATCACCACCAGGACTCTTATTGCATTTTTAATTATTTACAATATCTTTAACTTCGTATTCGACTATAGGGGTAAGGAAAATAGATTGCGGATTAGGATTCTTTAAAAACGATGTAAATTCTCTATCAGATTCAGGGATATTCCTTGAGAGATTAGTACCAATGTGAACAAAGTAATCGTTGTACAACTCGGCTATTTCAGTAGGATCTTCAATAATTCTCCCGTTGTGTGAAATTTCTTTTGTTGGTTCGGACTTTTTGTTTGATCGTAGGACCTTGTTTATCACCCTCCACGTACTCGAAATATCGTTCTTGTACTTGTTGAATTGATCAGAAAAATACATTTTTTTGGCGAGACGTAGGGAAGTTGTCAGTACATTACGATATCGAATATATTTCCTTTTAAGTTTATCTTTACCAGGCTGTTTCTTGTATTTGCAAAATAAATTGTTTTTGCGGTTGATAGACTTAAGGAGAGATTGAGAGATCCAGGGGAGTCTAGGTGTCTTTTTATATGTGGAGCGGGAAAACTTCTTAAGGGGGATTGTAGCATTATAAGTAGACATAAAAAGATCCAAGAATTTGTCAAAACAAATATCCGGGTCTTGAATGTTATAGATTACATTCCAGTCGATCTCATTTAATCTCTCCCCAAATCTATTTAAATTTTCTTCTGATATGTCTCGAACACTAATTGATGCAGATTTATTGTTATCTCTGCCGAAAAACACCTCAACAAAAATTGGGAAATGGTCTGACAAATCAGACACCAAAATGCCAGATGACGTACTAGATAAACTATTTACAAAAATATTGTCTATCAAAGTTGACGACGAGTCTGTAATTCTAGTTGGTTTGGTAATTGAGGGTATAAAAGAGCTAGATAACATGACATTAAGAAACTCCTGGCAAGAAGAAACAGTGTTACAATGCAATAAGTCTAGATTGAAGTCGCCCATAAGAAAGACATTCTTGTTGTAAAGAAGAATGGATGAAATTTGATATACAATGCTTATCAAAATGATCCAGATACTTCAAAACAGAGCTCTGAGAATTGATTTGCAGGTTATGGAGTAAAACTTACTTTGGTTTTAAGCTTCTGATTAACCTGTTACCTGATGAATATGTTCACTAAAATAGAAATTATGGTATGGTATGGTATTTATTAGATCAATCATCGCAGTTACATATACTAAATTGCACATGGATATACAAAGTCATTTAAAATAAGTGTACAGATTATAATAGTGCCATTATTTACATGATTAAAAGTACACGTATATACCACATGTTTCTCTAGATTTTATGAATATCGTATTACTGCAAATACATGTATACGAATAAAATAACCAAAGTTTTAAAAAAAATAATAAAATGGTTAAGAGAGAATGGAAGATTTGGACAGGGAGAGAGAGAGAGAGAGGGGGGGGGGAACAAGACAGAGTGGTGGTGAAGTAAGGTAAGAACAAGAGGAAAGAGGATAAGAGACCAAGAGATTTGGAGAAGAAAGAGTAAGGACAGAAAAAAGGGGTAAAGATTGAGCAGAAGAAGAAAAAAGAAGAGAGAGAGAGAGAGAGAGAGTGTTTCTTCAATAATCTAAATGAAGAATAACTATCATATCATAGTCATATATAATTACACTAGTGATTTCCAACGCTGATTAACAGCTAGCGGCCAACTATCAATCAACTTCTAACTAGTTGTAGCTTCGAATCAAGCGGTGCCGATTACAGTTCTACCCGGCGCCGGTGTTCCAATCAAGCGGCGCCGATTAGGCTTAACCGGCGGCTGTGTTCGAATCGACCGGCGCCGATTAGTCTCGCTAGCGCCCCCGGTGTTTGAAGCAAGCGGCGCCGATTAGTCTTGCCCGGCCCCTGTGTTCGAATAAAGCGGCGCCGATTAGTCTCGCTAGCGCCCCCGGTGTTTGAATTCAATCAAGCGGCGCCTATTAGCCTACTGATTTTTATCGAGAGACTGTACATACACCTGCACAACAGTACGAGAATACACCCGACGGTGGCCTGTACTTATATGGAGGAGGAGGAGGAGAAGAAGAAGAAGAAGATACACTAGCAGGCGCAAGTGCTACAATTTTGATTTGCGTCGACGTTATTTTGTTTTGTTTTGTTTTCCTCCTTTTCTTTTTTTTTTTTGTTTGTTTAGGTAGCGGCGCCTTCGGCCATGCAAAAATTAGGGGGGGGGGGGGGGGAGGGGGCTTGCGCCCCCAAGCCCTCCCCCCTCCGGATCCGCCACTGAACTTACTTAAAGAGAACATTTTTTAAGAAAGCTCATTAGAGATGGATTTGTAACTGTTAAGATTTTATTAGTCAAAGTCTTGTCGCATTTCTTTTAGGCACCCCGTACAAGGCTTTTTCAAATGCTCATTTCAATCTGGTTTGCAAAGTGCTGGTTAATATGACAAAATTTGTTATCGATTTATTGTTATTGGTTGTTTCATCTTTCATGATATTATTTCCCATAACAGGGTGGACTTTCAATAAACCCAAACCTGATTCTTTTAATCAATTTCACTTTCACTTTCGACGCAGGCAAGAAGGGAGACCCAATCAGAACTGACATGCTTAGAGTTCATCAATTTCTGGCTTTGTTCCATCTACGCACATGCTGTAGCACCATCTCCGAAAACCGGAAAAAATGAGACTGAAACTGCACAAAAATCTCCTCAAATCTTCATTGTTGGAACACATCGAGAGGACGTGAAAGGACATAGAAGAGAAAAATGGAAAAAGGTAACAACTAAAATAATAACGCTACACACAGAAATTGGAAAAGATGCGGGATATACTCTACACTTAAACGAGTTTGATGAAAATAACCAGAGGTATTACGTTGCCACGGCCCGGGTAGTCAAATGTGTTTAAGCACAAACCAAAAGACTATGAAAGTGCTGCCCTGTTCAGGCATGTCAGGTTAACTGAAAACGAGATGCGTTAAGGAGCCGTGTCCAGACTTTCACAATGCAACTCATCACATAACATATTTGATTCATCAAAGGACTGTGTAAAGAGATTTATGTCTGTCACTTTGCGTTATCTCCATTCTACTAATTATTACATGTATTAAATGTGTTTTGTTGTTGGTCCCTTCCTTACTTTAGATTCACTCTGCATTTTGGAAAATCCGCAATTCCATCAAAAGAAAGCCCTTCAAACATCATGTGGTCACCAGGTATTATGCCATCGAAAACTGTCTGGAGGATAGAGATAAAGAGGTACTACATTTATACAAAATAATCAGCGATGTTTGAGCAGTAGGTTTGGATAAAGGAATATGCTATTATATGTTTTGTTCATCGTTCTAACATTTGCTTATCGAGCACAACTACTATTTTCCCCCATCTAAATTATGGTGTTTATTCGTTTTTAAACAGAAACCCCATTATTTAATAGTCAAAGATGACCTGACAACCCTACAACAGTAGAGGAGAACTAACCTGAAGACGCTTGAAGCATGGTATTGACATAGAATATTGTTAACGTTCTTGCCCCCTACCTGGAAGATAATATCTATATCTTTAAGCATCGATGCATATAGAAAAGGTGCCATATACAAAAATGAACTCTATTACAGTTTAAAAATCTTGCTTGAACACCTCTGCAATGCTACATTCCATAAGTTTAGTAATGATTGGACAAATTATTCAACCAAACCAGCTAATAGGCTATTGTTATCGATTCTATCTGTTGCCATGGCATGTGTTGGCAATATCCTAGTCGATTTCATAAAATGTACACGTTGCTGTGGCATTATAACTATTGGCAATTTAAATATTATTAGAAAACATAATATAAGTGATATTTAAAAAAGAAGAGGGACTCATGACATCTCTCTTTTGCGCTTTCAGCCAATTCCAAAAGTCATCAGGTTGCCCCAACGTTTTGGGCTCACTTGACTAATAGTTTTATTTGGACGTTTGCAAAGTCATAGCTTCGGGATTTCGATTTTCCTTACCTTTGGTCCTCGGAATTGGGGCCTATCCAAGCACTGTTTTGAGGATGGGAAAAAAGCCTGTGTATCTATGGATAAAATAACGCTCGCAGGCGAAATCATAGAGTTAGCAATGTGTATGTGATCGCTTTTTTTTGAATATTTTCTGAATATATAAAAAGTACACCTTACGCGAGACTTATTACTTTATCAATATTTTCTTTTGCGGTCTAGCTTCTTGCGCTGAGGAAGCATATAGAAGAAGTAGCAATTGCGGAACCCTACATGGGAGAGAAAATTCCACTTAGGTGGCTCTTGTTTGAGGAGGCTGTGTCTGCCAGCAAGGCTAACTACATGACGTTAGATGAGGTAGGATATACGGTGGACATTCAGTGATTCGTTTAAGGCAGTTTGTGTGTCGCTAATCACTGAAAAAGGAAAGTTATATACCTTATAATGAATTTAAGGAAGAGGGTACCTAGTAATTTTTAAGGGAGTCTGTAGTTCCTGAAGTCTACTGAGTATAACAGTACAAAAATATGCCATGACAGCTCTTAACCACAAAATCTGCTCGTTTTGTTGAAGGCAAAGGAATTGGTACGTCCGGTTGGGATCGAATCAGAAGAGGAACTGTTCACCATGTTGAACTTTTACCATGACTTGGGTACCATTGTCTACTATGGGGATATTGAAGACGACCACTCTCTCCTGCGAGACATTGTTATCCTGAACCCTCAGTGGCTCATTGATGTCTTCAAACAAGTTATTTCAATCCCGGACTTTGCTAAGAGAGTAAGAAATTTATTTTCTTCGCCAGTGATTTAAAACTGATGCATGCGTTAGCAGTAATTAGAGATAATTCATAATGTTTATAATGATGATGACGAAGATGCTGATGCTGACGGCATCAGTCATAAATTGGTGGTAATGAAATTTTGGAAATGAATGTATTACTGCTACTACTTTTGTTGGGTCCACAACGACTGCAATTACGACTACCTCTACTACTACTAGTACTAATACTACTGCTACTACTACTACTACTACTACTACTACTACTACTACTACTACTACTTCTACCACCACCACATATACTAAGATTGATATATATATAACGATCATTTTCAAATATAATAATTGAGGTAGAAACTACGTGTACGGTTATAGCATGACATTGTACACTCGAAATGCAGGATGAATTCGTCAGAGACGATTGGAATAGCCTGGAGAATCGTGGAATACTAACAGACAAGCTGATTAAGCACTTGTGGCACGTGCAGAAGGAAGCTATGATTGAGATCATGCTAAAGTTTGATCTTATTTGTGAGGCTCCAGCACACTGGCACAAGCCGGAAAAGCTCGACAAGTCAGATGAAGAGGTATTATAACATAATCCTTCGAATTTTAATATGAATTGAATATATTCTATATTAAACGCAAATAAAGTGTTTTCAGTCATGCATCATTAATGGAACACAAGACTACATGACCATAGGTTTGTGTGCTCAGACATTAGACTTATGTTTATAATATTCAGTGACAGAAATTTCATCCATTATCTTAAGGTTATTTAATTTTTCATGCTTTTCATGATATCCCCTATTGGCAATGCTGTTGCATTGTCGAATCGATTGTTTCATGTTTCTATGTCCTAATAACAATGAAAGTAGAGAATACTTATCAAGCGCATAATAACTTGCGTGGTGCTATATGCGCTTTCTTCCATTAACATGAGCGATGCCTTTTATTTACGGAACAGAACAAGGAAGTAAAGAAGAGCTACTACGTTCCATCCAGAATGACTTCGGACTACTCAAAAAGAGATATCGGGCAAATCAAGTCTTCACAGGACTATTACGTGGACTTCAGAGGCTTCCTACCAGGTCACAACTTGATCATATTTAAAAATAGTGTAGAACTCATGAGTACAAACGCTTGTAATAGTAGGCGAACGCCAGTTTTTGTCGCCAGTTAACAAATTTCTTCAATTTCACTTAGAACTGATAAAACAGGATCTGGCCTCTTTTTAATAAAAAAGAATAATGAATTATTGGAAATTCAAAAGTTTATTTTATCTTTCCGATGAAGAAGACTGGGTTATTTCTGTCTGACACATTTTTTTTTTGTAAAGCAGGCTTGCACAAAATAATCTTCGAAATGTGCCATGGGGAACCACGGTGCATACACATACTTAGAAACAAAAGGCGGATAGTATTGAAAAGCTGCCTGCTTTCTTAACACCTGCGATTTTAATCTTGTCATGTATTCACAATATATAATTTAGAAGTTAAATTCTATCGTTTCTATTCGTTTCAACATTCCATCAAAATGACTATACGCAATAAACATGTTTATGAAATGTTTACAAATCTATATATTCAAAATAATGTTATGCTTTTTAAAGGGCAGTCTTGGAACTGGATTCTCTGAAGTGCTGGTTGTCCTTTTCAAAAACAAATAATTTCCATTCAATATCTCTACAGTTGGATTGTTTCATCGCCTGATGGCGAGGGCGGTCAAGGGGTTTGGGGTGAAAGGTGGCAAGCCTGCGGCCCTCTTCTATCGGCATATCAGTAAGATGACGGAAGATCATCAGGTCGTACTGGAGATGCTGCCTCCTAATGAAGCAACTATCAAGGTAAGTCACTTTTCACTCTGATTATAACAGCTGTTCTTTTTCTTTCTACATGTTTATATTTCTAAAGATTTTTTAATGAAAACGGAAATGACTAAGATATTAAATAGCTGTAACCTTCACATACAGCAGTTAAAATGGTGTACGGTTAATAAAACAGATACAGGAAAACCAGACAAAAACTTTAATTTTGTCCAGACATGATATGAAAGAAGCAGATTACATGGGATACGCGAAAATTCGGACACCCCTTCAGAATCTGTTTATCAATTGATTCAAACATCGAGCATGGCAATATTCGTCTTTTCATAATACATGCATATTGGAATCTAATCACTGCTTTAGATCGCCATACTTCGAAACGACGTGGATAAGGAAAACAGAGAAGTGCTGGATGACGGTGAACACTCTGACCTCGGTCTTGTCAGTGAGGTTTGTTATTGATTATTATACTTCGTAATGAGAGCAAACGCGGTAGAAGTAGTCCCTACTCATAAATAAAACACCATGGAAGTGAAATCGTAAAAGCAAACAGGAAGATTATGAACACAGTCAACAGTGGGCATTTTTCTTTGTAGGAAAATTTTGTTAGGGGTAGGGGCTAGTGATCCCTACCTTTGATATAGAGTAGGTGCTCCGCAGTTGTCTTCTGAGAACTATATCATTATATAGAAGATGGGTGAAACAATATTCCGATATAGGATTTATTGTTTATGGACATGCTGCGCAAAGCAACAAAACAAAGTACCCAACAAAGTACCCAACAAATAACAAAAAACAACAAAAAACAACAACAACTCATCCCCTACAAAAAACAACAACAAACAAACAAAAAAAAGAACATCTTGTAAATTCTTTAGACGTCCGTTAGTGTCACCGTGTGAGTGGAATAGTACCAATGATCCGCATCACCTGTTTAAAAAACAATAAAATAAATGATGAATTAATAAGATTTGTAATAAAATTGATACAAAATAACGCTGTTTTTAACGTGTGTCTTTGTCGTAAATGCATACAGGTAATGGATTTTGTGAAAGAAAGTCTTGCAAATCTGAAGCAACACTGGGCAAAAAGGATCCAGTACGATTTCTACTCTGCCTGTCCACATTGCGGAAAACGGAAACTCCTCAAAGATTCTTCAAAAGGAACGTCACCCTACTGCAGGAAACACAGAATGTCAACAGGCATTACGTCAAATCAAGGTACATTTTTACAGGACGTTCTATCAGTCTGGAAGCTAATTGGTCTTTGAAAATAGCGTTATGTTTTTAGTGTCACTTTAGTCCACTATTTACAAACTTCAAACTTTTGAAGAGAATTATGATTCTTAATACATGATGCCACAACTTATTTGGATAATATATTTATTGAAGCAGGGAAGAGTATGTAGTGCAGTAAACATGCTGCAAAGTGTATCACGTAAACCTACCTGCTCCATTCTTTAATTCAACGTTTGGAAGATTTGTGGGGGAAATTATTGCAAAAGGTACAATCTGCTTCAAGTGCGTTTTAGTTATTTTGATATGCTGAAGATATAGGAAACGTAAGATGTACAGTTATCACCCAGCAAACACATAACGTTTTCGGATGTTTCCTCAAAGTTGTTTTCAGGTTCCGTACGTCTTCGTCGTTTTTGAAACGTATAACGTCAAAGTTTTGACCTAGCATTTACCACAAAGCAATGTGGGTTTTTTTTAAAAAACATTTTTAAGACGTCGATGGGCGTTATAAAATGGAACATACTTTACAAAACGTTTGTAAAACGTTATCAGACGTTACAAAATTAAACGTCCGGTACCTAACGTGTACAGAACGTTTTTTTTCCTGACCTATTTTTTGTTGAACGCTTATTTTTTAAAAACGTCTAATTCCAAATCATTATGAATGAGCAAATAAAAACAATCTTCTTCACCAAATGTACAATCGTTACCAAATTTCCTTTTTTCCGATGTCCAAATGAAGAAATAAACACATTCTACAAAAAATCAGTCGACTGATATCATAAATGAAATATATATTTCATTTCCCTGCAAATACAAAACGTTTTTAGAACGTCCGCTACGTCTTCGTCTGGAAAAAAGGAAATGTTCTTAAAACGTTTTTAAAATGTATTAAGGTTTTCTGCAGGTCCTTAGACTGGAAAGTAATCGATCATGATTCATGAATATTCACAAAAGACCTAAAATTGACCAAAATCATAATTTTAAAAGGACAAATGGCAATCTATTTTGGCCTTTCTGTAATACAAAATTCTCTAATGCAAAAATAATGCACAACATTGATTTTAATGCCCAAAATGCAATTCGAAGAGGTATTTCTGGGTCTGAATTCAAAAATTGTAATCGTCAACTATTTTTAACGGTCATTGCAATCTGGTCCCCATATATATAGAAAGAATTGACAAGAGTTCAGTACTTAGGTTTAGAATATAGGATAGGATATAGGATAGGAGATTGGTACAGAGTTTTTATGATTACAGGAGGACTGTTCTTGGGAGGTTTTCTAAACGTTATTCAAAAGTTTTCTTAACGTTCTTAAAAGGTTTTCTGAATGTTCTCAAAACGTTTGTAAAACGTCAAAAGGTTTTCTGCAGGTCTCTGGAAAGCAAATGCATAAAAGCTTTTTAATTTTTTAACGTTTAGAAAACGTGTTAAAGATGTCCAATAAAACGTTTTATGGACGTCTGCAGAACGTCCACAGAACATCTATAACGTCCAAAAGGTTTTCAGCAGGTCCTGAAAAGTTTGATACGTTTTTTATTGTTTTTTTTTAACATTTAAAAAACATTTTTTAAAGTCCATTTGAAACGTTTTAAATACGTCGAAAACCTTCCACAAAAAGACGTTCTAAAAACGTATTGACAAAACGTCCAAATAACGAACTTGGAATGTTTCAAGAACGTTCAGAAAACGTCCAATTGTTAGCTGGGCATACGTATACGGGCTTAGATGGGTGCTTGGAATGAAGACTTTACTAGAACCAGTTTGGAAAGAATTTGTAAACTTAGCATATTAATGACAGTGTGTGTGTGTGTGTATATATATATATATATATATATACATATATATACATACACTTTTTTGCGGGGGAACGTGACAGTAATTTATGTAAACGAAACCTGCTCATTCAAGCAAGATTTCTTGATAGAAGAATGGATGTTGCATGTTTTCGAACCGATCTTGGTACATATTTATAATGTGGTATAAATGCTTAATAAAATCAATAAACGAAAGAAATTTACAGTAATAAATAACACTGCACTTCGAAAAGATACTGTGCTTCCGGAAAAGTACATGCACAGAAGATACGCACGTGAAAGAAAATCTGACTATCTCGCATGTTTTGTGAAAATATCTAAGATGAATAAATTGAAACCGTATCAAGCTACTGTACACCTATCTTTGGCAATGTTTTGCGTAAACTACAATCTTCTCCATCCCGTGATTCCCTTTTTTTCCTTTACCGTTTTAATCATACAGAGAGCATTGAAATACCTTCCAAAACGGTTCGAATCGATTCCTCTGGAGGAAAAATTGAGATAAAGGAGTGTGGTATCAGAATGGAATTCCCTTCCGGCGCACTAAAGACACCAGTGGATATTACTCTCAAACCTCTGTATAATCCTCCCAAACTTGATGTCTTGCCTGATGAAATGATCGTGTCATGCGGGTTCCAGTGTTCTCCAGGAGGTTTGCAGTTTGAGAAGCAAATCACAGTCACACTATCCCACTGTGCGGTGTTCTCACGACATGTCCCTATGCAAGCTGTTCTCTATGTCTGTGACAATGATGATGGTAATGAATCTTTATTGGAATCCGTTCACAGTTAATTTCAAATTTATATTAACATAGCATTAGGTACTCCAAGGCAATTGGCATGCTTCAGCTGCAGTCAAATTTCTAATTAGGACTAAATCAGATTTATTTTTCTAAATATCTTACGTTCTTATTTTTAAAACAAAGTATACTGGTAGTCATGCTACGCGTCTCCAAACACTATACACAACTTGTTGTTCTATACACTTTTTCAGGGTGTACATATTTGGTCTGCAAAGTCATACATACACAATATAGGTCAGCAACAATAGGAAAATGGTAACACGACTTCTTTCCTCCTTCATCTTATCATTTTTCTACATCATGAAGCAAAAGTAATATCCTGGGTATTTCTTCCTCTTATTTGTTCTAATACTTTCAATCTGCAAGGACGGGGAGTCTACAAGAAAATCCCCCTTGGAAGTGATTGTACGGTAAACCAACAAACAGTTGATATCAGGATCAGCCATTTCACACGCCACTGGGTCTATCTCTTAGCATTAAGAAGTCTCTTGGGCCAACTAATACCTCCCTCCAAAAAGATATACATCACACCATTCCTGAGAACATTGACGCCTGCTTCACACTATGACCTTAGAGTCTTCTTCTGCAATGCTGATCATGAACTGTTGGAGGTAAGTTATTCTTTTCGAAGAATTATCAAGAATACCGGATATGAGAAACATCTGAAAACCATAGAGTAACGAAGTGTGACGTCATCATCTTTTTTTTTTTTTTTTTTTTTTTTTTTGCATTTGGGAATTTTCATGACCGGCAGAGCATGATGAAAAACCCTCACACACCAAATTTGACGTGAATCGGTTCATAGTGGTCCACGTTATGGCCACATAAATGGCTAATTATTATACCCATTGAAATCAGTGTAAATTAGCCTGGTTCATAACTATTTAGAACCAGGTGGCCCTTCATACGCAAAGATAAAAAAGAAAATTAAGTTTCTCGCCTGTACCCGAGAAAATAGATATCAACCACCATGATGTGGATATCATATGATTTTTTTAAGGATACGTCAGAGACAGACAAGTCGTTGTCATTCACTTTGTACAGTCTCGCTGAGCGTTTGGAATCCTCTGCGATTAAGCTTATACTTAATATGCTTAATGCACCGATCTAAGTCGGTTTTCCGGGATTACGTTCTCTCCCGGAAGGTGCGGAGTTTCCCGAACTGTTAACATTTAGAGAAGGTAGTTAAAAAATCATTTCTTCAGGCATGATAAACCATAAGATCATTAAATTTTCATTGATCTCTGATGATGACTAACGTGGGTACCATTTTTTCAAGCATTTAACTCTCTTTTACAGAAAGAATTCCTTTTCGCTTTTAATATAATTATTAATTCAAGGAAAAGAGATTTTCATTTTAATATGTAACAACTGCGTTTTGTATTATCTCTGATATCCTTGTATAATAAAAAAGAAAATAAAGGCAAGCCCGGGAAACAAGAATTATGAGATGGTTGATGTCCAGACTGAGTTTCGTGTGACGATCAATGGTGGAGACGTAGATGTTAAACTGGAAACGTATCCAGCTTATCCTTCGCTGAAAATCGTGAGCATAAGATTTCTCGTTTTGTTATGTAAACGGCAATGACCAGATGCGCATTATTTTGCATTCTCATTTCTAGGTTGATATTATAGTTTCCATAACGGGTGTCAAAGAAGGGAAAGAACTGTGCTAGAATATGGTTGGCCGTTCCCGCCAAAACACATGCCAAAACCATACGCGTGCAAGTCAGAACGTACGCATGGTTCTTTCATAACGTACGCGTGGATCTGTCATAACGTACGTATGGTCTTGACCAAAGACGTTTTAAATATATAGCTAGACAGAAAGCAGCACACGCGGAAAGCATTACGCCTATGAGGTTAAGCCCCGCCCAGCTTTCGTCCATTAGAAGCCGAAAATAAGCCCTTCTAAATATTCATGAACCGAAATAAGCACCTTTGATTGGATTATAGCCTCATGAATATGTATTTGCTTTGATAATATCGTTCTCGAAATATGGTTATTCATTTACCTTATTACGTCACAATTATGCAAATTCATGCATGACGTGCTTACTCGCACAAAGTTAGAGATTTCTACTTCACAGAGAAAACGTGAGTACCACTACAATTATGATTAAATATAAGGAATTTGACCATTTGTTTCAAAATAGTTGGCTATTCTTCTTAATCTACAATAATTTCTTTACAATTTGAAATAATTGTTAAGAGCTGTCTCCGAAAGAGCTAGAAACATTGTAATCTCGAACTTCCAGTTTGGTTTTCATCGTCATGAGCTAGATTGACCACGGGTACCTATCTCGCACCATGTACTCGAGCTAGCTCCCCCGGGCTAATGCCGGGGGCTATCTATGATAATTCTGGTGTTCACGTTGACCGTTCTTGAACGGTTTAGATATCTAAGATTGTTCAAATCAGAAGTTTGGCGTGATGAAAAATGAAATTCAGACGTAGATTAGACAACAGGATTTTTGTGAGTGAACACTCCGGCAGAATTTATTAGATTATTACTAACGTTAGACCGCTAGTGTGTGTAGACTAGACTCTAGATCTAACGTTAGATCTAACGTTAGATCTAATTCTAAATCAATAATGTTATTTGGACCCGTTGAACAGTGACACTGCATTGCAGACTGGAGATCACACAATGAACACACTGTATACGTCGACGGCCCCGGTTGATTTTGCCAGTGTTTTTAACTCTTGTAAGCCTTTAACATTTGACCGTTACTTTAGTCTAGGTCTTACTATCCACACTCATCAGTTTACAAGATCTAACGTTAACAGTTATCAGAAATTCTGTTAACAAATCTAGAATCTAAAGTAGATCTGGACACACTTGTAGACCTATCTATAGGTCTACTTGGAAGTTGGATCTAGTTGACTCTGTTATTTATTTTCATTTATGCACATTACCATGTCCGTAAACAAATTTTGTGTACTTTTCATTAATGACAATAAGTTATCTTGAAATCTTGAAATCTTGTTCAACCTCTCAGTCTCACCCCACCTCTCCTGAAGATAGAAAATGTTGCTGACTGCAGTTTGAAGTAACTATCAAATATTACGTGGTATTTTTTTTCTACCCTTTCTTTCTGACAAACTCCGGTTTATATAAGATTTTTTTTCAAATATCGATTTTAATTACCACATGTGACACCCTTAAATACGACTTATAATGTATTATGTAGCCCCCATCTCCCGGCTGCAATCGACTCAAGCCTTTCGGCTTATGATAGCTGGCCCCTGCATTTATATTTATTTCTTCATTACAACCAACTCCATTATTTTAATATTATCTAAGTATACATATTTTTCCTTTGTATATTTGTCACACTTAACTTATATCAATTTGATTTGTATCTTTATATTTTCCAATGTTTGTATCTTTAATAAATGCAGAAACTTCTGCTTAAAAAAAATGTTGCAATCTGCTTAGTTGTAATAATGTTTTTTGCTGTTTTTTGTTTTTGTTTTTGTTTTTTGTTCCCACAGATGGAAATATTGGAACTGGAAGGCTGGAAGAATTCGACTGATGAACATCACTACATCTTGTAATACATGTATAGTTCCCAGGTGAAGCAGAGAATCCTCTGAAGTGACAGGTAACAACAAATATTTTCCAGAACACTTTTCTTTCTTATTCACTTTATGATGATTAAAGTAATGAATTTGAGGGCATTCCGGTAGAGCGTAGACGGTAATTATTTGGGCTAACGATTCCGGTTGATGCTTTTGCCATTTTGTTGCTCTTGTAAACTCCAAACATTTGATGTTGAAACAATTATTGAATGACCATTAGTCTATGTCTAACTGTTGAATCTAGATCTAGATCTGGACAAACTGTCACTTAGCCCTCTCACCCTACTCCCTTCTGAACATACATGTAGACAGAAGATTCTACTGTGTGGATGATATTCCATGTATTTGATTTATTCAGTTTTATTCTTAGTTTTTGCAATCATGTTTATTATTTCATTTTTTTTTTTTTTTTTTTTGGGGGGGGGAGCTATTCAGACACTTGTTTAATACATGTATGGTTTCTTTGTAGCCTGGTTAATGGCAGTTTACAATAGTCCTGTTCTATTTTGGTGGCAGAACTAAAACATTTTATGGGGTGGATTACAGGCATATTATGTATATGTTTGTAACTCCATGGTAAGCTTTTCTATTTCTACATGAAGGAAATCTAAAATCTTGGATGCACCATGAAAAGATAAGTAAAATTTGATAGAACTATAAATACTACATGAATATTTCGATGCAAGTATCTCAGTCAGAAATGCATTACAACTGGTACAGTGATATTGATTTTTAAATTTTTTTCATTTTTATTTTTTATTTTTTATTTTTTATTTTTTCTTGTTCACACAGTTAGATATTGGAAGGCTGGAAGAATTCTACTGATGAATGTCACAACATGTCCACTACATGTCACTACAAGTCCAGGATGAAGCAGAAAGTCCTGTAAAGTGACAGGTAACAACTAACAACTAACTTTTCCAGGAGACTCGTAACACAAATTCATACCTCTAACTATATATTGTAAAGTATGTTTCATTGCACATGTAAATATTTTCCCTCTCCCATGTTCCTCGTTAACAACATTTGTCTGTGTTGACAAAACTTGACATAGGGGAGACTTCACAGAAATCCTTTGTATAGGAGAGAGACACCTAATGCACATCAATAGACAACATTTATTGCCAAATGTAGATAGTGTGTAAACAGGTCAGCACACTAATTTTTCATTGTATGGGTTCTGAATTGAAACCGAAAAATGTCAGTTGTTCATTTTAGTTATGAATGCAAATTTTTATCTAGAATTAAGCTCCCATGTGCCTTTCGCTATCGTGTAGATTAATGTCAATTTGTATCAGTGCTCCCCAATTTCAAAGCATTCATGCGTATGAAGGTTATCTCATTTAAACATAATTATGCAGTAGGTTATTTAGCTTATGTAGAGGCCCTATTCAGTCATATTTTCAAAATTTGCTTTTAATGTAGCATGATGCCATAGCAGATGATTTATGCAGACTGAAATTGACAAATCCTGTGAGGAACTTACGAGATGTATGACTTGAACATTTGAAAGTAAGTTTTCTGCTATAAGTAACCAATCCCCTTAACCATCATTGACCACATTAGGTGTACGCAGTCTTGGATGTGATTTACTGTCATAGATGAGATTTTCTAGTTTACCAAAGTACTTTTATTAGTTTCATAGAGTGGTCTACAAAATAAATGTATTTAGGCCTACATTTACTAGATTTCAGTAACATTACATCATGCAGTGCATAATCTGACCCGTCCAATGTTGTTTGTGACTCGAAGTCCCTTTCATTACCAAGTATTACTAAATTACCGTATGAGCATTAGTTTACTTCAGAAGTATTTTTCATTTTATATCTTGTCTGCATCATGCATGCTCCAGTTGGGCTATCAGAAACATGAAATTCTAAAATGTCTGTAGGATAAAATATATGTAGCTGGATTTCTTCACTTGCACACTCCTACCTTGTGCATTTTAGTCCTTCTTGCAGGTGTCTAAATGTTGTGTGACTAATCCTTATTAAATGCATCTGATATATATTTATTATGTTTGTGGGTTTTTTTCTCCACAGAGTTCTGGATTATGACTTTGGCTCATCCTTCCTAGACTACAGCCTTGACGGTGACTGCAGATGACATCCACTCCCTGATAATGCTTTCTTCAGATAGTAGCGAAGATTTTTTCAAAGAGATGATTTTAAGATATAATTTATCACTAAATGTCCCATTGAATATCACATTAAATGAAAGCTACAGAGTAAATATTTGGGGATTTCTTATTTTTTAAAAAAATGATTAAAGTCAACTCATCTTGCATGAGTTATATGTGTACATAATTAAATGGACACAATGTCAACTGCCATCTCAAATTTAGAATTGAGATGAAAGGCTTTTACTTTATATTTGCTTTATAGGAATCTAAATCAAAGAATGTAGGAATTCATTAACCCCTAGACTTCTATGAAGATTGGCAAGATGCCTGCAAATGTTACATCGAGGCAACTTCAGTTTTGTATGTTTGAAGTTAAAATGTGTTGAATCATTAAATTATTATTCTAATTAAAAGTTTACTATCCGCAAATGACCGAATGGCCTATCTTTATTTTAGACCCCTACATGCATTGAACACTGGAAGATTAACCGGTTTTTACAGCATTTTAAGAAATATTGTGTACTAAAAATATTATCCCTTAAGAAAGTATGCTTATGGGGGGGGGGGGGAGAATACAATGTACCTGCATGTGCAATGTGAAGGGTTGTTAAAGGTAAATAAGGCCTATGCAGGAATTTTTCCTGGGGGAGGGGCAAAATTTGTTCAGTTTTTAACATGTGCAAGCAAGCGAACAAAGTGACCGAGTGGGAGCTTTTGCATTTTTAGAATTGAAATAGAATGATCTGGGTGTAATTTAGGGCATTCCCCCCCCCCCCCAAAAAAAAGGGAAAAGTAAGAAAAAAAAGGGGGTTGAATTTTTTGGGGGCCCCCTATTTGCGTACGGCCATGAAGGTAAACCGAAAGTGTGAAGGCTTGAGAAGGTGAAAAGATAGAAGTGATGTGTCAAATTTAAATTGCTCTAGCAAAGCTACAAGAGAAAGAAAGTGAACAACTGTGCCGAGTAAAAAAAAGAGTGGATATCTGGAAAAGAAGTATTTTTGATAGTAAAATCTGTGAATGGGCTAGTTGAGACTGAAGGGTATGAGAACAGAAATGGAATTAGTAAAATGTACAGCAAATGGGGTAATATGTGTGATCATTATTTCTTTAGTTCTATATTTTTCCCCTTTCTCTTCTACTTGATTATTATCATAAGATCAGTTTCCCCCTCTATTCCCTCTTCTTGGAGCTCTCTTTCCCCTTCTCTCCACAATCAGAGTACCTTCATAATCTCTTCCCACCTCCCAGATTAGCTGGTGAAAGGAGTATTACAAAAGAGAGTGAACAATAAATAAATAAATAAATAAATAAATAAATGAATGAATGCTTGGATTTGATAATGAATGAAAGTGAATTTTAAAATCATATCTGTGGACACAAAGACTGAAGTACAGTTAGAAAGAAATTATAACAGATAGGTAATTCATTTTAGGGTTCAGACCTTCATGGAGAAAATGTTTTTTTTTATTTTTAAGAAGGATCCAACCAACTATTGTAGAGGCCACCAGTTAAGCAAAAAAAAAAAAGAAATCATCGACTACAAGATATAATAGTTTAATACAGATATTGGGTGCCCAGTCACGTAAACAAGAAAGAAGAATGATAGATCGCAGGCTCCGCCCCCCGTGCTATTATCATTTTTGTGATCGATAACCAGTTTAAGTGCGTTGACTGGCGCATCAGAATGGTCGAAGTTGATTTGCTACATTCCTTGCATGGGCAGCGCGCAATGTGTGAATAAAATTACAATAAATACATATATTATGCGACATGACCTTTCCTCTCGCGCTGATGTCTGCATTGTTTCGCATCGTGTACTATTTGTCATGTGGGTGCGCTGTGTGAAGGGGAGCATCTCACAGAATGCATAATTCATGACAGCTCATGAATTATTTAGAAGGGCTTATTTCGGACGAAAGGTAATGGCGGAGCTTAGGGGGCTTGGTCTTGACAGAACGTACCTAAGGACATTTTCTATTATACTTCTATGACATTCTGAACGTACGTATGGTTTTGGCATAACGTACGCGTGGTTCTGTCATTACGTACGCGTGGTTCTGTCATTACATACGCGTGGTTCCCAGAAAAATAATTAACTCATAGACCAAACCACGCGTACGTAATGACAGAAGCACGCGTACGTTATGCCAAAACAACGCGTATGTAATGACAGCATTCACACCTATAATGGCTGGTGACACAGAGTTGATATTTTCTCTATTTTCTTAATTACTGTAGGATATGAACATCAGGAAGACTCAAATTCTGCACACGAATCTTGCGAGTCAATACTTTGATCTGAACTTTAAGAAGATGGACATGAACGTTCGAGTAAAGATGTTCATAGGTCAGAAAACACTCCGAGCGAGCAATGTGGAGCAGCCAACGTACACATCAACAGCCCCGGTTGAATTCGTCATAACAAAAAATGGTAAATTGATCTAATGGTAATGAATCTGAAACATCCGATACTTTATTCTTTATGTGTATCATAAATACTTTTACGATCAGACTAGACTTTTTTTTGCATACCAAAAAGTTTGTTGCATTTTGTGAGTCTGTCTATCCACGCGCGCGCGTGCCAAACCTTCTCCATAGACCTGTGTACATTAATTACAAAAATACTGAATTTCTACTTATATAATTGCCTGTATCTTTAACATTTATCAACGAATCGAACCAGTTGAAAAAAAAATTGAATATTGAATCGACCTCTAAAATACTTTCTATACAATTTCAGTCATATCTTATGTAGAATTCCGGCCTTTTTGGTTTGTAAACACCCTTCTTTTTGTTTTCACAGAAAATAAAGAAGCCCCAAATAACACGTATTTCTATGGGGAAAGATGTCGAACCACTGTGACAAGGTGTTCTTTGTTGATTGGTTAGAAGTGTTTCTTATGGCGGAAATGAACCAGTTGAAATATCTAACAGAAGAGTACGAGTCCGTTGTGTGACCTATCTATTCTTCCTTCCTATTGGTTGTATGGAATTCTGGCCTTTTTGATTAATATAAGTGCTTATTTTGGTTTGTCATCGCACACATATCGAGAACATACTTGCGTGCGCACTGTACCTACCATAGACATACATGCGTCTGACTAGACCAGCGCGCACAGCGAGCAGTGTCTTTCTGGTGACCTTCATCTACGCAGATGCAACAAATCAGGCAAAACTTTTTGACATGAAGAAGTTGGAATGAACGTTTTTCCTCACACTTTGACGACTATGATTACAAAGTTTATAATACAAAGCGATAGTTACAGGTTTAAAGGAGAGTAGGAGAAGCATGTATCTGTGTATTTGGGTACAAAATTAATTTTGTGATTTGGTTGTGTTTTTTCCTTCATTTTGTAAAAGGATAGCATGTTCCTCTTTAAAAAAGAAAAAGAAAAAGGCCAATCAACCAATATGTCACCCAAAATTAAGTCTTGGCAACTGTCAAGGCTTAATTTAAATATCTTACATCAATCTTTTAGCAAGATTAATGTAAGAATTCACATGCCTTGGCATTTGCGTTACGGGAAGAATTAAGATGGGGATTCCCTACCGTTTGCTCTAATTAGTGTACATTACTGTAGAACTTACTTGGATAATAAAAAACCAAGTTTATCTTCCTCCAAAAAAGAAGCGCAGTTTATCGTGCATCTATCTATGACCATACAAGTAACTTTGAGTAATTACATCATATATAAAAGAGAGTTACTCTTTCAATATCTACATTGCCATTTACTCTCAAAAGGCTAAAAAAGACAGTGGGACTTGGATTATGCATGTAATAGCGTGCTGTAATGCCGTATATATTTACACAGTCAAGATGGCTTACTTTTATTTCATAACCTTCTGTTGCCAGTCGAAACGACAGGTGTCCTAGGAGCTACTCCGCAAAACAGGTATGTATATATACTGATGGCTGTATTACATCACTTGTTAAGATATGGGGTAAACAATACATGACAACCATAAAAATAATGATGACAGGAAATTATGGATGCTCAAAACGAAAAGACCATAAAATAAGGTTGCATGTCGCTTTCCAATGATTCATGATTTCGAAGTTTTATTCTCCCGAATGGTTGTTATTCGAAAGTGAAAATAGTTCAGTCTTCTGAAAATGAAATAACATGTAAACGTTCATTTTTCAAAAAAAGAAATGATTCATTCAAAATTCTAAAAAGAAAAAAAGGGAAAGATCTCTTTAAGAATGATTAACTACGGACTTGTATGAACTTTTGTGAGATTTTACGAATCATACATTAACCTTCGTTTAGTTCCATGCATAACTACGAAGCTTCATATCATAAACATTATATCCTTTCTGAATCAAAAACGCTATGGTGGGGAAATTGATTTTGATCCGTTACAAAAAAGTCCAAACCCCACATATATATACTGGATGCAGTTATCAACAATTTATTGATTTCAATATTTTGCAGAAATAATTGTGCATTGCCGATTGGAATTTTGGAAATGATGGCTACCAGGAAGTAAATCGGCGCAGGTGCATTTCAGGAAGGAACAGGGCAAAAAGTGAGGCCGATTCCAATACGGTACTGACCCCAAATCGTTTTCTTCTTCTTACATGTAGGTCTTCTGATATTGAGGAAATTGAATTGATTGCGCTAGCCAGAGAAGTCTCTCCTTCCGAGTACACAGAGCTGTGTATCCTTCTTGGCAGATCACACGTCGAGAGCGAAAGCATCCTAACCAAAAAGCAATTGAATGTTAAAGCAGCTATGATTGAGATCCTATGCGAGTGGAATAGAAAAACCAAGCTGGATGGAAGCCTCCGAGAGGTACTCGCCAAGGCACTTTGTGATGCACAGTTGGACTCCCTGGGAGAAAATCTGCGAAAAGGTATTATCTACTATCAATGATTGAAATCAAACGCTTTCGATGAAATTTATTCAAGGTAGAATCTTAGCACTTCTAATTATTCTAAAGCAAAATGCAGTATTGAAGTTCAGGTGTTTAATAGCCGAGGTGTTTTAGTTCTAATAATTAACACTGGTAAAAGAAGGCAGTATTTTCTTGAATATTCGCAATGTCTATATAATAACGTCTATTGCAATTTTTCTTCTATTTTCGTGCGATAACATTCAACATGCTCAAGTGTAGACAGTTTCTATGAAAATGTCATAAAATTTTCCGTCTTTCCCTTTATCTGCACAGGTCATTACAAAAAGGTAAGTATAAACGCATGAAATACTATTCTTTAACACTCACACACACATGATTATTGAGTGCGTATGACCCAAATAAATACACTGCCGGGGAGCCGGCAACTATTAACTTAAAAAGATTATACTGAGTGTAAATATGACATACGTGTAGTAATTTCACGTGTAAGCATTCCCCAGAGAAAGGGAATGTTAAGGCATAATTGAGGGGCCTTTTTTTTTTTTTGGGGGGGGGGGGAGACTGATAATAAAAATAGATACTGTGGGATGGGCTTTTTAATAGGGCAAAATTCTTAGTGTGGTTGTCTGCCATGTAAGGCCAAAATTGTATCCCTTTGTTGGTGGTAAGGAAATCCTCCCCATCCATTTCAGTTACGAGTAGGAAATCTGAAATGTCAATCCCCGAGTGTTTCTCTTTTAAATCCAGGCATTTTGAATATATATTGAAGTAAAAGTCATAATATAGCTTTCTTGAGATTTAGGCTTTGAAGTGAGGTCAGCTTTAGTCATGGTCCAAAGTCAGTGCATGCCAGAACCCTACAGCTCATATTAAAAAACTTTAATTATTGACTTATGTTATGTTGCCGAAGAAGCTGTAAGAGGCAAGTTAAACTTCGGTTTGACACTTTCACTTCTCCTATAGTTGTAACAATACTTGTTAAATATACAAGTACCTGTATATGACCCCCCCCCCCCCCATTAGCAAAGTCATTGTGGCATTTAGATATCTGAAATTATGAATGCTCGAAATATTGTAAATTACTTTCTTCTGGTACGATATTGGGATCTTCAGGTTCAACATTTTGATGATCGAATTTCTTTAAAAGGAAATAAATGGAAATGAATACTCGGAGAAACCATTTCCAGTCATCTCATCTTTGTGTTTTAATCTCTCAGCCTTGATGAGGAAAAGACCCAAACTCGAAAATTAATGGCGGACAAAGAACATCAAAAAAGGACTGACAAGATTCTTACCTGTGCAGGATTTAGTAGAATGATGTCGTGGCTGCAGCCCCGATGTTTCTCCCCCATATTTTGTTGGAATGTACAAGAGGCATTGCAACTTCTCGAGAAAATATTTATAACAGTTTGTCCTCGTTAGAACCAATAGACACACTAATTCTTTGCGTACTTGTTCAACAAACGTTACCTTGACGAGGAAGGAGCTTGCAAGAGGCTTGCCGGACTTGCCAATAACAAATGTATACAAACTTGATTCCTTCTATTCAGATGCAATTATACCGGGTAAACTGAATAGTTGGTAATCAAGGGTTCTAGAGAGAAACATGATCAGTCTATCATACTAAGATGTCTATGATGTACACATCAGCTTATTTAGATCACCCCCCCCCCCCTCCGCGTTTGAATTTAAGTAAGTTTTTTCATGAGTTATGAGCACGCACATTTTTGTTACATTCTACGGGTTGACAGAGTGCTGAGGGGCGATGGGTTCTTTTGGGCGGCTCTTTTATAGTTTATGACCCCCTTTTTTTGGGGGGGGGGGGGGGTCCTCTCTGTCCTCTCCTTTCATGGAAGTTGATTTGTTTCCCTTGGTTCTCCTATCTTGTCACTGTAGCGGGTATTTCGTTAGTTTAATTGATTGTATTCATTAATTCTGTAAATTTCACTTGACACGTGCACGTATGTATACTTGTAATATGTACACAGGACATTATGTTGATCTCCGGAACGTTTGTCCTTGTTTTTGATAGTTTTTAACTGAATAAAATCTAATATATATATATATATATATATATATATATATATATAGCGAGAAAGGTTCGGATGTATGTACCAACCGGTTGTACCATTTTATATGTATATACGTGAGACAAAGAAGGGTAAGGTACAAGATGACGCAGGTCTGGACCAAAAGATTGATAAGCTTTCGGCTCTAGGCCTTCATCAGATTTATTTTCTATGTAAATCAAAACAAAATGAAACAAAATAAATAAAAAAAATTATAACAGATTATAATGATTAGCGACTTGACAGGCAACCATGATCATGTTGCTTTATTTATAATTATTTTGATTCCGTTTTGTTGCCTGTCAAGTTGCTCATCATTATAATTTCTTTTAATTTGTTTTATTTATTTTGTTTCATTTTGTTTTGATTTACATAGATGCTAATAGATATCCGGGTGTTTGCTCAGTAGATCAATATGGAGTGAATTCCAACTTGAGTACACCATACTCAAGTTGGGATAACACTGTAATATAGTCTAGACTGGCCCATCTACAATAAATTGAACAAACATAACAATTACAATCACATACATAGATAGCGTACTCAAGTGTTATTATACATGGAAATATTAGCATGAGGTTTTATAAGGTTTACCATTTGTGTTGTCATCATTATGTTTCAATTATATATAATATTATATTTCACTGGCGTTATTTGGATGCCATTATTTGCCTTACAATTATAAAAAGAACAAGTTTTTTGAGAATTATATTCATGATAATCAGAATTCGAACGACTATAATGTACATGATGTATTGAATTCTCTATGTGATATGTATTCTTTGTCGTTTTCAACCATCATTCTACCTTGTATATATGTAAGATTATGTTTTTATGTACATGCATATGCTTTGTATTTTTTATTTGATTTGATGTGATTTGATTTCATTCACCGACAATAACATCTGTGTACAACATATCTCATACAGGAAATATTGTCAAAGGATTGAAACATTCTTATAAAAGTTGGTAAATTGGACCAGAACATAGTACAAGTGCTAGTCGAGCCTGGCCCCTCTACAAAATGCACATAGTAGAAGGTATAAATTGAACAAACATAACAATTACAACCACATACATAGATAGCATGGTGTTTTATGTACATGTATATATATAGAGAGAGAGTAAAACATTAAAGGCCTACTTCTTTACTGAAAAGATGTTCTTTTAATGATTTTCTAAAACTGTTTCTGGACCATTTTCATGTAATATCAGTTTGTATTTTATTCCATAAATAATGCAGACCTTATGTCTGCATGGACAACCTTCTGAGAGATGCAAATTTTCTAATAAAGTGTTTCTCTATAGGTGACATACATTGAATTATACATTAATCGAAGCTAAGATTTTGTAAAAAGTGTATATACGTGTATATATATATATGAAAAAAATGTATTCGTATATTTATGTAATAAATATTTGTTGTTCTGTCTCCATAAGTTGTTAGAATATGGATAATGAGAATTCTTAATAGAAATAAGTGTTGGTCAAAAATCAAGATAAAGAGGAGAAACGTGGGAAAGCTGTCTTGTGTGTAGGTTATGCGGGTCAGACCACGCGATGCATAAACATGGTAAACGATAACGATATTTTGATTGAAGTTTCACCCTATATACACTCTCATGGTATCGGATAACATATACTTCGGTACAATATACACCCTCATGCCTGTCATGGTAATGGATAACATATATATATATATATATATATATACGTCGGTAAAATTTAATTTGAATATTTCGTTACCGTTGTCAATATCGGTGATTTCTTACTTTCACCTACAAATTTGAGTTTAATCACACGCAAATGCGTTTGATTTCCCCACTTTCATTTCTGTAAATAAAAAATTGTTCAATTAATCAAGTTCATATTCTTATATCGTAAGTCCATGGGAAATTCTCTGCTTTTCTACTTTTCTAATGTGAATTTGTCTGAAATACAACTGTCCTTTGCTAAAGTCTTTCATGTACCATAAATATTTTTTTCAATTTCATACTTGTACGCCGCTTGCCTTGGTGATGCTTATTGTTATTTTACATTAA
>CM057163.1:13070718-13139789 GCA_029962745.1 Echinometra lucunter
GCAAGTTTACCTAAAAATATCCTAGATAAACTTTCAGTAATGCCCAAGATGAAAACAAAAATTTCAATTTTTTTCGTTCGCTAGCTCGCTACTCTCGCTCGTAAAAGCTGGAAACAAGACGATTTGATTTTGGCCACGGCAATCAGCTTATTTCAGAAGCGATTAGTAAAATATTTTATTTGGAAGGTGAGGGGCACCGTTCACAAATTCCCCCCCCCCCCAAAAAAAAAATAAACTCTGCATTTGGCTGGCTAATCCATTCATATTTATAATTTTGTGGGCAGATAGGGGTCACTGACTTTGGTCGCTCGTGAAAACAGATTGGTTTCGGACGTTGAGCGAAGTACCTAAATGGAGTCATATTCAGCACACATGTGATCGAATAGATCATTTAGATATATTATAGGGCTACAGTGTATTTACATAAGTTGACGAAATAACACTTCGATAGTGCACTGAAAAATGATATTTTCCTCGCTGGCTGGGCTCGCTCGTTAAATAATTATTGTTTAGTGTTTCTGAAAGCAAGGTGACCAAATTAATAACTTGCATGTTAATATACCGAAGGGTTACTACTTCTACCATCAAAAAAGTGTATTTTTCCTCCCTCGCTGCGCTAGCTAGTTAAATAATATCGTTTAAGTTTTTTGAAAGCATACGAATTGGACGGGTGAGGTGACCAAATAAATGATTAAGGTTTTATATGCTCACAGTGTAATTTACTGAAGGGTTACTTGAGAGTTACTACTTCCACCATCAAAAAGAGTATTTTTTTCTCGCTTACTGCGTTCGCTCGTTAGATAACTATTCAATGTTTGTTATTGTTTTTTTTTTCGTTTTGGTAAACGAACGAATCGGGCGAGTGAGGCGACCAAATAAATAATTTAAATGTTCCATGATTATGTTCACAACGTAATTTACTTGAGGGGTTACTCACTTCTACAATTAAAAAGAGAATGTATTTCCTCGCTCGCTTTGCTCGCTCGTAATTTTTAGAAACAGGATGGTTTCCGACAGCAAACATAGACCAGGGACGTGCCAAAACAGTCATTGGCAGCGAGGAGACCAGATATGTAAGCATGACAATTGTGATATCATATAGGTATATAGTGATTGATAGTGTAGGCCTATTTAGATAACTAACACGTCCTCGAATCGTAAACTGCATGTATTTTGATATTTTCCGTCTTTTATGACAATTGGCGTTTTGTATGTTTCGTTTTGCTAGCGCTTGTGGGGTATTGCCTAGGATAACCTCAACAGTCCTATTGAAGCTGAAGTAATATCCGGAAAAAACCTATATATCAGTTCATGCACGATTTTGAACTGTACTTCTTTTTTTTTAAACTCATGTATTATATTTATACAAGATTTTTCTGTACGTGCATTTTCAACATAATTATGTTTATGTTTTTGATAATCTTTCTCAAGCCAGCTACTGGCTGCGAGAAAAGAATAATACAATTCGATTCAATTCAAGGACAGAGCAATGTCGCCTGAGAAACAAGTAGTATCCATGCTATCTTCTTATATTTGAAATGAACACTAATTGCATTATGAATTGCTTTACAGCTTCATTATTATACTCACTTTAAATCCGATTTCCTTCAGTCATGAGGGTGATTATCAGGGGAGGAATGTTGTATTGATCGCAGAATGGCTAGTTGAATTTTGGAAATTTTTTTAAAACCAGGATCAACGATCAGCCGTATTCGCATGTAATTTAGAATTCATGTCCTGCGATACATATATCCTGTATAATTCATAGGCCTACCGTGTGCAACAAGCTAGTCAGCAACAAGTCAAAGCTGAGCCCTTCGTAGATGGCCACCTATTAGCAAACATACCACTTATCATCAGTCATCAGCTGAAAATAATGATTCTGAAACTAATCATCGAAACTACAAAATGGCGCACTGAATTCGTCCAGACTGCCAAACCAAATATCCGTCCGCACGCGTTGGCCTACTGAGCCGATGTTATAGTTCAGTTCTGGGGGGTAGATCCCTCTGTCTATCCAGCGTCAATCTTAAACGAGGTACTTCCTTCCCCTAAATATGAAAACCTATTTCACTGAAGGTGAATCATCCTCACCAGACTTACAAATACACACTCGATCACCATTATGAATCGAGTTAAAATCCGCGAAACTGTTTTTTTTTTTCTCCACACATTATTAATGATACACATTTGAACCATCCACTCTTTAATATGATGCACGTTTTCTATTGCCGATAACAATGGTGTAGTGCATCAGCCATTCGGATGACTTGTGTGTTGATTGCTTGACTCATTTTTTTTTTTCATAAATTCGTGTTATGCATTACAAACCAGTCAGCTCTTTGCTATTATGTAGATGCATTCCTTATTTCTCTTTCCTCCATCCCCCCCCCCGTTTTTTTTTTGTTTGTTTGTTTGTTTGTTTTTTTTTTTTTTAATAGATACTGATGATATACATTTGAGCCATTTGGATCTGTGCCTTATGGTGTAGAAGCACAATTCACACATTGCTTTTGTTGTAACTAGGAGATTAATTAGATCCGAGCCATGTGAATTAAAATCACCAGCCGACCGCGACTGACCAGGGGGGTGTTCCATAAAGCTGTTCGTAAGTTACGCGCGACTTTACGCACGACTGGAACATGTTCGTGGGTGCTAATCAGATTCTCAATCATTTGCATATACCACAAAATACATGTCACCAGTCGTGCGTAAAGTCGTGCGTAACTTACGAACAGCTTTATGAAACACACCCCCAGGAACTATGGCTATAGAAGTTGCCCGGGGAACCTGACCTTCATCACTTCACGCATTTCGTTTGGATGTATTAAATTTCTGTAGATATGGATGTGTGGGTGTGATCGTGCAGCAAGTGGCATATAAAGACCTTAGCCTGAGGAGGGGCAAAACGCCCCAAGGAAACAAACTTTTAGAAGGCCCTTATTCGAAAATATATTTTACTTGGTAGGGCATCCGTACAATATTATTATTGACTATTATAATACCTCAAAATTGTGACTGAATTTATATTCTTGGCGGTAATCTGCCGGGCATTGGCGTAAATCCCGGGGGATGGGGGATATATCCCCCCTCCCCACTTTCGAAAGGGGGATGGCGTGTACAAATATCCCCCCTCATTTTAAGGAAAAACGAAATTGTAATTAATCAGTTGGTGAAATTTTTCATTGAAATTTCATAAACAACGGTCTTATAGTGGAATTTTCATTTGAAATGCTCTTAAAACTATAAAAGTGGTTATTTTTCGCTCTCTCGCAAAATAAAAGAAATTATATGTGTGTGGGGGGGTGCTCGAGTGATTAAGGGTGTGTGTGTGCGTGTGTGTGTGTGTGTGTGTGTGTGTGTGAGGGTGTGTGTGTACCTAAGTGTGAGTTCACGCAAGGGTCAGTTAAAGAAGTTATATGATGAGTCAGTAGATGGGCTCAAGATAAGGTCTAGAGTGGTTTGGTATGAAGAGGGTGAAGATAATAAAGAATACTTTGAACAGTTACTTCGCTCCAATAAAAAGAAAACACTGTAACAAGGGAACTGATCAATGACAATGGAGAAGTAGTGAAAGAAATGAAAGAAATACAGTTAAAGTGATTACACAATGGTAAACAAAATTTTTATATATGAACGAGAATAGAATTCTAAGAAGAATGGCATTTAAAATATGATGATTTTCAATCGAAATCAATGCATTTTGGCTAATTTTCTCATGAAAAGTTATGAGCTGACCCCCCAAATTGAGTATGAGTTATGACGTAAAAGTGGGTACCCAGCTTCGCGCATTGCAGTTGTGCTACGCGCTAGACTGTACAACATGTATTATGCCTTGCGCGCATTTTGCTGGAAGTGTGCGACAAGGTACCCACTTTGACGTCATTTCGACGTCAATGTGGGTACCCAGTTGAAAGTGGGTCACAGCTGAGGGTCAAAAATATCCTGAAATCTTTCCACATTTGGGGGTTTCCTTGGCAACACGACTTTAAAAAAAACTTTAGGCGGATGATTTTCTGCTAATAAAATCATGCTCTTTTAAATGAGCTAACATTGTTTCAGCATTGGGTACCCCTTTTAATACTCAGTGGGTTTTGCGGAAATTTGTATTCAGGAAATTCAAATATAGAGGCTGGTTTAAAGGCTAATAATGTGTTCTGTAAAGACTTACCGCACCTAAGTTTTCGAAAGTTTTTGAAAGTATGAATACTTTTGAAGGAAAAATTACCAAATAAGAATGTTATAAAGCGCTAAAAAGTATGAAACTTAACAAATCTCCTGGAAGCGACGGGTTTACTGTAGAATTTTATTTTACATTTTGGCCGCTTTAAGGAGGGTTACTGGTGGATGTTTTCAACGAAGCATTTGAAAAGGGTTGTTTATCGACGTCTCAAAAACAAGGTGTTATAACATTAACTGAAAAAGATGGTAAAAATCCTTTATATGCTAGAAACTATAGACCAATTACATTGTTAACACTGACTATAAGATAATCGAAATGATAATGGCAAAAATGAATAAAGGACGTTTTGAATGAAATTATTTCTCCTGATCAAGTTGGCTATATAAATGGAAGACACAATGGTGAAGCTATAAGTTTGATAGATGATGTAATTTTTCACTGTAACAATTACTATGAGGAAGAAATTTTCCTTGCAGTCGATTTCCAAAAGGCTTTTGACTCCGTCTCACATTACTTTCTTTTCAAATCATTAGAATTATTTGGGTTTGGACAGTATTTTCTTTCTTGGGTTAAAGCCATGTATAACGGAATTAGTAGTTGTGTTATGAATGGTGGTCTCTGCACTGGTTATTTTGATATTAAAGGAGAATCCAATCCAGGCATCAGTGTGCTCTTAGTGAATGGAGATGACCTAGAAGAGTAAACAGTGAAAGTTTGAGCAAAATCCGTTCAAAAGTTGTGAATTTTGAAAGTTTCAGTAAATCCCTTTTACGGGGATCCTTGAGTTGGCAACTTTGCCTGCATCTGTGACGTCATCGTGGACAACTCTCCATTCATTTTATGCATAAATCTTTTTTTAAAATTATTTTTATGAAATTTCAAGTCAGGAATCAACATAATTCTTCCCCAAATGCCTGCAGAATTGACGTAGCCATGTCATACTCAAACAATAAATCAAAAAAATTTCTATTTATCTTGAAAATGAAGAAAATGTGGAATTCTGTGTACAAAATGAATGGAGAGTTGTCCACGATGAAATCACAGATGCTGGTGGAGTTGCCAACTCAAGGATCCCCATAAAAAGGATTTATTTAAACTTACAAAATTCATAACTCTTGAATAGATTGTCCGATTTTGCTCAAACTTTCACTGTTTACTCTTCTTGTTCTTCTTCATTCACGGGAAGCACGCTGGTGTCTGGGTTGCATTCTCCTTTAAGAAAGGGTTAAGACAGGTGACCCACTTTCACCGTATCTGTTTTTGGTAGTTATAGAAACTATGGCTCATGCATTTAGAAATGACAGTGTTATTAAAGGAGTGGAATTTGATCATTCTGAAGTTCGACAAAGTTTATATGCCGATGACATGACTTTGTTTGTTAGGAATGAAAAATCAATTAAAAGAATACAGGACATATTTCAAGCGTTCCATGACTTAAGCGGTTTAAAGGTTAACATGGAAAAAGCTAATATAATGAGGATAGGGAAAAACAGGAATGACTCGGGAACACTACCATTTGGCAATATTGTAACGGAAATGAAAGTTTCAGGCGTTTATTTTTCCTTGGATGTAAAGAGGATGGAAGACCTGAATTATAAAGAGATTTTGAGTAAACTTAAAAGGATTCTGGGATGGTGGAAACAGAGAGATGTGACAATAATGGGGAAAGTACATTCGTTTAAGACATATGCCTTGTCAAAACTGAACTATGTTTCGTCATCATTAGTTGTTCCAAAGTGGGTAGTACCAGATATTAAGAAAATTTGTTTTGAATTTATATGGAACGGGAAAGACAGAATTAAGAGAGACATTTGTTACCAGGACTACGGGGATGGCGGCTTAAGGATGATAGATTTTGATTTATTTGTGATAACTCAAAGAGTAAAGTGGTTAAAGCGGTTACTTTATGAAAAAAGAAATATGGACTGGAAGCTTTATTTTGACTATTGCTTTAGAAAAGTGGGTGGAAGGTTTATTTCACTTTGTGATTACGATGTTAAATTATTAAATTTTAAAGCACCACAGTCTTATTTTGAGATTTTAAGGGCTTGCAGATATGGAGGAAAATGGGAATTTTAGTGCAGGAAAAACCAATCTAATTTTTCTTAATAATACAAATTATATTTCGAGAGGTAAAATGATTTTTGATGAGGACTTGTTTAAGAAAAATATCTAGTAGGTCACATTCTCGAGGAACAGCAGGTGAGAACAATCGATTATTTTCATAATTCAGGTTTGAGTGCTGAAAATATCATGGAAATTTGGAAGTTAACTGATGTAATATTGAAAAGCGGAAAACATAATGGGAATTTTTACCATTTATCCTCGAATGGCGTACACAATTACAATATCTCTTTGAAGCTGTTTGGAAAAATAATTTTACTGAAAGATGTACCTTCTAGAAGGTTTATGAAAATTTTGTAATGAATTTACAACATCTCTATACTTTACAAGTAAGAGATGGCCACAATAATTTTGATATCTCAAAAAAAGAAATCTCAGGAATATTTATAAGATCTAGAATCTCAATAATCCTATCAAAAGTAAGAGAATTTCAATATACATTACTTCATGGTGCAATATACACCAACGAACATTTGTTCAAATTTGGTTTTATAGATACTAATAACAGTTCATTCTGTAAACATAACCCGGAATCTTATGAACATTTATTTTGGCTCTGTAATGATGTTAAAGCTTTATGGCAGAGGGTTATTGAAAAACTTGGTTTACTAAAGCTCCGAAATGCAGAGTGGAAAGATATACATGTGGGAATTAGTGGCTCCGACCTTGAAGTGAAATTTGGTAATACGGTAATCTTTTTAATGAAATATACAATTTTTAGGTCAAGGTCAGAAGGTAGAGTTCCAACTCAAGAAGAAAGTATTCAGAGAGTCGTAGAATATCGAAATGAAGAAAAAGCAATAGCTATTAAAAAGAACAAGTTAGACAAGCATTTGTTAAAATGGGAGAGAATGTACCGAAATGGGAGGACTGAGGGCGATATCCAAGTGTGATTTGGGAGAGAGTGACTGTGTAGGTGTTATGTGTGTGAGGGTGTGTGTGTGTGTGTGTGTGTGTGTATGTGTATGTGTGTTGTTGTTTTGTTGTTGTTGTTTTTTTGGGGGGGTAATGATGTTTTCTTTTGGGATGGGTGATACTTTGTTTGGGGTTGGTTTTTTTTTTCTCATCGATTTCTTTTTGATTTGGTTTGTTTTGATGACTGTAAGCTACGTAATCTCAGATAGTTTTATCAATAAGTGAATATTTGATACATGAAAGGAAAGGTGTTTTATTATGCATATTGGTATGTATTTCTTTTAGGGGATCCTAAAGCTAGTTCAATATATCTATTTGTTTATTAGTTTGTATTGGATTTGGGTCTCCTTTGTTTGTTCTTTTCTTGAATATTTTTTTATAGACACAACATGTGTATATTGCCCTCCACAAAATTGGATAGGGAAGACTTTTTTGTTGGGGCGGAGGGGGGGGGGGGAGGAGTGATGCTTCAAAATTTTTTATAATAACTGATTTCATTGTTTTTCTTCTAAGTTATATATGATTCGTGCTTATATCAAGTTATTGAAAAAAAGTCAAAATATGAAATGTGAAATATTATATTATGTGATTGGAAATGTTAAATTGAAATGTTATATATTTTTGTTCATTAGATCAGAATAAAACAGTATGGAAAAAAAATTTCGGCAAAAAAGTCGATCATCCCCCCCCCCCCCCCACACACACACACACACACTCGTCAGAACGTATTTACGCCGGTGCTGCCGGGTTAATCAAATTCCTCCCTTGCCACTCCTGCAAATAGGCCACTGTGTCTTTGGGATTTGCTTGTGGATTGTAACATATAAATTTTCTTTACTCTTCAATAACAATAGAAAAAATGAATACATTAATAAAGCTACGTTAAAGCGTTTCCTTGTTTCTCATTCCCTTATTCTTTCATTCGGCCCTCGATTCCCACTCCCTTCTTTTTTATTAATCATTTCCCCTTTTGTTTGTTTCTTTTGAAATGAGATGAAGAAGAATCCGAGGATATCTAGATAGTAGGACAGAATGAGGTAACAAAAGGTAAGTTTTATCTTGTTTTGAGCGTCTGGAGGAGTAGAGTTAATGTACAAAATAAAGAAAGGAAAATTCATGTTGCAGTATGTGAATGGTATATACAGGCACGGAAAACATATCATATGAAATTAACTCAAAACCCTTGTCCCTTCCTCATTTTTCTGAGGATTGAGGAATGGAAACTAAGAATGAATTTAATTTGGCCTTTAAACAATGCTAACTACTGATGGGTGTTTGCTGCAGAAGTTAATGATCGGGGGGTTCATCTTTTTTCAAACTGCGACAATTTTATATTGTTTAGTACTAACTGAACAGGAAGTACTACTTATTACAGGAAACGATTTTAAGTGGAAGTGCTTAAGTTATTTTCTCTGCACTTTTCTTCTGTTTCCTCCATTCTCGACTTTTCTCTTTCTCTCGGTTGTCTTTGTGCTTTTGGCTTCGGGCTTAACTTGGTTTCTGTGCAGCTCATGAATGCTCTTTTTCCACCTCTTTCTCTATTTCTCCCTCGCTCTCTACCTCTTTTCTCACTTTTGTAACTCCACCTTTCTCTCTCTCTCTCTCTCTCTCTCTCCCTCTCTCCCATTCCTCGCTTTTTATCTTTTATATTCCTCTTCTTAACTACCTTCTCCCTTCTCTCTCTTTCTCTCTCTGTCTTCCCCGCTCTATTTGGCTTTTCTTTCCCTTATCTTAATCAAAATTGAACAACCCTTTCTTTTTAATTTTCTTCTTTTATTTTTTCGCTTGTGTTTGTTTTATCTGTTAATTCAGAAGTCATGTTGTTCAGTATCATAATTCTTTATGACATGACTTTTTTTTTTGCTATCGCTTCGGTTCTTAGTAATAAGATGAATTCATTTCATTTCACATTGATTCAAATCAAGTCACAAATAAATATGTCAGTACCAGAACGTGAAACTGGTCTTTTGAAAAAGCCTAAGTTACAGAGAAAAAAGGGACATCGAAGAAAGACGTTTTCAGATTTTACTTTTATATAAAAAAATGAATCTTAATTACCTCTTAAAGGGAAGAGGACTCTCTGATTTTACTGTAGAGCCATTTGAAGAAGGAAAAAACAAGGTCAGACATCAAAACTATTTGGTTGCATTTTTAAACATAAATGTTATGGTGATACATATCGACATGCATGCTCTCCAAAATCGAACAAAGTAATTACGTGTAAAAACAAGATCCATTATAAAGAAAATTCACCCACCTTATAAAAAATAACTTAACAAAATGTAAAGTATCAAAATCAATTTTTATACCCTGACTCATGATCAAATATACCTTATTCACTGTTTGAGATATGAAACATTTTATGTTTTTATTCTTCATCATCTTCTTTTTTTTTTCTTCTTCTTCTTCTTCTTCTTCTGATGATGATGATGATGATGGTGATTTTTTTCTTCTTCTTCTACTGGAAGTATCCTAAATGCAAAATATGAACGTATTTCATAACCGTGACCGACTATCCATCAAGATTTGTTAGCTATATAACCTATACATCAATGTGCAACTCTTGAACCAAAATTTTAACCTGTTCGATGCTTTCTAAATGTTTTCTAATACCGCTTTCACACCAAGGTACGGTCGCTGGGTACGGTCGCAGAGACAGTACCCAGCGGCCGATCGGATGTGCTTTCACGCCGCCGTCAAAATTTGGTCAGGCCCTGAGCGATCGGTCGCAGTATAGCTGACCTAGCCGGTAGCGGAAGTAGAGATATGGGCATGGGCATAAATGGGGGGTCATTGCATTTTGATCGGTCGCAGAGCACGATGTGCTTTCACATCAAGTTGAGTAATAAGGGTAACATTAATGAAAAAATAATTATCCTAAACAACACTAGGGCAAGCTATAAATCAGCATACAAGTATGAAATTGAAAATATTTAAGATACATGAAAGACTTTAGCAAAGTACAGCTGTATTTCAGTAAAATTCAGCGGCATAACATAAACCAGTATGTACAACGAATTCACTAAAGGCAAGGAGAAGGAAACCCAAAAAACTTCAAGAACAAAGGTGCAAATATTCACTCCTGAATGAAGCGCCTATAAAAACAAACAACAACAACATGAGACGACTCAACTCTAACAAAAAGAGTGGAAAGAGAGATATAATTGTTAACAAAATAATAATAAATCAAAATCGCTTTCTTTGTGTACTCAAGATAATTACGTTGTGTCAAATACATTTTTCCATGATCTGATTATACGTGTATATCTTTTGCTAAGATAGAGACAAACTGCACATCGAGAGGTAATGGAGAACATTTGAAAATTTTGTGGACAAAACATCTGGAAAGTTGTCCATAAAAACCTTGCATTTTTAAGCGAAGGTGCCAATTTGAAGATCGCCATAGAAAGTAAATCAAGACTTTTCAAACTCCATAAATTTTATTTAACCTTTTTTAATTGCTTCTCTCTATCCTTTCTTCTTATTAAAATTGACTTCTCTCCAGGCTTTCCCTTTCCTTTAAAATTACTTGTTTAGATTATAGACAGTACGAACATGACCAGAAATATCAATGGTGCAGGGTAAAGAAATGTAATATCAAAAAGGTTCCGGCTTTATTGTCTATAAGAAAAGACAATATAGCTGGTTATTACCATATTTGGAAAGTCAAATGACAAATGAAAAAAAAAAAATCTACATCTTAAAGGTACAGCCCCTGAAGGGTCACCCTCTAGATTTGCAATGCATAGGTTTTTTTTTCTTTAAAAAGAAAACGAGAAGAAGGGCGAGTTGTTGAAAAAGTAAAAACTACCTGAGGAGATATCTCATTGTTTTGTTTTGTTCTCTTTTGTATTGTTCAGTGTGGAAGAAAGTTGTAAGGAAAATGTACCAGGCCTGAGAATGTCTACTTTCGGAATGCCTGCATAATCGATGTGTTTTTGCTTTTGTTTTTGTTTTGTTTTTGTTTTTGTTTGTTTGTTTGTTTATTGTTGTTGTTGCTGCTGTTGTTTTGTTTTTGTTTTTGTTTTTGTTTTTTGCTTGGTTTATGCTCAACTCTTTGTGCAGTGAATGTGCTTTTCAACAAGACTGGGTAAAGCTATTCTCATTTTGATTATTAAAAAAAATATCGTAATATACACGAATTTTAATCAGATTTTCCCAAAACCTTTCCTTTCACTATGTAATCCGTCACATCACCAGAACTCACCACTATAATTAAATGCTATTTTTAAATATCTATTTAATATATTTTTTTCTAGGATTTCTCGCATTCCCGTAATTACATGGCGTTTTATGCTGAGTCGGTTAAATATGTCTGAACGAATTCAAAGAAAATATTCCAGAACATGGATAAATCAGATCAAAACTAATCAATAATCGGGCTACAAAAGAGAGCAATGCATGAAAAGTGGAAACGAAAATAGAAAGGATTCACTGAACTAGCACTTATTTAGTCTCGCATCAGATTTTTTTGCCGTTTCTTTTTATCTGAGTATTAAGTATCTTTGTTTTTCATTGGCAAAATAAATGTATCACACTATGTATTCCTTCTATCCAATCGTGTTTTATATCTGTATGATCTTAGAAAAAATGATGGCACCAAATTTCTACAGCTTGAAACCCTGTCCAAAAGTATAACTTTTCATTTACAATTACATTTAAAGTGATCGGAGTTAAACCAGTGATGGCATTTACTCGAAGGCCCTGATAATTATACCTATAATTTCAACGATGGGTTTTATATCCATCCTCAGATATTACAAGCACAACAATCGTATTTGTCTGCTCCATATAAATCACAATTGAAGAAAAACCCTCTTAAATTTAATTTGTTAGGCAAACATAATACAAGAGATATTGCACCATGATGTAACCCACTGAAACCGAGTTGGCCAAACTGTAATAAAGGGCTCTTGGTTGTGCATTTTTAAAAGCAATACGCGCCATGTTGTAACCGAGTTGGCCAAACTCTGTAATAATGGACTCTGCCCACTGATACTCTCCGCAATCTCCTAAATTCCACCATCTTTTAACAGGATTTTAATATTTCTGTGCACATTATCTTTCCACCGTCCATTATCCGTTATACCAGATTTGATTGCACTTGCAGCTCATTTTTTATGTTTGCAAGTCAGGATTATTAGTTTGCAATAAGAATTGCTTACTTTCCAACGAGTTTCTGGGTTATAATCATAATATTTTCATAATGCAATTAATTTCTAAATACAGTCTTAACACTGTTTACGCTAGGAATTAACAGACGATGGCGCTGTTTAGCTTTGTGAGATTTCCTTTGCTCTGTTTGATGAACTCAGAGTGGGGTGACTTCATTCTGGTTGTTCTCGTACTTGACTTCGTTGACTTCACTGGCAGACGCCGGTGGCTGCTCGGACGTAAAACCCTTGTTGTCGTGACTCTTGCCGTTTTGGTATCCTGAAAGACATAAGAAGAAAATTACTGAAATCACAGTGAGAAACAGCAAGAAACATCAAGAAACTATAATTCAAAAGTATATTTCCAAACTTTGCGGTCAGAAAGTATTTTCAAACAGAATTAACTTGAGTGGTTGTCCCCTTGACGTATGCAAAGTACTCCCAACATTGTCAATTTAAACTTATTATAATCTTATTTTCTTTTTCACTATTACCACAAAATGTAATAACAACAAAACTCGAAGAAATCGCCACGAGTATGAAGTATTACTATTTGTACATTTATTCCATTCGATTAGATATTTCTGAGGACAGGTGGGTTTCTTTTTTTAAAGAAAGAAACGCCGTATTTATGAACTTACTGGGTGGCATCATAGCATTGATGATAAGGTCATCCTCCCAGCCGCTTCCGTAGCTTGCGACTGGGTAGGCCGGCTCCCCATGCTTAGGAATATCCAAACCTGTAACATAATTCAGCAAATACAAAATGATTACCTTCGTTTTTTAATATCCATATACATGTATGCCCTCCTTATATTCCACTCCTTTTCAACTTTTTCATTAATTTGCCTAATAATCACTCCATATATTCAGCATAAATATAGGTTGTAGGCCTAGCTCTTCTTTCACAAACATTCTATACAAGTTTATAATTTCCATTATTCTCTGTAGGCCCATTTTGAATAAATTTAACTTGTACTCGAATCCCAGTTATACCACCTTCCGTTCTATTAATATATTTTGTTAATATTCTTTGTTACAGTTATGTAATCTGTTTCTATATCCTTACTCTGAAAATACGCTTTAAAATCCCCTGCGGTTATCCCCCCCCCCCCCCCATATCTGAAGAAGTCTTTACATGTACATCCAGTATGCAAGTTTGCTACATGTAAAAGAATAATCATGATGTACGAAGATGTAACTTTAAAGTTGTCCAGCTATTCCTCTGTCTAATCTTTTCATTTACTTCATAATTTGTTTGTTTTACTTATAACATTTGCAAACAGTTCCCCCGTCTCATTGGAAATCCTCAAACAGCCGCTATTAACTTACCTTTCTTCTCAATCTCAGGGTCGACACGGAGTATTTTCAGACACCTGAACAAGCCAAACATGAGGAAGGATAGGAGGGCGGTCCACACGAATATCACCATCACTCCGAGTAGATTCCAAGCAAAGTGCTGGAAAAGAGGAAAAGAGAAAAATCACACCACTCAGTGTATGTTTCATTGGTTTGATTAGACTTTATTTATTTATTTTTCCGTTTCACAGTATATACAAAACAAATATATGAATTCAGTAATCTCTTCAAGACAAAAGTAATATGATGAAATAGCATACAATACAGAACAGAATTATTGAGATACTGAAAGCAATAAAGTTGACCAGGCTGAGAAAAAGATAGTAAAACGGAGGGACAAGCTAAAAAAAAACCAAAGCTTGTTAGCTGCAAGCCCCTGAAACTTTGGTTTCTATATACAGTTGCCGTCATTCAGCATGTTCACTTTTATTTATTGGAGTACTGATGAGAAGAAAAGTCTCGTGGGCAAAGCATAGAATTATGAAATACAAGAATCTAAGATTTACATACACAGGTTTCATGAATAGCAATGTCATAGTAGATGCGGGACGAGGTTACGGGTTACAAACGGTTTTGAAATTTTAAATTCGATCATGAATATCTTGATTATTTCAAACTATCGATTGGCTCATATATTTCCCTGGATTCCTGACCGACATAAAGTTTCAGATTATGATGGAAGCACAAGATAAATCAGTAATGTTATGTTTGGGTCCCAGGCAATGTTACCCAATATTTCTAGAAATGAATGAATATTACAAAGCAAGAGAGTAAATTCCACGAGAGAAGAAGGAATATAGATTAAAAGGGAAACAATCAAAAGAAGAAGAACTGAAAGAAGGGTGGGTATGAAGGAGAGGAAGAAACAGAAGAAGATAATAAAAGGACAACAAGAATGAGAACAAGGAGAAAGAAAAATAAATTCTTGATACAGATTTTGGATCTACATACCAGCCATGGTTCCCTACTTCTGATGTCAAAAAGGATTCCGTCGTTCATATCAAAGATAGGCACGGCCAAAACTCCCCAGAAACCTCCTCCAAGATGAACTGTATTGTAAAGTAAATGCAGATAACGTAATTATAGCGCAGCCACGGACAAAGGGGGTTTGGGCACGAGCCCCCTCCCATGGAACGGCGGTTTGTAAGAGAGAGAGAGAGAGAGAGAGAGATAGATGGGGAGAGAAATGCGAGGGATGAAAAATATTTACAATACTTCAATTAATCTATCATGAAAGAAGTTGGGAATAATGTCAAATGCGTAGGAGGTGCTGGGGCAAGAGCACCACCCCCCCCCCCCCCCCCCCCCCGCGAGTGGCAAAGGAAAAGGGGAGAGATAGGGCGTTAAGGAAAAAGTGTATGAAAATAGTTGCATGATATTTATCAATGAATACAAAAAGGTAGCAAATAATGCCACAGGCGCAGATTGGGAAATCCCATGTCATCGATGAGGGGGGGGGGGGGGGGGGAGAATGAGGAAAAATCATTAAAAATAAAGCATGAAGATGAATATCTTTAACAAAAAGATGGAAGAAGGAAAAAGGTATGACATCAGTCGATACTAGAAGTAAAAGCAATTTCGAGCAGTATAATACAAAGAGTAATTTCTTTCAGTGAAATATGGAGACCTATGGTTCTTATTGTAAGCTATAATAGAGGAGTCAGGAGTTAAGCTATAACAGAGGAGTTAATAAAATGAGATCACATTCATCGAAATGAATTAAAAGTTCTTAATTAATTCGTTTGCAAAGATTTTATCCGTTCCTTGACACAACATGGAGGTGAGTTTCAACCTCGTTCATTATATTGTGTGGAGAAGGAAGAACAATTATCATTTTCTCTTTTTATATTTACCGGCTACTGCATCGAGTGGGTCATCTATGTGCATCCGGATAATCGCTGAGCTCCACAGAATATACGTAATACCGGCCACTGCCCCTATGATCGCTGCTCCCCAAGGATAAACCACATTGCAGCCTCCACAAATGGCGACCTGACATGGGAGGTGAACGCATCGAAATATGAAGACTCGTATCAACATGACAGATGATTCAATTTTAATTATTACGTGATAAATCTGAATACAGTCACTGCCTTTATTATCATTCCACCAAAACAATGGAATTCGACTTTTCGCCTTCAATTTGACTCTATTCAAGTGTGGCAGCAGTGATGTGTGTGAGGCATCAGTGGAAAGAGGAGATGTCTTTTTTTCTTCTTCATGCTACCTTTGGCTTCACAATAATGATAATTGAGAAGTGAATTAACCCTGAAACAATAATCTCCTAAACTTGGATTAGATATCGTACTTCACAGTCTGGTGGTATATCCACTGGATGACAACATTTCTATCTTGGTTGTTAAATTGCTTTTTCTTTTTAACCCATTCGTGACAGGAATTATTTAAAGCCTAATTTCATCAGCTTTTATTCTTCAAATTGGCAACACCAACATTTTTATTTCATTGCTACATTTTTCTTATAAAATATCATGTATCTGAAATGAATATGAATTGACAGTAATTATGATGAGAAGTCAAAAAGTTGCCAATTTGCAGGGGAAAACAGTGATTTTAAACTTTCTGTCACACTGCCAATTTAAGGATTTTAATGCTTATTCTCCTTTTAAAAAATTTCAGCATCAAACAACGAATATTGACGCAACCAAAATGGGCACAGTTTGTGTAGAATTTTTTGCTCTTTCTGCTCATGTATTTGGTATGATTTTTAGGGCTTTGGATCAAAAGATATTAGGCCAAACCACAGAATGTGGACCTCTGTCACGAATGGGTTAATTTTGCATTCATTTTCTAAAAGATAATCTTGTGTGACTCATGAAGGCCTGGACCATTCACTGGCCACGTCTCAAATCAGGATGAATTCGCCTCGTACGTAGGACAGACTCTGGACGGAGTTTCTTTGGCTGCAGTATCCTGCTGCCTGTCGAAGGTGGCGTGTTTCAGAATAATCGTGGTAAGCACGATGGAAGAACGAATTCGGAAACGCACCATCTTCTGTTTTTAGCAAGTAGTGGAAGATCGCGTAAGTGGAGAAATTGCTCTTAAGGCAAAACAGGCCGGATTCAGTCCAGTCTTCTTCAGGTTTAGGAAATTAATGGGAGAGAAAATTATTGTCAAGGAAACACGACTCGAGTCGGAATGTTTCATACACACCATTCCAGTAAGACCGCCGTTGATGGTAGTTAGCAACGACCAGAAGCTTCCGCTGAAACCAACGCGGCGACAAATCATAGCCATGAGGGCGGCAAAAGCGCCAGAAATGATGGTGTTGACGATGGCGAGGGCAACAACCTCCCCGTCACCTTCGGCGGATATGCTGCCTTGGGAGCCGCCGTTGAAGGCGAAGAAGCCAAAGAAGAGGATAAAACCGCCAAGGGCTACCATCTGTTGGGGATAGAAAGGAATAATCAGTATAGTCTTATCTGAAGATCGTTTCAGGACCGGGCAAATATTCCCGTTATGTATTCATTTACAATAATCTGTGGACAATCGCTGTAGACATTCTTCTTAAACTTTATCTCTACGGTGATACAATCAGTGTTTCCATTTTTCCTGGAATTCAGGAATTTCCAGGAGTTTTTAGGTTTTCAAGGATAATATCAGGAATTGAAAAAATTCCAGGAAAAAATGTAGGCAAAAGAGTTTATTTTGATGGCAAAATGAGGCTTCTTTCATTTTGTATGCCTCCGCCCACCGTAGGTGGTAGCCGGAGGCATTATGTTTTCGGGTCGTCCGTCCGTCCGTCCGTCCGTCCGTCCGTCCCGTTTTCGTTCTCGCGATAACTTAAGAACCATTTGACAGATCCACCTCAGACTTGGCACAGGTATGCATATGGGAGGGACAATGATCTGATTAGATTTTGGGGTCACAAGGTCAAAGGTCAAGGTCAAAGAGGTAATAAAACATATAAAAATGGCTCGTTCTCGTGATAACTTAAGAACCATTTGACCTATCAACCTCAGACTTGGCACAGGTATGCATATGGGAGGGACAATGATCTGATTAGATTTGGGGGTCACAAGGTCAAAGGTCAAGGTCATAGAGTTAATAAAACACATAAAAATGGCTCGTTCTCGCGATAACTTAAGAACCATTTGACCTATCAACTTCAAACTTGGCACAGGTATGCATATGGGAGGGACAATGATCTGATTAGATTTTGGGGTCTCAAGGTCAAAGGTCAAAGGTCATAGAGGTCATTATCTACATAGAAATGGTTCGTTCTTGTGATAACTCAGTAACCATTTGACGGTTCAACAAACTTGGCTCATGTATGCATATGGAAAGGGCAATGCTCTCATTAGATTTGGGGGTCACAAGGTCAAAGGTCAAGGTCAAAGATGTCATTGTATAAATGAAAATAAATCAACACGAAGTGCCATTTATTTCTGATTTGGTAATGGCGGAGGCATAAAGTTCGACCACGCGTGGTCGAAGATTCATCTAGTTTAAGGTTATTTTTTAGCTCGCTCGCATAATAATGACGCTCCCTAGACCTCTTCCACTTCTCGAAACAGATTTTCAGAAGACCTTCGGTGTTTCCGTTCCCCCACCCTGTTACCTTGTTACATACAGGAAATCGCCCCCTCTGCATGTACGGATCAATAGTTGAGGCGATCGTAGCCTGTTTTCAAAATTTCAGGATATTTTCTTGAAATCTTGAACTATGTAAAGGAAAATTTCTCTCATGTAAAAGGTTTACTAATTTCGTAATAACGGTAATCATTAAAACTCTATACACTCCCAACTGGTAACATGTTTTCTACAGCAATTTTAAATGTCTTATGCTAGTTCCATCAGATTCATTTAGTGAGAATAACTTAGACTAAACTGGTTTGGAAATGTTTTTACAGATAGATCAACTCACAGGTACAGTATGGCCTGCGATGACGTTCGGTTTTCCATTCTCATCGTAGCGTCCGATACGAGGTCCTAAAATGGCGGCCCCGACGAGAGCTGCTGTGCCCCCTACGCAGTGAACCACACCACTGCCAGCGAAGTCCTGCAGGAATCGAATGGCAGATGAGATGGAGTTTTGAAAGCATACAAGCAGATTTTAAAGACGCAAGTTCGTGGGCTTTTATGGGGAGTGAATCATAATTTGCTGACACCAGGCTTTGTGAAAAACACTGGAAATACCTATAATAGAGCTACATTTCTGGAGCACAGCAAAACAAGCTGTCCCCCCCCCCCCCCCCATAAATATTCTTCGGCCTGCTTCGGGCATTCTCGGGCCAGGATAAGTTAGATAATGACTTTGCCATATGGGGCAAAGGGTGGAATATACAAAACCTATTACTGGGTACACCCATGATGTCGAATTCCCCATGGAAGCCCACGACCTTGCGTCTTTAAGGTGAATGCGTTGGTGTAGTGGAAACCAGTGGTTCGGATGGACCATTTTCTACGGCGGCTCGGCCATATTGTGCCCCAATCTGCTGCTTCTAGCAACTAACAACAGCACCACTGCAAATACAGGAGCTGTATCAAAGGCTTGGTGGGGCATTATGTCCTTGAAAATAAATTTTCTTTTATCATTTCAGTTATTTTCAATTCAACAGCATCAGCCTTTAGTTCACTTCTTGAAATTACAATGAATCAAGTCAGTTGTTACACACGTTCCTCAAACATGTTAAAGGTCAATCAATTTTTCTTCTTCAAATTTCATTTCAGCTCGCCACACTTCCATCATTCTGTCCCAACGTAATGCTGAAATTCGAATATTTAATTGATATTTAAGAGATACTGAATGGTAGACACTTCATAAATGTGACAGTGTTGCCATGGTTACCTTGAAAGCCAAATATGTGCCATTGGCGATCTCGATACCACTGTCGGCGAGCCAGCCATTCGAAGCCCAGGCCCAGTGAGTCACCACAGGATAGATGAAGCCTGAAAGATAAAATAGTTGTTGATGTGACCAAAGTCATGTGACTAAAGTCTTTAGATTTTACCATGATCCTGATGATTATGATTGTGATGGTCACCATGATGAAGGCTTCTTAGTCTAGCCGGAAATAGGGGTCCCCGAGCACCATCGAAGAACATTTTTAACCAACTTTTTGTATTGCTTGAAGTGTCGGTGTAATAATTTTTTTATGTTCCCATTGTCCCATGGGGTTCAAAATCGGCTATTTCGGGGGCCATCTTCATTTTAAAATGAAAATCAGGTATTGTCATATTTTTGGACCCGGACATCGTACAAACATACACATATACGTTTTTCAATACGATTTTGATAGGAGGAATCGATTGGAACTGTAATTTGCACAATTCGAGCCATATATTTTTTGAGAAAAATGATAATCTATGCCAAAATTTGCATATTTTGGTCAAAAATTGGTATATATGCATTAATAACTTTCTGTTTCATTACAAATGGCAACAATGAATGCATGTTTTTAGCATTAGGTACGAAAAAGGATTGAAAGAAAAGTGGTATTCTTCATGACGACATTCATGACTTCATTCGCACAAAAGGAGGGAAAAATACACCAATGTATTTTCCATAATGAGCAAAAATGTGTCAAAAGAGCGACTCTCTATATGCAGGCCTATACTGTATAGCGTAGTGAGTACTTCTTAACTGGGAGCCAGAGGGATTCGACTTTAATGGCAAAAATTTACCCCTTTTTTATGTACATGGCAGTAATCTCCGGACAAAACTATCTTAGGGAATGAACCTCTGCCGTGCACAATGTGGTGGGGCGGCCAGGAGGGGCTCCAAATACATGTATGTCAAAAAATTGAGCTGGATCAACGCAAAGAGTAACTTCAGTTCAGTTCAGTTCAGTCCACTTTTATTCAATTCAAACTTTAAAAACATATTACAAAACACTGAATAAATCATGCGATTCAAGATCAAATCTAAACATATTGAAATAACATACACATAAGTATAAAATGGCAATGGAATCAAATTAGGTACAGTGGGAAAAAAAAACCCAAAGGCCTTGTCAAGACAGCTTCCCATACAATATAAGATATGGTAAAATTGAAAAGCGGAGAACAAAGTTAATTGTTGATAGAATTAAAAAATGAATTGCGCCTGGTACCCAGACAAACCCCCAGAACAAACATGATAAGGGATGGGAGAGGATGGATAACAGTGGAGAAGAAGAGAAAGGAAGAGAAGAGAAGAATAGAAGAAAGAAGAATATGATACATAACATCTCAGTTAGAGTCACGTGCTATCGAAAATTGTTTTAGGTGGCGCTTAAATCTGTTATAAAATGAAATAGAAGTTATATCATTAGGAACCTGAATCATGAATGACCACTGCCAGACATTGTAATTGGTGTGTCGTGGCCGCCAGATGCCCCCATATTAATGTCAAAAGGTCCATTAATTAGTGCGCTATGATAATACGACAACTTTGAGACAATGAGCTAAATTAGCAAAATGCCCCCAAATGTAAAAACGTCCATTCATTTGTGTACAGTGAGAAAATGATAATTAAGTTTAATACAAGTGGCTAGATAAGCAAGTCAAAATAACCTGTTGAAACCGGGTGGAAATTGTAAAGCATGACCCCCTGTGTCATAAATGACACCTGCCGGTTAATTTCATTAGTGGGTTGTGCCCACCAGATGCCCCCCCCCCCCCCAATAATGTCCAAACGTCCATTCATTAGTGCACAATGAGAAGATAATAACTTTGAGAAAATGAGGTAGATAAGCAAAACAAAGTATCCCTTTGAAACCTGGTGGAAATTGTAAATCAGGACTCCATGCATGAATGATCCCCGCAAGACTCAGTCAGTGGTGGTGTGTGCCCGCCAGACGCCCCAAAATAATGTCAAAACCCTCATTTCGTTAGTGCACAATGAGAAAATGATAACGTTGAGACAACGGACTGGATTAACAAAACAAAGTAATCCCATGAACATGACGAACCCTTGTGAAAATTTATTGTAAATCATGACGCTCTGTAATCATTGTGCATTAATCAAATATACGTTTTGACATATAGGGGCGTCTGGCAGGCACAACCCGCCACTTAAAATGTCTGACAGGGGCCATTCATGATACGGGGGGGGGGGGGGGCTATGCTTTACAATTTACACCATGTTTCAAGGGATTACTCCCTTTCTGCTAATCTACTTCATTGCCTTAAACAGTTAAAGTTATCATCGTATTATTGTGCCCTACTGAATAGGGGGGTTGACATTATTTTGGGGCGTCTGGTGGGCACACACCACCACTGACTGAGTCTTGCGGGTATCATTCATGCATGTAGTCCTGATTTACAATTTCCACCAGGTTTCAAAGGGATACTTTGTTTTGCTTATCTACCTCATTTTCTCAAAGTTATTATCTTCTCATTGTGCACTAATGAATGGACGTTTGGACATTATTTCGGGGGCATCTGTCGGGCACAATTACTGAACTAGAAATATGTTTTATATGTTTTATATATAGTTCAGTGTGCACAATCACCCACTGAAAATGTCTATAGAGGGGTCATCCATGATACAGGGAGTCATGTTCTACAATTTCCACAAGGTTTCAAGGAGTTACTTTGTTTTTCTCGTCTCAAAATTATAATCGTATCATTGTGTACTAATGACTGTGCGTTTTAACATTATTTGGGGGAATCTGGCGGGCACAACTCACCACTGACAATGTCTGGCGGGACAGTCATATATGATACAGGGAGTCATGCTTAACAATTCCACCAATTTACAACAGGTTACTTTGTTTTGCTAATCTAGCCCATTGTCTTAAAATTATCATTCTCCTGATTGTGCACCGATGAATGGGCGTTTTGACATTTGGGGGCGTCTGCCGGACACAACCCACCACTTACAATGCCTGGTAATGGTCATTCACGACTCAGGGGGTCGTACTCTGCAATTCCACTAGGTTTCATGAAGTTACGTTTTTCACTAATCCAGCTAAACTTTTTTTTTTACCTATTTGGGGGCCCTCCTTATGTTTGTACGAGGTCCGGGTCCAAAAATATGACAATACCTGATTTTCATTTTTTTTAAATCAGGATGGCCGCCAAAATAGCCGATTTTGAACCCCATGGGACACGATTTGGCAATGGGAACATAAAAATCATTAAATTGACACTTCAGGCATTACAAAAAAGTTGGTTTAAAAAATGTTCCCCGATGGTGCACAGGGACCCCTATTTCCGACTAAACTATCCTTGTGAGGCACCGGTATCCGCCTTTACTTGGCTGGCTCTCGCTTAACCGGGCATGTTGGCTCAATTGATAGAGCGTCCGCCTCATGAACGGGAGCTCGCTGCTTCGATCCCCGGCCGAGTCATACCAAAGACTTACAAAAATTGGACCTTCTGCCTTCTAGCCAGGCGCTCGGCATATAAGAATAGAGAAGGGTAGTAATAACATATTATGTTATGCAGGGCCAGCTGGGAGAGCAGTTGAAAAACTGAAGTGGTCACTCTGGGTAAATAAGACGTTGTTATTATTATTACTGTTATTATTTTAGAATGTATCACATATTCAAAGTTTAGTTTAGAGAACTTTCAGAATTAAAGTTCTTTTTTCTTTCATTTCATGTCTGATTCTGTTTCTTAATTATTCCATACCAATGTCTTCCAAATGCAGTCGCATAACAAGACCGTAAGGTTGCAGTGTTTACGACCATAATACAGATTATTCCCTTTAGTTTAAATTTCATATCAACTTTTTGTTCCTATCACCAAAGCTCCTTAAAGCATTTTGGTTTCAAAATATAGTCGTCAATAGATTACAGTGTGTGCGTTTGTTGCGAAAATGTTATCCAATACCTCTTAGAAGACGAGGGCAAAGTGCTATCGAGAAACCACCTCAAGGGGCATTTCATTACCGCTTTGTAGAGTCCATCAGAAATGTATCTCATTGTCACTGCAATGCTCGTACAACATGTACAATGCAAGAGGTTGTGATCAAGGCAATTGAAACTGTTCTAGGGTGAGTTTTTATTTGTAGCATTCTTTATCGAATTCATTCAGTACAAAAGAAAAATCATACAACTTCATCTTTTCGTTGATGTACATAACATATCAGAATGCAAAAACAGCCTTCAGAAATTGTACAGATGAAGTTGTATGATTTTTCTTTTGTACTTAATGAATGTTTTATGCACTGTTTTTGAATGTTTTATGTTTTGAATGAATGTTCAAATGAATGTTTTATGTCATAATAATAGTGCATAAAACATTCAAATTGATAATACCGAATGAATGAAAATATAGGTCTAAGCCTCCTCCTCACCCTCCGCAAAATAGTAGTATTTTTTTTCATTTGTAGCATTCTTTATTCCATTTTTCAGGACAATTTTTTTTTAAATATCAAAATATGAAACATTTCTGGAAAGTCCTTGCTATCGATATCAACTCTCCTACCTGTAATCAAAGAAGAATACATGAAGTAGGCGGCGAATTCGGTCCGCTCTGCCATCGCTCCGGACACGATCGTGGCCGCCGTTGCAGCGAACACGTAGTGGAAGAAGAAATGCGAATAGCCGACACTGCTGAACCCCTCGAAGAAGAAGTTCCTGTAGCCTATGAAAGGGTTGGAGGATTCTCCAAAGGCAAAGGCATAACCTACAGCCCAGTACGCCACTGCTCCGATACCTATAGATTAAAATGTATTTAAATCGGAAAATTTGTGTTGAGCACTTGTTATGCTCATGTTTTATCGTTCCTTATGTCAAGTATGCGTTCGTTTTGTCGGTGTCGTGGCTACCAGTCTTGTGGGTTGTCATTCTCTTGGACTTTTTCGAAAAGTCGGTCTCGTGGCCTACGGCTCTACTAGATGATTCCGGGCTGGTGTGTCGCTAAATGATGTGGGACAATTCTCATCTCCCTTTTTCAGCTTCTTTTTATGTTGTGGCAGTAAATCCGTCATTTGAAAGAGGTGATAACCATGATCGGTCAGAGATTTCGCAATTCTTTAAAATGTCTTGGGGCAACCCTTTCTAAACTAGGTGCCATTGTGGTTCAACAATTTCCCCACCCTCCCTGTTTCTTCTTTAAATGTTCCGGCAATTCTTTCAGTGCTGAGAAAAAGCAAGAACCTACATAGAAATTTTGTGTTAAAGGTGCATGATAAAGGAGCAATGCCACCCGCTTTATAGTGTGTTCCAGAAAAAACGAAACTGAGATGTATCTATGTTTATTCATATCTTAATCGCAGTTATGATTTATAACTAATACATATCTGTGAAGCTTAGACCCTCTTCTTTCATTAGATACCACTCATATGATACACACTTCACGTATCAGTGATTCAGAACAATATAAAGGGTGGGAGGGGTGGGTTTTAACATGCAATTTATCGGTCATGCAGTGTTGTTTCACTAAATCTTTCCATTAGATGAACAAAGGACCATAACACATACACACACCATCACACTCACATAACGAGGGAGGGAGCGGGAGCTTGGGGGATTGTAGAGTTTGGGTTCCGGGAGGGATTGGGGATGGGGGTGAGGTGGGGTGGTGATGGGCAATGAGGATGAGGAGGGTGGGATAGGAGGAGTCTCTACACGAAAGTTGGATCACGCGTGACCATCTTCGCATCCATTCATGTGAATAATTGGTGCGAACAATTGGTAAGAAGTTAGGAAACAAATGATTATAAAAAGGAAGGAAATGCAATAAATATTTCAATTAAAGTTATCAATGTCATCCCTGGTTCATTTTTCCCGATTGAGGTGTCAAACTAAAGGGCAGAAAATGAACTTTCTATCAATGTGAGTATCTCTTTGAAAGTCAAACATCGTTGGCCAAACGAATTTTTGGTTACCCAACTTCACACTGTCTCTATTCACTCATGCGAGAAATATATATCATATGAGTGACATCGTATGAAAGAAGAGGGTCTAAGTTTTACAAATATGTGCCACTTATTAATCATAACTATGATTAACTTATAATAAAGCATCGATCAATCTCGGTTTCGTTTATTCTTGGGCACACTTTATAGTGTTATTACTGAGAATGATTTGAAAGCTATTCAATTTGCAATTTTGCGTAAATTCTAGGGGCTTTTTTGTGGGGCAGCTCGTAAACTGAAAGATAGATATAAAACTGTAGAAAGGTGGATGTTTCTTCTAAAGAGCGGGGGAAATACTAAATCTTTGCTCAGATCTTGCCATTGCCAATCGTATTGTTATCCATCATCCTTATTTCATTATAGACAGCTCCACTGCCATTATGTTGGAGTCCTTCCTCTTTACTCCAAGTTCCTCATTCTTTTGTTAACCTTTCTTCAAAGTGTTTACATGCATTCAGGCGCACCCGTTATACTAGGTTGTGCTTAAAGTTATTCCCTCTTTCTTCACTGTCATGCAATTTAAAATACTTTATACATTGCATTGTTGGAACATGCTCATATGGCAAATCAGTTGAAAAAAAGCAGTTGTAAGTTTGGAAGTGACTGTAGAGCTTGGAAAGGCGGAATAATACTTACAAACATCAAGTATGTTCTTCAGTAGAATGTTGGTGGTATTCTTGGCGCGGACTGACCCAGCTTCCAAAAAGGCGAATCCCAACTGCATCACTAAACAATAGATGAGATGAAATCGTTAAATGAACAAAATCACATAGGCTTTTACAATATTTTCATGAATTTTTGCAATTGATTGTCATCTTTTTTATTTTAAAAAAAAATCTGTCAGTGGCACCAACGTACATCTAAAACTTACTACATATAGAACAGCAGTACAATGTCTCCTTTTAGCGAAACTTTGCGATATCTTTAAAACAGAATGCTGTAGGTTAAAATTGCTTACTTTAGCAGAAAGAGCTATCATCAAAATAACATTTTGAGTGTATTTCGAATGTGGTAAATTGTACAGTTTACGAATAAGAGCGATTTGATAATAGCTAATCACTGAACTCTCTAAATTGTCACAGCAATCCAGAATATGTCATCACTATTGTGGAATGAATATTGGCAATTTCTCTGTTAGATTTTGTAATTTTTTATTCACATCGGTTAATGCTAAATTCCTCCTTTCTTCAATCTCTGTAGGAGTGGACAATTAGACTTGTTAGTTCCAGTATTATTTGATAGGGGAAAACAGATTAACTTTGATATTTAGAAGAAAAAAAACATCTGTACTGCTATGGGCTAGTGCAAAGTAGAAGTAATCCACTCTAATTTAAGAAATGATTATGGATCTCTTTATATTTATAGCTGAAGCCACTACAAAGTGGTCGTTTATACAGTTTTGAGAGCAGATTCCAGCATTTTTAGCTCGGATTTCTATACTAATAATGGTTTAAATGCACGCTGTGTGTAATTATGCTAATTGTGAGCATGAAAATTATGAAAAGATTCAGTCAAAAGCAGGTGTTTTGTGAAGTATGACTTTTGGTTTCTCCTGGCGGGTGTCATAATTGGATCCTATTCTGAATCCAATCACAAACATGATGCGTGATAGACGCATGATCGCGGTCGACTGCATTGGCTTTTGTGGGAAGACATCAATCAAACCTTAGTATTTACAAATTGATCGATGCCAGTAGCGCGTAGAGAGCAAGGATAAAATACTCCCCGCCGCCCGCCCCCCCCCCCCCCTTCCCAAGATTATGTGACCAATAAGATGCAATGGGAAGTTTATAGTAAACAGCTAAAATAATAAGAGAGAGTTCGGGGTTGAAAAGTTCATTTTATTTTTTTTTTTTTTTTCTGATAGTTCATTTATCATCTATCCTCTGTTCAAATTCGGGAGCCATCTGTAATTGCGTTTTTCTTTGATTTGAATTACAATTTGGGGGTAATTTTGAAATAAAAGTATGTCAGCATGCTGGGTTAAACCTTCACATTAACATGTGTCAATCAATCTTGATGCCATATCAGATCCTGACGTTGGCGGCAATCATGTCTTCCTCTCTATTCTTGCAGCGCTTGATGAGCGTAAGAGGGGCAATACCATTGGCTCTCAGCAGCAATCCTTAGTATTATGTAGGCGTTGCCGTCGGCCCTCTATCTTTCCTGAAAGGGCTGGATCCTTAAGCTGCTCTTTTCTCAAAACATGGCCAAGAAAACGGGTCTTGTGATAACATTCTTAATAATCTGTCTGTAAGGGTGAGTGCCAGTTCGGCCCAGGACGTGTTCTTTTGTTATTCTATCTGTCCATGATATCCTGAGCATTCTTCTTAGGAACCACATCTCAGCAGCTTGAAGACGATCCTATATGGGCCTGCTAATTGTCCTACCTTCAGCTCCATAAAGTAGCACTGACCATAATCACTTAAGGAGACGTATAGTCTTGTTGTCAACTTAACTGCGTGATGCTAGGACCTTTTCCATTTCATGTAAACTGTTTTTGTCATTCCAATCCGGTGCTTCATTTCTTTATCTGATTTTCCGTCTGAAGTGACCCAACTGCCACGGTACTAAAATTCTTTAACTTGCCTTGCTATCACACCTAACAGCAATATCATGAATATTGCAGTTCGGGTTATCTGTTTTTGTTGAAAATACCGTTACAATATTTCCATTTGTTGACTTCTAGGCCCTTCCCATCTAGGCTCTCATAGGCCCTTAACATGACACATAACTAAAAAGTTCTTCACTCTTTGGCTTTGAAAATCTAAAGAAGAAGAGAAGTATCTCTCTTGAAACTATTCCAAGTTTGAACCTAATCTGATAATCCCTTCACAGTCAATAAAGAAAATTCTTATTCAACATTTTTGCGAGACAGACAATCGGCATGATAGGAACCTGGTACGGCACTCCTGAACAGCCGCATCATCTTTACATCCTGTTTTCTCTATTATTCTGCTGATTAGCCTGTCTGACAAGCTCTCATTCTCAAAACAACAACAAAAAATGAAAAAAAATCTATGAATGTGAGTACATGACTTTCGTGCGTGCTCATGCAGGTGCACTCATGAACGATATAGAGGTATTTCCATTTATGGATATTTCATGATATTTCATGATGCTAGTAAGATCAGGATAGCATTGCTGCGTAGCTACGGGGCAAGGTGGTATGGGGCACACCCCATCCCAACTATGAACATTTCATATCACGTCACAATGGAGGGCCGCTCATGGACCATTGATCAGTGCAGTCCACAAAAGCATCCCAATATCTGAATATTGGAATGCCATGGCCATAATGACGCATTGATCCCCCTCCTATACCACGTACTTCAAATAGTAAAAAAAAAAATATATGGTGTAAGAAAGAAAGGAGAAATAGAAAGAAATAGAAGAAGACTGTAGAGAGGAATCATGAGACGCCTCCAAATACCCCAACATTGTTGAAAATGTCGAACAAAAAAGGCAAGTAATGTTATTCAGATATACTGTTATAACTATATTACCAGTAATCGCCTCCTCCCCCTCCGTGATTGATTACCTGTTATGAATTGTTACTTTTTATCTTAGCCAGTTAACATTCTAATATTTGTCATGTATCTGAAAAATGTTTATACAGATAACAGGTTTTTCCAATGGGGAATTGGCACTTTTCAACGACAAACAGGAATTCTGAACCTCTTAAATTGTTAACTTTTCAACGGAATTTAAGGCCTTTCTCATCTTAAAAAGCTTACCTCAAACGCGATATTGTAACACATGCAACAAGACTATACAAAGTATATGGCCATCGTCTATATGTATACCTTGTCTTCTAATCTGTATTTTATTATGCTTGTATTAGCTAAACACAAAGTGAATACAATAATACTGTCATGTAGGGCATGACGATCATAACTGTTTTTTAATAGCATGGAGCTAAAAATAGCTCCATGGTTATAGTAAGCAGTCTGTTATCATAACCCGTTTTATGTATCTGAGGTGTGAAAAATAAATCGATTCATTTACATCGACATTGGGTAGACACAACGCTAACATTGAAGAGTCCCTGTCCCAACCATAATTGCAATGTAAATATAACAAAAGGCACTTTGATCTAACATAGATATTTTTGGGGCGATGATCATATTGGAATATCCAGGCATACTGTTTGGAAGATTTTAAAGAAGTACTTATAATAAAATTAACTGTTTGTGAAACACCCCCCTTATGATGTAAGTATTTCTTTGGGGAAAATAATCAAGGAAAGTTTTGCATATATGCCCGAAGAGCGTTTCCGAATAACTTTAAGAAAAAAAAAACACACAAAAGATGGATTCATTAATACTAACAGTATCCAACACCCTTAGCAAGTAGATAAGGTGTACTAGACTTTGTTGCTACCAATTTACACATTATCCTTAAGATTTGAGACTGTTGTAATGGTTTTATATACACCTATCACAGAATGTCTATACTCTATCATAATCGTAAGGCTTGTGATTTAAATAAAATTATGCAAGAAATTACTGAAATTTCAAGTGCAACTTTTGTAAGGAGTGTTGGATAATGTATTTTCGTTTTCAACACAACACTGTAAAAAATTACTGTAGAATTTACAGTAAATTACTAACTGCAGAGTTGCCAGTAATTTACTGTATTTTGTACAGTATAAACTGCTTATTCTACGGTAAAACGAAAGAGCAGTAAAATAGAGTATTTAACTGTAAATCATAGAGTATTTTACTGTAAATTCCTGCAGCAAATATTTTACAGTGAAGATGATTAATGCTCTCCTTACCCCCCCCCCCCCTCCCCGATTAATTTTGAAGTTTTTTTTTTTTTAAGCAGTTTCAGTATCCTTATGCACAATCGTTTTCGACGGCTTTCATCTTTAACTAAAAATAACAATGATAGTAATTAAAATAATCAATAATTGTGAAAACTTATAGATTGCTTATACCGTCCAAGGACGCACATGGCACTAGCCTAGCAACAATTCTCTTTGATGGAGGTATGCTACAAATTAATTTCATATCCTACACAGAAGGCCTAAATCAAATTCCCAACATTTGCATGAATGTCTCCTTTTGATTCAGGAGTATAATGATTGAGCCTAGAGCTGTCATTTTCTCCATTATTAAAACTGAAATTGAAATTGAAATTCGCATTTATTTCATCCTGAGTTCATCGACAGAAATGTACACATTTCCAATGCAGCATGTCCTCGAGAAGGACTGGTGGCCAACTCCCGGGAAGTGGAGCTTGTGTTGCATGTTGGGGACGCCGCAGACAAAATGACAGTAGTATATTGACACACAGATATTATTTGACGTTATATAGAACTCAAGTTCAAGTTTTATTTCCAAAGTAATACGAAAAATATCTTTATGACATTAATTCATAAATCAATCAAGGAAATTGGGGTAGAAATAAAAAATGGAAAAGGTTATAGTGGAAAGGGAAAGGGTGGCATTTTTATTATGAAATGTTTCGAGAGTAACAAACCAAATTATTGTCAGATTAGATTGTAAAGTCGTTACTTTGTTATAGTTTGTAAGAGTAGAAAGATATAACAAAATACTGAGTCATCAGACCGGTGCTTCTGAAAACATGTTTTATATCAGGGTTTCGATTTAATGAATCTCAGCAGTGTGTATACCAAAATGGTGATGTATCTAAATACAATGAATACAGGTAAAGATGCAAATCTGTATTCGCCCCGTTCCCATCTCTGTCTCTCTCTTATCGAACATTTTTATCTTATCACCCTCTTCTTATATTTGATATTAGTTCTTCTTTATTTTGGTGTGAGAATTTTACTACATAATCCTCTTCCCTGTGATATCTTTTATTTCGTATCTCGTTTTCTGTCTCTCTGATATCTTTCTTCCTATCTTCCATGGCCGTACGCAGAGGGGGATCAGGGGGGCAGTTGCCCCCCCCCCCCCGAAATTTTGAAAACTTACATTTTTTTACTGAAAATTTTCACAAAATTCACCAAAAGTGTACACCAAATCCTTCAATTTCACTTTTAAAAATGCAAAAGCGCCCCCATGACAAGCTTGGTCGCTTCGCTCTCTCGCTTTCGAGTTTCTTCGAAAATTTTTACGTGTCTTGCCCCCCCCCAGGAAAAAAATTCTGCGTACGGCCCTGCTATCTTTGTATATCTAGCATCTGTATGTAATGAATGAGCATAATACACAAAAGTGTAATATATAGCCGGCAATTATTAATAGCAGGAAAAATTGGTAGAGGTGAATCTCTCTCTCTCTCTCTCTCTCTGCCTCCCTCTTCTTTTTTTTTTTCTTCTTGTCAAGTGTCACCAACCTCATGTCAGAACAATGCTTTCTTGTAAATGGAAATGCTCGTACTATATATATGTTTTTTTTCTTCTTCTTTTTTTCTTCCCGTGAATGAAAGTGCTTTTCTCATGCTAATTTTTTTTTTTTGACATTTCTTTCACGATAACTATCTCTATCTCTCTCTCTCTCTCTCTCTTCCCATAATCTCACCATAGTTTTTTCTTTCTATTTCTTCTGTCTCAGTATATTTTTATAATTATCTCTCACACTATCATGACTATTGGCTCTTTTTATTTCTGTCATTTGCTACCTTTATTATGCGTATCTCCCCTGAATATCTCTCTCTATATATACTTCTCTCTCTCTTTCTCTCTCTCTCTCTCTCTCTCTCTCTCTCTCTCTCTCTCTCTCTCTATCTATCTATCTATCTATCTATCTATCTCTCCCTCTCAAATGTATAATTGAATGTTGTACTCACAGAAGATAATGCAGGACATCACTAGGAGAAAGAAGTGGTCCGAGTTTTCCTGCAGATAGGTAAAGTCAGCTTGGAGCTGCACCAGGGCAAGATCGCTTCCATTCGCTGCCATTTTTCTCTTTAAATAGTCCACTCAAACTATAAAAAAGTATAAGTCTGCAATGTGAGTGTATATGTCCAGATGCAACTTTTGGCGCCGCGTTTTGCAATCGCACTGGCAGCCCCAATGCTCGTCGATTCGTTTGAGATGAATGACCCTGTTCGCACTGTGTTCTTTTTGAGGTATACCATACGTGTGTACAAGGTCATGATGCTGGTTTTGGAACCTTGATGCTAAATCATCCAAGTGCAAAGTGCATAATGTGTGTGCGGTTGTTACTGCTGTTGTCGTTTTTGATTGGTTTGTGTGTTCTTGTCTATAGGGAGGGAGGCTGCCCCTTTTATGTGTGTATGAGAGGAACTTATGCGTTCGATCCCTATTTCCGTTCTCGTACATTTGTTTTTGATTTGCATGGTTATACACGCCAAACATGATTTAAGGTGATATATAAATATCAATATGTATGTATGTATCTTATGTATGTATAAGACTACGTTTCGGTTTTCGCTTTTTTTAGATAATTATGTTTGTGCATTTATAAATAAGAGAGCTCTATTTTTCTGCTGTCTTTTCTCCACTTTTCTCGTACTAAATAATTAATAATATCGGTTGCCTAAAAGTGCTAGAAAATTAAATTTTAATCATTTTTCCTTTACTTGCTTGATCTCTTTAAGTATATTTCAAAATATGTTTAGTGGTCGTTTATATGATAATGTGTAGGAATATTTTTTCTTTTGATCTCTTTTTTAAAGGATATCGAATGCATTTCAGACTCCCCTCCCCCACCTCCGAATACTTCCTTCATACTTCATCCAAGATTGCGTTACAAGCTTTTTTGACGAGAAGACTCAATGATTTTTATTATAACAGGCCTACTTTCTTATTCACTATCACCATTTTAGTGCGTCTATAAAATTGAGGCCTATCACAAGAGATTTAGGGTCTCGCCCAAGTTACTTGTATGCCATATGCCATTGCGTCACCATTTCTTTCTATCTAAGTAATCATGGTAAATAGAATTAAGTTAGTACCGGTATTGACTGCAGATCCGGGTTCTACTCATCCGCAATTGTACATGTAGACTGACTAGCTTTGGTCTTAATAAGATTTAATCTTTCCTTGTTACGTCATGAAAAGGAGGTTACATTAATTACAAAGATTTGGGATTACGTGAAGTAAGGTAATTTTCCCGAGTTTTAGGGATGTCACTTTTGACTTTTCTCGTCAAGAAATCCCAAAACGCATCCCTTTGCATGGAGAAGTGGGGGCAGGTTGGTGAAAAAAGTTGAAACTTTTTCAAATAGATCTTAAGATCTCTGGTTATTTACAAAAATTTAGCGATTTAAAATCTATAAGATTATACAATCATTTTATTGGAAGACTTCAAAAAGATTACACATTAAAGATTACAGATGGAATTTGTCAATATGATTTTGGAATTGGGATGTTGAAAGAAATATTCACAAGACTGAAAAGTGCATTTGTAAGTAACAAACAAAGAGAGTTTCAATATAAACTTTTACATGGAGCTATATATACGAAACCGAGACTCTTTCAATTTGGTTTTGAGTCAGATAATCTGTGTTCCATGTGTAAACAACAGGCTGAAACATACCAACATTTGTTTTTAGATTGTCCTAAAGCTAAACAATTATGGCAGGAAATAATTAAAGAGCTTCATCTAAGAGAAATTAACATAAATGATTGGAAATCCATTTTCATGGGAATATCAGGCAAAACTGTAAGAATCCATGTAATTAATTGTATAATTTTTTTTGTAAAATACACAATCTTTTCTTCTAGAAAACAAGGCAAACTACCATCTGGACAGAAAATAGTCGCCATGATAAAAGATTACAGAGACGAAGAATATAAAATAGCCAACAAAAAGGGGAAATTAGGGGTGCATTTAAGGAAATGGGAACAGATTGATGCATTTCTCTGATGTTCTTTTGTTTCCCCTATTTTTTTTTTTTTTTTAAACGGAATGACGAACCGGAGCCGGATGCATGCCTGTATGTGTGTGTGTGTGTGTGGGGGGGGGGGGGGGGGGGCGGGGGGTGGGAGGGGTTGCAAGGCTGTGTGAGTGTATGACTGGAGGGTGTTTGAGGGTGTGTGAGTGTAGAGATTGGGGGTGGGGGTAGGGTGTCATAGGACGGGGCTATGTATGCCTTCCTCTGTTACCTCCTTTTAATTTTAAAGTATATGAAAGAAATAGTCATGTATAATTTGGTACATTTCCTATGTCTATTGATTGATGCATTGTATTGCTTTTTTTTTTTATTGGAAAAATCAATTGATTGATGCATTGTATTGCTTTTTTTTATTGGGAAAATCAATCTTGTTTTGCAGTTATGGATAAGTTCATTATTTCATATTTGTGTTCATATTGATATAAATGTATTTCATTCAGTTTCCTTGTATATAAGCAACTATATGTGTCTTATTGTGATTGCTCCACGAAATGTGATATTGATTTCAAGAGGAAGGAATAAAATATTATTCAAAACAAAAAAAAAATTTTTGGACACACTGTGGATGCTGTCACCAATTCGCAAAGTAAGCATGGAAAATCTTTCCATTCTCATGGGGTTTCAGGTAAGTCAGCTGTACACATTTTGGTGTTCAATGAAGACCATGGGTTCTCATGGTGACTTTCATGAGCCATGTCTAAATATCACCTTGTCCCGTTAATGAGAGCCGGACCAAATTCAGTAGCACGTGATGCAAGAGTGATCAAGCATGCCCCGTATGCATGCTTGTGACGGGACAACACGACATCAAACGTAACAAAAGAAATTACATTATCCTTTATCACCTGCCTCTGGAAACTTTTGGAGTCGGTGTCGAGTCCGTATAGACAGGTATAAAAGAGTACTCCAGTTATTGAACATTCATGACACTGGTTCCCTCCCCCCAAAAAGTTTTATCCACCGATCGAACTGACACCCTTCTCCAGCTTGAGGTTTAGGGAATTTTTAGCTTTTTCGAAAATTAACACCCTAAACAGGTACTGGTACAGTACACCATTTGTACATTATGATTGAACAAAACAAACGTTCCTTTCCTTTATAGATTCGGTTAGCCTTTTATTTTTTCGCCGTTTCACACCCTTTTGGGGCTTTTACTAAACACTCTGGTCGCGGCTCGCTGGGTAAGGTGCACCAAGTGTTAACTAGGTTATTCGGTCCAAAACTAGTCAGTGTACAGTAAGCCAGGCGCGGATTCGGAGGGAGGAGGAGGGGTGCGCACAGGGGGCACGTTCCCCCCTCCCCTTTGAGCCAACAGTATGTCTTGTGCCCCCTCTTTTTTCAAGAGTGCCCCCTTTGGAAGTGAGTATTTTTTATTCATTTTTTATATTTTTTATTTTTCCTTGCCAAAATTTAGTGTGCCCCCTCTTTCCCTAACTCCTGGATCCGCCCCTGCAGTAAACCGCTAACATATAGCCACGCCCGCACGCATACTCTGGCAAACTGATCCGTCCGCCGTCTACTATGCACAGAGTGCAATGTTTGTAATTAACCAAACAAAGTCAACGGCCCTGGCAAATTGATTACTAGTACTAGTGGCTTGAGAGATATATAAATCCTTTCTGTTACTGATTGGAATTTTTTGTTGCAAAATCGTCTGTTGCATTTCATTTTGTGACGAAATGGTTCACTGTTCGTGAATTCTATAAAGAAATAGTGTTTTTAGTGCACTTTTGACACCGAAACTGTTTAGTTTTGGAAAAATAACTTAGTTAACACTTGGCGCCCCATAGCCAGCATGCCACGACCCGAGTGTTTTCCAGAGCGCCGCTATTCCCGAGTGTTTAGTAAAAGCCCACTAAATGCGTCCCTTCATCTTTCAAGTGTGTATTTCTGGGGGTGTTTTTGTTCTTCTTGTTGTTGTTGCTGTTGTTGTTGTTGTTTTCTTCTTTTAGGGGTGGCGATATGGTACAGCAGTGTTTTTTTTTTGTGTGTGTGTGTGTGTGTGTGTGTGTGTTTTTTTTTTTTTTTTAAACAATGGACACTATAATACTTAATAGAACATGCTACGCCTTTATGAGTTCTATGCTGGGCTAAAGATGAAAGGGACAATGATTACATTTTGTCGAATATTGATCGGTTTTGGATTCATTGAATGGGGTCTAACCTCTGGAGCGTTTCCTCTGCTAAATGGGGGTTATGTTGAGTTCAAGAGGGTCGTCCTCTGTAAAGAAGTTCTTTTTATACCAGACTAAAACGACATGGAAACGGGAAAAAATTATTTCAGTTCTGTTTATTTCCAAAAATTGAATAAAAAACATGAGAAAAATCAGAATGTAAACAAGAACAAATAGATTTTAGAAAAACAGAAACAAAAACAAAAACAAAAACATCATCAAAATTTGGTAAGGAGTGACGAAGGCAAAATCGTCTTATCAAAGTAAATCCCCCAAAACAATTTTAAAAGATGATTGCTGTACAAAGACACAAGTTGAATACATGGGCCTTACTAATACTATACTGCTATAACCGATGACTATACCCCCCCCCCCCTCCCCAAAAAAGAAAAAAATCATGATAATAAAATAAAATAGAAAAAAAGACAAAAGCAAAGAGAAGCAAAACACAAAAATGAATAGATATATATCAAAGGATAAGGAGAAAAAAATTCAGTTTACATTTAAAAATGAGAGAGATATTTGAAAATTGTTTATCTCGCCAGTTTTATTATGTCAGGCAGACATACTCATTTTTGCACACATATAAAAAAAAAAAAATATCTCTTTTCATATCTCTGTTTTAATGGGGTTTTTTGTAGAGTCAGATGGCTGGTGTTTATCATGGCAATGATGTAAGATAAACGTCGTCGCAAATTAGTTAGATCAAGAAATCCATGTAAGTGCAACGGGCCTATCTGATTTCTTTTCTGGAGATAAACATAATTCAGCCCTTTAACAATACGACACAAAAGTTGTGTTGGTACGAAGTGATCTTTGATCCATGAATCACATGTGATCCACATCATCAGATAGAAAGTAGCAAGAGTGGCATTGATAGTGAAAAAAAAATGGAATTGTCGTATATTAAAAGGTTCGTGGTCTAGTAGCTACGTAGCCACGGTAACCGGACAGTGGATCTCGTGGTCCGAGTTCAGGCGCTAGTGTCCTTTGGCAGGATTATTATGAAGTTACATTTGCCATTCTCCACCCCGAGGCAAATGGATACCTGTGAGCAGTGGCGGATCCAGGAGTTTTAATTAGGGGAGGCGAAAGCGGCGAGAGAGCGGAGCGACCGAGCGGGGGAGGGTGTGGGAGGGGTATCCCCCTTCCCACGGTAAGGACCTTTTCAAAAAATGAAGTGCGAAAGTCGCATTTTAAGAGCACTTTTAGAGGAAAAGCTCTGATTCAACCATTGTCTGTAAACGAATGACATATCGGGGAAAGGCTGCTTGTAAGGGAAATTTAAAATCTTTAAAATCTTTTTGTTTGGAAGGAAAATCTGTTTTGAAGGAAAATTTAAAACTTTAAAATTGATTAACTTTTAATTTTCAAAATACGGCCGGCGTCATTTCATAAAAATATTCACCTTGAACGATGCAGTCAAGAAAATTTTAATCACATTAAAACATGATGCCTATTTCGCAAAGACTTAACTGACAAGATCGACTGAAAAATTATTGTGTTATGTGGATGCCTTCGCAAATATTATAACTACCAGACCAAAATGCCTCCTTTTGAGTCTTTTCCATTCATTTGAATTAAATGTAATCATATAAAGAGAATGAGAAATATCTTGCATTTTAATTTACAAAGAAATAAAATAAATTAAGTTTTTTGGTATTTATTTTCACTTCGTTAGAGTGCTGTAACCATGATTTAAGTGGAGCTTGAACTTTACATCAACCTCTCATTTCACCATAGAAAATGGAACTGTGTAGGAGTACGACCAATCTTTGATTTTGATTTGCAGATTAGTACTGGTTACTTAAGCTCGTGTATCGTGAAATAAGCAGTTACCTGAACTACTTTCCTTAAACTTTTAGCCTCCGTACCACTCTTAATTCGCGCTTTATCGACATGATTAAAATCTTGAAGTAAGGGGAGCTAGAGTGCTAGTATATTAACGATATACTTGGTGATGAAACAAAAAAATTATGAAAGCCCGCGCTGTACTGATATGAGGTGATACAAAGAGTAAAAAAAAAGTCATAAAAAAGACGAATTAAAGGGGAGGCGCGCGCCCTTGGCGCCCCTGCCTGGATCCGCCACTGTCTGTGAAGATTGCCTAAAGCCACTGTGACTGCCTTTGCCATTGCCCTGCGTCACACATAATCGTGAACGGTGCAAAATGCTCCCTAAAGAGTGGAGATGGTGAGCATTTGTCGGCGGGCCAGAAACAGGATCAGTGATAATAAAAGTAATATTGTAAATCACTTTGAATTATTATATATATGTATCAAATTATTATTATTTCATAATTAACATGCTTATCGATGATAAAGTTACTCATGCTAATAAGCCTGAAATATCCATATCTTTCAATTCAGGTTCGAGTTCGTCTATTTATCTCTAATAAAATCATAATTATACACCTACCAGTCATTTCTCTGCATTGCGATTTGCAGAAATAAAGAAGAAAAAAAAAAGCATTGGCAGACACGAAATCAAGTATACCATTGAATTTCAACTGAATAATGGTTTTATTAATGCATTCAGAATATGTACATCGTTTTAAATGAAAGGCAGCCGAAGCTGACTTATTCATGTTTAGCCAAAATGAATATAAAATAGCATAATAAATTACACTAATGATATATACAAACATTTTAAACACAAATGATTATGACTCGAAAAAGACCAAGTCGGTCTTTGTCTGCTTGTGTTTTGTTTTGTTTTGTTTCTATTCGTTTTTCCCTTTCTTTCTGTTTTTTTTTCCTTTTCGGGGGGGGGGGGGGTATAAACGATAAAGTTTTAAATTTACTTGGAATCAGTAATGTCCGTATTCAAGACAAATTGCTGACAGAAGCCGAGGAGCGTTTTTGAAAGTAGGGGGGCTGAGCGTACAAACCAGGATAATCATTTCCGCGTTATTGTACAGATGCCAGCGTGTCAACTCAAAAAAGTGGAGGGGGGCTGCAGCCCACCCCCCCCCCCCCCCCCCCGGTTCCGCGGCCCCTGGCTGATTCTCCATGCAAATTACACCTTTAAAAAATGCGCTGAAAACGACTGGTTGATAAAAGCCTGCATGGACAAATAATTTCCCAAAGTCTTTTGATCGCGCACAAAAAAGATTTATCATTGAATGCTATTCACAAGGAAGGATTATTGTTATGACCATTTTTGCATTGTTTGTGCATGACTCATGTGTACCTCTTGGCGCCTGGCACGTATCGTTTAACCTTGTCGGGATAAATAATGTTCAGAAAAGCGTAGAATCAATTTTAAATCATTTTCTATTGTTAACTAATGTAATTCAGCCTTCGGCGGTCAGTATTTTGATCAACCATACTTTGCGTAATTTCATTTTTCCTTTTCTAAACTCATTCTTCATAGGCTGGACTGTTTTGAAAGTGGTAGTCGGAGCGGATTTATTTTCAATTGATATTTCCCCATGTGCTTCCTTCTTCTTGAACGACCCCAGTGCTTACTGTCATCATATTTGACATTAGTTAAGCTCAAGTTGACTGGGGAAGTTCATGTTTAAATTGATTCGAAAACCAACGTTATTATAATAATACAAGATTCAGTTATAACATCACCATCAGTCATCATTATCACTAGTATCATCATCATCATCATCATCATCATCTTTACCATCATCGTCATCATCATCATCATCATCATCATCATCATCATTCTCACCAACACCATGCACCACCATCATATCATCATCATCACCATCATTATCATCACCATCATCGCCATACCATCATCATCAGTCATCATCACTATCATCATCATCATCATATCGTCATCATCATCATCATCACCATCATCATAACATCATCATCATCATCATCATCATCATCATCATCATCATCTTCATCATCATATCATCATCATCACCATATCATCATCATTATCATCATAAGTCATCATCATATCATCATCATCATCATCATCATCATCATCATCATCATCATCATATCATCTCATCATCATCATCATCATCATCATCACGATCATTATTATTATCATTATCATCCTCATCGCCATTATTATAATAATCACCTTCTTCATTATCACCATCATTATCACAACCATTACCGTCATCATAAATATCATTATCATTATTGCCATGATCATTATAATAACCATCATCATCATTACCATCATCATTGTTATCACCCATCATTATCAACACCATTTCCGTCATCATGAAATATCGTCATCATACCATCAGCATAATCATTATCACATTCATCATTCATCATCATCATCATCATCATCATCATCATCATCATTATCATCATCATCATCATCATCATGAACACCATCATTTACATATCATCATCATGACCATAATCACCAATGTCATCAGCAGCAACAGCATCACAGTCATCATCATCATCATCATCATCATCATCATCATCATCATCATCATCATCATTAAGAACAACAACATAAAAAGGGCAAAGTGATGTTACATCACGATGCGCTTTACGAGTACAGAACATACCATATAATTATTTCTTTTGTTTTTGCGATTACAGAACATAGCAAATAATAATTTGTATTGTTTGTGCATTACTGTTAATTGCGAACCACCTGGCGCCTGGCATGCATCGTTTTGTTCGTATGTTTGGACATTATTCAAAAGAAGATTTGTATGTCTTTTCAAATTTTGATGAGCGTGGAATGTCGGATGGTTTCAAAAGTGGTAATTGTGGCGATCCACTGTCAACAATTTTCAGATCAGCCAAGAATCATGTGTATGTCAAAGTCATATACAGGCCACAAGGAGCATTCGACACAGATACCATCCGACCAACTCCATCATCATATCATCATCATCATCAACAACAACATCATCATCGCGTCGGCGTCATCGTCATGACTATAATGGCTGTAGTCGGTCGGAGTGAAATGCACGATGCAGTGGAGTGACTATTTGCAGCGAAAGTGGGGGCAAGGGCACCCCTCCCCCCCCCCGACCCAATGAAAATAAAGAGAGAGGGGGTGGGGCGAAAATGTGAAATGATGTTTTCTTCCATTGCTCACCCACTTCCCCTCCCCAGCCCCCCCCCCCCCCCCCCACACACACACACACACTATCTTTTTGTTTCCTGTTTCATTTGCTTGTCTGAGGAGACGTGTGACGGATATGAAAACATGCATTTCTCAAATCTCCCCACTTTTTACGCCCTCTCTGTTTCTTTCTTTCTTTCTCTCTCTCTCTCTCTCTCTATCTCTCTCTCACTTTCTCTCCTCCTATTTCTCTTTATGTTGCCCTCTGTTCCCCCTATCTCTCTGCCTCTTGAACTATTCAGGCATGTAATTTGTTCCTTACGCTCATTGTCAATTATAGGTTTAGAAAAAAAAAATCCGCACAAAAGGATGGATCAGCCGTTCCCTAACTATTATCCGTAAAGGGGATTAATCGCTCATATAGATGAGAGTAAGCAAATGGTCAGCTATTGTTGAAGATATGGCATCGCCGTGTGATCCTTTACTGGTAGAACTATTTCCTTGGGACACTTTTAAGTAAACAATTCATAAACAGATACTTGAGAATAAGAACTCTCCTCTGTTGCCAGAGCGCCTTTTATTCCATGATCCTCTTTTCCTTTTTTTTTTCTTTTTTTTTTCTTTTTTGTCTAGTATACTACAGCCCACTTCAAACCGGCGACATATGGCCAGAAGCACATGGGCGTTACGTAATTATATCTAATTTTATAGTTATCAGATTGCCGTTTGAAGCTACGATTTTTATCATTGGGCAAGTGAACGGTATATAATTATTTGGTCATGTTGATGTCCCGAATGTGTAGAAAATAGCTTTATGAAATGACATCAAATGCACATTAATGCTCAGTTCTGCTTGATACCTCTTGTTTTTATTTTGTTTTTGTTTTTTTTTATATCTTTGTAAAAAGTACCAAGTCACATGGTAATACTGTAATTGGAACATTATTATAAACAATAATATATTGAAAAGCTTATTTTTAAAAAAATCCATAAACCAACAGGACTGAATGCTTGTTTCACGTGCGCTTCAATATGCCTTATTGGAATATTTTTAAAAAAAAGACTGAGAAAGGGTAGGGAAAACGGGTTAAAATATTCATTTCCAAAAAGCATTAAATCTACTTGCGTAAATCACGGCTTTTAATGTAGGCCTAGGCTATTCTATTTCTCTTAATATTCGAAACATCAAAACTTTTGACAGTTGCAAGTACCAACATTGGTCAACTAACAAATGAGAATGAGGAGTAATTTTTCTGGATTTTTTTTTTTGGTATTTTTTTCATTTGTACGGATTTAGCGGCGCCTTTTGGATTTTTTTCGCAACATTGGAGTCCACGTATACTTGCAGAAATATAAAGAATTCTCCCAAAAATACTACTCAGTCATGCAGGATTTTTTTTTTTTTTTAATTTCAATTTTACATGTCTACTTACATGTTGGTACTTCCAACTGTTAAAAAGTTTTGATCTTGCGAAGAAGGAAAATTTATTAAATAAAAATCCTTGATTTACTCGAATCTCTCAAAGTGGATTTTGCGCCTTTTTGGTAATAAGCTCTTCACATTAAATTACCGTGCAAGGCGTACAATCAACCATTGGTGCCATGGGTACCGTTAGGGGTAGTGCTTTTTTATCAATGGCTATTTCTTAACACAGCCATCAAAAATGTTAATATTATGGTCATTAAAAACACAGATCACACGCTAATAATACATTTTAAAAAATAGTGGAGGCTGCACGGGGGGGGGGGGGGTAAAGGGCTAGAGGCCAATATTCCCCTCACCACCACAACCGAGGAAAAAAATGGGGAAGGCGTCTCCATAATCTATATCCTTTGTACTGAGGCTAGTTTTACTGAAATTTTTCAAAATTGTTATCTGCCAGAGATGAAATTAGGTGGAAATTTACTTTATCCTCGAGATCGAAAGGAAGACAATATGAAACAAATAAGAATAAAATACCGTTGTCCATGACCTTTGAAAACATTTTGTGCGATATCGAATTCCTAAACTAATTCTACTCAAAGGAGAATAATAACTTTTTCCATTTTCCATTTTCAACTGCCATAGAAATATGGCAGTTGTTACTGATGACAAGTTTTATGAAACAGGGGCACTGGTTTTGGTTTTATTGGATTCATCACTGATGAAAGCGCGTTGGGAAGAATAAAAAAACCAAAACAACTCTCCAGCACTTTGTTGTCGGTGTCATTTCCTATAGATATTATTCTGCACATTCTATGGGGTTTTCTTTACAGTTGAAATGATCGACTAGGTCAATATGACATAACTTTAAGCGAAGTACTATCCATTTTCCCCAATATATCTGTTTACTTTAAGGGCCCCTCTTTCATGACTGATGAGCAGAAAGTATTTTTCCTTAATAGCATTACGATAGTTTCAATGTCACGGTGAAGTAGGCTATTGTGTATCATCCTCTTGCTGGTGACCATGCGTAAAGACCCGAGCGGTATGATTGCGGGGGTCGGTTTTATTCGGAGTGATATCATTGATTCTGTGTGCCTTACCATGTATGACTGTAATTGCGCTTGAAGGAAAGTCCACGAACTATGTACACGAAGAAAAATAATCTCCTTGGACGTCAACAAAGTGAAAGAAAGCGTATTAGTGGCGGATGCAGGATTTGGAAATAGAGGGGGCGCAAACGGCAAATTTTGAAAATAGCTTTGGGTGCAGACGACGATTTTCTTAGATTAACTTGTATGCTCAATGTGTGATTCTCAAAAATAGAGGGGCGCGCGCCTCTTGATCCCCTGCCTGGACCCGCCACTGTAAAGTAAGCCGTAAACTATGCCCAACCAACGACATGTTGTATCACACCTCCCCCCCCCCCCCTCCCCCAAGGGAAATCGATAGAAGAAAAAAAAAGAAAAGATATAAAGATATAAAGGTGAATTTAACTAATAATATTTCAATAATTGCATGCACCGACAGGTCAGGAATCAGAAATTGTGGGCGTTATTCCTTTCGAAACGGATTGGGCTGACAGTCGAAGAAAATTTTTAAATGGACCAATGATATATGATGCCTTCTTTCGCAAAATGTATCACCCCTCCCCTATTCCTCAAGCACACACTTGTGAGGGGCTGAATAGAATTTCACTGCCCTATTAAATGTTTGTCAATTTTTACATCATGCAGTGAATGCATGCTACACTGAATATGACATGAACCGAAAGAGGGCGTTTTGTTTCCACACGTGTTGTGCATCACAGGACTTCTGCTTGCTTACTTCAATCTCTCGTAAATGAGTTTTGTAAGTTTAATAAATGCATTGTTTTCATAGTAATGATATGCAATATGCAATTTTCTGATTATGCAACACTTAATAAGTTAGTAACTGAGGTGTCAGTTTACATGGTTTAACCTGTGAGATAATTGCAGAGCATGAAAACGAGAGGAGAATTTTATTGTGGTCCCATATGCTGAGATTCCTGTGGGTATTCATCTTTTTTTCTTCACTATTCATGGGGTAAGCATGACTCACTAGACCGCACTGTGTGTATTGGCGTATCACGGGGCGGAAGGCAGGTAACGGTATTTTATAATTCGTGCAACGGTCCTCTTTGTTCAGTGTCTCTCGAGACGAAGACTAATATGGTGGTTTCCGTCTAACTTACAGTTTTTCATTCAAAATTATGGTTGGTTTTAGGGTTTTTTAGTACAAATACAAGTACTCATACACATGTTTCATCTTAGTTTGAGAATTTTTTAAATCAACTGCTCACAAAGTTAGCCAATGCCTTTAGTTTATCTTTTTTTCTCTCTCTCTATCTCCTCCCCTCTTCCCTCCCCCCCCCCCCATTTTTCTGATCTGTATATTCTTTTTTGTTCTCTTTATTTTTACATCTTTTGAGGAATCTAATTTATTTTCATTATTATTTCCCTTCTTATTTACAACTTGGTCTTGGCCTTGGAGGAATTACACTGAAGATAATAAAATGCCATTTCCGTAATTTATGTAAGTAATGTCACATTTTTTTATGGAAAATGTATGATTTCCAAAACAATTCTATATTTATCACAGAGACTGGACAGTTGAAAGCTCCCAGAGACCAGAAAGAAGCCAATCTTCAGAATGGTTCGGAAGAAGATTGACAATCGCATCAGGGTGCAGATAGAGAATGGTGTGACCTTAGGCCATAGGTCAATGTTTGTGGTCGTTGGAGACAAAGGCAAAGATCAGGTAGGTATAGAACCAGGGTAAAAAATACCATGGGGCGACAGGCGTTTTAGCCCTCTTCGGAGCTCAAATAGCTCCCTAAAATCCTTTAAATCCTATTCTTTGGGGTGACCATTTTCTTCAGAATCACCTTTGCCTCAGTTGCAAAAAGAGCAATGAATTTGTTAATAGTGACCTAGGAGCAGCAGAAATAACATCTTTTGAACAACACACGCATTAACGCATCATACTGATACTCATTTACGCATAGTTTCAGTTAGAAAGTTTTGATATCAGCAATTTGGATTCAACATAGCTCCCATGGGCCTAAAAATAGCTCCTGTAAAGTTGCACTCTGGAGCTATTTTTTTTTCAGAGAATAGCTCTCGTGTATTTTTTACCCTGTATAGCACTATGACTATACCAAGGACATCTTGAGAAGAACACTTAGATTCCGATGGGGGGGGGGGGGGGTGGTTGTCTCAGAATAATAATAGCGATTGACATTTTGTAAAAGCCCCTGTAGGGCTTCACAATGTCCACTTCTTCTGACATTACTTCTTCTGTTTTCCTGTAACTTAATAAGAAGAATCCATTGTGGAAGATAGGTTGAAGATTACTTGCAAATAATTGCCTTTCACCATAATTTTCGTGGGGGGGGGAGGGTTGGAGGGAGTTGTCTCAGAACAATTGCAGTAGTGGAAAGTTTACAAAAGCCCCAGTAGGGCTTCACATTGTCAACTTCTTTTGACATCACTTTTTTTTCTTTTATTTCATGTTACATGAGGAGAATCCATTTGTGCAAGATGTGTTGAAGAGTATTTGGGAGCAAGGAGATGTCTTTAACCCATTTAGCAAGATTTTAATTTCAAAATAACACACAGTTTCCATATCTAATGTGACTTATCTCGGGCTTAGTGTTCAGCAGGTTAACCTTTCGTTCTTGTCTTAGGTGGTGATTTTGCATCATATGTTGTCCAAGGCTGTAGTGAAGGCCAGACCATCAGTGCTGTGGTGCTATAAGAAAGAGCTAGGATTCAGCAGGTAAGGAAGCCGTCGTGACTCTCTCTCTCTCTCTCTCTGTCTCTCTGTTGGGTGTTCTGCCAGTGGGGATGGTGCACATACCAGAGTCTAATCGTCAGTTCCTTCTCCACCCATCTCTATCTTCCACCTTCCTCTTCAGTCTTCATCATGTCATAAGTAAAGTCACCTTTCCGTTCAGATACCATTCCAGTTTTCGGGATGGTCTCCTCTCCCCCTTTCGCCACTCATTTTCCCTTCCAGTACAACTTGCAGCATATTGCGTCCTCTTGGCATGTGTTCCGTCCAGTTTTCCCCCGTCCTCTGATTGTTTTCCCTATGTTTCATAGCTTCATTCACTCTGTTTAATATTTCTAAGTTCCTTATTAGTGACTTTATACCTCCAGCTAAATTTCCTTCCATTCTTCTCCATAACCACATTTCTATACTCACAAACATCCTTTTTTCTACTTTCCTGATATTGGTAGTCCAGTTTATAGAGCCATACAATGCTACACTCCAAGTGCTACACTTGACAGATCTATTTCTTAGATTTTGACATAACTTTAGGACTCGGTTCAATTCAAAACAAGGTCTATTTCATTTTGTCAATTACATGAGATTGTTACTTACAAGCAGATAATAATCCATCACAACATACCTTTCACATAAGAGTCCTGAGTTCTTGTTATAATCAAATGTTCATTCAAGCATTCACCGAAATCATTGCAGTATGTTTTAGCGTTCTGGTAGTCTGACAAAATTACTTACAAATATTACTCACATTTTCCAAATAATTCTTAAAGAAAATGTGTAATCACCGAGTAATTAGTAATTAGTAACAAGAATAAGCAATGCATTTCATAAGACATTGGGACATACTGGACATTGATTTTGAAGTATTTTCTGTCACCAAGAAGTTTCACTCTGAATATAGAAAATTGGCATGAAGCCCTTTAGAATAACTGTTTTCTGAATGAAACTGTATGTGTGTTCACAACGATTGCAGTCACCGGAAGAAACGTATGAAGCAGCTCCAGAAGAAGATTAAAGGAGGGATGCTGGATGTGAGCGAGGATGATCCTTTTGAGCTCTTCATCGCTGCTACAAACATCCGCTACTGCTACTACTCTGAAACCCACAAGATTCTTGGTAACACCTACGGCATGTGTGTCCTGCAGGTATGTCAAATATTGGATTGGTAAAATCCATTTCTTTGACCCTATGACACTACAAGAATCCCTTAACCTGCTGACTGCTGATATCTCTAATCCCATAAGCTTTGTACAGGGATCGCCTGGTTTCAGTAGGAACACGTTAATTCAAAGTCCCCAGTTTTCCGCATTACGGAAAACAGAAGAATTTCACGGAATTCGGGAAGAACACGAAATTCACAGAATTTCACGGAAAACATGATTTTTTTTTTCAGGCCAAAAACATTTGGATTCCAAAAAATACAGGAAAAATCATGAAAAACAAAGCAAAATCCAATAAAACAAAAATGTGCATCAGCGGAAAATCTGGATCAAACCTGTTCGCAGTTTTTAGCTTGTGTTCGCGAAGCCTTATCTGCATACTGCAGTGCATGTATATTATTAGGGTAAATTACATTTTTCTAAGATTTTTACTATTTACAATTGCTTTGTCATATGTTTTGTACATGTCACTTAAAACACAGAATTTGAAGTTTAGAACACCGAAGAACACAGAATTTGCATTTTAGAAAACTGAAAACTAGGGACTTTAGGATAATTTTCCCTGCTAATGTTAAAGTTTGGTTTTGTTTTTTGAATAGCAGAAATGGAAATATTTGAGTGTTGACATTGCAAGATAATGTACAGAATGAAGTGAATTCATAAGTTTCAACCAATGCATTGGGAATTTTATTGCATTTGAAGCATTATGTCAGCTTCATTCCTGTCAGAATAATCTACATATATGAAAATTTATCATCATGCAGGCTTCTTGCAAACAGCACCACATCATTGTTTATTTTTCTTTAAGACAGGTCTTACTAGTATTTAGCATTTTTATCCCTATAACATATTTAAAACTTTGTTTTTAAATTGTTAGAGTCTTACAGAACAGGGCCTGTTTCATAAAACTTGTTATCAGTAACAACTGCCACATTTCTATGACAGATTTGCTCTCAGCCAATCAGATGCATGGATTTCAGTAGCTTATAACTTGTTATTGATAGCAGATTTTATGAAACAGGGCTCAGGATTAATGTCTAAAAACACATATTATTTCTTTCCAGGACTTTGAGGCCATGACCCCTAACCTCTTGGCCCGTACCATTGAGACGGTGGAGGGGGGTGGCATCGTGGTGATCCTTTTACGCAGCATGTCGTCCCTCCAACAACTGTACACCATGACCATGGATGTGCACTCCCGCTATCGCACTGAATCTCACCAAGATGTAGTGGCACGCTTCAATGAACGGTAAATGATATAATTCTCTTCTTTTCGTAAAATTTTTGAAGTGTCATAGTTGATAAATTAATGTAAACCTGAAAAAAAGGAAGGCATACTTGCCAACTGTTCCTATTAAATATGAATATTTCTATGTTGGGGAAAAGAAAATTGCCTTTTTTAACCGGTGTGTTCCTATTTCTTGACAAATTTATATGTAGGATTGAATAGGAAATTTAGGAATGTTCCTATTTTTGAAAATTTCTTAATAATTTGTTCCTATTTCTTGGCTGTCAGGATTAGCAGGTATGGGAAGGTTGAGGCATTTCATCCTTATTCACAGTTGTAATTAAATCCTTTGCCTAGGTATTTTTCTACATGTGTAGCTCTCCGCTGCAGGGTAAAAAAAATGGTAATGCTGGGTTTGGAGAATTTTTTAGAAATACTTTGAGCTTTGGAATCCAAAGCCGACAAGTTGGGATGATATTGTCTTTGTCATGTCTGGATTGAGTCGGCATATGCAGGCTTACTGTACTCTGCCAACTTGGTTGAGATCTGCCGGTGTGGTCGCCGAGCAAACTGGTTAATTACTGGGCTTTCTGTTTGTTTAGTTGAGTTTTGAATGAGTCCATTGCAGTTGTGGACATAGTGTCAATCTTGAGCTTGATTGGAGTGCCATAAGCACCTTGTAGGTTGATGTAATGCTGGCAAGAATCCAGTGTATTTGTTTTATATCACTCTCACCTTTGTAACAAATTGAATAATGCAAAAATAAAGAGAAACTAGTTAATGAAAGATTGAAAAAATTGCAGAAATCATTTTTCAAGATATAAACATTTAAAGGCGGAGTTCATTTAATCTGTGTGACTCTCAAATGGGTAGATTCGTCAGTATATTGTGACATCATTGTCAGGAGGTTTCCCATTCGCTATTAAGTAAGATATCTTCAATTTCCATTTCTCTCCTCAGATTTTTGCTGTCGTTGTCATCATGTAATAGCTGTATGGTGGTCGATGATCAGCTGCAAATCCTTCCCCTGTCTTCACATACACTCAACATTGAGGCCATCCCTCCCAAGACAAAGGTTATTATGAATATGATGATTTTGATTTGGGGTGGTATTTGATCTGAATTATGTCTTTTTCTATCAGTGTCTCCTTCTGTCATAATAGCTCTGCTTCTTTTCCTTTATCTTGAAGCACATAGGAGCTGTAAATGTGATTGTTTATTATAATTATTAAATGATACAAATTTTCTAATTTCTAAGATTTGAAACCATTACAAACTTACAAAGATGAAACATGGGTATTACATTTCAAGTATTCCTAGCTGTAAGATTATGAAAAGAGCTAAATTTCACCCAAATCTGAGATGTAGGGTCTTGTCACCCCAGTGACAATAACAAACAATGAAATTTTCAGCCACTCAACTTTGCAAAAATCTGTCCTGTTTCATAAAGGCGTGCTTAAAGGAAATGTTATTTTGTAAGTTGTAAATTTGAAAGGTGCCGTACCTTGTAAGTTTCTTGGCTGAAGCCTGTTTGGATGATACCAGCAAGCTATGATGTTTTTTAAAATTCACCAAAATTACAATTTATCATATATAGGAGGATTCTCAAAGTCCAGCAGAGATTGAACTGAAGGAATTGAAAGCATCACTTCAAGACACACAACCTGTAGGAGCTTTGATCAACTGTGCCAAGACTCTAGACCAGGTCTGTTTGAATGACAATGAAATACACCGGTAGTCGTAAAGTGCTAGTAAAGTGTAGTTCCTTGTAATGAAGATCATGTTCCGAGACATAATACAAGCAGTGCTTGAACTATTTTAAAGTTCACTTGATACTAAAGTAGCATAAATGGCTCGCTAGTAATCTTTCAAACTTTTCTTTCAAGGATGGAATGTGTTTATTTATTCAGCAAGTATTTTTCAAACAGGGTAGCCTCCTCAGTACTTAAAATACTGTTTTCCTTGGGCAATGAACAAGTGTCATAATTTCAAACTTGATATTTTCCTTTCATTACTAACTTTTAACAAGCTGGCATATAACTATTAGCTTTGAAAGTTATCACACATATTGCATATTTGTACAGGTATATCATGCCTTTGTTCTTTACATTTATAGATAAACAGCACAATTTTGGGGGGGATATTCTATAATGGTATTCCATTAACATGTAATACAGGCGAAAGCCCTGCTGAAGTTTGTGGAGGCCATTTCAGAGAAGACACTTCGCAGCACAGTTTCCATGACAGCAGCTAGGGGGCGTGGCAAGTCCGCTGCCTTGGGATTGGCCATTGCAACTGCAGTGGCCTTTGGGTAAGTGTAATATCACTCTTTGTTAGGGTTTTAAAGGTACTTCATTTTAACTCTCTTTGCCTTATTGCCCCTTCCCCTTTCCCTGCCCCCTCTATCTCTTCTTCTTGGTATCTTCCCTCAATCTTTAGGAGAAGGTAGTCATTTATGTGAACTTTTATTTCATATGATGGAAAATGGAATTTCATAGATTCAAAACTAACTTGAATGTACCATACTACTATTCCCAATACTGTTATGTATACAGTTTATAGAAGCTGGGTAGCAAGCAAAAAAGATGAAAACTCAAACTTGTTAGGTACCTTATCATAAGTCAGAGCCAATTTGGAACGCAGCCTTTATCATCTTTCCTGTTGAGCTTCTTTTTTTCCACTAATCCCTTCTAATCCTCTTGTCCCTCCACTGACAAAACAGGGGGGATCAGAAAAGCCAATGTGAATACCCGAATGCGGAGAAGACGATAAAACAATGGATGTGACTTTTTATAAGCTACTTTGTTTCATGTTCACCTTGAACAGTAGAAGATATTTATCCCTGGTTGTGATTTCTTGCCAGCTGTCATCACTTTGTTGACATTTTCTGACCTAGAGCACTAAACCTGTTGAATATTGACCCCAATTTTTTTTTCAAAATGTGCTTGGGGAAATGAGTAGATGTGCTGCAGAAACTACAGGAATTGCAATTCAGAAATATGGTTTCCATGAATATAATGCCATTGTGACTGCACACATTTCTCCATACGAAATTCATGTGTCGTTCTGTCTCATATTTCAGCTACTCCAATATCTTTGTGACAGCGCCAAGCCCGGAGAATATCCGAACCTTGTTTGAGTTCATCTTTAAAGGGTTTGATGCCCTTGACTATCAGGTTAGCAAAATGCATAAGGAAGTAACAAGTTATAGCCCATGAACAGTATAAGTGTTCCAGTATGAAATGAATGCAGTGTGATGTTCCTCTTTCTAACAACCATTGCCTAAAATATTCCATCATATTTTTTGAAAATGTTGTGCAAGATGTCGCTGTTAACTTTGAAGAAGACAGATTATATGTAAACTGTGGTAGTATTTTACACTGTTTATATCACGATATACAATGAAATAAAGAACCGTAACAAACTTGTTTTAGAAATCTCTTTTGTATTATTTATTTCATGTACATAAATCTTATTTGTGTATTTAAACTACGTGGCACTGTAAGGGGGAAGTGTGACATCATTTTGTGTTCTACGTTTGGATACACATTTTGTTGCAAGTAGATCCATTCCACAAACATAGTGTTCAACAAGGCATATTTCATTTTTCCCGGTTGTCATCTTTGATATCGAATCCTGTTCTTGAACATGTTGCTCATAAGTTGGTCCAGGGAGGCGTTTCATCAAGTGTCTTGTCAGTGATTTTTACCCACAAATTTGCTCTCAGCCAATCAGATGCAAGTATTTCAGTAGCTTGTAACAGTTGTCGGTAAAAATCACTGACAAGACACTTGATGAAACGCTCCCCAGGTGACCATACTAGAGTACAACCAGTCTTTCTTTCTTTCCTTCATAAACATAAGGATTATTTTGATTTTTTGATGTGTAGGAACATTTGGATTATGAGTTAGTACAGTCGACCAACCCTGAATTCAACAAGGCTGTCATCAGAGTCAATATCTTTAGAGAACACAGACAAACGATACAGGTATATGTGGGGAAAATTCATTTAGAGATTTTCAACATTTTTTTCAACATTATAGTCATCATCATCTCCCTTCAATCGCCTGGGGGATAAAAATATTTTCTCAGTTTTGCATGAAATATGGTTCATTGTGTGTTTCATCCTGTAGTTATATTTTATGACCCCCCGCCACAAAATGACCAATAAGTCAGAAATTGGACAGTTTTACATTTCAACATAGTTTGAAAGCTTGGACTCTTAAGCTTTTGAATGCCTCGTTAAGACCATGCAAACCCTTTGAAATTACAATGAATATAAGAGCATGCCAGACAGGCTAATCACCAGAATAAGAGAACAAACAGGATGTAAAGATGAGTGACCATTCAGGGGGTGTCGTTGGTGGCCTATTGTCTGTCTCACTAAAAGATTGAATGAAAGTTCGCATGCAGTCACTATGAATGGATTATCTGATTAGGCTCAAATTTTGAATAGTTTCAAAGTAGATCTACTTCTCTCGTAATTAAGATTTTCAAAGCTACAGAGTGAAAAAGTTCTGAGTTTGGACACACATTAATGTGAATGTTTTACCCAACACGCTGACATACTTCTATATCAAAATTCCCCCAAAATGGTAATTTTAAATGGGTGGAGGTTACATTTGGCTACTTATTCGCATTTACTCTGTCACATTCAGTTTTTAGATTTTTTTTTTTTTTTTTTAATCAAACAACTGTTCTGTGGTTTTGTAAAAACATGACAAGCAATTTGGACAATGCTGTATGTACATGTATGCTTTCTTAGTGACCAGCACCTTATGATTTTCAAACTACAGTACATCCATCCTGGTGATGCCAATAAGTTGAGTCAAGCTGAGCTGGTTGTGATTGATGAGGCAGCTGCTATCCCGCTTCCTCTCGTCAAGGAGCTCCTGGGACCATACCTGGTGTTCATGTCTTCAACCATCAATGGGTGAGGAGAGATGAGTACTGTGGTGGTATGAGGGGAAAATGGGTTTGTGGTGGTGATGGTGGTGGTGGTGGTGGTGGTAGTGATGGTGGTGGTGATGGTGGTGGTGGTAGTGATAGGGGTGATGGTGGTGGTAGTAGTGGTGGTAGTGATGGTGGTAGCGGTGGTGGTGGAAGTCGTGGTGGTGGTGGCGTTGGTGGTAGTGATGGTGGTGGTGGTGATGGTGGTGGTGGTGGTTGTGGTGGTAATGGTGGTGTTGGTAAGAGAGATTAATGATGGTAGCAGACAGTGTATGGTGATGATTAATGATGATGATGGTGATGGTGATGATGATGGTGGCGATGAGGATGATGGTGGTTATGACGATGGTGATGATGATGATGGCGATGAGGATGATGGTGGTAATGACGATGATGGTGAGGATGGTAATGATGGTGATGGTGATGATGATAATGGTGATAATGATGATGGTGATGATAATGGTGATGATGATGGTGATGATGATGGTGATGATGATTGTGATGATGATGATGGTGATGATTATGGTGGTGGTGATGGTGGTAGTGGTTGTGATAACAATGATATTGATGTTGATGATGGTGATGGTAGGGATGGAGATGGGGTTAGTAATGGCAGTGATGTTCATGGTAGTAAAAGGAGACATTTGTAGTGGTTTTGGTAGAGTAGTGAATGGCTTGATCATGAAGAACTCTTAAACTGTACCTGGTGTTCTTCTCTTCAACCATCCATTTTGTGGCTGTTGCCCAGCACTATGATTGGCTGAAGAAGAGATATGTAACAGAATAACACCTTCAGAGAGAATTCAGAGTGGTGATAGAGAACCTTTTTCTCCAGCCAAGACATTCATTTATATTCCTGCATTTCCTAATCCATCATTTTTAAATCATGGTTTTATGGCTTCCTTTCTTAGGTATGAGGGAACTGGTAGATCTCTCTCCCTCAAGCTTCTCCAACAGCTCAGAAAGCAGAATGCAACGTTTGGTGTCAGCAGCAGCTCAGATGCAAACAAGGCATCCAGTTCCCTATCAACAGCGTCTTCTGCCTCAGGTAAGGCCATGATTATGAACAATCAGAGCAGGGCCCTTTTTCGTGTAAAACTTGCTATCAATAACAAGTTGCAATAACTGTTATAAGCTACTGAAATCCTTGCATCTGATTGACTGAGAGTAAATTTGTCATAGAAATGTGGCAGTTGTTACTGATAACAAGTTTTATGAAATGCCGCCCAGGACTCAACACGACAGGCTTATTCAGATTTCCAACGGCATACCCAAGGTTGTTTTTTTATTATTATTATTGTTCAAGTTTTTGTCATGTGTTTCTTTATTTTAGTACTTATTGTAGTACCTGTTGTACGGTAATGAGACAGTCAGTGTTGATTCCACATGGAAGACAGTTTTTGCCATAAGTTGTGCAGAAAAATATGTGAGGTCATACTTTGTGCTAACTTTATAAGAATTTCATTGGCCCACACCTGTTTGCCAGGAAGGGGAAAAATATGCCTCTTACCCTGGCAGTTAATATTCCATTCACATACGCATTAAGAAAAAAAAAAAGCAGGGGTTTGCCACTTCATATGTGAACAAACCTTAACCCAATGACTACTGAATTTCTCTAATTCGCTTAGGCTTAGTACAGGGACCACCCGGTTCCAGTAGGTAACAGGTTAATAGATGCCTGGTACACATAGTCCATCAGATTCTAATCCAGATCCTCATGATTTTATAGCTTGGCATGTGACTCCTGCATACATACTCCTAAATTTTTAGTCCTGAATGATGCCCTTTAGGAACAGGTTAGAGTGGACCCCTACAATAGTTCATAGGATGTAAAATTTCAGCGGAACCGGTAATGTGTCCCCAAAGGATCTTCTTATGGTCCTGTCCTGTTCATAATGTTAATGTAATCTGGGTGGCTTCACCTGTATTCAAACTAACGTTTTCTTGCAAATGTGCATTAAAGTCCTTTCAAATTAATCTAGCATTATCTTGCATTCTTTACATTTACAATGTAGTATATAAATGCTCTGAGCATATTAGAGCTGAGCAGACATTTAACACAGACTTCATCTTTTTTCCATGTATGTCCAAAGGAAGATTAGATGCAAGAAATTTTTACGATGATCATTGTTATTACCGATTCTATTCAGGCCGAGTTTTACATGAAGTGACGTTGGAGGAGTCGATACGTTACAGTGAAGGTGACAGCGTGGAGAAATGGCTCAATGAACTGCTGTGCCTCAATGTTGCAGAAGTCCAGAGAATATCATCTGGTTGTCCTCTTCCAGCCGATTGTGACTTATATCCTTTTGACAATGATATCTGCTACTAGACATAATGTAAGGGTGGAACAAAGGGTAAATCAGGGAGAGCTTGAGGAGTTTTTGTCGTTGTTGCAAGGTTTGGGGGTTTCTTGCCCACAAAGTTTACATGTGTGATTTCTTTCTTCCCAATTTGAGCTATTTGAGGGACTCTTTTATGGGTGTAAATAGGTGCTTTCCTGGATGGAGCTCTTCTTAGTGTTTCAGATAAAATTCTGCTCAATCATTGATTAGTTCTTCTCTATGCAGGACAATGTGATGTTCTTTGGATGTGAAGGTTATCTTGAAATGTGGTTTAATATTAAGGGACTGCACTTCCAGAAATCAAGGATTTTGTCAATTATGAGGCACTCATTAAAAACAAAAATAGTATATGACAAAATTTCATTTCTTATCAGTGTTGAAAATTATGAGAATTAAAGATCCTTCCCACTTCCAGAGCTTGGGTTAGAGTATGTACATGCTTGTGTGCCATTTTTTCCTACAATAAAAGAAGAATAAAGTGCTTGAGGTTGAATGCCTTGACTACCCTGCACATACTATATCAACAGAGATACGTTGTTCAGCTACCACAAGGCATCTGAAGTCTTCCTGCAGAGGTTGATGTCCATCTATGTTGCTGCACATTACAAGGTTAGAAAACCATAGTTTTCATGTTTCAGGCATCCATTATAAGTTTTCCTGTGAAATGATATTTATGTCTTTACAACAAACGATTCATAATGATAACAATAATAACGATGATGATGATAATATGCCTTGTTTACCTGGGATAGCGTCTTCTATCCTAAGAACTGATCTCCTGGAGGGCCTTCCAGTCATAAATTACCCAGCTTTAGCACAGCAACCACATAGTGCTCTGTGTATTCAAGGAATAAATTCTACTATTCATTGCACCAGAGTTTAATGTCTGTCACAAGATGATTTGTTCTACATTACAAAGTGCTCTAATGTGGCACTAGAACAGTCCCTTGTTTCTTTCTTTGTAAAGAAAGCATAATAATACACTTGCAGTTGATTGAAATTTCTTGAAACTGTAGAATCATTTTTCTGAGAATTTCACCATTGATTGCAGTATGGACACTGAAGAATTGACTTTACCAAAATTCCTACATGGACCTGCCATTATACCAGATTATCATGTCTCACCTCAACCTAATGAACATCCAGTCTCAAAGCCCTAACCCTGTACCTTTGATGAAATAAAGTCTGGAGCACCATCAACCCATTTTATTTATTTTTTGATTCATTTGTTTGTTGTTTGTTTATATTTATTTGACTGTTTATTTGTTTATTTATTTTAATATTCATTTATGTTGTATTCAAAATAGAGGGTAGGTACATTAAGTAAAATAAGTTGCTTTCCAACTACACGCTATTTACATTTCAGAAGTCTATTTTTCAACTTGCCCTGTTACTGTGAGATTGAAGTTTGAAAGTGAATTTTTTTGATAATTGCACCATTTTTGCAATTTTCTTTGATTGCAGAACACTCCCAATGATCTTCAGCTTCTCTCTGATGCACCAGCCCATCATATCTTCTGTCTCCTGGGACCTGTGAAACCAACTCAGAACAGCCTTCCTGAAATACTTTGTGTCTTACAGGTAAAGTGCAGATGAGGCAGGGCAAGTTGGGGGGAGGTAGAGATATTGGGTCAAATTAACGAAAGAGGTTTGACCTTGGTTTAAAATTTTAAACTGTGGTTTAATTTTCCGAAAGTGTAACATGAATAAGATAAGTGGGGCTGGAGTCTGTGGCAAATCTGTGTTCTACCATAATCAAATTATAATTAATAATAATTTGACCATTTATATAGCGCAGTCACTATGTAAATATACTCTACTGCGATAATTATCCAGTGGTTTAAAGGTAGTAGCCCACATTTGCACAACATTGTTTCAGAATTTGAAGAGAAATAAGCCAATTTCAATTTTAAGTTACAGATATTTATGTAAAACTGTCATGTTATCAAATTTACAATAGTGTTCCAAAGAATGCATGAAAATGAATGATTTTACTCTTAATGCATTATGAAGACGCCTTTACAAAACAAAGAAAATAAAAGCAGATTTGTGTTGAATATTTCCTTCTCAATCCTAAACAGGAATGTACTGGGATCTAAAACTTTACTAGTGTTTTTTGGTGGCTTAAATCAACCTAAGTAAATCTTTTGTGTAGATTGGGTCCACTTGCAAATATGGGCTACTACCTTTAAGCAAGGGGGTGTGATACATTTGGTTATTAGTACAATTTTTCCTTAGTGCAGTTGTGATGATCTAATTTGAATTTCTCTTGTACGTGTGCATATAGGTGTGTTTGGAGGGAGAGATCTCGAAGGAAACGATAATGAGCAGTTTGAGTAGAGGCAAGAGGGCGTCTGGTGACCTGATTCCATGGACAGTCTCACAACAGGTAAGCTTGCAGGTTTCATGAGATGCGATATGTTACCAGTCTGAGTAGAGATGTAATAATAATAATGATAATATGTCTTATTTCCCCAGGGTGCTATGTTTGGTTCTTCCAGAGGGCCCTGCAATCATTGTATTACCCCATCCTGGCTGGAAGAGGACATTTGTTTTTTAACTGGACTTAGATATGGATTAAATTTCATTTTTGATGATTATTTTGACTTAGCTCTTGGACAGTTGGATATAATTTTAATAGCTTTTATTTCTATTTTATTCTTGATGGTGAATGAGAGTGCTTCTTGCTTTTGATTGTGTTTACCAATGAATATTAATTGTGATATGGATTATGATTGCAGTCTTTGTTTTAATGCTGATTCGTAGTTTTTTATTTTGACTAAGTTTACCAATGAAATATTGATTGTTATTGCGATCTTTACTTTAATTTTGACTCATAGTTTCAAGACAATGACTTCCCAAGCCTGTCAGGAGGAAGAGTGGTGAGAATAGCTACACACCCAGATTACCAAGGGGTAAGAGTTCAAATCTCATATTTGTTATGCCTTCGCCCACCGAAGGTGGTTGCCGGAGGCATTATGTTTTCGGGTTTTCCGTCCGTCCGTCCGTCCGTCCGTCCCGTTTTCGTTCTCGCGATAACTTAAGAACCGTTTGACAGATCAACTTCAAACTTGGCTCCTGTATGCATATGGGAGGAACAATGACCTGATTAGATTTTGGGGTCTCAAGGTCAAAGATCAAAGGTCATAGGGGTCATGATGTACATAGAAATGGTTCATTCTTGCTCAACAACCATTTGACGGATCAACTTCAAACTTGGCTCATGTATGCATATGGGAGGGACACTGATCTGATTAGGTTTTGGGGTCTCAAGGTCAAAGATCAATGGTCATAGAGGTCATTGTATGCATGAAATTTGCTGGTTCTTGCGATAACTTAACTCTATGACTGTTCAACTTCAAACTTGGCTCATCAATGCATATGGAAGGGACAGTGGTCTGATTAGATTTGGGGTCACAAGGTCAAAGTCATAGATGTCATTGTATGACATGAAGATTTTAAAAAACATCAACATGAATGTGCCGACCTGGCAATGGCAGAGCCGCAGAGGCATAAACTTTGACCGCGCGCGGGCGAGGATTTATCTAGTTTAAATTTTCATGTCATACAATGACATCTATGACTTTGACCTTGTGACCCTATGACCTTTTATTTTTTATTTGTTTATTTGATTTCTTTGTTAATCTGTTTTCTTTTTTATTTGTTTATTCATTTATATATTCACTTATTTATTTTTTATTTATATTTTTGGGAGGGATTTTTTTAGTGTGTATGTTGTTTTGTTTTGGTGGGTTTCTTTGTGTTTGTTGGGGGGGAGGGGGTGGCATAGGGGGAGGAATTGTATGTTTGTGAATGAGAGATGGTAGTGTAAAAGATGGTAGTGTAAAAGGGGAAGAAACGGAGAAGGGGGCATATTTAGTGGTAAGAATAGTTTTATCTACAGCCTCCATATCAAGATTTTGAAGAAATAAGAAATCATTTAACATTCTTTTGATTCACACGGCAGAAGGGGAATGAGACGGGGAGGGTGCAGAACCTGTTGTCGACCGGAACAGAGTAGTCTCTGTATTTAAACCTATTCTCCTTAATTGTTTCTCATGTATGTATTTCTCTTCGACCAATATTCATATAGATGGGGTATGGTAGCAGAGCACTTAGTCTCCTTCAGAAGTACTACCAAGGAGAGTTTCCTAGCATGACAGAAACACCTGAAACGAAGACTATCACCACAGTGGAGAAAGAGGTTTGCTCATTAGCACTTCTCTGTTTTTTATTGCAGAGGCACATAATTCCATTTTTCCATTTTATTCCATTTGATATCTTGCATTGTTCTGAAAAGATATTATACTCAATTCAGCTCAGTGGATATTAAATTTTATGGCTAAATGCAACTTGGACATTACTCAATCTGCTGTATTCAATGTTTAGAGAATGTATATAAATTATATTCTGATTATTGAAATGCAGTCAAACCTGTCTGAGTTGCATCCTTGTTAGAAAGGCTCCCTGTCGTGGTAGTCATCTATGTTTTTTCTCATTTAGAAAATAAAATGGGCATTCTGTTGTATGAATCTGTGACACAAGCTGTGGGGACCAATTGCTCCATGTCACTTTGGTACACTAATCAAATAGCAAACCTTATCCCTGGATCAAATGCTATGCATGACCCTAACCCTAACCCTAAGCCTGATCTAAAAACCATGTTGCAACCCTGACCCTAAACGTGAATCTTCAATGAAAGAAAGCCTGGAGCAATTGTCGCCGATGCATACATGTACATGTACGTTGGGTCACTGTTTTGTAAATCCCAGTCTAAACTGACTAATATATTAGAAACATATTGGGAGAATTTGTCTAAAACGTTTTCTGTCTATATTGGCTATTTTCCTGTTTCCTTTGACTGTGCAACTATTCCACTGTAGCAATACATGTAGGTGAAAACAGTTGTTCATCACATAATCTTGATGTGAAAGTATCAGTTTTGGAATTGGTTCAACAAACTATCATTTTCTCTCTTTTTTTAATCAGGCTGTTGGTTTGTTGGAAGAGGTGATTGTCCCCAGAAAGAACTTACCCCCTCTGTTGTCAAAACTGAGTGAGAGACCTGCGGAGAGGTTGGACTATCTCGGTGTATCGTTTGGACTGACTGCTGATTTGCTCAAGTAAGTCGTAATCAAATACAGTACTGTTTTTAGGTGTTGTTAGGGAATGTGCTGTGTCTACAGGTAAAGATGCAGGGAAAATATGGAAATATCTTTGTATTTTCATCTGCATAATTTTGCACAAAAACTTTAATGACATTACTGATAAGTACATCTATGTAATCATGTTCTTTTGGAATATTTAGGCGATGTGAAGGTGCTTATGAACCTAAATGAAGATGACATCAAGTTCGTAAAGAAATTTAGAAAATACTCGTCACATGATGCTGAAATATACAGATTGTTTTCGTAAAAATTTGAGGTAGGTAATTATTACATTTCCTTTTCAAATCTCAATCTGTTTTGATGTTGTTATTTCATTGTTTTTCTGTTTTTTTTCCTCGTCAGGTTCTGGAGGAAAGCAGGATATCTTCCTGTCTATCTTCGACAGACTCCAGTAAGTTACTTCCTCTTCATACTGATCTTAATGGATGGTTGATATGTGATATAATAGAGCCCATAGACATATAATACCAGACGGAAAGCAGCACGCGCGGATATCATTACGCAAATGGCATTAGGCCCTGCCTCTTTTGGATCATTTGAAGGGGCCGATAAACACTTGTTATTGCCATGATATCGATAACATTATTGCATTACAAAAAAAATCTCCAAATTTTATTGTCCGAGAAAGGAAATTCTTTTTGCCCAATTGATTGTGGGCCCGGCAGCCACTGAGCAGCACCAGATCGACGTTGCTCTATCCTTTTCAATTCTTGAACGCCAAAGAAGGTAGCAGCAACTCCCATCTTTTAACGTCTTTTGGTATGACGCGGCCGGGGTTCGAACCCGCGACCTCCCGATTGTGAGCCGGACGCTCTACCTACTGAGCCAACACATCATATCAATTTTGCGCATGAGTTTATTGTGACACTTTGATTTAATAGCCATTTGTTGCGCATTAGTTGTGCTTGCGGTAAACTGATGGGCGTTTCAAAACGTGTACAAACGCACACTACTCATGGGAAGCATCTTACAAAATGAATTATTCCTTTTTGATCATGAATATTGATGGGTGCTTAGATTGGGCTTCTAATGAATTTGGACAAAATGGCAGAGCTTTTGGGGCCTTATAGAGCCACTGATTAGTTGGGGGGGGGTATTAGATAGAGAGTCATGTAATAATTGTGGCTTGTTCCAACTCAACTCTTTTTTCTTTCTTTGTTTTTTTTCGTTGCTTGGTGGGGGGGGGCACAATCCCCTCTCATACCCCTTCATAGCTGCACGAGTGGTATAAGAGATAAACATATTCAGGGAAAGGTGTCCAGGGGGGTGTTTCACAAAGATTTTAGTTTGACTAAAGTCACACTAAAATTCCTGCTTTCGTGCTGTATATTATGCATCACCGCATTGGTCAGAATCATGGTCGGGGGACACGCACTATTGGGGAGTCTATCAATGAGATTATGCATCAAATACGGGATGTGCATTGACGCTTCAGCACGACTCTAAGTCAAACTTAACTCTTTGTGAAACACCCCCCAGAAATATTAAGCTTACCATATCCTTGCTTCCCTGAAAGACAAAATGATGAGCTTATATTTACTATAACAATTGATATTCCCCATTTTTTATTTTCTATTTTTTTTTTTTTTCCAATGACAGAATGATCTAACAGGAGAGCACTCCTGTATCATGTTGAAGACTGTACAGGAATCAGACACTGAGGGCGCTGATCAGGATTCATGGCTTACAGCTTTTTGGACAGGTAGACATACATGTATACCTGTCTTTTCCGAACATGAGATCTTGCTCTGAGTTTAGTCGGTAAATTCCAGACCTAGGATTTGGTTGTGATTATTGGGGGGGGGGGGGGTGGCAGGGAGCTAGGAGCAGGCCAATTAGAATGAAGTAAAAAAAAAAAAAAAAAAAAAAAACCTCCTGATTACTGGTATTGCAAGTAGTATTGTAAATTGTAAATTACTTTGTGCTCTTCTGTTCAAATGATTACTAGACCACAACTTCATTTGAAGGAATGGCTCTTAAAGAAAGTGTGCTGTAGTTTTTTGCTGAATTTTTTTTCTTTCATTCAGAGGACTGTGTAACCTTTCAGAAGGATGCTTTATGAATCCAATAGTGATATGTAAAGTCATGCTTACTCAGATCTGTTTACTTCTTGATTAGTAGAATCTTGAGATATGTGTAAAACGCATCATGAAAGATTTTCAGTGCTTCATCTATTCAGTTATTCAATATGATCTCTCTGTTCTGTATTTCAGATTTCAGGAAGCGATTCATGTCTCTATGCGCATACCAGTTTAGAGCTTTCAGACCATCGTTAGCTCTCAGTGTCCTCTTCTGTAAGACATACAATAAGATGAAGGCACAAGGTAGAGAGTCTTTGATCTTTATAAACTTGATTCTATCAAAAGAAGCATTTTTTTCAGTCATACTGTATTTGATCTTACTATTCTCTGTAAAGTATCCCCACCCAAACAACCCTATTGATGTGTAGATTACCTGATGAATTTCATGTTACATTGCAATGTTTTTATACAGAGAAGACTAGAGAATCTGCTGAAGAAAAGCATATGTAGGTATGCATATTTGTAATACAGACAAGCAGGCAGTACAGACAAGCAGACAATACAGACAAGCAGACAATACAGACAAGCAGACAATACAGATAAGCAGACAATACAGACAAGCAGACAATACAGACAAGCAAACAATACAGACAAGCAGACAATACAGACAAGCAGACAATACAGACAAGCAGACATTACAGACAAGCAGACAATACAGAAAAGCATTGAAATGAGAAGGAAAACATGTGAGACAGCATATAGAGAGAGAAAAAGAGAGGTGTATAGATAAAGAGAGAGAACAGGCGAATGCATTAAATTTTCAGTTTAGCAAATGACTCTAATATTCTTCATGTCTTGCGAGGTTTCAAAAATTTCTGAATTTTCTTTATCTGCCTTAGCCATGACTGCGACAGAGCTAGAGCTACTCTTCTCCAAGTACGATATCCAGAGGCTGGAGCTGTACTCGAGGAACATGGCGGACTACCACCTCATCACCGATCTGCTGCCCTCTGTGGCGCGACTGGTCTTCCTGAAGAAGATCAACATCCAGCTCTCCGCTGTTCAGTTTGTAAGAAACTAATGTAGCGTGTACATGTTTATGTTTGAGAGAGAATTCGTAGAAGAACGAAATACAAAATCAGATTATCTAACTTTTTGTTGGCTGTGGTTCAAAACCCAGGACTGCCACATCGTTTGGTTTGTATGGTATCTACACTGTACATGTGCTAAGAGTCGACAATGGCAGCCCAGTACTTTTGCCATTTGTCAACTACATGTAAAGCTGCTAATGGGTTAAATCCATAATATATTTGAAGACAACACTTGGATTTCCTTCATTTTTTGAGGAGGTGGAGGTGGGCTGTTGGACCACCTCTGTGCACACTTCTGCCTAAAGAACCCTCTGAAAAAGCTCATAATCATAAAATTTCATATACCCATGGCAATATTTCTTTAAAAATTCTCATTCTATAGATAGAGAGAACAAACTATAAAATCCTTAAATTGGCAAAATGTAGAGAGGTTAAAAAATGATTGTTCAATAGTACAATAGTCTTTTTTTTCCTAATTTTCTATGTGCTTTTTGTTGGTGCACTTATTCCAGAACCATGACCTTTTTTACCACAGTGAAGCAGAGAGAGAGAAAAATATTAGTTTCACCAGTTTGGTTACCCCTGTTGCCAACTTGCAGAAGGAGATATGATCAGTTTAATTCTTATGAACATTTGATATTTTTCTTACCCACAGAGCATACTTCTTGGACTCGGTCTGCAGCACAAGACTGTGGATCAGTTGGAGAAGGAGACAGAAGTTCCCGTCTCCCAACTCCTTGCTCTGTTTAACCGCATTGTTAGGAAGGTGGTAGCGGAGTTGAACAGCGTGCTCGAACGAGAGGTGGAACAAGGCATGGCAGAGGAGAGGGTTATAAGCATGGAACCAACCAGACAGACAATGGCACAAGAACTGGTAGGGATGGATAGATGGATCAGTGAGTGGATGCATAGATGGCTGAAAGAAACAATTGATAGATGAGATTGATAGCAAAAAGAATCACTGGATAGATAGAATGTGTAACTTATATAGAGAAAGAATAAAATATAGATAGATAGATAGATAGATAGATAGATAGATAGATAGATAGATAGAATGTGAGGTCAAACAGGTCATGGTAGAGGAGACAGACAATGGCACAAGAACTGGTAAGGATGAATAGATGGATCCATGAGTGGATGAATAGATGGCTGAAAGAAACAATTGATAGAAGAGATTGATAGCAAAAAGAATCACTGGATAGATAGAATGTGTAATAGATGTAGTTGGATAGATAGATAGATAGATTGATAGATAGATAGATAGATGGATAGATAGAAAATAGATAGATAGATAGACAGACAGATAGATAGATACATACATACATATATAATATGAGATGGAACATGGCATGGCAGAAGAGAGAGTGATTGAGATGAATCCAGCGAGATAGACGGTGGCACAAGGATTGATTGGCAGATTGATGAAGAGAGATGAGAGATAGAGAGACAGATAGAGAGAGAGAGAGAGAGAGAGAGAGAGAGAGAGAGAGAGAGAGAAAGGATACACAGATAGAACAGACAGATGGAGAGCAAAAGTTTGAACAGGGGTAGTGAAGAGAGATTCACCAATATAAACCCAACCAGAAAAACTATATGGGTCTTTCATTTGTGTAGTACCCGCGTAAACATTGTTTTACTTTAACTGTTTGATGTAGGAGGAGGCTGCAGCTGAAATTGAAGCCAAACAGAAGAAAGAACTAGAGACGTTGAAGGGATTGGATCTCAGCCAGTAAGTCTGACTGATAAATCAATTATCACACTTGGGTTGCTGGAGCATTAGTTAAGTTTTTTTTCTTTTTTTTGGGGGGGGGGATGGTGGGCTTGTTTTACAGGGTGATGACAGATTTAGAATGAGGTCCTTGGGCTGATTCTGTTGAAGTCCCTTATAGTCAAGTCCCTCAGATAGGAATTGAAGCCATACAGAATGTCCTGTGGAAGTGCATAGCAACATTAGATAATAACGTGATATATGCACTATACAAAAGCGGAATATGATTATCATTAGGATGCACCTACAGACAAACACATACTCTATGAACAGTCAGATGACAAAACTACATCTATAATCCCCTCACCCCCTGTACATTTTGAACAATTGTATGTAGTATGTACTTTAGATACAGACTAAAGAATTCTTACATATTTGTATTTACCACACATAGTGGAAAATCCTTCTGGAACTTAACTGTTTTTTCTTTTCTCTCTCTCTCTCTCCTTTTTTTTTTCTTTTCTCTCTCTCTCTCTCCTTTTTTTTTTCTGTAGGTATGCCATTCAAGGTCAAGAGTCTGAGTGGGATGAAGCACTTAAATCAGGGAAAGCCAAGAACCTCATCAGCATCAAAAGGTGAGATATGATTCAAACCACTTTAAATAGTTTATGCAGTATCTGGTGCTGAAAGATCTATGTAAATGTTGCTTAAAATTTGACCACAGGCCCTTTTTTATTTCCCCCAGAGTTTTTGATCATATTTGATAAATAGAAAGATAGAAAATCATTCATATGCCTTTATTTTTGCATTAATCATCAGATAATCACTCCAGTGATGTCCTGTCCAAATCCCAGCTCTCTTACCCCCAAAATGAAGCCACCATGGCATGTCAAAGGGAAGGCAATCCCATAGATTTTAGTGTTTTGGCAGCCAGGCTTTTTCCTGAACATTTGATTTTTTTTTTTTATAGATATTAAGATTTTGTTTTGTCACCAACAATAACGTATGTGTCTTTTGATAGAAGTAGAGCAATATAAGACTGTTGTTGACACTACTCATTCCAATTTTCCTTTCATTATAATTGTCATTGTTTGTAATCTTTAGATATTGATCTTGTATGTTTTCAGTGCCAATCAGGAGAGGAAGTTAGGAGAGAAGAGCAAAAAAGCAGAGAAGAGGAAAGGAGAACGAGAGAGCGTGGGAGGAGATGACCAAGAGATGGGCAAGAAGAAGAAAAAGAAGAAATTTAAGCCTGGCAAGGGATCCAAGAAATGAGAGAAACAACCTTGGAAAGAAATAAGAAAAACTTATAAGTGCTCTGAAACCTCTCTACAATTTCTTGGTTTCAAGAAATTCAGGACTCTTCAGAATTTATATTGGACAAATTGTATGAGCCAGCACTATTTCTGGGACTATTTTCAGGCTTATTGTGTAATGCAAGCTGTCTACATTGAAGTATCCACCATAAATTATGAATTTGTGAGACACGTTCTTTGTTTTTCGAGCAAGCACCATGACAGAGGCAAATGCAATGGAAAATGACACTGCAGTCGAAGTCACCATGACAAGGACCTTTAGACCATGAAAATGAACGGCTCAAGTGCTACGAGTTTTGTATATTAATTTTCTAAGAACATTTGGAATCATATCGAGGGTTTAGTGCAACAGAGGGCTATCTGTGCTCTTGGCCATTTTTAGAAAACTTGCAGTGAAGTTTGTTGTAAACACTGGTTTAATGCAGATGGCCATACCTTTTTCGGGTGATACCCTGCTGGAGCAAAGTTTGCTGTAGAAACCATTATTACCAATGGGTTCCCGGTCTCTTATGGATCATTTTGATATCAAAACCTCATTTTGACCCCAAAATGCAGATAGCCCTTTGTTGCACTAAACCCTCGATATACATACATAAGCTAATGTAGGACTGGAAACGGTATGAAAAGTTGCTCAGACTTGTTATATTTTAATTAAAGTCAAATTATGACTAATAATATTTACTGGCTGGCAGCTTAATTTCAAATGGTTTTGAAATTACATTTAAAGGAACGCTAAGTTGCAGAAACATCAAACACTGGTTGTATACACATTTCTAGATCATGAAAGGGGGGGGGGGGGGCGCTAAGACTGGTACGAGAGAGTATGGAAATAACAGGGTTGTTTCAAAGGCAATTCTCAATGCTTTCCCCCTCCACCCTCTTTCATAATTTTACTTACCATACTTCTTATCAATCAAACCAAGATTTTTTTTTTCTATGTCCACACATGTATGTCAGATGACCTTCAGGCAAGGTCATCAAGGAGTAATTCAGTATGAGGTGCTCTTGTGCAGTACACTATTCTGTTATTTATGAATTGGGTTTTCTTTGTTTTGTTTTTTTCTTCCCATTTTTAGACAAATACATGTATTGTCATGTGAATACATTCATATTATAAATTGTACTCATGTTGTATGTGAAAACTTTTGTGCAAATGCCCATGACAGTCAAACCTGCTTTAGTGACCCCCTGCATAGAAAGACTACCTGTCTATAAAGACCACCTGTCTATAAAGACCACAGTTTTTGTTTTCCTTGAATAATTTTCCCACTGAAATGTGTATT
>CM057163.1:13140289-13232199 GCA_029962745.1 Echinometra lucunter
TTGTTTCCCTTGAATAATTTTCCCATTGAAATATGTATTTTATAAACCTGTCCATAAAGACCACCTGCTCTTAAAAACTGCTTTTCTTGTCTGCCTTGGATGGTCTTTATATACAGGTTTCACTGTACAGTGGAAACTCGGTACAACGAGGTCCTTGGGACCATCAAAATTACGTTGTTATAGCAGGAATCTCATTATATCAGGGTTAAAGAACAATAAAATATAGAGCTGGGACCGGAATATACCTTGTTATATCAGGAATATTGTTATATCAGATCTCTTTATACCAAGTTTCCACTGTATTAAGAAACCATACCAGTACATATTTTGACTACCATATGTCAAATCGAATTTTCCTTTTCCTCCATATTAGTGAACTAATGTTAGGAGAATTAATTTGTGAATGCCTCATGGTGATAAAGAGAATTTGATTTTAATAAAAATGGATTTTATATCTAATACATAACAAAGACATTCAGTACCTTGATATAGGTTTTCATAGAGGTAATTTCATTTATATTGTACTTTGATTGGATTGCCATAGCTTTTGTAGCAAAATGGCATGAAGACAAGTGCGGGAAGCAAAAAGAAATACAAAACGCAGTTGCAGATCTTTCTCATATGGGGACGATGTAGAAATACATGTAGGTATATCATGTGGACATGGAGCTGGTAAATACTGTATAATTACAGTGGAAACTTGTCTCTTTATATTACACTCCCCAGGTATCAATATATAACAATGGAAAAAAAACAAAAGAATATAAAGAACTGGGACCAACCAAATTAGCTTGTTCTATCAGGGGAGCGTTTCATGAAGTGTCTTGGCACTTTATACAGACAACTGTTATAAGCTACTGAAATCCTTCCATCTGACTGACCGACTGCAAATTTGTTGGTAAAATCACTGACAAGACACTTCATGAAACACTCTCCAGGAATCTTGTTCTATAGCTCTTTATAATGCATTTCCACTGTCTATCTTGTTTATTGCAAAAACTGTCATCACGTGTCAAACTACAACTTAAGATTAAAAATATCACAAACAAAATTCACGTCTTTTCTGTTTCAGTCGCTTCTTTTCAAGCCACTACTGTAAAAGCGGAAATTTCACGCTATACATTTTTCGCGCTCAGCTGAGCTGAAAATTGCACATTTTTAATTTTTACGGACAGTTAGGAAACCTGTATTCTCGTGCAAATAAACAGAATACACTGTATTTCATACAATTTTATTATCGCACAAGTGACGTGCTGCACAAAACACACGAAAATTTCCATGCTGCGAAATGTTCCACGTTCACAGTACATTTTGCATTTAAGCTACCCAGGAGAAGACAATGGAGAGAAAGGGTGTATATCTTTGAATTAGAGAATTGGAATGTGAGAAAATTAAGATGAAAATCACAGACAGAAATTGAAAGAAGTAAAAAGATGAATAATTGAAAAGAAAGGAGTAGCTTATAAGACCTGGGGGGTGTAACATAAAGAGATACAATCAATCTTACGATCAGTAAGATTGATTGTATTTTTTATGTTACAGGGCCTAGAGCTTACTGAAAAAAACATGAAATGGCATGAAAAAGAAAAATTTAAAATCCTTTTTCAAAAACATTACAAGCAACAAATTAAATCATAAAAAATTTGATTTACATGGAAACAAATCATTTTATTTACAGTTGCCAAATCATATAGTATATGAACTTGATCTTGAAGTATGTGCATTTACAATGAAAGATTGGAATCTTTGTCTATACATAATTTCACAAACAGAAAGTTCAGAAACATGTTACAGGATTACAATACATAAACTTATTTTGAATAAATTCATTAATTAGCAAATGACACAAATCAATTTATAAGGCTGATTTTGGTTGTCTATGCATCAATAGTTTAATTGAAAAAACCTGAAAAATGTATGTACACAAATTAGAGATTTTATGGATTGCGATGTGTAACTCATGAAAACTGCTTCTTTTATGTACCTGTAATAACTTTTGGTACACAATGATGTCGATAGGTTGCAAAAAATCCCACAAACAAGTACACATGAAAATGTTCAAAGAAACATGAGATACAATACAGAGACTTATCTTCACTTTCACTTTTGATTAATATATGCACAATGATTTTACCAATTACATATTTTAACATGCTGTGCTATTCTTGCAAACTGACTTGGACATTTCCTTTAGGCTTTTGACACCAATGACAGAGCAAGTAGAATAGCCATCCAGAATAACAAATTGCCAACTGACAAACTGTATCATACATGCTTAATATTCTAGCCAAAAAAAAAAAAAGGACACAAGATACGTGTATATCATTATCCTATTTAATTCAGAATGAAGTCTGCACAAAGTGAGTCACATGTTATATTCCATAACATTCCCTATTCAGGCATAAAAAGAAACATTTGGAATTTACTACAACTTTAACCCATTGCCTACTGGAACCGGATGGCCCCTATATTAATCCTATAGGAATGAAATAATTCAGTAGTCAATGGATTAACCAGTTGTTCTCCCCTGTAATCCAACAAAAATTAGAGAAAAGGGAGAAATTATTAAGAGAACAGTGATTTAATAGCATGTAAAGTTCAATATAAGCAAAGTTCATATGAAAAATGTCAATACTTCCCCAAATGAATCGGATTCTTAGAATACACATACAATTAACTCCACTTCACTTAAATACAGGTATCATCATTTGTTCTGAAAATGAATTAAATTACGATACGGCGAAACTCCTCTGGACAAAGGATATTACTGCTTGATATCGAAACCTTGTTATATCAGGGCTAAAAACCAATATAATATAAAGAAGTGGGACCCACAAAATTACCTTGTTATAACAAGAGTTGTTACAACGGAAACTCACTATAAAGGGATCTGATATAACAATATTCCTGATATAAAAATATTTTTGATATAACAAGGTAACATTCCAGTCCCAGCTCTTTATATTTTATTGTTCTTTAACCCTGATAAAATGAGATTCCTGCTATAACAAGGTAATTTTAATGGTCCCAAGGACCTCGTTATACTGCGTTTCCACTGTATAACAGTGTTCTTTATAACCAGGTTCCACTGTATTAATATGAATAATGAACACATTTACCTCTCATCATCAATTCAATGTCATACATTCTGGATAACAAAATTTGGTGTCCCCTACAACAGCATTCATTAAAATTTCAAAGGGATTTTTTTTCCCCCTACTGCAGACAAATAGGCAGGGAAATTGAATCAAAATCTCAACAGAAATTGCTCTCTCACATCCTTTGCTCTCATCTTCCTCTTTGAGCATTTAACTTTTCAGACTCTGTCGGCCATGACCTTCAAAAAGTCTATCGCTCTCATAGGGTCATCGATGCTCCACTCTGCACCAGCCACAGCAAGGACCCTACGACGCTTTCGAGGTGTCCCAGCGGCGAAGGACGCCGAGACGGAACTAGTGTTGAAGGAGGTACCGAGGAAGGAGGACGAAGCATTGAGGTTCTTGGTTTTGATGCGACGTTCGGTCATTGCATGCTTGCGAGAGGTCAGTTTGTGGAGCGATGCAATCTTTTCCTTCGTCTTCGGACAGGAGAGGATAATCTGAGGAGAGAACAAGAGGAATAAAGCAACTCTACAATGTAATTTAGAAAACAAAAGGGGCATGTCAACATTTTCTAGGTAACTGACCAGTCTATCATAGCATATATCCAGAAACTATGACTGCCATTAGGGTTTGAAAGACTTACATATTTCCAAACAGTATTCCCAATTGGTATCAGCACACTAGCAACTGCTAAGTTTGAGTTCTGCATGTAGAAATATATCGGCTGGTTGGAGCTCATGAGTGCATCGTACAACTCATGCTTCTGCAACAATGGCTCCACATCATTTAACTCCATGAGCTGAATTTCTAACTTCACACCTTTGCCAAATACTATACATGCACCAAACTCTATCCAAGCATAACCTCAAATCCTACTGCAACCCGAATACCAATCCTATAGGTAATTCTATAAAGTATGAGCAACTTTTATGACATACCACGGCCTCGTCTTATAAAGAGTTTGATTGATTCAAATCATTTGCAACTTTCAGATTGATCTCAACTCCTATCTCTTAAGTACATAGTAGAGATCAATCTCAAAGTTGCGATCGATTTTAATCAATCGCAACTCTTTATAAAAAATATTTTTAAAAAACATGCCTCATTCAAACAAGGCAAATATCTGCCAATAATGACTGCAGCAAAAAATAGGGTCCCACCAAGGTTTACTTTTCAAACGTTATTGTGTACTGCAATCTCAGACCCAAGAAGCTGAAATAGAAATTTGATGTCCATGAAACATAGGAAAATTTGTTTAGCAAAGAAAACAATAAAAGATTTCTGATTCAAACATAGATTGTTCTGGTAGGAGACCTACCTCATAGTTTCATACTGACACATAAAACCATAGCCACATCAGAATTGGATTGGCCTTCATTGTGGCATTAAATGGTTGATACTGTACCTCTGTTACATGGACATCATGTGGTACGCTGCCCAAACCCTATGGAATGACCGCCTTATCCCTAGCAAAATAAAGCTGAGGCAATTGCTTCCTAGACATCTATCAAAGCAACACTGGATGAAGGAAGCTCTTGATTTGACTCACCTGTGCTTGGGATGCATCCTGAAGAAGCTTGCCAAGGATGACGCATGTCTTACAGAAGATGAGGGCGTTCTTCTCCCTGTAGATCTGAAGAAGATCCACCAGGGTGGCCGCGGCTTCCTCAGCAGCAAGCACTGCATGCTGGGTAGAATCATGCTAGATAATGGAAAAAAAAAAAAAAAAGTGGGGCATTAATACATGTAAAAATGTTGCTGCATTCTGAAAATCATTCTGTATAAAAAAAGTGCACCAGATGAAACTCCAATCACCATAAGCATGCAAAAAATACTTTTCTTCTCAAGAAAATTGTTCTTGGAATAACTGATAGAGTCCAAGTCAGATTTCTTGCAGTGATTTTTATTCCTTTTTTTTTTCCCTTCAAAATACCAGCTCAGGGATGAAGGATAGACAGAACATCAAATATCTCCCTCCATACAATTCATACCTTGGTGATGTTGAGTAGGATTTTAATGATGATTTCAATCATCTCCATGCAAGGCACACTGCGATTACATCCTTTGATGAGTGCATAGAGGACAGGAACAGCACCGGCTTCAACCAAACGCTGGCAGCACACGGCAGACAGACGAGACACAACCTCTGCAAACAAGAAAGCAATGCTTTATTAGCCATGGAGTTAGCTGTGGAGTACAGTGGAAACTCCCTATAAAGAGATCTGATATAACAATATTCCTGATATAACAAGTAGTGCTGTCGTCGAGAAAAAAATTCTCTGTCGACATGTCGTATTAAATTAAACCCCAAATGAGTCCCACGTATTCAACTTCATCTTGATTTAACTACTCTGATTATGTCAACATTTTTGGATCACTGTCAACATGTTGTTTTCCGTAAGAAAACAGTGTTTGACGACAAACGTGTTGACAGAAGGCCTATCGACGACAGCACCTAAAATTAAACAAAAGCAAGAAATACTGAATCCCTGAGATCCAGCAAACTCACCCAGATTCATGAGCGTCTCTAGGATGCGATGCATACTCTTGTAATGCAGTAGATAGTCCAAGGCCGTAGCTGTTCGGTTGCATAGCTTCTTCTCCTCTGTAACATTCTGATTTGCTCGTTGGCATCTGGCGCGGGCTGCGGCCACTTTCTTACTCTTGATACGGCACCTGACACGATGGCCTCGCCACAATGCCTGCAGAGGTCAGAGGTCAATTGGATAATCCATGGAATAAGGAAATCACCAATGAATGCATATAACAAGATTATACAATGTAAAAATAGAATTCTCCTCATGCCACATTATGGTGTCACATTCATGCTTTCAAAATTCGTTGTTGTTTTTTTTGTCTCACATTTGGTGAATTTTTATTGGAACCCAAAGTTGTTCAAAGAGGGTAACAAGTAGGACTAACAAGACAAACATGTACACCTGGAAACTTTCCACCAATATCTGAGGACGATGAATAACAAGAATTGCTTCATTTCTCTGTGGACCAACGCAGAATCAAGTACATGTACCACAGAATGCTGCAATACACGTACACCACATTCTCCATTCCTAATTACAGTTGAGTTTACCCATGGAGAAAAATCCAGGGGCCAGTCACCCTAAAACCTTCAATAACACACTTTAGTAGGATATCTTAAAAATGTCAGCTTTTGTTAGACAGGCCCCAGTAATTTTTACCTCAAGTGTTTGAATATATCTTTCTCAAATGTTCTGGATGATTTACGATGGTTGGCACGAGTGTTCAACCAGATGTAGTCTTACCTGCATCTTCAGAGCAGCAGAGTGCATCTTCTGGACCTGTCGTTTAGCAAGCCACACCCTAGCAACAGACTGAAGCCGTGTTGCAGCTGCATTCTTCCTAGCAAGATACCGTCTTGCTGCCCCCTGCAGGACTACAGCTGCAGCTTGAACTTTCAGGAATTGAAGGCGTTGAAGCTTGGCCCTCATCCAGTTTTGGATGGTCATGATGGCATCCATCTTTTGCTTGAAGGCTCTGCGCAGACGGAAGTTATGGAATGCCCTCTGGAGTCGGATGACAGACAGGTGGGCCTTGGTTCGGTCGGCAAAGGCCTGGAGTTCTCCAAGTCTGACTTGACGCTGGGTCTATGAGGACAGAAAAAAAAGAAAGGTTATCAAAATGTGTGCATAGCTGCTAGAAGCTAGATGCTTAAGGCAAGAAAGACCTGTAATTCCTTATTGAAAAGCTGTATTTGCCTTTAATGCACTTCTGTACTCTACATACTATCCAAAGGCAAAGTTATACAAGACAATCAATTAAGAAATTATTTAACAAATAATGAAGATGAATATGGTGTAACTACAAAGTTAATTTGTCAAAAACTCTCTTTCCTGTAAGTAATTAAGAATGAGGCCTATAATAATAATAATTATTTATTCATCAAAAAATATTGTTTATAAAAATGACATGATTAAAAAAAAAAAATAGAAATATGTCCAGTTATCAATGCCCTCTGTCTTCCTACTTTCTACACATACATATTTCATCTTTCCTTTGGAGGCCTAAGAAATCAATAAATAAAGTAACATAAAATGAACGCACCTCAAGGAGTTTCCTAGTTTGGTAACCCCTCACATGACGTTGGATGCACACAGCTGCTTCCTTCTCCTTAACCATCTCTGCAAAATGCCTCCTGTCTATGGTGCCTCTGGCTCTTGCCTGCATCCTGATCACATTATACCGCAGGTTCCTATACCTACAGCACTGCATGTACCCTCTGAACACTGCCTGAATTGTGATGGCTGCACCTCGGGCCATGTGGTACTCTTGCTGGGTTTCCTTTGCCAGGACGGTAGCCCGGTAGCGCCTCTGAATCACAAGGACTGCATTCCTCATGGTCTGGTACCGCCTACGTTGCACCATTTGCCGGTAGTGGGATTGGATGCTGATGGCAGCTTGGCGGTGCTTAATGTACTTTGTCTCCTCAATGCAGCGCCTGAGGTGTGACTGAATGATGATTGCAGCACTCCTCTTCTGCAGGTACTCTCCTCTTGTTTTCTTCATTTCAAGGAAACCTCTTGTGTGCTTCTGAAGAGTGCATACAGCAGAGTACACTTTCCTGTAGGTCCTCTTGGTGAAGTACATCCTTGAAATACTCTGGATTTTGATGGCAGCACAACGCTGCTTCAGGTACATCTGCCTGGCTAAGTGCATCCTGAGCATGGACTGGATGCAACGAGCAGCTCTGTGCCTTGCAGCCAATCGCCTTGCCATCAAACCTCTGTAAACACTTTGTACAACTAAGGCTGCAGATTTCATGGCAGTGTATTCATTCTGGACCCTTTTTCCTTCTAGATAAGCTCTAATCTTACTCTGAAGCAGGATGATCATCGTCCTTTCTTGCCTGTACTTTTGCTGCTGCTTGAAGCCGCGATAGGCACTTTGAATGACAGTGGCTGCTCTGTGGGATTTCTTGAGGGTTCTTCTGGTGAGGAAACCCCTTACAGCTGCTTGAATTGTGATGCAGGCACCCCTGGTGACATGGTACCTCAGAGTTTCAATCTGGCAAGACTTTGTGGCCCTGAATCTTCTTTGCAGCACAACAGCTGCCTTCTTCTGCCTCAAGTACTGCTTCCTGGCAATGAACTGTCGCACGGTGGCCTCAATCTTAGTTGCAGCAGTATGCTCCAGAGCTAGTCTTCTGCGTACACAAAGACCACGGTAGACTGCCTGCATTGTCACAGCAGCCTTCTTGACATTGTGATATTCCTTACGGACTTGTTTGGCGAGTAGATGTGCCCTCCAATGACTCTGCAGTACATCAACTGCATTTAGAGTTTTCCTATAGGTTTGAAGAGCTCTGTGGCATCTGTAGTAGGACTGAATGCAGGTGGCTGCTCTGTGTTGTTTCTTGATGGATTGTAGGACTAGGAAAGTCCTTACAGCAGCTTGAATGGTGATAGCTGCACCTCTCTGGATATTGTAACACATCACTTGCTGATCCCTGAGAGCATTTGCCCTCCACTGCCTCTGGATAACAACTGCAGCAAAAGTCCTCTCGTGTCTAAACTTCTTGGCATAGACAAACCCAAGGTATCCCCTGACCATAGCTTGGATCCTAACTGTGGACAGCTTCTTCAACACAAAGGCCTTCCTCTCTCTGTGGCAGCGATAGAATGCCTGGATTTTAATGGCAGATGATCGCTTGAGGTTATACTCCCTACGAACCTCACGTCCCAGATGTACAGCTCTGAAATGCCTTTGGAGAAACAATGCAGCATTGGAGATCTTCTTGTATTTGATGTGCTGGAGGTGTCCTCTGAAGCATGCTTGGATTCTGGTGGCCATTTCATGTTGCTTTTGCAAAGCCCTTCGTACAGTAAGCCCTCTTACAGCAGCTTGGAGTGTAATGATAGCACCAAGCTTCATGTGGTATTCTCTCTGTGCCTGTCTACAAAGTTTCAACGCCCTGAAATGCTTCTGGAGAACCTTGGCAGCTTGGCACACTCTGAGGTATCTCTTCCTGGCAACAAATCCTCTAAACGAAGCTTGGATCTTAGTAGCTGAAAGGTGTTGCAGAGCCAGGATCTTGCGCTGGCGATGACCACGATAAGCAGCTTGCAATGTGATGGCTGCCCCTCTCATGATATGATACTCCTTCTGGCTTTCTTGAGCAAGTCTGTGTGCACGGAATCGTCTCTGAACAATCAGTGCTGCATTGCGAAGAGATGCATATGAGTTGCTTGCCAGATGGGCTCTAACTGCAGTCTGAATGACAACAGCAGCCTGTCTCTGTTTGGACAAGACTTGCCTCTGACTGTACCCACGGTATGCAGCCTGAAGTGTTATTGCTGCTCTTCTTTTGATATTGTATTCCCTGCAAACCGCTCTCCCATGCTGAAGACTTCTGTAGCGAGTTTGAAGTACAAGTGTTGCTTGTTGTAGCTGCAAGTATCGAGACCTGGCTATGTATCTCCTAAAGGATGACTGTACAACAGTGGCTGCTTGGTGTTGCCTTGCAAGTTCTTTCCTCTGGACATAGCCCCTGTAAAGTGATTGGATGGTGATGATGCCAGCTCTTGTTTTCTGGAATGTCTCCCTTGTCTCCCATGCAAGAAGCTGAGCACGTAATCTCCTCTGCAGAACACAGACTGCTTGCTTCAACCTTGAGTACCTCTTCTTGGCGACATAACACCTTAAGTTTGCCTGAATGGTTGTTGCTGCAGCTTTCTGGTTCTTTAGCATTTTTCTGGTGGCAAATCCTCGATACAATGCCTGGACAGTGATGATCCTACCTCTTGTGATGTAGTATTCTTCTAGACAGGCCTGTCCAGTCATCCATGCTCTAAAACGAGTCTGGATGGTATGGACAGCCTTTTGCACCCTCATATAGTTGCAACGCTGGAGATATCCACGTAACCTAGCCTGGATGACCACTGCAGCCAATTTCTGGCGGAGGAAGATCTTGCGCTGGACATGTCCACGGTAAAAAGACTGGATAAGAATGGCTGAGCTGCGCTTGGTTGCATAGTCTTTGGTGAGCTGCAGCATGAGCATACGTGCCCGGAAGCGAGATTGCATGATGATAACTGCCTTTCGGAGTTGAAGGTATTGCTTCCTGGCCAATCTCTTGCGAATTTCAGCTTGGATCGCAATGGCTGCAGATCTCTGTTTGAGGTAGCACATCCTCTGGACATGACCTCTGTAGCCAGCTTGCAAAGTGATGGCAGCTGTCCTCAGACTGCGATACTGTGCCTGCTGCTCACGACCAATCATTAGAGCACGGAATACCCTCTGCAGGATGATGATCGCAGACCTCTTTTTGATAAACTCCTCACGAGCTTGGTAACATCGCACAGCCGTCTGGAGAGTGATGATAGCAGCTCTGGTGTGTTGATACTCCTTCTTTTGGAGATATCCACGGATGGCTGCTTGTAGTGTAACGACAGCCCCACGGGTGTAGCAGTAATCATGGACAGCTTTCCTGGTCTTGAGCATTGCTCGATATCGCCTCTGCAAGATAGTAGTTGCTTCCTGCAGTTTGTTGTACCTCTGCCTGGCAATGTAGCATCTAAACAAGGATTGTAGTTTGATGGCAGCTGATCTTTTCAGTAGGAACTCTCTCCTGGCCATGAAGCCTTTCCATGCAGCCTGGAGAGTGATGGCAGCAACTCTAGCAATGCAATACTCTCTATGCAACCTCCTTCCAAGAAGAATTGCCCGATATCTTGTTTGCATGACCATGGCAGCCTGCCAAAACTGCCTGTACTTCTTCTGTGCTAGATAGCCCCTAACAGCTGCCTGCATGATGATGACGCTGCGTTTGGTTCGTGTGAAGCGTTGCCTTTCCTGGAAACAGCGTACAGCAGATTGAATTGTGATAGCTGCTCCTCTTGCAATGTTGTACTCCCTGCAAATCTGACGGCCAAGCAGAACCGCACGGTAGCGAATCTGAAGAACTACAGCAGCCTGTTGAAGTTGAGTATACCTCCTCTTTGCCTGGAGTCGTCTGACATGGGCCTGAATAAGAACAGTGCTACTCCTCAGCTTCAGGTATGACACCCTCTGTTGGTAACCTCTGAAGGCAGCCTGAATCTTCATTGCACTTCTGATCTTACATGCTTCCCTCCTGCCCAACCTTCCTCTGAATACCTTCTGTAGGACAACTGAGGCACCCCTTAAGGCACAGTACTGGGCACGCTGCTCTTCACCCTTAACCTTAGACCTGTACAGAGCCTGCATCTTGAGAACAGCTTCTCTCAATTTCCTGAAGTCATTTACAGCATGATATCTCCTGTAATGCTTCTGGAGAACAGTAGCAGCAGATTTCTTCTTCAGATAGGTCTGTCTTGTAAAGAAACATCTCCAGGCAGTCTGGATAGTGATAGCTGCCTTCATTTGCTGAATCATTCTTCGAGCCTAGAAGCAAAACAGATTAGAAAAGGTGCATTAATGAGTGAGTCAGCAAAATAATCAATCAAAACCCTGTTCATAAATAATGCTTCAGATTCTTTCACATGAAGTAAAGATTTTTCGAAAATGTAATCAAAACCTTGACCATTTCCAAAAATAAAGAAATCTGCAGTTCGTCAACAATAAATGGATACTGATGTCAATAATAAAAAGAAAGAAAATTACAAAAGCTTTCTTTAGATACAAAAAACACTGGTTCCAGTTTTAGAAAAATGGGTCACATGATCTTTTTTTAAGAAGCCTTAGTGCATCAATTTTGCAGTGTATGCACCTGGAGAGCAAAATAATGATTCTGTTTCATTCATTATTGTAAAGCACTTTGAGCATGTTTACTATGTAAAGGCGCTACTATACAGATACATACATGTACATGCCAACCCTGACAGTCAAGAAATGGGAACAAATTATCAAGAAATTTTCAAAAATAGAAACATTCCTAAATTTTCTATTCAGTACTACAATTTTGTACAGAAATAGGAACACACAGGTTAGAATTGGCAATTTTCTTTTCCCAAAATAGGAATATTCCTATTTACTAGGAACAGTTGGCAGGTATTTCTATTGATAAAATCAAAGACCATAGGCAAACTACAAAGGCATACCAAAATTCCTCTCCATACAGCCTGTAGCCTGATGCATGCCCTCTTCAGCTCAACAAATCCCTGCCTAGCGATCTTCATCTCTCGTTGGGAGCGATACCAGCCCTGTATCCTTGATGCTGCACGCTGCATCCTGGCAACCCTTGCCCTGGTCATGTGACCTCTGATGACAGATTGAAGTTTAGTGGCAGCGGCATGCTGGCGAGAAATGCCCCGTCTGAGCAGGAAACCTCTAACTGTTGCCTGAAATTGGGAATTAAAAAGCATACAAATTCAAAGTTGAATCAGAATTCCATGGCATTACTCTGTACATATACTAACATATATATACACATGTACTAGGCCCAAGTTGAAAAAGTAAACTGAAACCTTTTACTGAGAAAAAACCCCAGTGATTTTCTCTTTTTGACATGTTGCTACCAGTGATGAAAATGTATGGAAATTGACAGATGGACAGAGTATACAATCTTTTTCTCACAACTGCATTTTCATCGTAAACTGAATATCAAACAGTTACAGAACCAAAGCAAAGAAAGTGGACAGTCTTACTAAAATAATTCCTTTAACAAATACCTGAATCAATGTTGCAGCCTCGACTTGTTTCTTGAAAGCAAGTTCATGGCGTAATTTCTTCACCATCTGCCTTGCTAGGTAACCTCTGATAGCTGTCTGGATGATCAGGACAGCACCCCCGATACGCTCTTCACGGCGCTTCAGGAGGAATGTTCTCACTGCTGACTGTATCTTACTTGCCGCTTTCTCTCGAACCTACACAATAAAAAGATATGGCAATTTATTGTACAGTTTTACTTATGATTTCAAAATCAAGTATCAAGTTTACTCATTTCTGGAGGGTATTACAGTGCCTTGACATGAGAGCACAGTGTAGAGAACAACCACTTTAGGGAGATACAAATGGTTCATTTCTGCTGTTTCTCTTGTTTTTGTTGTTGCTATTGATGTTGTCTCTCCTGTCAGATGTGCAATCTAAGAATTTTCATGCCAGACTGCATCTGCAGAAATTGCCTTGTTTGTGTATTATTTGAAATCAGATGAAGGACCAAAAAATAAAGTATGGAATATAGTAATTAATGTAATTTGGAACTTCTGCAGGGCAGCAAAGTATGAAATTACAAAACATAGATTTGTGCTGGAGCTGACTGTATTTGTACAAGTACTTGGAGGACCACTAGGAAGAATAGCCACCCACCCATCAAACAACAAGGGCCTTCTTCTCCCTTTCCTTTCATTTTATCTAATTTTTTTTTTTTTTTTTAAGGGAAAAAAAGTGTTATGGCACGAAAACTAAGAATCCTTTCATTTGGTATAAACCAAAAAATAAAAATGATACATACCACTCTCATCTTCTGCTCCTTCCTGAGGTGATGCGCCCTCCAGGCCAGCTGAATAGTGCGGGCTGCCCTCGTCTCCTGCCTCAGGTCTAGGAGACGTGCGCAGAGGTACGAGACGTATGTGATGACCACCTTCTCATCTGGAATGGTGTTTGACATGTCCGCAGACCGCACCATCATGGGAACGCCGCCCAGCTCATTCACCTTCTCATAGAGGAGCTTAAAGTTTTGGCGCTCGTTTGCGAGGAGCTTTTCGTGGTCAGTTTCTTTGCCTGTACCTATCAAAATTGCGAAATCAGAAGATATTGTGAATCAAACAGAAGTGGACTAGATGCTGAAATCATACTCTGAAGTGACTACAAAGTGTGTGGGGGCATTATGCCAATCACCGCCACCTTCTGGAACCTTAATGACTTCTTTGCAATTCGTAAAGTTTTCAACATACATGTACATGTATTTCACAACATTTTTCTTTCAGGTTTTATGCATTATTTGAGAACCATTGTCAACATATCATTACAGAATCACATGAACTTTGCAACACTATGTCATCACATAAAAAACTAAGAATGTAATGTGTCTACAAGTACAGGGGAAAACTGTAACATGTATTTTCTTCTCCAGCACCATACCTTGTACATCTTGTGCTTTCTACAGTCATAAGTTAATTGGTGTCTTCCAAAATATTTTTCAGACCAGACCAAACCATACAACATAAGGCAATGATCAAAATTATGTTTCATTCCCTAATGGATATGATAAATGGAATTAACTGGAAATTAATATCGTTGGTGAGGTGATAAGACCTTGTATCTCAAATTTTAGTGAAAATTACTTTTTTGTATTAGGCTCCAGATTATCAGTCAAGTGATGTCCTGTCTAAATCCCAGCTCTCTTACAACAAGCCACCACGGCATTTCAAATGAAAGGCAATCCCATCGCTTATAATGCTTTGGCAGCCATGCTTTTTCACTTTCCTGAACATTTGATTTTTTTGAGATACAAGGTTTTGTCGCCCCATCGACGTTATGTGACTTTAAACCTACTTGGTGAGAATGTGTGAGACCAGGTCCCGTCAAAGCTATCGCAGGAGGCATTGAGGTCCTGTTGCTCTTCCCTCTGGAACTGCATGAGAGTGGTTTCCTGGTTGATGCTGTCATAGGGGAGCAGGGAGGGGTGGTAGTGGTGGACTAAGAGACACAGGGCACGTCCGTCACAGAAGGACACGGTGAAGTTCTCGATCTAGATGAAAGGAAATATAAAAAATGGTGTAACATCAAACAAACCGCCTTTTTCTTTAAAAAGTTATTGCACCTATTTGTATCATGTACGTTAAAATCAAATCAAACTAAGAGAGAAGGGATCTAGGAGCGATCACACTTCACCAGGGCTCGCGCTTAGCGGTGGCCCGGGTGCCATTGGCCACCCGAAACGGCGTCGGGCCACCCGAAAATGTCGGAACAGTGGCCCGGGTGGCCACCCCAAAATAACAAAATGAAAACAAAAATAATGAAAAAATTGAAGTTTTCTAGCAGATCTTAAATCTAGTCTGCGAGTGTCAATTACTGAAAATGAGCATACTTTTAAAATTTAAGACAACTGAAATCATACGAGTTCAAAATAAGCTCTCGCTGTCCAGTAGATTCGTAGATCTAACTTGAACGTCAATGTGCACAAACACTGAGTGATCGCGAATTGTGTGTGCAGCGCGCGCAACGAATGTGTTGATGATACGCAGTGTGTACGTACGTAGCTAGCGCTATTTATAGCCGCAGTTTAGTATGTACGTACGTTTGATGCAGCGATATCGGGGTCAGGTCGTGTTCCGTCAAAGTTTGTCACCGATTTTCACCGAGTCACTAATTTGCTCTCAGCCAATCAAATGCGAGGATTGCAGTAGCTTAGAACAACAGTCGGTGAAAATCCCTGACTGATTTGGTTTCATGAAAGGCTCCCCATATCATTGTTGTCGTTGTTGGTGACGAGCATGTGCATGTGGCGCTGGCCGGAGCCTTTATATAGATGTAGTCTGAATTCAAGCCCATTTTATTTACTCCCCCAACACGTCTTTTCACAGTTTGATAAATTATCAACTTGTATCAAAGTTTATTCTCTGAATATTCTTGATAGCATGTCAGGGTTAAGTGTATGGGTGCGATGAGCAACAAGAATTACGGCTTACGCTATCAATAATCAGGCACTTGCTGTAAATTAGCAAAACAATTAACTGGAGCAAACACTATTTCCATTCACAAGCACGTACGTGATAGAAGAATGACACATACTTTGACCTAGTTTTATCACTTGAAAGAAGATCGACGCCTTAGTTTGTTGGGTAGGCCTGTTATTTGGGCACTTGGAACGTATTATAATTTGCACTTGATGCTTTTTTTAAACGTGATATACAGTGTTGTTTCCGAATTTCCGAACCGAACTGAAAATTCGCGAATTTGCGTTGTCGAAACGAATCCTGCCGAATCCGAATTTTGCTGCTCGATTCGGAAGATTCCGAAGATTCGGGAACTCCAGCATTCAGTTGAACATGTTTTTAAACAAAATGGAGCTTGAATAATTTCTGCTATTATCGATAGTTTGTTTTTAAACATGACGGAGTTTAAATAATTTTTATTTCTATCGTCCGTTCATTTTCTAGACATGACGGAGTTTAAATAATTTCTATTTCTATCGTGCGTTCATTTTCTAGACATGACGGAGTTTAAATAATTTTTGCTTCTATCGTACGTTCGTTTTTAAACATAATGGAGTTTGAATAATTTCTACTACTGTCGCAAGTTGTTTTTAAACATGACGGAGTTTAAATAATTTCTATTTCTATCGTGCGTTCATTTTCTAGACATGACGGAGTTTAAATAATTAATTGCAATTAATCCGTGGCTTTTTCTTCCATCTCTCTTCCCTTTTCTCCTTACCCTCTTTTTATTTTTCTTCTTTCCTCTCTCTTCTTTTTTTTCATTTTCGTCTACGTACACGTCCTGTCCCTTTTCTATTGTTCTTTTTTTTCACTTCTCCCTCTCTTGATTGTTCTTCGTCCAATTCTTATTCCTTTTTCTTCCCCCCCCCAAAAAAAAAAAAATTTTTGTCTGTATCCCTACATCTCCTTCCAACTCTTTTCTTTATTTATTCCTTCCCTTCTTTTCCCCTACATCTCCTTTCAGCTCTTGTCTTTGATTATTTCTTCCTTTCTTTTTCATCCTTTTTTTTTTCATCCTTTCCTGTTTTATCCCTATACATGCTGCTTCTGGCTCTTGTATTTATCTATTTATTTTTCTTTATTTTTGCATTTCTTTCTTGCTTTAAAAAAAAATTCTTCTCATTATTCTCCTTGTCCATCTCCATTTCCTCCTTCTGATCTCCTTTTTCTTCAGTTACTTACGACGGGGAGGGATATTATTTTGCAAAAAAGAATGTTCGTATTGGGACATGCATCCATGGAAAGATCGCTGGCTGGAATAGTCAACAGTAGGTCAAAGAGGGTGCAGATGTTTGGCATCTCCTCCTTCAGTTCGGGGATTATACTCTTAGCGTGAATGGAGTTGAACGGCTATCCCCAAGAGCTTAACATGTCATTGTGTATTAGTATGCATGTATCTTAGCAGAATAATATCAGGGCCACCTGAAATTCCATTTGGCCACCTGAACCTTCTAGTCAAGTGGCCCGGCTGGCTACCTAAAAAAAAAGTTAAAGGCAAGCCCTGCTTCACATACCTGAAGATCATAGAAGGAACAGACTGCCTTGCACCAGTCCATAAGCAGCATCAGCTGTGGGCTCTTGAAGTAGAGGTGAGGGCCACCGAGGCTGGGGTTAGAGGGACCATTGTTGCCCCTCTTGAGGGCACTGATCTTCTCCTTCAGCTTGCGATTCTTGTTAAGGAAGTCTATCTCTTCGCGGATGTGTTCTTCGTTGAGCATCACACCAACCTATATGGGGAAAAAAAATGAGGGTACAGAATTTAAAAAGTCACACAGAGAGTTTGTAATGTTTCTTTGTAATGTTTCTTAAACAGACATCCATTTGTGGTTCCACCCCCCCCCCCCCCTCCATCCCTTCAGGAACATACTATTCATTTAGCATCACCCAAAACTAAGTAGGTTGTAAAAATTACAAATAACACATGACTTTTGCTGTAAAAAAAATTGTCATCTATCTACTGAAGAAAAATATTTTCATTTTAAATTTTCAGCCTTAAAATATTTGGAGAGGAAAGGAAAGGGACTCATATGAAATATGCAAGTTCTTTTACATGCTTACATCAAAATTCATTACAACACAAGGGTGTATGGCGCAAAACACCTTGACAGTGATGGAACACTGTTAGGTATGGAACAATAAAATAGTTTTTTTTATTCTATTTGTCTACTAAAACCTTAATTGGCTCACTTTAAAAAAAAAAAAAGCATCAAATATTTCATGAACAATTAAGAGAAAAATCTGGCATGTAGCTTCTCATACAAGAGGTCTGTAAAAACTACTGCACATTTGACACTACCAACATTGATCATATCAAGAGGTACCCATGGTATTGCACTTACAACAAAGTTGCCTTCAGACATCTTACCTGATAGTGGAAGATAATACGCCACAATAGCTCCAGAGTCTTCTCCCTGTGACCATCAACGATCACTCTCTCGTTGAGACCTCCTCCTAAAAGAATTTGTTAGAAGAAAAATATTTAGATTGCACGAAGGGGACAAAGCATCCTTGCTCTTGTAATTTTTAAACTGTTTGCAAGATGTGGTGTTAATAAATTTCCCCTGCAGCCAGGTGCTTAGGGAGAGGCCCCCCCCCCCCCAACCCTAAATAGTCCTTTGAACTTTGGAAGAGAACTTTCAGTAACTGCCATATGCAAAGCACTTGTTTCGTGAAGAGAAATATTTAATCACAACAGTGAATTTAGGCACTTCAAGATAACACAGTCACAGGCAACAGATCTTATATGTTTCTTTTACAGTTCTTGAAGAGAGCAAAAGAAATTTGACCCCAACAGCACATTCTTCATATCGACTGCAAGTCAGTGGCAAAAGGGGGAATTTTCAAGCTTTAGATCTCATTTATTACCTTCTACATCAACACCTCTATCTTTGAGCATCTTGAAAGCCACCTCAACATTATGGATCTTCTGCAGTCTGCTGATTGCTGGTACACGGAGCTCTCTGGATAGGGTCCAGTTCTGAGTCAACAGCTCCACGACACGCCTTCAAAGAACAAAAACTAGAAGGATAAAAGTGTGACTAAATGATAAGAATTCTTCAAGAAGCTTGGACACGTTCAGTCAACAGGCCCTCTTGACAGTTGCCATTTTGGAGTCAACAGCTTATTCTATCTTCAGAAAAAAATATAAGATTTCATGGAACTCATGTGAAAAAACAATTTGAGGAATGGTGTGATTTCAAAACAAGATTTTCTTCACATCTCTACAAAATTTATGGCAACAAGTGATAAAACATTTCATCAGAGTAAAAATAGTATTTGCAGGAATTGTGTTTTCGTTTTTACATTATACAAGACCTTTTTTTCTTCGATTTTTCCAAGTCATTTTGGAGCTATGAATATCCAAATTACACTCCATTTTTACGTAATATTTCGGGTGCACATGTACTTACGCAAGTCTGACCCCACACCGTAGATCAACAGAAAGCTTGTTGACTGCAAAATCAAATTCATCCAAGGGTCTCTGGACATGAGTGACTGCGTAACCCAAGAAGCTGAGATGACGTGTGATGTCTCCCTCACCTTTCAAGTAACGACGAGAAAACTCCAAGAGGAGGTCGCGACTTGACTGCAACATGTAAAATGCAACAACAGAACTATCATGTAGAACCGCTACCAGATATTTTTTTTGTTGTCCTAATCTTGCAATTTGGAATAGATATAACATTTATAAGAGTATAAGATAATCAAATTTTTCAATTTGCCATTTGATTGTAATCCTTTTCTTTTTTTTTTTTTTCCTTTTTTTTTTGCAATCAAATTTTTCTCTGCTGGTATTCCAAATTTTCTTTGTAATCCAATTTCCAATATGTCTAGTAATCTTGTGGAGTACTTACAAAAAGGATATTCTGATTTCGAGCATCCCTGTCACAAACAAAATTCTGTTCAAAGAATCAAGGCCCAATTTCCCAGGGGAATAAAAAATATTCTAGGAATTCACAAACAAGTATTTATTTATCTATGTACACAAAAATCAGGGGACCAACATAAGAATTGTAAATTCCTACTGATCCTTGATCTCAGTTTTGGTAAGGGGAAGATCTTTAAGGAGGAAGAGGTGAACTTGGTACTTGGGCAGGCAAAACTATGATTCAACTGCCCATGTGTTTGGTACCTTGGGGTACCAACTAAAAATTCAGTTTTGCTGAAATATTTACTTTTTTTCTGTGCTGTACCCTGGATACCAAAAGCATGTGAGAGTAATTAATTTTTGTGTTTTATGCAAGATTTTAATGAATTCAAGAAATTTGCCATCGTATGTCGTCATAAAAGAAGGAAAATCGGCTTTGGGATCATTAACGCCTATTGTGACATATAAGTTGCCTGACAACATTACATAACTGGATTCTGATTGACATGAGATGGCGCTACACAATGCTGTAACCCAGGTTCTGATGGTACCCCGGGTTATGGTGCACCGAATCATACGAACAAGCAAAATCAAACATTTCTGAGGACTTCTAAACTTACCTTGACCTGTGCATCTTTACAGAAGAGACAAGGGTCATGGTCGATTAGTCTGGTAAGCTTGGCACGGTCCAGGAAGAAGACCAGCATCAGGAACTTCTTCAGTGTAAACTGGGCCAGGGCAGCCTGGTAGCCTAGTGGTGTAGTAGGAGAAAGGTGTTTTCATTCACACTCACTGCCAAAATGTTTCCTGCCTTATTTTGAGGGCAGGTAAAGAACTAAAATAGTCTGAAATATTTCCAATTTAAACCAAGCCACTGAATAATTCTGATGAATGTCATTTGCTCATTTAATTGACAGGGTGCATTAACTGGAGAAAAACAAGACCATGGTTCAGGTTGCTGTGACATTTTTGTTTATCCTTTCTTTCTTTCTTTCCTTTCACTCTTTGTGTCCCCATCATTATTAATTATGTGCAGTATTTCCCGGTGTCCCATAGTTGTACAACCACTATTGTAAGTTTGTTTGTATATACTTTCAGCTTTTGGTTAATCATGTTGTGCATCTGGAAGACACTAATCACCACAACCTATTGTCAAATTACTACAAGGCCATTCCTGTGAAATAACTTAGATTGTAAGTTAAGTGTACCTGGTCCAAAGAGGTTTGGCACAGTTGGATGGGCGTGGTCAGCAGCAATGTCTGGGTTGCCTAGGAGACGAGTGACAACAAAGCGAGATATGCCATAGATGTCACTGTTGTCCTGGATAGGCAGGAGCTCTCCATAGATGGTCTGCAAGAGACAAACAGTACAAATTAAAAATGTAGTGGACAGTGCAAACCACTTGCCTAAAGTCCCACGGGAAGCGAGATGGCATGAAACATATTCTCGCACTCCCCTGATTAAGTTTGGCTCCTTCATATTTCACTCTTGATCAATACTGCATGTACTTATACATGTATTTATATGGGGTACTTATCTTCTTTTATTTATTTCTTTTTCTGAATTTACTATTTCCTTTGTACCTCTTATATTGCTTGTTTGTATACTTTCTATAAGCTTTCAAAACACTGTCAAATACTGTAAATGTCTGAAACTGTGTGAAAAATGAAACAATAAACTGAAAAAAAAAAAAGTTTGGAAAGTCGAATTTGATCCTAAGGGTTAAGTGGGTCTGTTGTAAGGGCTAGATGACTACATTGTAACTTACCTAGATATTGTGCTGAAAAGCTATCTTGAAAAGATGATTCACAACCATACAACCACATAAGAATGTATGTGAAGACCAAAGTTTGCTCTTTGTGTATTGCATCACTTCACTTAACAAATCACTATCACAGGTCATCTCTGTGGCATCTATTCAACTTGTAAAATTCAGGCAAGGTGAGGGCCAGGAATAAATCATTATTATTTTACAAGGACTAAGCAAAACAGTTGAAAACACACCTCCAAGCCGATACGCAGCCACAGTGGATTGTAACAGAGTATCAGATTGAGCAACTCTTGCTTGATACCTGGCAAGTTTAAATGAATGGAGAAAGAGAAAAAGCTGCTTACACACATAATCATGTTCAAGGAAAATGAACGGAAATTCACGAGTATCTTAGAATGCTTTTTGAACAGTGCAAAGAGAAAAGGAATTGGAATCTTCCAGAATACACAAGGAATTATCTATTTGCTTTTTTATTCTCTATCAAACTAACCCCCCCCCCCCCTTCACAGGCTTGGTGATATTACAATATATGATTCTTTACATTCAGTTCTGTGTCATTCCCCAGAGAGTTTAAAATATTCCTGAGGAAATTGTGCTTACAAGAGGCTTGTGCACATATGAAGTGTAGACCAATCAAATCTTTACAAATTTATTGCAAAATATGACATCACAAGTTTGTCAACAACTTTTGGCAAAACTCTCTTTTATTTGAGCTTAAACTAAATATTACTGATGCATGAGTGGGCTTCTTATCATCTTAAGAGGTGCATTTAAAATTAGCAGGGATTTTCCAAGGGGTTTGCCAGAGGAAGGATTTCGATTGTTCCGTGATGGTGCACCAGTCCTTTTATAAAAAGAAGTGGAATTGCTGAACAATAGTTACAGCAGCGCACATATATGTACCAACCTCAGACAGAATTTCAGTGACAACACTTACCAAGGTCAGCATGAAGCATCTTGTCGGAACGCACCACGATGCGCCCCTTCTCCACCTCGGCTTCGAGCTTCTGCATGACCCGAATAACCGGTTCGCTCTGGAAGACAATGCACGCCCCACGACGGAGGCGGTTGAGACGACGCTTAGCAGTGTAGGCTCGCAGGGAGAGGTCCTCCTTTGAAGGGGCAGGACCAACCTTGCTGGCCCCTTCCAGGCAGAGGAGGTGAGCATCGACTGCCATGATGGAAAAAAGATGGGTGAATGTGAATAAGTGCACAGAATCTACGATGGCGTTCTGTATTTATCTTTTATGTATTTACATCAAGGATCACCATATATTCACCTTTTAATATCTTTAAGAATACAAATTGGTTTGATATCAAAATTTAGCCTAAGTAGTACTCTGCACCCCAACTACTATTTCTGGCTTAATTTCAGTATTTTCATTGGGATCCAGTTCAATCACTTTGCAACAAATCACTCGCTTTTTTTTTTAATCTGTAGAAATTCAATGTTTTAAAGCATTTGCTTTCCATTTTCTTTATGACTTTTTAAACATCCAACTCCAGCACTTCACACAATGTAAGACTAACCAGCTCTAAATTTTTTCTCTATTTTTGCTTTTCTTAGGGTATTTCAAAGTGTACCCCTTAGAACACCAAAGTTTCATACTGTAAAAGTGGAAAGTTTTGGGCGATTGATTTTTCGCATGCAGCTGAGTTAAACATAATTGCACATTTTTTATTTCAATAAACAAAATATTCCGTCCTGTTTTATTTTCCCACAAGTGTCGTGCCAAGCAAAAATCTTCATACTGCGAAATATTCCACGCTTACAGTACACTAAGGAAGATTATCCCAAACGCAGAAGCGATTCAATTGGAATGGTTCTGCTTACTTTTGACATTCTTGTTTGGGTCTTTTGGTGTATCGATGTCCGGAGTGAGAATGTAGTTGAGCCAGCATGTGAAAGCCCTGTCTTGTTTCTCCATCCAGCGCTCATCATAGAAGATGTTCTTGGCCGCAAATGGGAGAGGGTGACGTGGCAATGCTGTGGGAGCAACGAAGGATTTCCTCTATAATAAATGTTCATTTCTAATACACTGTAATTACAAAGTGTCAATAAGTAAATACTGAGTAAACTATTTCACTTGAAAATACGATCGATGGGCATTTTAACATTGGGATAATCCACTTATTTTCCATTGTAACCAAGAATCATGAGAAATGTTTCCCAAATGAAATAATGAATGCACTTGAATTGTTTTTAATAATGTCATGAAAAGGTTTTTTCATTTTCCTGTAAATATACAAAGTGGGACTAAATCGTCGTTTAAAAAAAGTAATATGGTTTCAAGAGTCTAAAATACTATTAACTTGCCCTACTATGACAAACTTTCACAACAAGAAACAAAACATGACTAAGGGAGTTTTGTAGTTTTTGATACCATTCTCAGTCCTTCCCCCTCCCCTGGGCCAATTAAACAAAGGAACACAAAGTTCATACTAACCTGAGCGTGATTGCTTGACCAGTTGTAGCTTAGCCATTGGTACTCCCTTGACAGCCCTTGGAGCCTTAGGCTTACCCTTAGGCTTGGATGACACTGGCGCCTTGGCTGGTGCAGCCTTGCCTGTTGCAGCTGCCTTCCTCAGTGCAACCGTGCGATTGAACTGCCTAGACGTTGAAAGACCAGATCCACTTTTGTTTGCAGCTGGGTTCTTTGACCTTAGAGTCGTCCGTGTAGATGCCTTATGTTCTGGAGATGGGCGACTCTTCTTTGGCACAGCTGGTTCAGTACTGATAGGGTCACTAAGTCTTTTACGGTTGAGGCGGCCGGTGACAGCACTCTTGTGGATTGTGAAATCTTCATTTACTTTTGAAGATGGTGCTGGTTTTGAAGATGGAGGAGGTGCGGTAGTTGCAGTTCTTGAGGACGTCTTGCTGATGGGTCGTTTAGGTGCCACAGGCCTAGCACCAGGGCTTCGCTTGCTGCTTCCAAGAGAAACCCTCCAAGATGATGCTTCCTGTTTAGACTTTGGTTTCTGACGTACTGGAGCTTCCTTTGGTGATGTGGCCAGTCCTGATCCACCAAGTGAAATTCGCCAAGAGTGCCCTTTCTGGACTGACTCTAGTACAGGTGATGATACCAACTGGCCATCGGTTTCATCATCCGGACACAGGGATTCTGTCTCTAGTGAAGGCTCAGGAAGTTCACTCAGTGGGTCAGAGGCTTCTGCTTGCTCAATGGTAACAGATGGAACTGTTGACTGAACAGACTCAGAATCAGTTTCAAACACCTCATTAGAGGGTTCAGTGGCTTCTTCCAAATTCGCACCTTTAGTGTTTGATTCTTCAATATCTTGCTGTCCTGGTTCACTTGTCTCTGCTCCATCCTCACCACTCAAAACTTGAACATCACAAGTGATGCCTAGGTTTTCCTCCTGGTCTGGTTTATCATCATTGAGGACCTCACCCATTCGAAGTTTCACTTCTTCCAGGGAATCATCCTCCATGCTACTTGGTGACTTATCTTCCTCGGCAAGGAAGAAAGGTGCAGTGACTGGAGCAGGGTTGACACTGTCATCAATTCTTGTGGATGAGAGCCTTGTCCCAACAGAAAGTCCCAGAGGCTCAAACACCGATGACTGTCCCAAAGGCTCAAAGTCTGATGCCGCAGGAGTGGCAATGATCTTGCTGATCTCTGCCTCACCATATCCAAGAAATTCCAATCGATGTGGCTCCAGGCCATTCTCATCGCTCAGCCTAGATGCAGGTGAGGAGCTCTTGGTCACTGTAGACATCTGCTCTTTGGACAATCTGCGTGGAGGTCCCTCTTCCTTTACCAGAGCAGCTTTCCGTAGGTCCTGGTTGCCGGTGGACTTCAACAGCGGAGACATGCCATCACAGAGCACCAGGGTCTCCTTCCTAGGCTCCGTCTGGATCTTCCCCTCGGCAAACGGTGACTCTCCGGTGATCTCCATCATGGCTTTAGCTGTGAGCTGAGGACTGAAGGTGCATAATTTATCTCCAACCCTGACACTCTCCACCTTGCCCTGAGGCAATACCTTACGTGGCGTCAAGATCTTCTCCAGCACAGTTCCGACAGACCTGGCCCGAGCTTTTCTGGATTCAGGGGTGTCCTCCTTCTTCCCAACCACAGGGATCCTATTCTCCTTCCCCACAGTAGGATAGGGTTGGGATCTTGGTGACTTCTTCTGGACGAAGGTTTCTCGACGTGGGTTAGTGACAGCCACACTTCGCCTGGACTGGATGGCTTGGCCTTTACGGGCAGTGAAGGTAGACCTCCGATTAACATTCTTCTGCAAAGAAAATTTGTACAAAATAAAGTAGCATGTTGTACATGAAATTGGAAAAAGATAGGGGAATGATTTTTTTTTTCAGTGAAATGAATTTGGAAAGTCCAGAAACACTTTTCTTACAGAATAGCACAAGAAGTGGTCTCTGCCAAGTTACTTTTATCAATTCTTCCAGTTCCAAAACATGTGTGACTCTTAACAAGGAGTTCATATGTGAATTAGGGAAAACTATAGAGTAACTCAAGACTACAAAACTTCTCACAACATTAGCAACTATTCATAACTGGAATCTGCACAGTTAATTGGTGTACTGTGCATCACAATGATGAAAGTGACCAGCTCTCAGACATTCTTCTCTTCAATAGGGGTCCATGAGACAGCATGATACAGCTGTCTATATTTGTATATTGCTTGGGTGCTACTTCCCAACTGTCTACAAAAACATTTCATCTCATAATAATGAGCAAATTACTGTACTTCCTACCTTTTTCTTGGGCACCTTCACCGTCCCTAGAATGATGAGCTGAAGACGGAAAGAGCCCTCACACTTGAAAGTGACCAGCTCTCGGACATTCTTCTCTTCAGTGGGGGTCCACGAGACGGGGACATCCAGGGACTGATTGCCCTCAATCTCCCACACAGTCTCAGGAAGAGAAAAACCCTGGAGCAAAAAAGGGCAAGAAAGAAAGGAAATACAGATTATGCGTGTCAATCCCTCTTTACCTCAACTTTTCTTTTCATTAACTATTAATGGTTCTTTCCCTAGTCAAAATAACTAGATGAAATAAATGGTAAAACAATGCAATGAATATTTACATGTACATCATATATAGAATTATATAAAGGTAATTTCACAATAATTATTTTCACTCGTACAACCTTTATACATGTACCTTTCACAGAAAGATTGGTTTCCAAATGAAAGATTTTCTTTGGGCTATTTTCTATTGTTCCGTATAAAATTCTCTTTACACCGTGGTACCTGTTCATTGTCTCCCCAATCTACATGTATAAAGACCTGTTGAAGACATTGGTTAACACTGTTATGATTTTTTTTAAATCTGGTTTTGTTACTTGAAAATGGGATAAACATAAGGGTTATAGTGTAAAAGTACCAGTCTGAAAGTTTCAAAGTATAATATCCACAGGAAGTATTTTAAAATATAAAAAAAGTGAACCAATGTTTGAAAAATATACAAGGGTCGGTTGCATAGAATAGATATAAGGAGTGCGCATGCGCATATGATTCACCTTACCGTACTGTGTGTATTGGCGTATCACGCGGCGGGAGGCACATAACGGCATTTTCAAATTCAAGCAAAGTGGTCCTCTTCGTGATTGTCTCATGAGACAAAGGATAATAAAATCGCCGTTTGCGTCTACATGTAACTTACAGTTTTTCATTCCAAATTATGGTTGGTTTCAGGGTTTTTTAGTACAAATACAAGTCCTCATACACATGTTTCATCTTAGTTTGAGAATTTTTTCAATCAGCTACTCACAAAGTCAGCCAATGCCTTTAAGTTTTGAAGTCATTTTTTTTTTCTTTTTGTATAAATTATATACATGTACATGTATGTGCACCTACTCATAATATTGCACTCTATCTCATTCTCTCCCATATCAGCTCTTGCATGACTTTCCTTGCAGTGTCTTTATAAAGAGCATATAATAAGAGCATTTAGTTGCAACTCTTCCACAAGTCTTTCTCCCTCCCCTCCTATTAGAATCATTATATTGGGAAAGAGCTCACAAGTACATGTACATGTACATGTACCTCCCCTAAAATTTGTATTAATAGTAAAAATTACTCTCCTTTTTTGCATGTACATTGTGCATCTACATGTAGTCAAAATATTGTGCACTCTTTCAGTAAAAAATGTAGCCTGCATGGTAACCCAAACCCACCAGGGGGGGTATGATTTCTAGCCCTTTTTTTTGTAAACCCTACTATGGTTTTCAAATATTTTGAGCAGACACTGCTTTTACGTCAATTTCATACACAAACAGGGTCCTAGGTTTGTACATGTACCTTTTGAAAGGGGAATTTTTCCAGCTCTACTTCTTGCGGGAAGTCATGAGGGTTTTCCAGCCTCAACATCAGCGTCCTGGTGCTATCAAGTTTAACATCCTCGAAGGACAGCATCACCTTCTTGGTAAAGTGCGTGATCTGCAAAACATCAACCTCCTCTTCTTTCTGCTTCTGGAGTTGCTTCTGGGCGTGATCAGGTGCAGACTTTACGGGCGTTCCCTGGCTGGTGAACCATGAGCGCCTCTTCTTGCGGTCTGCAATACTCGGTGCGGGATTCATTGTTGGAGTGTGGGCTTTGACCCAGGGGTCAGAGAGCACCGGTGTTCCCCGCCCTGTGTCTGAATCATCCATGGTTCTCAGAACTCCTTTTCAAACAAAAACAAAAAATTAATTTCAGCAAACAATGATCATCTGAAGTGAAAGTGAAAAAGAAAATATACAGTGTCAAACCTTGAAAAAGAGGGTAAACTACATTGTTCATTTTCTTTCTAAGATACATGTATAAGAATTATTGTGACAAAAATTCAAGGGAATATCAATATTAATGATGAAAATCTTATAATCAGTGATGGGAATACTTGTTTGCCTTGGCCTTTAATAAGTCCTTTCAGTTTTAAATTCAAACCACAAAGACTCAAGACATTTTAAAGGAGAATGAAACCCTGGGGAAATTTCCATTTTAATGAAAATAGGAGATAAGGAGAAGTTCTAATCAATTCACATCAAATCATCAAATTTTCAGACAAGTTGTCACCGACCCCTCCGATTTTTTTAAAACTCACACCAAATGTTCCCCTAACTGTCTCACTGAAAATCCTGAAATATTTTGCCTCAAGGTCAAATGGTTGCAAGATACAGCCTCACATAGCAACCGATGTGCGTTCCAGCGAATGAGTTTGAATAAATTTACGCATTTTTTATGACTGTTGTAGCTTGGATTTTTATGCAGAAGTGCTCATTATCTGGAAATTGGAAGAATTTTATACTCTTTGCAATGAAAATCAACTGTGATGCAAAATTGAAATCTTACCGAAAATGGTATTAAATTTAATTTTCGAAATTTCAGGTGCAGAGGCCTGATATCTACAATACTTTATCAGCTCAGGTCCTAAAATTCTGTGCTGTTAAAGACTTTGACTTGCACAATAATCATGAAAAAAATCAGTGGAGATTTGTGAGCCGTTTTCTTGGAGAGCACCCTCAAAGTTGGAAAACATGAGAAATGTGAAAAGTTTTCAAGGTCACTGATCACCTTTTGTCCTTTCCTGGAATGCCATCCATTTATCTGCATTGATAGACATTTATCTATATTAGCTGGGGTTAATAAAGAAATTTTCCAGCCGAAATGTTCCATGGCTAATTAACGCCACCAAAAATGATCGTAAGCACCTCTAAATGACCAAAAATGGCACATACAGTATGGGGTTCGAAGGACATTTCAAATTTCCATACCTCCAAGATTAAAAGCCCCATCCCTGTGATATTTGCATTAATTATAGTCTGTCATATATATTTTGATAATATATATGACAAGTCATTTCTTTCACACGCTATTGACCTTGAAATTTAATCCAAAATGTGATACAAATCATCATCTCCCCATTTTCCTCAAGTATTTGCAGACAGGTGAATGTGTATTTTAAAAGTACAGTGTATTTTATTTGAGTAGTATTTCAAAAATTATGAAATATTGCAATCTATCATAGTCAAATCATATAGGATTTGTCCTCTTCTATGAAATCTAGAGTGTCCATTTGATCATATCATATGCTAATCACTTGACCTTGAAATGCTTCTAAAAATAGCCATGAACTTTTCAACTATACATAGACACAATGTACGCTTTGTAGTGTGATGAACCAGTGATTATTTCATTAACACATCGGCTTTCCATGGTGCTTACTTTTAATTTAATGATTATATTGCAGTGAGATGGATTATATTGACAATGACCTTGAAGAATCCTGTGAAAAATATGACCGTCGAAATCATGAAAATCACCAATTCCTGCTGATACACTTAGACCTGAAGTTAAAGGGCATGACTAATGTTAACACATAATTCTTTCTCAAACATAAAGGCTTTCATTGGTGTCTCAGTGGAAGGACAAACGACAGAGAGCCGACCCTACCCAAATAAGAGGCTAACGACGAAACTAGACTAGAGACAAAATTTTCGGTCTACTTACTTAGCATTGTACCTTAACCAATGTTTCTTTACATAAGATTTAAAATAAGAACAATAACAACAACACAAACAGCTAACAGCCAAAGAATTTGTCATGTTTTGAAAATTTATTATTTGATGTATATGTAACTTAATCAAGTTAATTAAAACTGGGTAAAATTTAAAGTGTGACATTCATTAAAAATTTGAACAGAGGTCTACTTACTTACTTATGGATACTTACTAGGGATCCTTCTGAACGCAGGCTCAGATTTGCACAACAAGGCTGCATTGGTATGCTGAGCTGTGCAAATTTATGTGACATGCTGCTCTTTATAGTCGAAGATTGAAAATTTGAAATCACTAAAATAATCAACAAATTCATATACCATATTTGCTTTTTACACCTAGGATAATAAAATACATTCCTCCGATTGGATTTAATAATCTTGATCAAATTATTTTGAAACAAAAAAATTCTGATCACTGGTGACACAGCTCTTGCTCCTCAGTCCCCAAAAATTCATTGGTAGAACACTACTTTCCTATTGTCAGCAATGTGCATGCTACACCATGTCTGCATTGCAAGCACTATTTTTTAGTATAACCGAGCACTAGTGTGTGTGGCTCAGATTCAGGTTCTGTCATCTTTTTAGGTTGGAAGAACCAGCATCAAATTGAAACTTTACTGGTTCATTTCTCCAGCATCTGTCATTATAAAGTCCGTTTTCCATGTTTTTCACAGCTTCGAAAACAGACTTGATAGATTCTGGAGAAATGAAGCAGTAACTTAAAGTTTCAGTTTAAATAATGCTGACCCACCTGGTCATGATCCTGCCAACCTAATGATGTTAAAAAGACGACAGAAACAATATCTGAATAGTCTAACGTTAGAGAGGCTTGGAGCTGGAGCCTGCGTTCAGAACTTACATGTACAACTCACTACAACTTACAAGCATCCAATAGTCTAAGTACACTGAAGTACGTTCCCATTTTTATGATTATGTCACACTTTAAATTTTACCCAGGTTTAATTATTAACCTGATAAAAAAAAGTGATTACATAGAAATAAATTTGTGATTGTTTTTTTTTTTTTAAATTTATGGACATGTATCCGGCTTAAAAGTTAACGTTAAATTAAAATATTATTTGCAATCTAAAAAAGAAACAATCAAAAGCAGGCAACACTATAAGTTTCACCATTACCGTCAGGAACACACAAACAAAAACTTGTAAGTTAACCAACAAACTAAAGGCCCATGGGCATGGGCATGGCAAGTGACAAGTCCACCACCACCACCACGCCCGGCCCGGGAGCGGTGCGGGGAGACATGTAGTGAGCCGAGTGTTCTTGTTTTACTCGCCTCTGTCCAATCCCTCGCTCAAACGTTTCTTAAAATGATAATCTTATCCCTCTCATAATCATACACATATACCTGGACTTTCATTTTTCAAATAGAAATAACAAAATATTGATAACTTACCACTTTAACGATGACTTCAGTAGCAAGTTTGGAAACAGAACACTCCACGTATGATCAAAACAACTGCATGCATGTTATGCATACAAAATACGAATTTCGCACGTTAGGCCAATGGGCTTCAAATGGACCAATGAGCGCGGAGTTTCAAAAGTGACCTGACCAATGAGCGATCGAGAACTGATAGCCATTTTTAAATGGCTCTATAGTATGCAAATCTATGCCTCTCCAGAATACGCCTGCACCACAGACGTAAAGTTCTATTTCTGTGATCTGCTCTGCATGGACAAATTTTCATGGGCCATTTCAGGATTTTTTTTTTTGTCCCCGGACAAAATCCCCCCTTTCCTCTTCGTGATCTATCACCCATTTCTTCTCTTTTTATACTTGCCTGTGTATTTGATCTCTTTACCATTTTGTATCTGTACTAATTTGCCGCTTGGTGTATAATAACTTTTTGAAGTTATTACAGTCTACATGGTTTATTATCCAACACGTGGGAATTCTCATTTATTTATTTATTCATTTATTTATTTATTTATTTCTGCATGGTTCATAAATCGAAATAGTACAATAATAAAACAGTGTTAATCATGGTAATAGACATAGACAAAAATGTATATATTTTCATCCGTTAATTGCATTCCTGTTATTTGTACATGTCCTCTTTTCATTTTTCGTCTTTCTTCCTTTTGTTTAATTTCCTCCCCCCCCCCCCCCCCCACTTTCTATACCTTATGTTATATTTCTTTGTTTTCCTTTCAATCTCCTCTTCTATTTTCTAATATATTTTATTTGATATCTTTCTCTTTCTAGCTGCTTCTCTTTAGTATGTATTCTTTTTTTCCTTCATCTATTTTTTTTCTTTTTTGGAGGCGGCTCGCTTCAATTTTTCTTATGTCCTTTCCTTTTGTATTTTGATGTTCTTTTCTATAATTATTCTCTTCTGTTCCCTTAGTTTTTCTTTGTGTTCCCTTTTCCATGATCCTCTTCTCTTCCCTTATGACTGTTCCCTTTCTTTACTTTTTTCATTTTTCTATATTTTCGGTTCTGCACGAGTTAAGACCCCCCCCCCCCCCCCCCTCCCCCCCCCCAAAATGGAAAAAAAAACAAACAAAACAAAACACTGATGAGTTGAATTATTTACAGGTTTAATTGTGTGTGTACCACCGACTAGTAAGGAGTTTCCTAATTCAACAGAAGCTTGTTTTCTTTTAGACATCCTCAGGCTCTAGATCGGTGGTATGTCTTTCCTGTTTCCTTTGACTTGTTTTTAGTTTTTATATCTTTGCCTTGAATTCAAATAAATAAATAAATAAATAAATAAATAAATAAATAAATAAATAAATAAATAAATGAATAAAGGAAAGAAATTTATGTCGTGGCCCTGTCTTTACGATTCACGGCAAGCGAGATACAAAAATATTCAGCACACAGGTGATCGAATATAAAGATAGGCCTATATCTCAAAAGCTCATTGCGTATACTTTGATGACCAAATAAGCTTCTATACCATGAAAAAAAAGGCTCGTTGAATATTGTGTTTGGAAAGCAAACAAATTTGGTAAATGAGGTGACGGAATAAATAATTTGTGAAAGGTTACTACATGTACCATCAAGACTGTGTGCGTTTCCTCGCTCGCTTCGCTCTCTCGTAATATTTAGGAACATGACAGCAAACAATGGACAAGCGATGTAGCAAAATATAGAGTCATATTTGGCAGCGTGGTGGCCAAATATGTATTTTAGATATCAAAGATATTTCAAGTAAATTAGATATCAACTATATTTAATAACTTAATTCACTTGAAATTCATTATCAATCGTTTTTAAATGCTGTTTGTGTATAATTTACATCATTCTTCTCCCCATGATTCTCTCATACCTATCACTATCTCTCTCTCTCTCTCTCTCTCTGTGATGTAATTATTTACTGTATCTTCTTTCTCGTAATATTTGCAGCATTCATCGCTTTTAAACGCTGTTTGTGTAAAACTGACATTTTTTGACGTTTTCATATAGCTGCATGAGTTCACGACGAGCCCTTTGTGAATAATGTAACTGACGATCTACACAATAATTCTACATTATGTAAAGTTCAAATAAGATTGTTTTGCTCGACGATTCACCACTATAAAGAAAATAATAGACCATAAAGATAATAATACACCATCAAAAATGACATAGCCCCCCTGTTAATCCCCTAAAAACAAAGTAAAAAGGGAAAAAAGTAAAGAAAAAAAGAAAAGAAAAAAGAAAAAGAAAAAGAAAAACCTGGAAGCGCTCGCTCGCTCGCATTTATAGGCCTAGTAGGCGTACTATCCCTATGACAAGAAATTGGTATAAATGCATCTTAACTGACTCGCATTTCCTGTATCTTAAACAACGGTTATACGAAAGGAATTGGTTTGCATCTTGTCTTTCTATCTGATGTTAAGAGTCGAACGACAAGAAGACCTAAAATAGAAAAAAATATTTGGGAGATATCGGCCTGTGACCATAATATAGCTTATTCCTATATCATACCAAATATGAAATAGATAGATGCGCAAATAAAAATGTATGTCATTAAAATCATGAGAAAATGGAGTAACAATACATAGAACCTGCATATTCTCTATATTTTGAAAATCCATTTTTTCCATATTGTTGGAAAAAAAATTATTGTGTGGTTAATTGGAGGGACGGTAGATTAGACTTAGAATTGGGCCAACCACGAACACAACTCGACACCAGTGGCGTATAGGCATTATGGCGCCCGGGGCAAACAGTGAAGTTGCGCCCGCCTCCCCCCCCCCCCCCCCCTCCCTCTCGAGTGCCCAAACGTATCTACATTATGACACAAGTGAGGGAGCGAAGCGACCAAGCGGTGAATTTTTTTTCAATCCGTTAAAACTCAATTTCTTGCGCATTTTACCCAGCCATTTGGCAATTGACCACTGCAACTAAACGGTAGAGAAGATTAAAATTAGATCGGCCTATTGATAAATATTTTTCTAATTTCTCAGTTTTAAAATTGGGAGTAAAATTAACGAAAACCCTTGAGAAATAGTCGAGGCCTGGTTTCGATAGCAAGGCGAACAAAAAATTTAGATTTCTTTCAAATGTTTAACCTTTTCAAATGCTGTATTATATCGGGGGCGCAGTATTTTAGCGAGAGGCAGATGAAACCAACGACAACTGCACTATTATTTTTCAAATTCTGAACCCCCTTAAAAAGGGCTACTCGTAATAGATGTGCGATTTCTTTCAAGTGTTTAACCTTTGCAAATGCTGTATTAGGCAACACTGGGGGAGCAGCACTGGGGGAGGCAGATAATGACAGCGAGCAAAACAACGAAAATTGCATCACTACTTTTAAAATTCTAAACCTCTTTTTAAAAGTTTGTTTAAGAACAATTATAGGAGCGCGAAATCATGAGATTCTCAGAGGATGATCATGCGAGGGAGCAAAGCGACCGAGCTCTAGAAAAAAATTAACTTTGAACCCTCAAAAATTCTATTTCTGATGCATTCACCCTGCGAAGGGGGGAGGGGCGCAAAATCCTTTTAAAAAAAATTTCCTTCATTTTCTTTCTTTTTTATTTTGCATTTGCGCACCCCCTCTAAGTGCCGCCCGTGGCACTTGTCCCTCCCTTGCCCCCCCCCCCCCCGAATACACCACTGCTCGACATCCATGGATGCCTACTGCCCTTGGACTCTGACTGCACTGTAAAAAAATTCTGCTCATGCATTGGTAATTTTTCCTTGATTTTCTTAAGTATAATTTACTTTTAAAAAGGACTTTTCCCCTTCAACATTCGATTTAATCTTAGGCCTACTAACTCAAACTTTCAGTGTATTAGAATGTACTTGATATTTTGAAGTACAATTACATCCAAAGAAAATTCAAGTAATTTGAACTTGTTTCAATTTAGTGATTTTAAATAAAATTAAAAGATTATACTAATTACTCAAACAATTTATGTTGCATATACTTATCTTTTTTCAAGTAAATTCTGATTAACATAAACATGAATATTCATTAAGAGCAAGTTAAATGTGGGGTTTTTTTTTTAAAATAAAACAATCATTTTTTGTGTTTGAAAAGAAAAATTGATGAAAATTAAGGAGTGTAAAATCATTCTCAATTCATTCAAGCAAAGAAAGAGCAACTTGAAAATTTCAAAACTTGATGTTTCAGGAAAATTTCCCACCGTTTTATTTCTTAAGTACTGGTAAGTCCCAAAGTGAAGTATATATGATTATGATAATGTTACGTGGTAATATTTGGTTAAAATATATCATAGTTGAAATGGTTTCAATGAGTGTCGGATGACAGAAAAAAAATTAAATCATTTTTACATATTACAATAATTAGGTCTATATAAGTTGATGTAACTTAATTCAATTGAGTAAAGAGGTTGTAAGGAAAATAAGTAAATTCTACTAAAATATCTGTAAGTTAGCATTACTTTAAAAAATTAAGGCAATTTCCCCCCCCCCCTCAATTTAATTACACACTAAATGTAATTTCAACAAAATCTTTTTACAGTGTGTTTGAGTGTCAGCCCCCGCCCCCCCCCCCCCCCGCCCACTCCAAAAAACGTTCCACAGCCCCTGTCTCTATCCTCTTATCCTCAGTTTCCTCCTGGATAATGTTCTGAAAAATATCTGGAGGAGCCATCTCAGCTTCCTCCTTTCATAGCGGACAAACTTATACATGGTGAAATAAATTCGTTTCATTGCCGGCCCTTGCAGTCACACAGCAAAGGCCAACATCAAGGCCCCCTTTCATAAAACTTGTTATCAGTAACAAGTTGCAATAACTGTTACCAACTACTGAAATCCTTGCATCTGATTGGCTGCGAGCAAATTTGTCATAGAAATGTGGCTGTTGTTACTGATAACAAGTTTTATGAAACGGGGCCCTGACCTACCAAAAATTTATTTTAAAAATCGCTATACGTCGAGAATCGATGCGGACCCGATATCAAACCGATGCTTCTTAATTAAAAAAAACAGCCCGATTGCATTCTACTAGTTCCCCTCATCCTTCCTGACAATCTAAATCTTTTTAAAATGCGACATTATAGTATGCAGAGCCCAGTGGCGTAGTGGGTTCATCCGTTGAAAAAATGATCAAAGGCAACAGTCATCATTCATTATCAGGGCCAGGAAAACTCAATTACTTAAGTAAAAGAAATTGGGAGACAGTAAGAGGTCTCGTGGTCTATTTTTCATGCTAGCTGTTCCCTCTCCATATTCATCTTTTCCCTTTTTTTGGCCTCTCTATGGGGAGGAGTCACAGGAGTGGGGGCAAGGTTCTCCAAACTACCTGCAAGTACGTTATTGGCACATCCCACAGACCCCATCGCAGAACTTCCTCCAAGCAACGACACATCTCTATAATGATAAATGGATGGCACATGAAGACAGTAAATGTTCGTGTGGTCTATGATGGGGTGGAGGGGCTCCTGACCTATTTCTATGACAAATTTGCCCCAAGCCAGTCAGATGCAAGGATTCCAGTAGCTCAGTTATTGCAACTTGTTATTGACAGAAATCTTTATGAAATGGGGCCCAGAAACACCTTTAATCCTTAATTTACACGAATGAATTACAAGAAAACAAAATCACACTACAACACACATGAAATCTCCAGTTAAATGCATTTTAATTTTTACTTTTATTCTCTCCTCTCCTACCGCATTCACTATAATATACGCTCTATACATGTATCTGATTTTCAACAATCTGTCAATTCAAATAAACATACAGTACAATATCATCTGTAAGACGCTCAAAGAAATGCTGTAATCATCAAAATTGTGTAATCTTCATATTTTATATGATATATATTATCCTACAGCACTCTCTCCTCTTTTTTTCTACAGAAAGAAAGCTTTTAGTTTTCCAGGATGTGTGAAAGCAAGAAAGGCGCTTGTTCTGTACATTGTCCATAGACTTATATCTTTATCGTCTTTCTGTTTCTCACTTGCTGAATAAACACAATGCAAACGCACAAAAAAGTGAATATTGGATTATTCTCTGAGTATTGAAAATAAATTTGATGCATGTAAGATAAACAGTTTTGTAATCCTAATGAATGCTACTTAATGATGATGTCCCTGCAAGACTCAGAGGATTTTCCTCTTTTATACAAATAAACACCAACATGATGTTTCTAGGCCTTCCATGGCAGAAAAAGGTACATGAGGGACTCAGGAAATTAAGCAGATAGCCATTTCAACAGTAAGAATGACACTACATGGAACAAAATTTCTACAAATATAAACTGAAACAAGACAAAATACCTCTTTAAGAATGCAAAAAAAAAATAAATAAATAAATAAATAAAATAAATCATACTTTGACTTTTGCTTCTTTCTTGAAGTAAAAACATCAAAATATACATCTGCAATACATATCCATATCAAACACAATCACATCTTCCCCTAGGTATGATAAATCAGTTGCTAGTTATTTTCCCACAATGCCCTTGTACAGGCTGGGAAAAGAAACCACCACAGAATATGAAACACTAAAGCTGCAACACTTCAAAGTTCTCGTTTACACTTTTATATCCTAATACACTCTGGTGAATACAGTGATAAACTCCGGGTAGGGGGTTCTGTCTAGTAAACTTTGCACCACTAAATACAATATATATGATTGAAATATCACTTGAGAAAATATGGATATGATGATATTGGTGTAATTAATACGTTGATACTTGAGTGTTGATCTAAACACCTAGAGTGTAGCATTAATACATGTATAACTATTGTGCTTTAGTTTTTAATGCATTTCAACCTGTGTCATGACATAAATTAACGGGTAGGTACAATGCAAAGCTACACAAACAAAAATAACGCAGTTTTGTCCAGCAACACATGACCTGTTCACAAGAAAATGCTGAAATTTGAGTGTTGGATAAGGGTGTCACGAAAAGGGGTACCAGAAAAGAGACAGAACAGACCCCTAGCACATGCCAACAAGCTTATCTAGCATTAACATAATTTTTAACACCGATACCTAAGTAAAGTGATTGGTTACAATGACAGTCAAACCTGTCTATAAAGGCCACCTCTGGGAAACATTAAAAAATTAGCTGCTGCAGACCAGTGGATGCTAAAGGCAGGTTACATAAAGCCCGCCGCACACTATACGATCCGTCTGCGACCCAATTTTCGAGAAATTTATTATAGCATCTGATATGAACATTCAAACATGTATAAAATTGAAATTCCAGGCTATTGCGAGCCTCCCTGTAGGAATAAAAGCGAATTCCATTCTGAATCGTAGTGACGTCATAGCAATCTTGCGATCGTCTACGATTTGAAGCCGATATGGCCTTTACTCCGACCACAAGGGTTGTGGTTAACCAAAATTTTGGTTTTAGTATTCTTATCATTGTTCAGAACTTCAAATAAATAATTCTACTTGTTTAAACTTTCATATTTAATGCAAAATGACATTATTTCGAAAATCGGGTAGCAGTCGGATCATATATTGTGCGGTGGGCTTAACATATATTTTTCCTTTCAAGAGAGACAATGTAAGTGGCCGCTATAGACATGAGGCCTTTATAGAGAGGTAGCTGCTAAAATAAGTTTGACTGTGGTATCAAATGAACTAAAGTATTTTAGTTTTAGAATTTAATAAAGAGAGCAGTGGTGCCTCATTATAACAAACTATCAAAATAACAAAGTAATTCTGCCTGTATCTCTCCTTTTAGGTTTTAATATAAAGAGGTCATTTTCATGGTTCTGAGTTGCTAAAAAAAAAAAAAAGAAGTTCGACTGTATCTGACATTATACAGTATCATTCAATCTTGACTAATTGGACATCCACTTTACAAGTACATGTTAATATTTAAATCAGCTTACCAATGGTGTTACATACTATGTCAGACAAGAATATATTTTCACTATTAGATTATGTACCAGGTAATGAACAAAAAATGCTGTTAAATCTACAAGTATTATTGGTATATTAAAGAAGATTTATATTTCCTATAAATATCTTTAATCTGATGTAAATTTTTAAATAATCCACCAGGCCTGAAATGTTACATGTCATGCATGCACATTTTTCACGAGGTATTCTTGATCAAGAATAGATGCCTACTATTTGCAGTAAAGTGAATAAATACAGTCAACCCCCATGCAAGAAAAAAAATATGACACCTGACCAGAACAGCACAAATACCATAAGCTTTGCATTTCTCAAGAGATTACTGTATTTCTGAACACACACAAAAGAAGAAAAAATACCCCCCCCCCCAAGAAAATCTTCTAAATGTATATACGAAATAACATTACCACAAAGAATCATCACATCATTACAATGAAGTATAGTTATTGCTTGCAGAGGATTATTTACAGGTATATTTTTCAGTTATATTACAATTAATTTACGACTTTGGTATTTCAAAGCATTCTGTTTGTTTGGAGCAAGAATAGCAGTAATTTCAGGCCTGGGTTACATTCGGCCAACAACGATAACATTATCCCGTTGAACACAAAGCCCGGGATATTACTTTGGCTGGGGTGAATGGAAAATGCGTGTTATAGTGAAATCAAATCGTACCCAACGGGTTAATAATGACATGATTTTTCAATACCGATACATCTTAGATCTACACTATTATCAACAGACATGAGCATACTCACACGTATACACATCGTGTACATGCCGGAGGGTAAACCTTTTATTAAAGTCTTGCTATCGTCAAAGGCAGTGGCAAACTTTTTGAGCAGCCGATTTAAAAAAATTCTCAAACTAAGATGAAACATGTGTATGAGTACTTGTATTTGTACATGTACTAAAAAACCCTGAAACCAACCATAATTTGGAATGAAAATATGTTAGTAAGACGCAAACCGCAATTTTTTTTCTTTTGGTCTCAAAGACAATAAATAAGAGGATTGTTTTGCTAGAGTTACAAAAAAACGTTATCTGCCTCCGCGTGATACGCCAATACACACAATACCGTCCAGTGAGCCATGTGCGCACCTTACATCTAATCTGAGCAAATGACCGTCACATAATTTTTTCAAACATTGGTTCAGTCACATTTCAAATATTTTAAAATACTTCCTGTGGATATTATACTTTGAAACTTTCTGACTGGTATTCTATACACAATAACCCTATGTTTATCCCATTATCAAGTAGCAAAATGATTTTCTTAAAAATTGTAGCAATGTTAGCCAATACCTTTAAGGCTTAATTGTTCCCCACATTCTTTTTTATGCAGTAAAACGAGGTGAAATGAGGGAGAAAGCCCCCCCCCCCCAAAAAAAAAAAAAACAACAGCAACAAAAAACAAACAAACTAACAAAATAAAAATGAGGCAAAAATTATCTTTTACCTCCTGGAGGACCAATTGATGAAATTCTTAAGAAAATTATTGCAAAATATGTCAGGAGTTTGCTCAACTTTTGGCGAAACTCTCTCTTCTTTAAGTTTGAACTATTAATGATGCATTAAATGTACGTCTCAATACCATATAAAAACTAAAACAACCGCGGAGGTTATCAATGAGAGTTTGCCTCTCAATAACTGCATGAGCTTTATCGATCAAATGTGTCCCAGGCCTTTAATATACAGAGACAACTTCTGGCTCCAGAACAAATGATATACATTGAGCACATATGGATGTAAATCAATTTTTTGTGGTGTGCACTTTACAAGAACGGTTCATTATCATTATACATATAATCATATGGACAAAATCTTAGTGCATGTGCTAACCTTAAATATAACACAAGGGACTTCACAATTGTCCAAACATACTCTCAAAATTCCAAGCAGTAATAGCTCAAACATATCAATTTGCTTTCCCCAGATTTGTTTAAAAGAAAAGGAAAGATACGATTGCAAAGTACATAAGCAGACCATCGGCCCAAAGTCCTATCAGAGGGACTCACATTAACTACTAGTTCACTTTTGCACCTTTAAAGGCATACGAGTTACATGCATTACAAGCTATTGCACGTAAATGGCGCAAAAAATATAAGAAACCAGCACAAAAACAGTAATCTAAGGGAGATTTACACAACCTATCAATTCTCGCTACCCCAAAAAGCGCTTTCGCCGAGATCCGGGAAAAATCCCTGTAACGCGCATTGCATTATGGGATAGCTTTTCGGTATTACAACTTCCTGTTCGGAAGCCGCGCGCCGCACGCCGATCGTCGCACATGCATATATCGTCTGCTCGAACTCGCTACATAGCTACACTCTCCTGCCGTCGCAAAGATTTTAATGCTTATTTGAACATTTCGTTGATTGTTTATTAGTATTATTACGTCTGTTGATTATCAGTTACGATGGTCTTCTTTTGTGAGGCTGCACAGTGCTGGGCTCATGATTCGAAACGCTTTCCATTGCATGGTATTCCTCTGTCAGTTAAGATTTTTTTTAAGTTCAGAAACTGATTTTTTATCCATTTTGTGGTCGACGAAAGATTGAACGGAATGAATGCAGTAGTGTATATGTTTAGCGTCTAGTCGAATGTGATCGTGATGTCAGGCTGGTCGCTAAATGAAAATTTTAAGATATTTATTGTTTGTTTTTATTTTTTCATAACCAGATTTAAACATTAAAAAAATATTTTTGCGTAAAATATATTTTTTATTTTTATTAATAATTCAAATTGAATTAAAACTAACCAAATTAAATAATATTTATTATAATCTGTACATATTACGCTGATTGGCATCGATTTCAGCGTGGTTGGAAACTAAGTATCGCGAACCTCGCGCGAGCATGACTCTGAACCGGAAGTGGTGATGACGACCCGACGGAGTAAAAATTATCTCGTCTCGCGCATTATGAGATTTTTGTTCCTATTAGGGGTAGCGAGAATTAACATGTAATAAACAAAATTTCACACTTTGTGTTTTTGCTCATTAACTTCATATGAATTATATTTTAAAAAGAAAATGAGCCACCTGAATGGGCAAAAATACCCCTTTTTTTTTCAAAGTGTGCAATACTCATTTTGTTGCACTGCCAAATTATTTTCGATGCAACAGATTTTCAAACAGAAGCACTAATGTATTCAAAATAATCAAATGTGTCTACAATACATCACCATTTTTTTCTTTACTAGATAAATGTTTGAATTGTGTAGCACTTTTTAAAGAAATGGCAGTGTTGCCAATTCATGAGCAAAGATGATTTGCTGCTTATTCAGTCCAACTTTTCACAATTTATAAGCTGAAGATCAGTAAACAACAGATATACATGTATGTCTACACCACAAATCAAGGAAGAACTAAAAATACGTCAAATCCTTTGCCCACTATTGCTATTTCACCAGAGAGAGATCTCTAAAAGCGAGGTAGGGCTTGATCTCATGTACATCTCCAGGTCATTATCCAAGCAACGATGGGTCAGAGGTGAAAGGTCACTAAGTAATCATAGACTAACCGTCAAAATATTCATAAGATATAATTTTCATAAAACTTGCAAATATGCTCGATGTACAGTAACAATATTATTTGAAAAATAAATAGAACGAATTAACAGATTTCCCTTTAAAGAGTTATGTTTTTTATATGACCTTTGAACTTTGAACGTAGCTCAAAGGTCATCATTGAAGCAACACTGTAACAGTGTATACTTCATAAATAAAACAATGTGGACAAATATATTTACAGGCAAAAGGCACTCCACTACATACGCTTAGCAGGATGAACACATATACAAGAATATATAAACACTTAGGGAAAAACAGAGTTCAACAGAATAAGCATCTTGCTTGGTTCACAACAGTTTTACAGTCAGCCTAAAATAAAAATCTCTTGTTTTTAACTATCCAAATGAATACTATATTACGACATATTTAGCTCTGTATTTTCATATATTGTGAGTAAACTCGAAACCTGACTATGATTATAATGATTAATAGTTACGTTTTAATCCAGGCAATATGACTTGGGCCGATTCTGGAAGTAGATACTAGTATACAGCTATTGGCTAACACAAGCACTGCAGTGCGAGTAAGCCTTGTATTAGGCAACAATACAACTTCACCATACTCTTTAAAAGGACTCGGACTAAATATCTGTATCTTCAAGAACACAACACAAACGTGACATATATGGGACTACCTGAATACCAGTCTGTACTTTGACATAACCAATTTCAAGGATATTCACATGAACAGGTAAATCTTTAAACTGGTTCTAGGACAACTCCCCCTATACGATTCCCACCTGATAACTCCCCCTTTAGCACAGCTCCCCTGGAGGACAGCTCCCCGAGGGCAACTCTCCCCGGAGGACACCTTTCCCAGATGACAACTCCCCAAGGACAACTCTCCCAGTCCCCGGGAGAGTTGTCCTGATACGTTTTACACTAACTGGTAGCTCTTTCAGGCTGTATGAAACAGTATGATATTCACTGATATCACAAGATGTAACTTTTCTCTCTCTCTCTTTCTCTCTCTCCTATGTAGGTTACATTTTATCAGGCAGAGGTACCAGAGAGTTAGGGAACCAATTGAAGTTGTCTACTAAAGTCTAATTCTAGCCCCTGTTAAAGAAAAGGTAGTTTTGGGAGACAGTGAAAGATAAATTGCAAGCTTTCTCACTGTTTGTATTTTGTTTCGAAGAATGTCATGGCAGAAATGTCCCCTAAAGAGGATTCCTGTTCAAATATTTTCTTATTGAAATGTAACCCCCAAAAAGAAAGGTTGAGCATTTGGCCCAAACATTTGTGTGTAGTCCCATATACCCATTTCTGTGTGCAGTGCATGGGCTTTTCAAAAATATTAAGTTGATTTCATTCAATAGTTCTACTAATGAAATGTGACCTCGGATACGGATGAAAGAAGAACTAGCAAAGGAAAAATGGATTAAGATGGCAATCTCCTTGTTGCTATGGTAACTGCTCTTCACCTGATGATGAGGCTGTTAGATTAGTAGTAACCATTCCTCCTTTCTCATTTCTACATGTTTCAGTATCAAGGAGAGCCTACAATATTCCAAGATCCAGTAGGTTTGAGGGACGGGAAGAAGGGATGGATGGGAATCATCTGTGTTGCTATGGAATCTCCTCTTCACCTGATGAGGGTGGTAGATTGCTAGTAACCACTCCTTCCTCAATTCTACAGGTTTCAGTATCAAGGAGAGCCTACAATATTCCAAGATGCAGTAGGTTTGAAAGCCAGGAAGAAGCAATGGGTGGGAATCATCTGTGTTGCTATGGTAACTCCTCTTCGCCTGATGCGGCTGTTAGATTTCTACTAACCACTCTTTCCTCAATTCTACATGTTCCAGTATCTAGGAAACCTATCATGTTCTACTATCCAGTAGGTTTGAGGGCTGGGAAGAAGGGATGGATGGGAATCATCTGTGTTGCTATGGAAACTCCTCTTCACCTGATGAGGCTGGTGGATTGCCGCTGACCCATCCCTCTTTGTGTTAACCCTTCGAATCTCTTGAAGGTGTAATTGATGAATACCCAGTCTTTCATGTGCTCGCCTGTCGCTTGTGGTGGAGTGACTGTTAATGGAAAATTAAAAGGCAATTAATGAAACATTCTCAGCATTAAATTAGTGGAATTCTGAGCAGTTCAGTAAGATTTTTGCATGTCATGATGTCTTAAAGTGATTACGCAATGGTTAAAAAAATTTTGATACATGATCGAGAATAGAATTCTAAGAACAATAACATTAAAAATTTGATGATTTTCAATCGAAATCAATGCATTTTGGCAAATTATTTATCATGAGTCAAGGGTTGACCTAAAAATTTGAGTATGAGGTACGACGTAGATGTGGTTACCCAGCTTCGCGCATTGCAGTTGGGGCGCATGCTAGACTGCACAATATGTATTATACCTTGCGCGCATTTTGCTAGAACGGCGCGACAAGGTAACCACAATGATGTCATTGTGGGTACCCAACTGAAACTGGGATACAGCTGAGCGGCCAAAAATAGGCTGAAATCTTACCATATTTCGGGTTTTTCTTGGCAACACATTTTTTTTTTAAACTTTAGGCAGATGATTTTCTGCTAATAAAATCATGCTCTTTTAAATGAAGGAACATTGTTTCAGCATTGGGTACCCCCTCTGAATGCTTGCTATGACTATTCAAAACAAACCCCTTGTCTGAAAATTTTCAGCACAATTTAAAGTTAAAATATATGAGAAAACAGTATTCATACATTATGGACATTATGAGACTACATACAGTTCATAGAGATATCAGTACAACTAGTGGCAAGATATTAAAATGAGGACATAGTGTACATACATGTACACTTTATGAATATTAGATTTGGTGTCGATGGGGAAAACCCTAAAATAGAATGAATAAAGTGGTGTAGTATTGTAAATGCTGAAAGCATATGAAACTTTTGCAACTGTATCATAGAACAGCAGTTTTCACACAATAAAACTCTCATGAAGCTCAAAGCCAGAGCAAACTGGCGACCTTGTATGAGACTTCGAAATAGCGCCATCTCTGTCCTAAACTACTGATTCTGTCATGTTTTTTTTTTTCCAGCATGCACCATTCTGATCAACAGGATTTTTATTTTTGAGACACATCTGTAAAAATGTATATGTATTCAGACTAAGGCAGTTCACTAGAAGCCAAAAAGGGTGTAATGTTTCTAAGAGAGTCTCTGGTTGTGAGTAGCCGCAAGTTGGCGCTGTTGTAAATACATCATTTCAGCGCTACATAAGCACCAGTTCATGGTGGCTTTAACCCATTCGTGACAGAGGGTCCACATTTTGTGGTTTGGCCTAATATCTTTTGATGCAAAGCCCTAAAAATCATACCAAATATATGAGCAGAAAGAACAAAAAATTCTACACAAACCATGCCCATTTTGGTTGCGTCAGTATTCGTTGTTTGATGCTGAAAATTTTTTAAAGGAAAATAAGCATTAAAATCCTTAAATTGGCAATGTGATAGAAAGTTTAAAATCACCATTTTCCCCTGCAAATTGGCAACTTTTTGACTTCTCATCATAATATCTGTCAATTTATATTAATTTCAGATACATGATGTTTCATAAGATAAATGTAGCAATAAATAAAAATGTAAGTGTTGCCAACTTGAAGAATAAAAGCTGATCAAATTAGGCTTTAAATAATTCCTGTCACGAATGGGTTAACAACTTGGAAGATGACTCTGTACGTACTTGGCTTGAGTTCTATTTCAGGGAACTCGTCAAAGTTGGAGGTGTCTTCAAAGCTTTTGATGTTGGTTGGTATTGCCGCAGGTCTTTCCCTGATGTGTTCCCAGTCAACACCCTGAAAGAATGCATGTGACTTGATCTCCTCTACACCGTTCTTACCGATCCTCTTATCAGCTTCACAACAAAACCTAGAGAGAGATACAGACAAAGAGAAAGAGAGTGAGAGATACAGAAAAAGATACAGAGAGACAGAGAAAGATAAAGAGACAGACATACAGATAGAGAGGTATACAGAGAGATAGACAGACAGATACAATGAGACAGACAGAGAGGAACAGATAGAAAGTGAGAGAGAGAGGGGGAGAGAGAGAGTGCGAAAGAGGTTTATAACCTTTCAAGTCAGTATGAGGTCTGTGAATGTTATAATTATCTGGATACTGAAAGCAGAAGTTTCAAATATAATTTTATCATAAAAATCATTAACATCATCAATAAACAAAAAAAAATGTATGCTAAATCCTATGGTACAAATAATTCTCGAAGATGAAAAGTAAATAAATGAATAACTGGTTGAACGAAAAAAATAACTGAACAAATAATGATTGAAAAATGAAGAAATACATGAATACAAGAATTCAGAAATGAAAAAATGAATGAATAAGAAAAGAATGACTAAATAAATGGATATGAAAGGATTGTGTGAATGGACATATAATACAAGAAGGAATGATTTAATGAATGAATGAATGAATGAATGAATCGATGAATCAATCAATCAATCAATCAAAAGATACCTTTGGATCATGTTCTTGGCTTCAGTTGATATGGGTATCTCAGCTGGAAATTGTAGCGTCTCTCTCCAATGCATGACCTTCCTGTAAGTTTCCTGAGGGGTCTCGGAGCAGAATGGCGGGTATCCGATCAGCATCTCGTACATGACCACCCCTAGCGACCACCAGTCACAAACGTGGGAGTAACCCGTTTGGAGGAATACCTCGGGTGCAATGTAGTCGGGTGTGCCTACAGTTGAATACGCCTATGGAGAAAAAAATAATGCTACTGATCAACATCTATCAAGAATTTAGCATACATCAGAGCACTGAATAGTCGAGTGACCATGCCTAGCTATCATCAATCAGTACACAGGAGTAACTTGTCTGGAGAAATATCTCTAGTGCATGAAAGTGAACTCTGAACATAACATGAACATCTAAGAGAGGTAGATACAAGCACCATCATCAATAAAACCTCAAAATTGTCCTTACCACTATCTTTGCTTTCTAGGGGGGTGTTTCACAAAGACTAAGATTGACTTAAATCGCTCTTAACTATGGTAGGCCATTCATGCCGCTGTTTGCTTTCAGCATCAGTCTCTCAAGGGATGTGCAAATCATTGTCGCAAATTTGAAGAATTTACTTTTTTTGATTTTTCATCAATGGACTATAAAAATTGTCAATTCTGCAGATATGTGACCATGATTTGCAAATCTTTTGAGAGATCCATGGTGAAAGAAAACAGTGGCATGAATGGCCTGCCATAGTTAAGTGCAATTTTAGTAAATCTTAGTCTTTATGAAACACCCCCCAGATGGCACTCTTGCAGATGGCAGATGGCACAGATGGAAATAGCCATGCCAATCGAAAAATTTCCATGTTGAGAAGGCATATCTTACAGGTTTTTTTGTGTAAGCTCTCAAGACCCTAGGGATGTTTCACAAAGAGTTAAGTTTGACTTAGAGTCATGCGTGAGCATCAATGCGCATCCGGTATTTAATGCGTAATCTCATTGATGGACTTCCCAATAGCGCGCGTCCCCAGAGCATGATCTGACCAATGCGGTGATGCATGCAACTAAGAATTCAAGTGTAACTTTAAGTCCAACTTAACTCTTCGTGAAACACCCCCCAGCCCTGTCAGATAAATAAAAAGAACTTCCATGTAACTTTTTCACACCTTTTAAATCTTCATTAATGATTATGATTTTATTCTAGCTTACCAATGCTCTCCTGTTCCTCTTCCAACTCTCAGCTAACCTCTTGGAATCCATAGGTTTACATGAACTAGCAGCTACAAAAATAAGAGCATAACAATCAAGCTCTATAATCTCATGACAAAAATAGTGAAAAAGTAGTGACTTGGCATTAAAATTGCATACAGTTCATAGATCAATCAGTACAACAGTTGGCTCAATAGATGAGGTCAAACTGATAATGGATTTGGTGACAACGGGAAAACCAGGACAGTATGCTCAAGAGTACAGAAGTATTTTGTAAAGCCTGAAAGCTCATAAAACTTTTGCAAATGTGTAATGAAACAGGCAGTTTTCACACAATAAATTATTGACTTGGCATTGATTTTTTTGTGTCGTAGCTACCTACACACTAAATAAAAAACAAAGTTCACGTCTTTTCACTTTGGTCCACTTGCAGTCACAAATTCAATATTTTCATTATTCCATTATAAAAGGTTAATACAATAGTTACATATCAATACCACAAGATTTGAAAATTATCTAATCTTAATAATGTAAAATCATACAATTTCGCAAATAGTTAACAAGAGCCAATTTTGCTGCATAAAATTTCACATAATTGTTGTGATTCACACATTTTGGGACATGGAACTTTCAAAAAATCTTTATAGTGACACTCACTAATGCATTCAAAAACAATCGCAAATGATTCAAAGATTCAATCATGTAACAGGCATGCACAACACAACTCCTGGTTGTGAAATTGATTACCTCTTTGTATCATCTGAAAAATGAAAATAAAGAAACAAAATACTTACAAAAGTCACTTGGTCTTGCTTGTGATAAATCTCTATAAAATTCTGTTCTGTGCGACTTCTTTAGACCCGTACACAGACCAAAATCTGACAGTTTTATGTGCCCCTGAAAATGTGAAGATAAATGTAGAAAAAAAATAGCAATACCCACAGTAGAGAAATAGCCAACAGCCATATTATAGCATCTCCAGGTGTTAAAAATTGAAATGACAGGAGAAACCTGAACTGTTGTTAGCATAACCACTGGTACATTATCAAAAACAGAAGAAAGAAAAAAAAATCATTACCGAGTACAAGAGGGAATTTTTATAAATCAAATGGGTTATGATTTTACAGCAATTTACATATACATGTATATATGACCTGGCATAAAGAGAAACAGGAAAATTGCATAATTTTTCCATCTTTGATTCCTGCTTATTTAGTCATGGTTAACACAAGCAGGCACCAGTAACACATGGGCCTCCAAAATTTAGGTCGGACCCCCAAAACTGAACAATTGCAACACAGGGCTAAATATATACAGAGGCCAGAATTTCAATCCGGACCCCCACCCCCACCACCACCAAAAAAAAGGCAGTGTGGAAACCTGATTTAGTGATCATGACTTACTTTGCTCAAACCTTACCACATATTCTTGCACATTTTCTTCATCTTTCCACAGAGCAACTTCTCATTGGAGGTGGGTCTTGCTTTTTTTTTTTTTTTTTTTTTTCTGTAAGCTTGGAAAACTACCATAAGGCTTTGGGTATCCCACTTACCCTTGCATCCAGTAAGAGGTTGTCTGGTTTAATATCCCGATGGATAAAGTTGAGTTTATGGATGGAGTTGATTGCCATGATGGTTTCAGCGATGTAGAACAGAGTCACTTCTTCTGATAAAGTCTCTCTCTTCATCAGTAGCGTCATCATATCGCCTGAATTAAGAGAAGAAAAGACAGGGATAATTGCCAGTAAAAGTGTCGAGTTTAGAGGAGTTGATCGCCATGATTGTTTCAAAGATGTAGAAGAGTCATTTCATCTGATAATCTTTCTCACTCTCTCTCTCTTAATTAGTAACATTGTCATATTGCCGATGAGAAGAGGGGCAAAATGTTAATAAAAATAATGACTTAATGGACAGAGTTGTTTGCCAGTATGGATAATGAAATGCAGAACACAGTCAGCTCTTCTGATAATATCAGAATATCCTGAAAATAAGGAAATGAGGTGGAAAGGAAGGCATGATGAAATGTTAAAATGTAATTCAGGTCAACTATAACTTGCATGGTTGAGATGTAAGGAAATATTGGGCATTCAAAAGAGAGTCGGCCATCTTATACCTGAAGAAATTCCACTATCAGCACATTTTAAGAGCATATTAGACATTCTGACGAACAGAACTCACCTCTTTACAATGGGGAATATAAGACAATCATTCACTTATCTTGGTATACTCATCATCAATATCGCAATAGTATCCTACCCATTCTACACAGAATTGTTCATCTTGATAAACTCACCTTTTCTTTCATTTCCACTAAATCTTCATTGGCTATGGATCAAAAGCCAAGACTGCCATTTTCGATATACAGTAAGGTACATGTAAATACACACTGTATACATGCCTAGAGTCGATAATGGTAGCCTAGCGCTTGTGCCATTAGTTAACGCAAGCTGCTAATGGCTTTCTTTAACCATAATCATACCACTCATTCTGAACGAAGTTATCCATATCTGTAACACTCACCTCCAGGAACAAATTCCAAGAAAATACTACATTATATTCTACACAGAACCATTTTCCTTTATAATACTCATACACCCTGGAAAGAAACTCACTGAAAATACTACACATTCTACACAAAGTTCTCCATCTCTGCAATACTCAACCCCTGGAAGAAACTCACTGAAGATACTACACATTCTACACAGTTCTCCATCTCTGTAATACTCACCCCCTGGTAGAAACTCACTAAAAATACTACACATTCTATACATAGTTCTCCATCTCTGTAAAGCTCACCCCCTGGGAAAAAAAAAAAAACTCACTGAAGATACTACACATTCTACACAGTTCTCCATTCTCTGTAATACTCAACCCCTGGTAAAAAAAAAACCTCATTGAAGATACTACACATTCTACACAGTTCTCCATCTCTGTAATAATCACCCCCTGGAAGAAACTCACTGAAAATACTACACATAGTTCTCCATCTCTGTAACGCTCACCCCCTGGGAAAAAGAAAAAAAAAACTCACTGAAGATACTACACATTCTACACAGTTCTCCATCTCTGTAATACTCACCCCCTGGTAGAAGCTCACTGAAAATACTACACATTCTACACAAGTTATCCATCTTTGTTATACTCATCCCCTGGAAGAAACTCACTGAAGATACTACACATTCTACACATAATTCTCCATCTCTGTAATACTTACCCCCTGGAAGAAACTCCATGATGAGGTATAAGTTGTAGGGATCTTGGAAAGAGTAATACATCTTAACAACCCATGGATTGTCTGCTTCTACTAGGATATCACGCTCTGCTCGTACATGTGCAACCTGTAAGCAAAGAATAACGCAACAAACAGAATTAATTTCAGGAGGCGCTGCGGCTCAGTGGATAGAGCAGTGGTCTCGTAAGTGGAGTTCCTAGGTTCAAAACCAAGTGGATGTGCTAATGCCCTTTTGTATAAAGGTATTAATCCTCATTACCAAGTCCTCGAGAGGGGACTTAAAGCCTTCGGCCCCCAGGTTGCTTACTAACAAGCATACATGCTTTCTTAGCAGTCAGGTAAATTAACCAACCATTTTACCATTTAATTGAATAGTTTGAATCAGCCACAATTTTACAAATTTATGAATAGTTCCAATTTAGGCTAGTCCTTCCATTAGGCAAACCAATATAATACCCACTTTATCTTTTTATGGTTTTCTATCTATGTTTATGATGTTAAATGAAAAGTCATGCATTGTTTATTGACTGTAATGTAATATGTCTGTAAATGATTAGCAAGTTGGCCTTGCCATTTTGATATTTTGATTGCTATCAATAAACCATTTCATCTATCTAATCTATGCATACAGGAAGTTACAGCACTTGAAATGCAACTCAATAGCACGAAACCTTCTTCAACAGTACTTTGCACTGCTTATAATAAGTTTAAACATGATAACAACCAAAGTACTGCCAACTTGAACTAGGATATTGCGCTTTGCTTCTACACGTGCAACCAACCGGGAAAACAAGAACAGCACAGCTGAACTTGCAGAATATACTACAAAATCTAACAGATTCTCATCCAAATAAGTCAAAAATGATGAGGAATGATTTCTAAGTTATTTGACATTTGATTTTCCCAAGAAATCACAAATGTTACAGGGTCAGCACAAATGCCAGTTTCCTTGATAGGATACCGTATGTCAAGGCAATATACAGAGGCTAGAAAACAGTTTAAATTGCACTATATAAATCATGTGTGTTACTTAATAGCGCATATTTCCTCAGTTTCGTTCTGCTGGTTTCCTACATGTATAGTACAAGCAAGAGTTTTATAATTAGGGCTCAACCGATAATCGCATCAGAGATCGGTGACTACCGATTCTTGGCCGCATCGACTAAACATCGGAATCGGTAAATATTTTGATGGTGAGCCGATGCGGAACCGATGCAAGCAACAGATGTCTGGCGGTTACAATCACACTTAGACCCTATGTTGTTTTGCATTGTGGGCATAGCAGATGGAATTAAATTTCTGTTATTGTATTACTCATCTCTACTTTAGCCGCGCTCTGTGCTGCATCCGTATCGGAATCGGAACCGGGCCGATGCGGATGTAAAAACATCGGGGATCGGATCGGCAGCAAAATTCCATATCGGTTAAGCCCTATTCATAATTACAGAGATTTTTATGTTAAACATTGAACTAGATTTTTTCACAGCTCTTTTGCGTCTAACCTAGCACCAAATCTCCCACTGCTTCCCATGTCTGTTTCTTCACTTCATGTACGTATACTACATGTATGTGACTTTGTGTGTGAGTGTGCTGACAATGTCATCACAATAATATCCCATCATTTCAATATCATTTCCTTTATCATGAAGACTGGTACAAACCTGTTCTTTCTCATGCATGTCACACTTTCGCAGGATCTTCATGGCATAGATGTGACCGGTGTCTTTCTTCTGGACGAGCCTCACTTCCCCGAACGCACCTCGACCTATGACCTTTAATGATTCAAAGTCCTCGCAGCCTAATCGTGACCTTTTCAGTCTCAAGAATTCTGTTTCTTTCTGTGCATGTTGAGTTCTTTTCTCTCTTTTCTGTGATTTGAGAATGGTATAGAGCCAATATACACAAGAAATTATAAAAATAATTTGCATGAATTTGCATCAATTATCAATAGGGCATGGATATATTTTCAAGAAATCAGAAAGGAAACTTAAATATCTTGTTACAATCGAGGTACACGTACATGAAGAAATGATGTCTGAAAAAAGAGGTCACAATATCTTGAAAACTTAAGCGGTACTGTGCTAGTCTACTATACCCAGTAATTGTTTTATTTCTGAAAATTATGAAGAATTAGATGGACACTGGATAAGCCTGAGGCGTTTTATCTTTATGCCGTTGTGCGAAAGAACCCATCCAGAACGCAAAATACAAAAACACAAAAAGAAAAATGTCTATTTTAACATATTTGAATAGAATTTTAGCAAAGATCATGCCACAAGAAGATCGGATATAAATTTACAAGGTCTACATGCTACCCATGAAATTATCAATCGTTGCTTGAAAAATATGATTTTCAATCATTTTCAATTTTGCGTTCCAGATGCGTTCTTTCGCACAACGACATAAAGATAAGACGCCTAAAAGCTTGTTCACATACATTGTATGAAGTGGCAACCCATGTGAAAGTGAATGGTACATGAAGAGGGGGCAAAAAAAACCCAAAAACACAGATTGAGGAAAAACTTATCTCTTTTACCTCCCGGTGACAAAAAGGTTTGGACCAAACAATTTTCATATAAAGTAAGTGCAAAATATGACGTAACAATCTTATCTGCACAACTTATGGCAAAACTTTCTTCTCTTTGAGTGCTGATGCGTTAATGCACATCTCTATATCATAAGAAGCACGCTTGTGTGAACACTAAAAAAAAATGTGGGGGGGTTTGCCAGTGGATATCTAAATGAGTCTTAAAGGTACACGTCCTTCTTGCTATCTCTGGCTTGATTGAATGGAAGAAATTATAAAAAGAAAGTGGAAAATATTTCTTTCTACTTACATCTTCTTCTGGTAGTCCTGATATTGCTTCTTCTAATTTTCTTTGTCTGAAAAATGAGAGAAGAAGGGAAAATTACATGTACAATGTAAATTTAACAGTAAAAAAGGGGGTACTCCTAATATTGCAATATCATACCAACCTGAAACTCGCACATTAAATCATTGGAATATCTTGAAGCATGAAAATAAGATGCCTTTGTTATGCTTTAACCTTTATAGGTTTTCAGAAAAGGGGATTGATACCTTCAGTGTAAACTGTGAGGGTTAAGAACAATAATTATTTCTATAACATAGGGATGAGTGGCAGCTATGATATTACTTTGCAATCAAACAAATGTGACCTGCCACCTCAAAACCACCAAGTCGCCAAAATTCATTTTTCTGTTTTTTAGCTCATCTGAGAGAAGAGATTCTCAGCTTTCCAATGGTACATGTATATGACTCGTTCAATTGCTCTACACTAATCCCCTCAAAAAACATTAGATAATTAGGAATCAATAACCTCCATTCAGAGAAAAGAGCCATTGAAGTTCAGAACAAAAGAGCGCACAGCCTGAGCTCTCTTCATGCCACCAAAGTGCAGCAGGGTATTCAATAGTCCATAGCAAACAGTATGAAGGGATTATCAGATTAGGCTAAAATTTGGCACAACTTAGGATTAGGGCTTATTTTTATTTTACAAAAAAACTAGATGAATCTTCGACCACGCGTGGTCGAACTTTATGCCTCCGCCATTACCAAATCAGAAATAAATGGCACTTCATGTTGATTTATTTTCATTTATACAATGACATCTTTGACCTTGACCTTTGACCTTGTGACCCCCAAATCTAATGAGAGCATTGCCTTTCCATATGCATACATGAGCCAAGTTTGTTGAACCGTCAAATGATTACTGAGTTATCACAAGAATGAACCATTTCTATGAACATAATGACCTCTATGACCTTTGACCTTTGACCTTGAGACCCCAAAATCTAATCAGATCATTGTCCCTCCCATATGCATACCTGTGCCAAGTTTGAGGTTGATCTGTCAAATAGTTCTTAAGTTATCGCAAGAACGAGCCATTTTTATGTGTTTTATTACCTCTATGACCTTTGACCTTTGACCTTGAGACCCCAAAATCTAATCAGATCATTGTCCCTCCCATATGCATACCTGTGCCAAGTTTGAGGTTGATCTGTCAAATGGTTCTTAAGTTATCGCGAGAACGGTCCATTTTTATGAGTTTTATTACCTCCATGACCTTGACCTTTGACCTTGAGACCCCAAAATCTAATCAGATCATTGTCCCTCCCATATGCATACCTGTGCCAAGTTTGAGGTTGATCTGTCAAATGGTTCTTAAGTTATCGCGAGAACGGTCCATTTTTATGAGTCTTATTACCTCTATGACCTTGACCTTTGACCTTGAGACCCCAAAATCTAATCAGATCATTGTCCCTCCCATATGCATACCTGTGCCAAGTTTGAGGTTGATCTGTCAAATGGTTCTTAAGTTATCGCGAGAACGGTCCATTTTTATGAGTTTTATTACCTCTATGACCTTGACCTTTGACCTTGAGACCCCAAAATCTAATCAGATCATTGTCCCTCCCATATGCATACACGAGCCAAGTTTGAAGTTGATCTGTCAAACGGTTCTTAAGTTATCGCGAGAACGAAAACGGGACGGACGGACGGACGGACGTACGGACGGACGGACGGACGACCCGAAAACATAATGCCTCCGGCAACCACCTACGGTGGGCGGAGGCATAAAAATCTGTTCAATGCCTTGATGAATTTCTAACTTAGACGGGGAATGAATGAAGGCATAACAAAAGCACTCTTACACTCCTTGACTGAGGCAGTCAATTTGTATCAAGTGAAAATGAGGAGTCATTTTAAAATTGCTAAAAAAAAATATCCTATTCCTATTCACATTATTATCATTATCCCATTCCCTTCCGGTATTATTTCTGGGGTGGATTATGATCCAAAGCTTTGAGACATGACAGAATGATTGAAACCACCGGTACCCATTTCTATCAAAAACATAAAATTGACCAATCCGACCAAAATGACATTTTTGGCTGTTTTCTCAGTTGCGGTGCATGCGCCTTATTGGTGGTTTCGAGCCGGCGGGTCACAAATTATCTAATCAAACAATTAGGAATGAAATAAATGAAAATGAAATACATGTCCAAAGCAATGAACCAACGATACGCACATATACATGTACATGTATATTTGCAGCTACATATATGGGCCGCGATGCGACAAAAGGGCCCTTAGGGCAAAATTTTTTAACTGTTTGTAGTATAAATGCTGCAGAATCTGAATATGCAAAGGGTTTTCCAAAATTCCACTCCTACATGTACGTGTCTAAATCGAGGAATTTAAAAAAAGCATGTTTTTGCATGCTCCGTGCGCACAATTCTGACATTAGCGCGTGACCAAGGTTAAACAGTATAGTCAATCCCTAATACCATTTTCGCCAAGATTCCAAACAAGAATGAGATGCTAAGAGGTAAATGTTCTCCTAGTACCATGACGGTCATTTACATTATATAATAGAGAGAATTTTATTTTCCTTGTTACCTTTTCTTCTCTGAACCCATAAATCTCCTCAAAATGACCTTAAAATGACCTTGAAACGACCTTGTACACGTCCATGAGACGGCCTTGAAATTGGCTTTTGAATTGTTTGCATTTTAATCACCATTAAGCTGAAATCGAATTGTGCTTTTTTATAAACATAATCATATTATGTAGAGACTGAGAGATATAGAGAATAAGATCTATTCTGTAGAGAGTATAAAAGATGATATTATGTAAAGATTATAGAAAAGGAGAGGGGTCATAGTTCTGGGGCGTATCCCAGGATGATGGGGGCCCCGTAGCACATTTGCTCACCATAAATCTTTATGAAGTAAACACTTATGTCATAAAGTGAATTTCAATCACAAATCAACAAAAATATAGTTGTGATTGCTTTTTTTTCCTTCATGTTAACAGGGAGATATAGAGAAAGAGAATTAGAGAGGAGTCAGCGTTCAGGGGCCGATCCAGGGAGGATGGGGCGAAATCCCCTTTGTTCACCATTCATAAACATCTGTACGTCTTAAAGTGAATTTTGGAGCAAAAATGTCATCTTAAATTCATTTTCAATGTTAGTGGTCTTTTGGGGAAAGGGGTGGGGTATTCTCAGAATTTTTAATGCCCCCTCCCCTATTAAAGTTTGCCCCTAATTGGCAAAGAAGTGTCATAGATTTTATGCTGCTGTTAAGTGCACTCTAGCTCTGCACGTTTTATAAGCACTGACTTTAGCGCAGTTTTACTGCGTAAGCCATTTGGAGAGCTAAGGGCCCTTTTGTCACGTCGCGGCCCATAGTACTGTACATTACATTGATAGTACTAAATGATTGACACAGGAATGGTTCAGAATCACATTGAGAGAGAGAGAGAGAGAGAGAGAGAGAGAGAGAGAGAGAGAGAAGGAAGGAAAAAAGATGAATGATATGAATGTACATGTATGCCTGTTACAGTGCAGATTACTGTAGCCTAACACTACACGCACTTTACATGTAGGCACTGGAAATCATTATTAGATGACATTTGAAATGTTAATGTCCGCTTGACGTTATGAATAAAGACACCGTCACACCTCCAGGTCCACTCCGGAAGTCCCTAGGGAACATCAATGCATGTCAATGCTAATTCTCTTTGGTTGGCCACCATAGTCTCTGTATATTGGCAGAAAACCCTTTAGCAGTGGAAACAGGCAACAGAGTATCTGAACTGAAAGACTGAACTGATGGTAGAGCCTGGGTATAGAGACTAACAAAGTTAGGTTTGGGATCCAGAGGGTGTTTCATAAAGCTGTTCGTAAAGTTACGAATGACTTTTATGAAGACTTTTACGAACGACTTGAATGCTTTATAAAATTCAGTTGAATTTCAAAACAGCAGAGGAGGGCAGGGGTGATCCTAATGGCTTTCACTCAATACTACTGTAACATGGTGCCATCATGGATACTGCAGATACATGTACATGTACGTGTATCTTGTGATTTTAAGCCATGGTGCTTCACTATACTGTACATGTATTACATCCTTTGGCAAGAAGCTTAATTTGCCACTCTCCACCCAGGTGATCAAATATGCGGCTGGTGCATGTGCATGTACATGTAGACTGTACCTGCACTCTGTGAATGCTACAGATATGGCTAAGATACCGTACTACTGTACATGAATGTATGCAGTCCAAGAAACATCAAACCAGGGAGATTGGAGTTTCCTCTTCCCTGCTCAAACCGTTGTATGTAACTATGTACACGTATACAGTGTATGTATTGTATTGGCCATATCCTACATTGTAGCTTCTGGGCCCCGTTTCATAAAACTTATCATCAGTAACAACTGCCACATTTCTACGACAAATTTGCTCTTAGCCCATCAGATGCAAGGATTTCAGTAGCTTATAACAGTTATTGCAACTTGTTATTGATAACAAGTTTTATGAAACGGGGCCCAGGTTCACATGAACTACATGTACATGTATATATACTATAAGCTTTTGTTTTTGTTTTGTTTTGTCTTGTTTTAGTTCATTTATGCTCATTTTCTTTCTTTTCATCTTTCAAATCAAGATCAGATCACTCTCAAGATTCCATCGAATTTCACGATTCAAAGAGGAAAATCTCATCAATCCACTGATCAACAGTAAATTATTCATTCATCTTCGTGCAAATATTTAGGTCACCATCACACACTTCTTTGCAATCCTGAATTTCTCCTCCCTTTCTTCATTTTCTCTCCATCCATTTTCTCAAATTCTCTGTAATTGTATCTCTCTCTCTCTCTCTCTCTCTCTCTCTCTTGTTTTTCTAAATATTCTGTTATTCCTTGCTTTCGCTGTGGCTTTTCCTCCTAATATCACTGGCCTGATACTCTCTCTCTCTCTCTTCCTCTCACATTCTCTCTATCCCTCTCTTTAACAAAAAAATTCACTCCAATATTCTTCTATTTTTCCTTTCCCTTTCTCTCATTCGCTTTCCCTCTTGAGCTCATCCTTCCTACCTCTCTCTCTTACTTTCCTTCTTTCTCTCTTTTCCTCTCTGCTTCTTTTACTTTCCCTCCTTCTCTCTTACTCTCTCTCTCTCTTTTTTTCTCTCCATCCCTCCTTTCTTATATCATCCATCATCATCAGCTAACTTTCTTCCAACTCTGTCCAATCAAATGACTAATCAACACAGCTTGTGAGACAGATAGATGCATGGTATTTTAAGATCTACACGAGAAGATCATCTTGGAAGCCCCGCATCTCAGCAAGGATATGCATAAATCAGGTCCAATTTTCTCAACTGTCTACCAGATTTCCCTTGAGGGCTGGTCTAATTTCCATACCTCACGATTCCTGGGCCGATCGGCTTCTTTCATCTGAAAACTGGGCCATTCTCGCTTGTAAACACAGTGATAAAAATAATCGCGATAAAAATAATCGCGATATAAATAAACGCGATATTTTCATCTCACGATATGCATGTACTCCACTGAGTTTTAGAAGTTCCAAAGGAGTTTACATACATGTATTGCAATGTAGGTATGAAGTGCCTAAATCTGACGATTTTGAATTTACATGTACTGTACATTGGAAAAATACATGTAGCAAGCAATTCACTTTAAAGACAGAAAATTACTAGTTCTCTTTCAACTTTTTGCATGTTTTTTTTGTCTTTCTTATCAAAACTAAGCATGAAACTCTGCAAAGCTTCTAACACAGTGAAATTTTACTGTGAGAATGTTCCTAATATGATTTCACTACGCCTGTAGCAGATTGTTTCAGTACAGGAAGTATACACACATGTAAATGTACATGTAGATAGGCCAACTACACATAGAAGTACTATATCACAGAATCTAAGAGAAATGTCAATGGTAGATCCCCTAAGTTTATTTTTATCCAAGTTAAATTTATAATTTCCTTCCTTCAAACACACCATTTGGTGGGGTTTTTTTCCAGCTACAACAGCGAACAACACTGTGAGATGGCGTGACTTCTTCGAAGGGAAACAAGAAATAAAATCCTCCATGAAAAGTACTTGCAAGGAGGAATTTAACCCATAGACGTACAGTGTCTCCTTTAGGAGACGCTTTGGCAGTATCTGTTGGTCCAGAATGCTGGGCAAGACACACTGTACATGAGTACAAAGAGAAAAATTCGCTGAAAATTTTGAGTCCATTTTCAATGCAGTATGATGTTGCATTTTCGAATTAGAGTAGTTTAAATGTACCGTAACTAATCATTAAAGTCTTTGAATTGGCAACGCAGTGAATATTATATAATCCCTATTTCCATGTTCAAATTGGCAATTTCTTTAAGCACATTATGCTCCAATGTTTGATTAGAATTCTGCTACAACACAGATCTAAAAAACAAAAGAAGCACATATGCATGGTCATGTGGGATGCTACAATGTACATGTAACTATAGATTGTAGTATACATGTAGAATTGTGAAACAGAAACAATTGGCTTTTGGTGACTTGCCCCTTTAAACAAGTAGGCCTACATGTACTAGCAAGTAGAGGCTACACAGTCTTGTAGAAGGCAAGTTTGGTCCCATCATGGACCACAGTTCCATCTAATCATGTCACTGATGGTACCCCCTGCCTGGTCTACTTCTGTAATTAATGAGAACCCTGCTGGTACAACATCCGTTCTGTCCTCACTACCAAAAACGCGGGGGGGTTCACAAAGAGTTAAGTTGGACTTAAAGTCCCACTTAAATTCCTAACTGTGTGCTGTATATAATAATTTCTAATATAAAATACCTTCCACAATCCATTTTTTGTGATCATTTATTCTATCCCCCATCAGGACCAGTGCCAACACACTTGCAACACTTAATGTGGGGGGGGGGGGGGGGGGGGGGGGGGGGGGGCATCAAATAATTTTTTATTCTTGATTTGAAATTAATCCCAGTTGGACAGACTGTACAGCTGACCCACCTCCTCCTCCTCAGGAGATGCCACCTAGGTGTACATGTACATATATTTCGTTAATGGTTATGGAAAAAAAAAAAATCAGGAGTAAATGCCGAACAAAAGTTATACTTCCTGGGCCAGCTGCCCACATGTGTACCTGTACTGTCACCTTTTCTTCAGCTTTTTTCTGTGACTGTTTTTCATATTTACATGTATGCTAAAGATTCTATCAAGCCTAGATATGTGTTGTAGACCACCCCCCCCCCCCCATCATAAAAATGTAAAATATAAATAAATCATATCTACCTTGTTTGTCTTTCTTCCTTCTGCATCCATAGGTTTGAGTAGAAATTTTCCAGTGTGACCTTGGCTTTGGTGACCTTATCCTGGGTGTATGGTGTCCCATACTCCTGCGTGCCTGTCTGTGCCATCTTCATTGAACGACCTTTGACCTATGCTTGACCCCTGTGTCAATCAATACTCTGAAATCTGAAAGATGGAATAGAATAGGTATAAACATATTTAAAATCTTACCAGTCAAGTAGGGCTTGAAATGTCAGTTGCTTCAAGTGCCCTCACCACTTAAAAATGGCAAGGCAATCTAAAGGTGCATTCATACAGGTGTGTACATGTATATGATGCGACTTTGTGCCACCACGTTGTGCCGCCATATTTTTTGTGTACAGGTCTATGAGGTATGGGGCAACAAAAAAATGTCGCCGAGGCAGGACACATTTTGGTTTGCTGCCTGGCTGCAAAAAAAATGTGCAATAATCAAATTTCTAAATAGTTTGCGCAAAAATTGTTGTCATGAGATTGTTTGCGCAAGTTTTTCCAAAATTCTCTTGAGAGTTAACGCGTGAATGCGCGTTCATTAGCATAAGTGGCGGAACAAAGCTGCATTATATCTGAACACACCTTGAGAGTCACCACTGTTGCCCTACCTATTTAAGGCAACTTAAAAATCTCACAATAATTTGACGTTAAGTTTGAACTGTTCAGTTCTACAGTGGAAATTACCACTAAAATTTGAAGTTGTGAACCAAACTAAATGACTGACAAAGAGTGTAGAGGTGTTGTGGTTGAGTCTCTGCACTATCAACTACAAGGTATGGGGTTCAAATCCTTGGAACAGCACTTTGGCAAGATCTACATTTGCCATACTCAATCAAGGTGTACAAGTGGGTACCTGACGGCTGAGCACAACTTTGATTTGAATACACTGAGCCCTTTGGTTGCCATAGCTAAAGCCAGGGTAAACCATTGAAACCAAAGTCCTTTGGAATCTCATAGAGACATTAGATCATGACCGATTTAAGAACTGCAGCAATGGTGATGAAACCCAAATAAAAAGTTAAGCCAAGGCAGATGCTGTAAATATGTGCATCATTCCCTGTCAATGCCTGGGTGTGACATGCATGATGCCCGAGGCCTACATGTGTACACAATCAGCGCAGCATGACAATATAGCCATTCAAAAAGAGAACTGAATATTCTATCTTGTCCTGAACATTACTCATTTGTGCAACATGATAGCCCTGTTTACTTTCATGCCACAAATAACCACTCGACAAGGACGCATTACCTATGTCAACAGTGGCTTTTCAGTGTCTGATCATAGCTCACCAACTGTCATGCAATACATATTTTACAAATAATCTTTACAGACTTACAGTGCATGTAAACATGTACCCTATATCATGTAGCTGCAGGCAATAAATTCAGGTCTCTTTAGGATGTAATTTACAAAGTCTCCAACATTAAAGGCAATGTCCACCACAGAAGTTTCACAAGAAATGGGCAAAATCGGTCAAAGAATAAGAAAATTACATTCATTTACATTTTCTAGTAAATTTCTCTCAGCTCTGCAAATTGGCAACACTGATGGCATCATATGCGAGCAGCTCTCCATTCACTTCATACATGAAATTTCACATTTTCTCAATTTTCTTGAAAGTTCCACACATTTTCTCACCCCCATAGTCAATGTATGTTCAGAAATCAGGAGAATTACTTTTCACATAACATACATGTACATGTACTCTGATTATGGGGTGAGAAAATGTGTAACTTCGAAAAAAATTGAGAAAATGTATAATGTCATGTACAAAGTGAATGGAGAGCTGCTCGCATATGATGTCATCAGTGTTGCCAATTTGCAGAGCCGAGAGTAATGTACTAGAAAAAGTAAATGAGTGTAATTTTCTTATTCTTTAACCGATTTTGCTCATTTCTTTTTTAAAATGCTGTTCAAATTCATCTCTTTTTATTGAAACAGTGAAACTTCTGGGGTGGGCTTTCCCTTTGATATCCTTTAAACATGCAAACTACAATTACATGTAAAGGCATTGGCTAACTTTGTGAGCAGCCAATTTAAAAAAAGTCTCAAACTAGCAAAATGAGTTTTTTTTTAAATCATAACAATGTTAAATAATGCCTTTAATGCAAAGGCATAATGTGTAAGTTGAATTGGAAAAAAGGAGCCCTTCATAAGTTACCACTTGCCTATGCATCTGAGTGACCCCTGCATTAAACCTATGGCAATGAAGGAAAATTTTCAGTGTCAATGGGTCAAGAAATAATTTTTTTCATCTTGTAATGGGCAAATCCAGCATTACGGACATTACATTTCAGACGATTTTAGCAACTTCAAAAGGTCATGAAAATAAAACCACTTTATTATGTGGACTGATAAGATCCAATCATGCAAAAAAAAAAAAAAAATCCTTGATCATTGGCATTGAAAGTTTCAGTCCATTTCAGCACATTCTGTGGTAGTTACGGCATGTTATGTTTTCGTTATGGACATTACATTTGTTGGACAAGAAATGTAACGTCCGTAATGAAACATAACATGCCATAACTACAACATGCTGTACGGAAATGGACTGAAACTTTCACTATTCATGATCAAGGGTGTTTTGGTATAAAAAAGTGGTTTTACATTTATATTAATGACCTTTTGAAGAACTTGCAAAAGTGTAATATCCGTAATGCATGGAACTGCCCTTAAGTATTTTCAAAACATTACTCGTGTAGGCCTACAGTTTCACTGTTTATTTTGATGCTGCAGGCTAATCACTCGATGACAAGGCTGCATCACCCATGTGAATCAGGGCTTTCTGTGTCTAATGTTATTGTTAGACGGCTAGACGCCACAATTTACATGATTGTATGACTGCTCCCAAACAATGTACAGATACATGTACATGTGCATTGGCAAACAGCCATAAAGACAGATTATTATGCACATCATGTACAGACACATAACTTTACGACATGTATCGCAAAGTCCATATAAGCTGGAAGAGAAAATGTATGTACATGTAAAGAAAAGCTTAGGTTAAAGAAAAGCTTAGGATAAGTTCTGGGAAAGTTTCAAAACGATTTTGCGAGCTTTAGTTTCTAATTCTTTATAGCACTGAAGAAAAGTTCCCTGAAAAGAATTGTTCTGCAAGTGTCCTCTCTTTCAGAATAGGACAACAATGACACTGTTGAAAGTTGGTCTGCAGGCACAGACCCTAATTGACACTTTCCTAGACTACGTTTGAGTCTTGAGAGAAGCCTAGGCCATGTGCCTAGTGGCTGTGGGTCTGGAGCAGCTATAGTACACAATGTGCATTGACCTGCCTTTAGTCTCCTACTCAGACCTGTTTCAACTGACCAGGGTTTGTGCCTGAAAACTAGTTGAAAAGTGTTCTGGTCGAACTAGCATGCCACATAGAAATGGTTACTTAATTACATGTTGTATGTGTTATGATCCAGGAAAAGTTAGGCATTTCCATTCCAAACTAACCACAGAAAAAGATATTAATGATAGAACAAGATGCATCTTTTTCTTACCATAATAAGGTGAGATGTAGATGTACATGTACATATACATGTACATCTCAATTAATTTCCTGACTTCTGATTCATGTATTTGTAATCAACATCATGGTGCTAACATGTACTTTAAGCTCCCTTTAATACCAAGATATACACTGTACATGTATCAATGTGACTTTACCAATGTGTGCATCATCTGATTTGGGTATTAGAAAAAATTCATTCATTCATTCATTCATAGGATACATGCACATGTTTCAAATTTTCAGTTGGAATATACATATACTAGTATAAAACCTTTGGCTAAGAAAGATGGACTAATTAATCTCTCTCACGTCAGTCTTTATGTTAAACCAACTCAAAGCAATCCCAAAACAAAACAAACAAAAATATTGGTCAAAGTTCTTTAGAGTTGGGTAAATAGATGACTGACATAAAATAAGCACAAGACTGCTGACAAACATACCTCTGCTGAATGACACCATACCCATTCAGACAAGGGAAAAAAAAGTTTGTGTAGACTGTACTTGATGAAAATCGTATGGAGGGGTTCTATACTACGGTAATTTTTTTCATGGCAGGTGGGTGGGGGCTGAAGATAATTTTAGGATCTGAGCCCAATGATGAAATATTTCAATGGGTGGGGGGGGGGGGGTCTCCAGACTCTAGACTAATAAATTCCTGTCATATCTGTGTTCCCAGCACAATTTAATACGCATTAAGCACTGCAAAATAAAATTGTACATGTTTATGTACATGTACTTCAAGAGTAATTTGTTTCTCTGAGAGCGGTTGAATGAAACTGAAAGTTTGCAGCACTGTTTCCCTTTTACACAAATTAAGAGTCCATCACCATCTGCTGTGAAAAATCCTATCAAATAAAATCATTAAAAGTGGGCTGAGATTATTGTATACTGTATCCTGATCGTCCTATTAACTACCTGTATAGGTACATGTAATAATAATAACAATAATAACAAACACATACACATGTACAAAGTGCATCAAACGGAGAAAAAAATTCAAGTGTCCAGGGTTTCATCAAATATAATAATCATAATAATAATAATAATAATAATAATAATAATAATAATAATAATAATAATAATAAAGCATTTATATAGCGCATTTTCCATATTGCATATTCAAATTATTCAACTAAATATCTTTTGAATGTACACTGTATGCCTCATTCGCACTACAATGAATCTTCATACCTGTACATATGCATGTACACGGTATGTACATGTACAGTTAATCCCAAAAGAAAAGCTTACACTGTACAGCCCACATGTATGCAATACTGTGAGGCCCTACACAATCATACGTACGTGTAGGCCTATCAAAATTTCACATAGGCTGTAAGCTTTTCTTTTGGGTTTCACCGTATGTACTACATGTATGTACACCTATACACATGTATACTGGTAAACTTCTGCTAGTCTGAATACTGCGATGGAGAAAAACCCTATCTCTATCTCTATCGGCCTTATCATTATTACAATAAGATTGCATCCGGTAACAGTACCAGAGATGACGTCAAATTTCCATTCAGTGCAATTAACAAGGCAAACGCCAAGCGTTGTCTCGCCTGCATATTGCAGTCATGAAGAGACTGCATGTCAATACTATGCTATATGACTTCTGAGGCTGTCAGCAGTTTAGGGGGTGAATTGTGGTTCTGACAGTTTACATATGCAATAATGGTATAGGCCTACTTTATCCCTAGGAAATCAGATAACACTAAGAATGCTGTTAATACTATGAAGCTATAATTATTTCCATGCAAGTAAGGAAATGAATGTTAGTGAAAAAGAATGTAACTGATAATAATGTGAGTAAAATTGTAAAATTAAATTAATTATTAAGGTGTTATGGCAAACTTATTGTTTGAAAAATGGTATAAATTTGGTGATCCCACCTCGAAGCTATAGAAAGTTATTGTGTGTTCAACACAGCACAGTGCCAGTCATGGAAAGTTCATTGACCTTTGACCTTTGACCTTAATCAAATTCAACTCACATTCGAACTTGACCTGCACCTTCAAGAGATGGACCTCTTGTATGAATTTGGCAATCCTACCTCGAAGGTATAAAAAGTTATTGTGTGTACAATATAGCACAGTGCCAGTCATGGAAAGTTCATTGACCTTTGACCTTTGACCTTATTCAAATTCGACTCATATTCGAACTTGACCTGCGCCTTCAAGAGATGGACCTCTGGTATGAATTTGGTGATTCCACGTCAAAGCTATAGAAAGTTATTAGGTGTACAACATAGCACAGTGCCAGTTATGAAAAGTTCATTGACCTTTGACCTTAATCAAATTCAACTCACATTCGAACTTGACCTGCACCTTCAAGAGATGGACCTCTTGTATGAATTTGGCAATCCTACCTCGAAGGTATAAAAAGTTATTGTGTGTACAATATAGCACAGTGCCAGTCATGGAAAGTTCATTGACCTTTGACCTTATTCAAATTCGACTCATATTCGAACTTGACCTGCGCCTTCAAGAGATGGACCTCTGGTATGAATTTGGTGATCCCACCTTAAAGCTATAGAAAGTTATTGGGTGTACAACACAATTGTTGACGACGACGCCGACGCCGACGACGCCGACGACGCCGACGACGCCGACACCGGAAATAGTGATACCTATGTCTCGCTCCGCTACGCAGGCGAGACAAAAACCTATGGTAGTATGGCAAATTTATAACACTTTTTCGACTCCAACCCACAGAAAAGGGTCAATGGAATGCTATAGTATTACCTTTTTACAAGTACATGTATGCTCTCTTATTTTTTCTTACAAAATCCACCCCATTTTCTGTAAAAATATAAAAATGCAACGTATTGAATTGGCATGTATCTAATTTACCATTCATACTGTACGTGTACAACCAATGTGTTGGCTCAGTAGGTAGAGCGTCTGCATCACAATTGGGAGGTCGTGGATTCGAACCCCGGCCGCGTCATACCAAAAGACGTTAAAAGATGGGAGTTGCTGCTACCTTCTTTGGCGTTCAAGAATTGAAAGGGATAGAGCAACGTCCATCTGGTGCTGCTCAGTGGCTGCCGGGCCCACGATTACTTGGGCAAAAAGAATTTCCACTTTCAGACAATAGAATTTGGAGATTTAATTATTGTCCAACTGATAAATCCAGAGATCTTCTTTGATTTGAAAACAAAGTTAGCACAGGGGAGAATAGTCAGCAATGTGGAATGAATAACTGAATGTACAGCACATCCCACATTCTATATTTACAAATTTGATAAATTGCAGATCTCCTGATATTATTTTAATGGATAAGAATTAATGTTCACTGCTATGTACATGTACATGTTGCATAGATTTCACACAAGGCATAATACATGTACATGTATGCATGTTGACAAAGACATGTAATCTAATGATATCATTACAACTCATTTTGCTTCTAAAATATTAAGTTCTGAGCCCTTTGCAGTTTGCATTAATTGCATGACTAAATTAAAAACCATTTCAGGCCTCACATACATGTACTGTACATGTATTTGATTCCTTTGAAGGAAAATAGTGCTACATACATGCAGGGTTCTCACTAGAAAAAAATCCGCACACGGTTCCCACTCTGCGCAAAGCGTGGAAGTTTCGGAAGTTGTACGGAATAACACCTAAAGTTAGGTGTGGCAGCAGTATATGCTATAGTAAAAGGATGAAAAATACTTCTTGGTAAGCAGGAGTTGTGTACTAATGGCATAAAAGTAAAAATACATTGCCAAAAAGCAAAACAATCTGTGACATTTATCATTATTGTTATATACTCCAATATTTTTTTGCCCTTGTTGCCACGTATGGTGCAGCAATTTCACACATGGTTCTTCCTTGTCTGAAACCCTTTATGCATGGTACTGGAACCATGGGTGTTATGTACTGGCGAGAATGCATACATGTACGTACATGTATATGTATGTACATATAAACTGTAAATGAAAGTACATTTACAAACACTTTCCAAGAATATTTCAGGATGAAGAGGAAAACTACAAACTCTGAAGAACTACAGACTGCTGTTAATATTTAATTGTTATTGGTGGTGCAGACTTCCCAAACTTTCTGACTGAAAAATAGGGATGATTTCCTCAAAATTACCGGTAGGAAAGAAACAGCATTTCCTATAGGAATGTGTAGTAAATTCATCAAGCAAAATGGGAAAATCATATCGAAACAAGAGCTTGGAATGGTCAAAATTCAGATTCTTTCCTCCAAATTCAGAATGGTTGGGAGGTCGGGGTGGTGGGTTGTTTTTTTTTTTTAAAAGGGGGGGGGGGGGTTCTTTCAGAAAACTTGCTGTGACAGACCTAAATGGAAAATACACTTAAACCAATGGAGAAAAAAAAAAAAAAATTCATATACATGTACATGTAGGACTACACCATGTATTGTAATTCATTTCGGGAGAGCGGAATGGCACGTTCATCATTCTAAAAACCTTGAATATGACTGATTGCTTTGGAGGCATTTGATGGGAACTCTCAATTACTTTTACAATCACTATAATGTACATGCACATGTAATGGACTTTAAATTCTATTTCAATTCCATCTCGATAGACTATAAACTAAAAAATTTAAGTGTAATCTTGTTTATTTTCTAAATGTAGCGAAGAAGTACAATAGTGATAAATGTTGCAAAAAGGGAATTTCCACACCCACCTTTTTTTCTTTAGAATAAACTGCACAATTTACTGATTATCTTCCATATTTCAGCAAGTTTTCAGGGGGACAAGAAAGGCCGCCTCACCCGCCTGGATGCCAAAAAGCCTGGGGGGGGGGGGGGGGGGAGGAGGGGGAATGTCTCATTTAGACCTGAACATTTATGTACAGTACACGTCACTTTCTGAAAAGCACCCCACATGTAAATAAAAATCGAGGTAAGAGTGGTTTTGATACCCTTAACAGGGAATCCCATCTAACATCTCCAATTTTTTCTGAATTTGACAGTTGATACCCTTTTTCTTGATGTTTGTTGTTTTAGATACATGTACATACATGTATACATGTACATGAACCCTAAACGCATAATACGGGTTATACATGTATGCCCTATGATGATACAGTATCCTTTTACACGTTTCCATTTACGCAGATGATGTCAGGCCACAATGAGTCATGTGTACATTATATTTTGTACTCATATTTTTCTTCTATTGATCAACAAGTTTTTTTGTGTGTGAGCGTTTGTTTGTTAATTTTTCTCCAAGATCTAAAATCAAAAGCAACTTTGTGCCAAGGTGGCCTTCTCCTTTCACCTACATGCACGTATCAAAATGCCCATAGCCTGATTAATACACTGTACATGTAGATGACGCAAAGTGTTATTTGTCCCCGAATACATGTATTCCTGTGGGGATGTAATGTAGACATGAAATTATCATAAACTAACAAGTATAAATTCACAACAATTTCCCAAGACATCAACACTGCGAATCTGCAATATCAATAAAAACCCAGACAGATCATACAAGTAAAATTAGGACAACCCAACGATTTTAACACTCCAGTTTATTGTTTTCTACACGTGATGGCATTGGTAAAGTGGGAGGCGACATCAAGGGATTTCCCCATATGCTATTGTTATAATCCTTGCCACAGCCTGGTACAGAAATAATAAACAGTAAGACGTGTCTGTTCTTTTCAAGGCTGATGTACATGGAGGACCTGCACTGTAAACTGTATTGTAAATGTACACACATACATGTACATGTACATGTAGGCCTCTTGTATGGTGGCCCCTGAAGTACGCTCGACAACAGGCCATGTGTGACGTGAATTTCGCATCCCACGTCCTGAATTTCGCATCGCGGGTCGTGAATTTCGCATCCCAGGTCCTGCATTTCGCATTGCGGGTCGTGAACTTCGCATCCCAGGTCGCGAATTTCGCGCCACGGGTCGTGAATTTCACGACTGGGATGCAAAGTTCGCGCCACGGGTTACGAATTTCACGACTGGGATGCAAAGTTCGCGCCACGGGTCCTGAATTTCGCATCACCGGTCGTGAATTTCACATCTGAGGTCCTGAATTTCGCATCGCGGGTCGTGAAATTCATGACCCATGGCGCGAAATTCGTGACCTGGGATGCGAAATTCATGTCGCACATGGTCTGTTGTCGAGCGTACTTCAGGGCCACCATACTCTTGTGACTTTACATACATGTACATGTATACATGCATCAGGTCATATGCACATCAATGGAGATTTGAGCAAAATTGCACAGGTATGATCAAAACTGCTGACCTTCAGTACTGCTGACAAGCAGTTTTTACATGAAAGAAAAAGTTTACCTTTAGGGAGGGCATAACACTTTAGGGAGGGCATAACAGGTCCACATTATAAGTAATTCCGACATTCTTTAAAATAATCACTCTATTTGGCTGTAATTTTAATTATAAGCATCATTTATGGTGAGGGGGTCGGGGGATAGGAGGGGGAGGGGGGCACAGTGGCTTACCTCTAGAAACGACTTTTCAAATGTACTTAAAAATAAGCAGGAATATACAGTGAAACATGTAGTCCTACATGCATGTACATTGTACATGTCTTGTACATGTACATTAGATGTGGGGTATTGCATGTGTAAGTGCAATACAAGATAAAATCAAATTTACATGTACATGAACATGTAGGCCTACATGAAAAAAAAACAACAACAAGAAAATGAAAAAAAAAATACCAGTCAAAACCTTAACCCCAAAGGGGGCATTTTAATAGCATGATCAGTACATGTAATAGCAGGAAACCAATTTGTCACTAAGTAAAAAAACAAAATAAGACACACATTAAACAAAACAATGGAAAAGGAAATGATCTGAACACATCATCATTGCTACAGGTGAACATGTACACAACAAACAATGTATGATCAGCATGGTGCATTGTGTACAGCAAAAATGAGTGTTCAAATCAATACCCTGATGACTGTACTTGCTTTTGAAAGCATGTTTTCATGCCTGACCTGGAACGTTTGGAGGAGAAATGGAGCATGTTTGATATGGCTGAGTATGAAGGGCTGTCCATATTACCTACTGCTTGGTCTTGATAGAATTGTGCACCATGGAATTGTGCACCATTAAAGAGAAGCAAGTGTTTTGGGAAAGGTGAAAAATAATTTTATTAGCACTTTAATCATTTCAGTTAATCTGAAAGAATATTGTACAGAAAACATGGCTTGCAAATGCTCCCACATAAATGTATATATTAAAAATACTGACAAGAAATTTGTAGCTCGAGTGTTTGGCCAAAATGTAATCCATACATGTACATGTACCTGCCAACCCTGACAGCCAAGAAATAGGAACATTTTTTTTTTTTTTTCAATAAAAAAAAAATGGAACATTCCTTATTTTCCTATTCAATACTACAGACAAATATGTACATAAATAGGAACACACTGGTTAAAATGGCAATTTTCTTTTCCCATAATAGGAATATTCCTATTTGATAGGAACAGTTGGCAGGTATGATAGTCCTATTTATGCAAAAGGATACCTGCTTTTCAGCATATTGAGTTGACTCCAGTAACCTACAAGTACATGTACATACATTACATGTAGTTACCATTTTGATATTTCAAAACCTCAAGGTAAATCTATTTTTTGCATACATACATGTACATGTACATGTACCATCTCGGCACTCAACCTCTCTTCTTGCTTTGAGACAGTTTCAAATATGCAGTACATGTACATTGTATAATCTCATGACCAGAAATCAAGTTTATCTTTAAAGGGGGTACCCAATGCTGAAACAATGTTAGTTCATTTAAAAGAGCATGATTTTATTAGCAGAAAAACATCTGCCTAAAGTTTTTTTAATAGTCGTGTTGCCAAGGAAACCCCCAAATGTTGTAAGATTTCAGGATATTTTTGACCCCTCAGCTGTGACCCAGTTTCAACTGGGTACCCACTTTGACGTCAAAATGACGTCAAAGTGGGTACCATGTCGCGCAATTATAGCAAAATGCGCGCAAGGTATAATACATATTGTACAGTCTAGTGCGCAGCACAACTGCAATGCGCGAAGCTGGGTACCCACTTTGACGTCATACCTCTTACTCAAATTTTTTGGTCAACTCTTGACTTTTTATGAGAAAATTAGCCAAAATGCATTGATTTCGATTGAAAATCATCAATTTTTTAATGTTATTCTTCTTAGAATTCCATTCTTGATCATATATCAAAATATTTTTACCATTGTGTAATCACTTTAAAGGGAAAGTCCACCCCAGAAGTTTCACTGTTTCAATAAAAGGAGATAAAGTCGAACAGCATTTTAAAAAAGAAATGAGCAAAATCGGTCAAAGAATTAGAAAATTATGCTCACATTTTCTAGTAAATTACTCTCGGCTCTGCAAATTGGCAACACTGATGACATCATATGCAAGCAGGTCTCCATTCACTTTGTACATGAAATTTCACATTTTCTCAATTTTCTTGGAAGTTACACATTTTCTTACCCTATAGTCAAAGTATGTTATGTAAAAAGCAATTCTTCTGAACATACATTGATTATGGTTAGAAAATGTTAGAAAATGTGTAACTTCCAAGAAAATTGAGAAAATGTGAAATTTCATGTACAAAGTGAATGGAGACCTGCTCGCATATAATGTCATCAGTATTGCCAATTTGCAGAGCCGAGAGTAGTTTACTAGAAAATGTAAATGTGTGTAATTTTCTTATTCTTTGACCGATTTTGCTCAATTCTTTTTTAAAATGTTGTTCAAATTCATCTCCCTCTATTGAAACAGTGAAACTTGTAGGGTGGACTTACCCTTTAATCGCTGCTCACCCATCATGCCAATGCATCTTCTTGTACACTGTACATGTACATGTAGGGTTGCATTCAAGTGACCATTTTTCACCCTAGAATCACGGTTTCCAAGGACATTTAGTTTAAACCACGGTTGCGTTCAATTGATTTTTCGCAGGTCATAAAAATAAACGTCTTTCAGAACGCAAACATGAAACCCTGAAAAAGGTGCGTTTTGAATCATGATTCTGCAGAACCACGGTCGCTAAAAAAATCGATTGAACGCAACAGAGATTTTAATCATGATTCTACTGTTGCTTTCACACCCAAGAATAACATAAAAAAAGATTGAAAGGGAAGAAGATAGAAGAAGAAAACAAAGAATAACATAAGGAAAGATGGACAGAGAAGAAGATAGAAGGAAAAACAAAGAATAACATAAAGATAGAAAAGAAGATAGAAAACAAAGAATAACATAAGATAGATTGAACGACAAGAGGATATACTGTAGAAGGAATAACAAAGAATAACGTAAGAAAAGATGGAAAAAAGAAGATAGAAGAAAAAAAAAGAATCACACAAGGAATGGACAGAGAAGAAGATAGAAGGAAAAACAAAGACTAACATTAGAAAAGCTAGACAAGAAGATAGGAGAAAAAAAAGAATAACATAAGAAAAGATTGAAAGAGAAGAAGATTGAAGGACTTGCGACGGACATAATTTGGGAGTGGATGGGCTTGAAATGAGCGAGAAACATCGTTGATGAAAAATCGCTTGAACGCTCTCCTGCAGTAGCCGTGTTTTGTAACAGTGTTTTGATTTGTGATTCATGTTTGTGATTCTAGCTTCAAAAAAAATCGCTTGAACGCACCCTTGGTGTCTTGCAAACACTCGTGGCTCATGAATCATTATTAAGATATCACTCCAGCTTTTGTAGTTTATTTCTACATACAGCGTACATTTACATGTACATGTATGGTACAGTAAATGAACTTGCGAAGGCAAAGGGAATCAGTTTAATAGCAACTTAGCATGTACACTTTCTCTTTTCAATTCTGAATATCTGTTTCATGCCCAGCAAAGTACAAACTTACATATTCGCTGCAATTTTGTTCCTGGTAAAAATTGTGCAAATCACCTTGATGTTTTAAGTGGTTGGTTTGGAGTTGGAGTCCACAGACTTTTAATTGTTTTGAATCAAATCCACAGGCAAATGTATTCACATTCACAAAAAACATTACTGTATCTTTAATATTGAAGTGTACAGATCTGTCAAAGAACCCACAGTGTTCTGTAAAGTGCTTAGACACGTCTCAGAGAGATGTATTACATGTAGGTGCTATAAATGCAGAATATGATTATTATATTATTTCATGATTCTGTTGATGGAAATACAGGTGTCAGGACAGGAAAACAACAATATTACATGTACATGTACATGTGTATTCCTGTATGCTTTTGTAGTAAAACCTACATGTACATGTACATGTATGAATTGAAGAAACCATTCCAGATTCCCCCCCCCCCCCACCTCCCGCTTCACGCTGTCCATTTTATAACTCATGTTCTGTTACTTATTATTTTTCAAAGGCATGTGCATGTTTGCTTAGCTTTATTATATTTAATTTGCAAGAATTATTACATGGTGTACATGTACAGGTATATAATGTACATGTAGTTATACTACATTGTAGGGACCAATGTTATCATTTGCTCCTCGCTGGTCTCTTTTTCACTTCTATTTTTAATTACATACTAAAGATATGTACATCATACAGTACAGGTAATTTCTGTTTTTTGTTTTTGGATTGTTTTTGCATATGATGGGTTCGTTGTTACATGTACATGTATATTAATTATGTTCCTTTAGTTTTTAAATATAATGATTGTGCAATTGATATTTCCAAAAATGAAAAATAAATAAAATCTATCTATCTATCTGAGCAAAATCAAAATCTGACAGTTTCTTGAAGTTGACTGAAGTCACTTCACTATTAAGCAAACACCTGTTTCTGCTGAAATATCAAAATCAAAGTCTGTGCTTTCAGACTACATGAGAAGCGCGTCAGCTGCATGCTGTCATTTGAAGTAATGGTGTCATCTTGGCTAGTGCTTAATTACATTTTGTGCACAAGGTACAATAATATGTAGGCCTACATTAAAGTTTCATACTGTTATTGGGTAAATTGAGGCTGGTTAATCAAATAATAGTTCAGCTGGGTTAAAGTTTCACCACGTATGTAATACAGTGTAAGTGTTTGGAGTTCTGCTATTTTCTTTAAAGTCCAAGTGACCCTGATACCCTATTTAAAGACACTTGGTCGTGGGCTTTCATGGGGAATTTGACACCATGGGTGCTTACCCAGTAACAGGTGTTGTCTATCACTATGAGTTTTATGACCAACCGACCTTACATAATGCTCTGTATATTCCACCCTTTGCCCCATTTGGCAAACTCATTATCTCACTTTCCCTGGCCCGACAATGCCCGAAGTAGGCCGAAGAATGTTTATGGTGGGACAGCTTGTTTTGCTGTGCTCCAGAAATTTAGCTTCATTACAGGTATTTCCAGTGCTTTTCACAAAGTCTATAGTGTCAGCAAATTATGATCCACTCCCAATGAAAGCCCACGACTGAATGTCTTTAAATACAAGGCAAAAACGCAAGGTACGTGTAGCCTCCGGAGGTTACCTCGTGTCATCCCTTGTCTACCCTAACTATACATGTAAATGCTCACAGCATAAACAACAAAGCATGAACGCAAGGTAAATGCGCAGTAAAAATTATGCTAGACAGCCAAGCACGACACAAGGTAACCTCAGGAGGTATCCCATGTGATCCTTTGTTGAAGTGCGGTACATGTATGTACATGTACAAACACTCAAGTCTTGGGGGAGAACAAACTTTCTGTCAAATCTACATGTACACACCTGTACATGTACATGCTTTTTTTTTTTCACATGACATAAGAAAAATACAGCAACAAAAAAATAAACATTGGTGGTGCCATTTTACTGCCATACCATACCAACCAAAAAAAAACTGATCACATTTAAGGCTTCAAAAATACATAATTCCTGTTACGACTAAAGAATGATTATGTACGTGCACTTAATATTTATTATAAAGTACACTGTACATGTATGTGAAGAGTTTTCATCGGCAAGGAGTGATCAATCTTACGGGTGCTTGAATTCACATTCACTTATTCATTAAATCTTTCTCTCCTCAGTTTTACAGATCTCTTTAACACTGTACATACTATCAGGGGAAGATTCAGGAATTTGTAAAGGAATAGGAGGGTGACAAAATTTTCTGAAACTTTTCTGAGAAAGTATTTAAAGTTAACTTTCACTACACTGCCAGTTACGAGAGTTTGATGATTAAATTGCTATTATGGCACAACATACATATACATGTACCGTGTTGGAAATGGACTCAAAAATTTTTATCAAATTTTCTCTGTGTTCATCTACATGTACATCTACAATGTAATTCCTCCATGTAGCATTCTCCACCAACATATATATCAAAAGTGACACTAAAAAGAGACATTGTACTGACTAAGAGTTAAGCCATAATACCATTTACCATACATGCTGTAACTATAGCGCATCCACGTAGCATGAAAGGCCTTGAAAACCAACCCAGTTCTACACACCCAAAATACAAACAAGGTGTTTATACAGGAGACAAAAGTATGTCAAGAAATCGAGGTCATAATCCTTCGGAAGTTAAAATCCAGTTTCTAAAAAGGGAATATTGATGCAGCCTGTGGCCTTGTTCAACCATGAAAACATCCGAAGGGGAGGGAGGTGGCTGCCAAAATAGTAAAATACAGTTTAAGAATTACAACTTTCAAATTGTGAGGCCTGTGTGCATCATCTTCATCTGCATGTAGTATAACCAGTGGGGGGGGGGGGGGGGGGTACACTGTACATTATGTAGAATACATACTGTATGTACACGTATCCCTCCAGGAACTACATTGTACATGTATGACATGAGAACGGGTAATTTTCCTCATGTGTAGCAGTGTACATGTATGTGAACCTCATCCCTAATCCTGCACCAGTAGCAGGTTGTCCAAACTGGAGGAAGCCAAGACAAGAAGAAGAAGAAGGTGTCATATAATCTGGACATTCAGGGATGCCACTTGGAATTGATTTTTTTTTTTTAAAGTAGGAAAATCATCTAAAATGGGCCCTTTTGTACACAAAAAGGTGTTTTTCTATGGACAAAAATATATTGCTAAAGTAGGAATTCCTTTTGTCTGAAAAGTGGCATCCCTGGACATAACAAGTAGTAATGTGAACATGTACATTTGTAGGTCTATTTTGGGAGAATAGGCTCAATCAAAATCATACGAGAAAAATAAGCAGGTTACGATGGTAAAAACTTGAGAAATGATACAAGAATAGGGAGGCCATGACTGAATTCTAAATCTCTGACCACTACACAAACGGCAAAGTTATAATCTGTGCATGAAATGAATTCAAAATTAATTTAAGATTCTCCTCAATGTTTCCTCAAGTTTTCTGTCTCGACTGAAACCACGATGATGTTGATGGACTTCCCCCTTAAATCTGGAAAAACAAAAAAATCTGACAGAACAGGAAAAAGAAGAAAATACAGGACCAGGTGAAAGTTTGACACGGCATTGAAAAGACTGATTACATCTCAATGGCAAAAGACAGAGAGGCGACTGTAATAGAAAGTGCACACTGTGAGTAATGTTGGTACTGAGTCATCACCATCATCTGATGTGCAATCAAACTCACTGCCATGGTTACTATTTTTCTCCTCTCTCTTCTTCCCAATGACAGATTTGACATGGGGGTGCATGGTAAAAGGACACTGACATCACTATTAAACTGGCTGAATCTGTAAGATACAGTTACTACATGTACAGTGATATTTACCATTATATTTTCAGTTTTCTATGTCAAGGGTACTTTGTACATGTAGTATGTTTATCTGTACAAACTACTATCCTTGAGAGCCCTGGGATAAAAACAATACTATTCACAGAATTCTGGATGAAATGGTTAAATATGTATGATTTGATTTTGGTATTGATACATTGTAGTAATTGTACATTTTCCATAGATTCCAGTCTGAGTCATCTACATGTACATGTACATTGTATACAATGTAGCTTCGGTTCTTCAGGACTCAAAGAGGAGAAGGAAGCAACTTCTAATGTGACCCTTTTAACACTAGTGTAATGCATAGCTGGCAGAAAGACCTAAACTTGAGCGCATGCAAGGGGGGGGGGGGACCATATTGCGCTTCTGCCAGCCATAAAACAAGTTCTACATGTACATGTAGGCCTACATTTCATTAGACTGATGCCTTTCAGAACACACTGTATCAAGCAAGCCAAATTTGGCATTATGACATCACAGCTAACAGCAGGAGACCTCGCTGCAGTCAGACTATTGTTTTTATAGTGGGAAGAGGCCAGAGGGAGCATTGCTGACCAGTCAGTCAGGTTTTTTTTTTTAGAGGTCAAAGGCAAAGGTCATTTGCAAGTCAGGACTAGGCTTCAAAACCAGACTATTACAAATCTTCAGAAATCTACAAAAATCTACAGAAATCAACAGAAATCAAAACATAAAAGTACTGTTATGTAAACAGAATAGCAATATTTATTAATACTTTCATTTCCATGCAAAAACTTCATCTACGGCTGTATAACCTGTAATAATTTCCCATATTAACCCATTCGTGACAGGAATTATTTAAAGCCTAATTTGATAAGCTTTTATTCTTCAAATTGGCAACACCAACATTTTTATTTTATTGCTACATTTTCCATATAAAACGTCATGTATCTGAAATGAATATAAACTGACAGAAATTATCATGAGAAGTCAAAAAGTTGCCGATTTGCAGGGGAAAACGGTGATTTTAAACCTTCTATCACATTGCCAATTTAAGGATTTTAATGCTTATTTTCCTTTGAAAAAATTTCAGCATCAAACAACGAATATTGACGCAACCAAAATGGGCACAGTTTGTGTAGAATTTTTTGCTCTGTCTACTCATGTATTTGGTATGATTTTTAGGACTTTGCATCAAAAGATATTAGGCCAAACCACAAAATGTGGACCTGGGTCACGAATGGGTTAAATATCATGAAAAGGGTTTTGAAAGATTTATTTCAGAATGCCTATTCTCAGTGTATTTTATTGACAGCAAACTTATTGCAAAATTTTCTAAAAACTAACAAGGACAAAAACCAAGATATTTGTTTCTAGACAAAGGCATTGTCATGAAATGATGAAAATTGTTTGTGGAAGATTCTAGAAATTATGAAACCACCTTTTTGGCAAAACTTCTTAATTTTGTTATGGAAAATTGCAAAGTTGAGCTTGAAATATTTTATAGTACATGTACATGTCATTTAAAAAAAAAGTATGTTGTAATTTGCCATGTGATTTAACGGAATATTGCCAAGTTGTGCTCAATCTATTTGATATTATGTCTCTTGAGAATTTGTTTTTACTTTGATCATTTGACTCGAATGCTTGAGAACATTATATTTGATAGGATACATTTAAGTCCCCAGTTTTCCGCTATACGGAAAACGGAAAAATTTCACGGAATTCGAGAAGAACACGGAATTCATGGAATTTCACGGAAAACATGATTTTTCAGGCCAAAAAAAAAATGAATTACGAAAAAAAGTGAGAATCATGAAAAACAAAGCAAGATCCTATAAAAAACCGTGCATCAGCGGAAAATCTGGATCAAACCTGTTCCTGTTCGGAGTGTTTAACGTGTGTTCGCCAAGCTTTACTGCAGTGTGTTTACTGTATATTAGGATAACTGATGTTTTTCAAAGATTTTTACTATTTACAAATTGCTTTATCAAATGTTTTCTACATGTCATGGAAGAACACGGAATTTGAAGTTTAGAACACCAAAGAACACAGAATTTGAATTTTTAGAAAACGGAAAACTGGGGACTTTACATTACACGTTAGCAAGTTGTCAGAAAGATGTTTATTGGTGAAATTTTGGTATCTGTTAGACATGTAGAGTGTATAAGCTTTCATTCTAGACAATTTTTTCTTTTTTTCAAATTGGATGCATGGTTGAAAAAGAGATAGAAAAAAAAGGAAGGAACTGTAGAAGAGGAATCCTACCTGATTTGATCTCAGATTTTATGTGACTCGATCTAGGATCAAATTTACATGTACATGTACATGTAGGTACAAAGTATTCTTAAAATTTAGGACATTTTTCTGCGAAGATGGAATTAATAAGCATTTGTTTAAATTAATGTAATTTAGCTTTCCATGTTTCAAGCCACTTCTGACCTACATGTACATGTACATTCCTACCCTTTTGTATCTGACTTCTGTTGTTCTGCCCCTATTCATTCTTACATGTATCTATTCAACCTTGCCTGCTATGGCACCACTCTCTCTCTCTCTCTCTCTCTCTCTCTCTCATGACTACTCAACCAGACCTCAACTTACTGCACACGTGACTCTCACTCTTTTACCCTACTGGTTATTTCTATGTACAGGTACTTACTGTCTTGTGATTGGATATTATTGCTTGGCAGCCATCTTTGAAAATATAATAAAATACAAATCAGTGCAGCTCAAGTCATAAAACATGCTGGGCGTGTTTTTGTGAGAGTCTTGCAATACCAGGCAACTTCTTACATACAATGTAAGTTTGTACAGCTCTTGTATCAAATTTTGGTTGGTTAGCTTTTCCATTGATGATGCTAGATACATGTACTGTATTTCACATCAGGAAATAGGAATGTTATCATGTTGACTCCCTGCTAGATTTAATCTGATCCAACTCTTGATCCATATCAAAATCTAACTTTAGATTTAGATTTGGATCAAGTTACAAAGGTATGATGCAGGGTATGATGCAACTTCCACTTTCATCAATATTTTTTCTGAATTCCATATGGTACACGTTGATAACTGCACAGTGATTTTTAGCTGGTTTTCACAGCATGGCAAATGGTCCATACTTTTACTGTAATGTCCTCTTGTCCTCCGAATTCCATATGGTACACGTTGATAACTGCACAGTGATTTTTAGCTGGTTTTCACAGCATGGCAAATGGTCCATACTTTTACTGTAATGTCTGAATTGTCCTCTTACCGTGAAAATTTTAAGAATGACAAAATTTTGCCATTTTGGATTTACAGTATGACTGGTGTTTATTTCTACTATCATCCCATACATAAAACTAAAACAAAACATAAGGGGGCATTCACACACAAGGCAAAAAGTGAGATTCAAAAAATTGATAATTTCTAAGCGCGATCAGAATTTTGATTTTTTTTTTGTTTACCTGTACCATGTATGTATGTGGACAAAAAAATCTCAAGAATAATCACGATTTTAATCGTGATTAAGCTCGCAGTAAAGTATGATTTTTTCAGAATAATTGCAATTATTTGCCATGCACGGTTTGTGTGAACAGAAATTCATCATATGCGATGACGTGCAGGCATCACCCCTTGGCACATGTACATTTGTATACATTATGCTCGTGCGCCTGCGGCCTACGCTAGCTTATCAAATATATCAGCAATGTTGCTTCAAATGATAATGATGTGAAGATCGAAAGCATGTTTGAAGATTCATGTAAGGCAAAACTCTCTTATACTCTCAATTTTTTTTTTTTTTTAAATTGTAAGATAGAATCTGGTAGACAGCGGGAAATAGAGAGTCTACAGCGTACTACTACTAGCAAACTGGAAAGGAGTTTGCAGTGCCAGAGGTAATAGCGCGTCACATCAGAAAGGGTGATTTTGATGGCATTTGTTGAAATAAATCTAGTTCTCCGTGTAGCCAAATGCGAGCCGTGCATTAAACTAGGCTAGTCTGTCTAACAAGGGGTCTAGGAAGCAGCTACAGCGATCATTGTAAATGTCTGATAAATGTTACAAACAGACATCATCAATGATCAACGAGTCGTCGCACTCGCAGTCATACAGCTAAAGACAAAAGGGCATTACTGTGAGATCTTTCACCAGTCCATTCACTGCCGTTTATTTCGTCAGTACTGGTGACAAACTAGGCTAGTCTGTCTAACAAGGGGTCTAGGAAGCAGCTACAGCGATCATTGTAAATGTCTGATAAATGTTACAAACAGACATCATCAATGATCAACGAGTCGTCGCACTCGCAGTCATACAGCTAAAGACAAAAGGGCATTACTGTGAGATCTTTCACCAGTCCATTCACTGCCGTTTATTTCGTCAGTACTGGTGACAGCAGATTCCACTCCCATCCTTGACGTTAGACTCTGAAGACAATGCGAGCACACATGCGAGAAAAAAGGGGGACTGACAGATTTCACAATTAACATTACTGAATTAGGCCCTAGACCATGTAGACCGACAAAATCTGTGTAACTTGTTAGACGACTAAAGTCAGAGTGTATGGGGAAGGTTGTCAAATTCCCATTTTATTAAGGCAGTGTATACAGCCACACGCGTGTGTCTTTACCTTACGGCCACACGCGTGTGGTTGTATCCACAGCATCGACATGATGATACAGCCACACTCAACTGAATTCCCACTTATACTCTGCGCCGCTACAGCTATCGCTAGTGTGTATGTATGCACTGCACAAGCGATGTGTGTGTTGCCAAACCCCAAAACTTGGATCGTCACGAAGGTTTTATCTCTCGATTTCACTTATTATACAAACAATATTTTACTTCATTCTCACCTGGTCAGCAAGCAGGTGACAATATAGTACAATATTGTTTGTATAATCAGTGAAATCGAGAGATAACACCTTCGTGACGATCCAAGTTTTGGGGTTTGGCAACACACACACATCGCTTGTGCAGTGCATACATACAGTACATTAGCGATAGCTGTAGCGGCGCAGAGTATAAGTGGGAATTCAGTTGAGTGTGGCTGTATCCTCATGTCGATGCTGTGGATACAACCACACGCGTGTGGCCGTAAGGTAAAGACACACGCGTGTGGCTGTATACACTGCCTTTTATTAAATAATTCTCATAACAGCTATTTTTGTCTAGAATCTAAGTTACATGTACATGCAAGACTGGAAAAGTACATGTACAATACACAGTCTTGCTATCATCATCAGTATCACAAAAGATTCAGATTCAGTCGCACTTGCACTTTCAACTGTTCATTCAATTTCTCGCACCATGTCACAATATAACATTTTATATCAATCATTGTGATTTGGCCTTAGAGTCTATAAGTTATTGTGCTAACTTTTTAAGAGTAGGCCTAACAGTTACACATTCATGACATTTTAACATTTTAATTTTTAAGTTAAAATTTAACTGTTAATGATAAATGACATGCATGACATGCTATTATGAAAGGTGAATACTTACACTATAGTAGAAAAATTCCTTTCCTACAAGACATCGGCTGCTAAACTTGCTGATTTCTTCATAACGTGTTTACGGTCCACAAGTCGATCATTCATTCATAGATCTTGCTCTCACTCAGCAGCAGCTCAACGAAATCGTACGATATTTTGCATTGACCATGCAAGTTTGTTGACTACAGATGCTGAATGCGTACATTGTACTGCAGTACACAGTTCAGAGCTTTACAGTCTATGGACTACAGCTGGCGCTCGACCTTTTGATACATATGCCGATGAGCGCGAGCCAAATCAACTTGAAACTTGAACTTTTTTGTAATGTAGCGACAAAAAAAAAAAAAAAAAAAAAAGGTTGTACATTACATTTGCCATTTCGGCGTTCCTTCCCCCCCCCCCCTTTCTATTTCGGGGGGGGGGGGGGGGGGGGGGGGCGAGGTACCCAAAATGGTCAAAATGGGCTGAAAAACATATTTTGAGTCGGGGGCCAAGGCCCGCTCGCCCCCCCCCCCCCCCCCCTTGGATCTGCGCCTGACCGTAGATCCTGATGATGATGAAGATGTGATGACAACGATCATATACTTGCACGCACTTTCTATGCTATTTGTATCTTTCTATCTGTGGTCGTATAATCAAGTTGGCCTATTTCATATTAAGTGATTTTTGATAAATAATTAGAATCAAGTTTTTGCATCCAATTTCTTTTTTTCTTTTTTTAAACACACATGCAAACGTTGGTAATTGGTGCCTATAGCACGTTAATTTATTTTATGTACGATAAAAGAGCAATGTAAATGATGTGCCTTGCTCAAGGGCATAAGTGCCGTGCCGGGGATCGAACCCCCGATTCTCGCATCTCCAGTCAAGCACCTTAAACCAATAAACCAACTATAATTTCTTATTCTTAGCCATTCTGTAATTTGTATAAATCATATCGTTTGTGTAAAGTATTGGAAATGTTAATCATTCTGATTAATTCTTGAAACACATTAAAACGTAAAAATAATACACTATAAAATAACGTATTATACTTTGAGGAAGGTGAGAAAGAATTTGAAGGCAAAACGTGGTGACGAAGATGATGGCTGGGATGAAGGCGGTTGTGGTGGTAGTGGTGGTGGTGGTGGTGGTGATGGTGATGGTGATGGTGGTGGTGGTGGTGACCATGGTGACAATGATTAAAGCTGCTAAAAGGACAGGGGCGGCGCTACAGGTGGGAAGGGGGCGACCCCCCAATGATATTCCAAGGGACCAAAAAAGAAAAAAGAGGAGAGAAAAAAAAAGAGGAGAAGGAAGACAAAACGGTACGGGGAAAGAGAGAATTGGGCAATGTAACTGAAACTAATCATAATACTCCCATCTTTTTTTATAAAAACGTAAATAAACTCACATATGGGTCATCTTGTCTCCTGTCAAAATACTCTTGCGCCGCCCCTGTATAAGGACATTCTAGATGTCTGAATCTCTGACTCTCCCGTAAAACAAAATAGGCCCAAGAGACATTAAATTTAGGATGTGCTCTTTGTAAGGCAATGTACAGCTCAGCTGCTGTATGATCTGCATGCACTTCTATCGGTTAGGGTATAGTCATATTAAGTTTATGCAAGTTTTTTCTTTCTTTCAGGTGTGTGTGTATATAGAATTGCAGACTCTCATTTGGATCAATTTGATTTGGAGGAGAGAGATCTCTTTGGGGGTGCTTTCCAGGCGCGGTTCTAGATCAAACGATTTAGGGGGGGGGGGGGCTACCGGGGGCTTGGAGGATATTTTGCCAGGGAGCGAAGTGACTGAGCCGTGGGAGTGGGATCGGGATCCCCCCCCCCCCCCCCCCCCCGGTAGGGACTTTTTGAAAATACACATAGCAAATATTCATGTGTTTCTAACACAGGTGTTAATCCGTTTTGAGGAGTGGGGATGATGATAATAATAATGTCTTGTTTACCAAGGGTAGCCTCTTCAGTGCTATGTACTACTGTTCTCCCAGAGGGCCCTGCAAGAAAATTATTACTCTGGCTTTAGCTCGAGCAACCCTAGCACTTCGTGCATTCAAGGAATAAAAGGAATAAATCCTACCAGGTACCCATTTACTACACGTGGGTCAGGTGTACAGTGGCAAATGTAGATTAATGTCTTGCCAAAGGATATTAGTGCTGCGGCAGAGGAATTCGAAACCCGTACCTTGTGGTTCAAAGCCCGGAGACTTATCCACTGGACCACAACACCTCTGAAATATTTGCCAAAATTTCTAGCTCATACTGGAGTATGCAAACCCTCACCCGCCCTCACACCCCCAAACACATCTACTATTTTTCTAATTTGCGAGTGAGCGAAGCGAGCAAGCCAAAAATAACCACTTCTTGCTATAAAAGAAGTCTTGTTTTGTCATCAGAATATACTCTAGAGTGACATATTGAAATGGTATATTTGACCACCTCGCTAGATATACCTCGCTGGCAAATTGTTTGCTATCCAAAACCACCCTGTTCCTAAAGAGCGAGCAAGGAAAAACACACTCTCTGAGTCGATCAAGGATGTGTGCCACAGGCACAAAATTGAAATCAGTTTCAGTTTCAGTTTTTATTTTTTCTAATTTCCAACAAAATAAATACAAAATCCGTACAAAAATCTTGAAATTAAATATTTACAGAAGAATATGGAATATAAAACATCAAAATTATATAAATTTCAAAATTAATAGATCAATTACTCTCTCTAAAAAAAAAGAGAGTGAACGCGTTCACTCTGTAAGTGGTGAATTTCAGAAGAGAATGCATTTAGAGTGAAATAAGAGTGAATTAAGAGTAAAAATTGTGATATTCACTCTTTATTCACTCTTTGAGGGGTGACCTCAGTGATCACTCAAGGACTTGTCATGGTCCCAACCAAGTCGGTTTTGTTGTCGATCAATACCCCAGGCCCGTTGTGTTGACTATTCTAAGATAAACCCGTTTGGGCCATGTTGGGACGATATGGTTCAAAGACTGGCATTGTGTGTTTTATTGATCACCGATCTCTGCAACTGATCAGAACAATGAGTTAGGACTGAAACTTCCGTGGGTCCCAAACGCTTCTTTTAAAAAACCCTCCATTTTACCACCTCATTGTAGCAATGTACGTGCTTTGTACCAAAGAGAAATGTTTGGAAATGAATTAAGGAGGCTGTCAGCTTTGTCTGCTATTACATGTTGGATGTTATGATTAACGTATTTAGAGTCTTTATTCAGTCTCTTTGGGTAAGTTGAGTCTAATTAATATGTGAATTTCTTGATTTGACGAAAAAATGAGAATGTTTTTGTCAGAGGTCGTGAATAAGAAGTCCCGACAAGAAATAAAAGGACACCTAAAGTAACTACGTAAAAATACTTAGACAGAATGTATATTTCTGTAACTTTATTTTTAATATGTATTATATATCGTGATTGTTATGACTGAATTTATTTGTAAACTGATTGTAATTCAGCCTTCGGGATGCCATTTCAGTTCTTTTTAATAAACCATTCTACTACTACTACTACGACAGAGTCTGACAGACTTGACTGATGAATGCCTGGAAAAAAAGTGAAAGAAGCGAAAAGCAAGCACTGTTTTATATACTTTATTGGAATATTTATATTAAAAACCCATAAAAACCTGAAGTAATGGAGAAGATGCTATTGCCCTATTATGAGACAGCAGTACAAAAAAGACAACTTGTATTGGCCAATGATGCCAGTATAATGATGAAGATGATGATGTCAACGACGATGGTGATGGTGATGACTACGACGATGATGATGTTTATGATGACGACGCGATAATAGACAAAAGCAGGGGTGATTATGGCAATGATGATGATAATTTTATGTTACGATACTGATGATGGTAATGATGATGATGATGATGATGATGATGATGATGATGATGATGATGGCGATGATGATAATGATGACGGAAAAATAATGTTGATAATGTTAATTGTTATATTGGCGATGGTGGAAAATATAATGACGACGACGATGATGATATTGATAATAATAACGATGGAAAAATGATGATGTTGACGTTGATGATGATGATGATGATAATAATCATGATCATGGAAACATTATGATACTGATGAAGAGGACAATGGCGTTATTGATGATGATGATTTTCTGTTGATTTTTCTCGATACACATACAGGTTAGATTTATTAAGATACCATCACCGAAGATTTTAAAATGACTCTCTTGCGACGTCACTTCAAGACGATCACCATCCTTCTCATCACCCTGATCGTCTGCTTGTCCATTCTCCTAATCGTTGACAGTATCAACGACAGAGGTAAGGACTAGGGGCGGAACCGTGACTCTAAAAGCAGAGGGCACATGGGCAGAATTATAGGGGTAGCTGCAGTGGCGTAACTACGGGGGGCACGGGGGCACGTGCTTCCCCCCAATCGGCTGGCAAAAAAAGAGAGAGAGAGAGAGAGAGAGAGAGAGAGAGAGAGAGAAGAAAGGAGAAGGAAAGAGAAAAGAAAGGGGAAAACAAGGAAAACGAAAATAATACATCTGGAAGTGCTCCCTCGCTTCGCTCGCTAGGATTTAAGTAACTTAACCAATGTCGATGTTAATTACTATTCTTATGAAAGGAATCAGTACTTCTGTCTCAATCTGATATAGGCTGCTATTGTTCCACTCATCCCATGTTAGTAATAACCACATCTGGATTTCACTCCAGGAAGTTTACCTTCAAAGGGCCCTTTCAGTAGATGGCCTAGACAAACAAAAATTCCCATCTGTTCGTTCGCTATATAGCTCGCTACTCCTGTTAGTAAAAGCTAGAAACAAAATTATTTCGGGCACGGTAGTCATATTTCAGAAGCGAGTTAGCAAAGTATCATAATATTTGGGCAGTGAGGAGTTCACAAAATTACACAAACATCTACTGTATTTTGCTGAAGAATATACTTAACATTCTTTTTTTTACTAAAAATTCTCAAAAAAATTCCACCAAAAGTGTGTACCAGATCCTTCCATTTCAATTTCAAAAATGCAAAAGCGCCCTCATGACCAGCTCAGTCGCTTTGCTCCCTCGCTTTCGTATTTCTTCAAAAATTTTACGTGCCTTGAAAGCCAAAATTTCTGCGTACGGCCATGCTCGGTGCCCCCCCCCCCCATGCGATGACCCACGGTACGCCACTGGGTAGCTGGCATTTTTACGACTCGATGCTTTATTGCTCCTGTCATTTTCGTATACCTAATTTCAACCCTGTTCCAAACACTATACCCTAACACCAAAGCGTATACAGTCATGTAGGCCTAGAGTATAGCACAGAACTGATGTTATTAAAAAAATATATCTTCATAGATGGAAGCATGGGCGTCAGTTAAGTTGTTGGAGACTGGCCCTGACACGCCCCCCCCCCCAAAAAAAAAAAGATAAGAGTGGGGTCACAATAGGAGTATGCCTTCAAATTTTAAGCCGAGGATCTTTTTTTCTTCTTCTTAGCATTTAATTTTTTTTTTGGGGGGGGGGCGGGGTGGGAGTGTATGTCCCACCCCTAACCTTTTAAGCTGAGGAGCTCTTTTTGTGTATGTCCCCCCCCCCCAAAAAAACCCCGTATTGATGGCCCTGCATCGAGGAAGGCCTTCATCGTTTAAGCATTTATATGCATGGTACCCCCCCCCCCCTCCCACTCATGTAAAGAGAGAATAGAGCACTGAATAAAAGCACTTTAACAAAGCAAGTAACAGAATAAAGACCTCATAGTACATGATTGTAGGTAAAATGAGAGGGAGTGAGCCGTATCTAACATTTGCTTGAAAGCCAAATTACCTCGTAATTATGCATAAGAACTTTCTTAAAATTTTGTTTGTATTACGTTTCGCTTGGCCCGACAGCCACGATAGATCGAGGCAGGGGCAGCGCTCCGGGGGGGGGGGGGGGGGGGGGCACGGACGGCAACCCGTATCCTTTTTCAAAGAAGAGTATGGGGAAGAGAGGTCAGGTCATTCAACTATGATAGTCCTATAACGTAAATAAAGTCACATGTGGGCCAACGTAAAGAAGTAAAAAGTTAAAAGAAAAAAAAGTACGTGCCCTCCCCCTATCACAATACCCTGGCGCCGCCCCTGAGGTAATGCTAGTCGGGGAAGAGACTTTTCTCAAGAAATTCTTCTTGCTACCGACTACTTACTTGGAATATCGGATTATTTTAAGCAAATGTCAGAAAAAGTGTTTGCTGAGCTGTTGCTATGGACCTTAGTCCCTTTCTTCTTTCTTCCTCTCATGAGATAATCAATTTTCTTCTCTTATCTTTTATTTTATTTTATATGACACCTAGATAGATCCCTGTCATTTGATTGGTTGTTTGATATTCATCATTTGTCCCATTGCACTATGACGTCATCAATCGTGCAAAAGTGGCTCCATTTACCGTGCAATTTTGGATCCATACGATTTGCTCCATTGCACGCTGGCCGAGAGCCCGGCACACTACGTACGTAAAATGCTTGCGTTTGCAGTGTGCACCACGAACAGCGCGCTAGCGTATAGCGCTATTGATTTACTGCGATTTCATCTAGTTTTAGGTGTCATATAAAACAAATAATGAATGTTTTTTTCATTCGTGCAATGGACAGAATATTTCATTCGGTGAAAGATGAAATTATTCATCTTTCACCTCATGAAATATTCTGTCCATTGCACTCATAAACATTCATTATTTGTATATTATTTCTTTTGTCAGTGAACGGTCGAGAACCGCAAGGCTTCTCATCGTCACTCAGACAACTCCATCCCGTCGACGTTCCCGGCGTGGTCAAACAGGTCGCATCTCGCTTCAACGGCGACTTTGTACCCCACAACGATATCAAAGGCATTGAAGCAGGCCCCAATGACTACGACGACGACGATGACGATGATGGTGAAACTGTGAGCGATTCTTTCTCGGAAGATGATGACGATGAAGAAGACTTAGGTTGGCTTTACGATGACGAGGATGATAAACATCAGGTTGGTGACCACGTCTTTGATGACCAGGGCGGTGATGACATAAATGCGAAGATGGTAAGTAACCAATAGTAATTTTTGTGCAACGGAACCCAGGGCCCCGTTTCATAAAACTTGTTATCAATAACAAGTTTCAGTAACTGTTATAAGCCACTGAATTCATTGCATCTGATTGGCTGAGAGTAAATTTGTCATAGAATTTTGGCAGTTTTGACAAGAAGTTTTATGAAACGCCGACCGGGTTTAGTTAATAGTATTCTTTGATATCTTTATAGCACTCGTTCGGTTGACGTACACTAGACCCGTACGTTCTCAACTGCCATGACTGCACGGAATTACCGTTTTCTAGTATCTTATACACATGTAGCTCATAATCCATTTTTCACAATTCTATTTGAAAGGCGATAAAGATTTTTGTAAACGATCACGATAGAATGTATGGAGGACAACATTATGCGCCATGCGAGTGAAAACAAAAAAG